>CM061749.1:346318141-347518141 GCA_030979885.1 Lolium multiflorum
ACAAGAGTAGAAACCTTTCACATCTATCTGTTGAGAAATCCTCCTTATTTGATGCTGAAGTTAAAGATGCAAGGAGTGTCAAGAGGCATGTGGTAAACATTGAGTTGCAGGAGTGCACTTGCCTAGAGTGGCAACACACTGGAAAACCATGTGAGCATGCCATAATTTTTTTGGCATCTAAACCCAGGTTAAATATGCACCCATATTTGCATGAGTATTACTCAGTACAAAAGTTTAAGGCTGCATATGCAACTCCAATTCCAGCCCTGACTGACCAATCTCAGTGGCCTGAGGTGGATATAGAATTTACACTGTGTCCCCCTCTGAGTAAAAGAAAGGCTGGGAGGCCCAAACAGAGCAGATACAAAGCTTGGTTTGAGAAGGGGGGTTGTAGTAAGAAGGGGAAAAAGGAAAAACCAGAAAAGCCTAAAAGGGCTCAAAAAGGTAACAAAAACAGGTGCAAGTTGTGTGAGGAACTTGGGCATAGAATTGGTTCCCCAAAATGCCGTTACACTCCTGTACAACCAAAGTATGTTAATGTTAATTCTCCAATTTATGTACCTTGTTTCATCTGCTTATTTCAGTATCTAATTTATATATTTGTTCCAATTTATATGCTTTTTTAAGGAGGAAGCGTGGAGAAAAAGGCCCACCTCTTGTTGTTGAACAGTGCTGGCCAATGAAAAAGCCAAGACTCAATGGCTATAGAAAGAAAAGAAGCAGTTTGTCGTTTGGTGTTGATGTGGAGCAAACCGACATTGGTATGGAGGAAACTGACTTGTTTAGAGCAAACTGAACTTGCTCTTTGTTGTGGAGGAACTGACATTGCTTTGAGCAAATTGAACTTGCTCCCCTCTCCGACCTGTCAGAAATTGGTATTGCTTTGGAGCAAACCCACATTGCCATGCGTGCTTTGGAGCAAACTGATTCAAGACCAACTCTTGAGTTGCATACTCAATCTATTCCTGACCTTGTTGTGCAAATTGAAACATATGTTAAAGTTCAGGAGTATGAACAAACTATGCTATGGTACTGCAATGAGAAGTGGTAGGAAGAAGCAGAAGAAATAGTTTGATGTAATGGTTTTAAACTTATGTGCTATGATGTGGAAACTTATCATTTGTAATTTGAATAAATTTCAAATTTGAACCAAATTTGAAAGTTGACATCATTTTTTGATGTTGCAATGCTATTTGAATGTTCTGCACTAGTTTGTTATAACTTGTTAATCAATTGGAACAATTTTGTGGAGTAAACTCATTTTCATCACTTTAATGAAATATGTGTTCAAAAACGGCCTCCGGGTGAGGGTAAACGACCCCTATTTCTAAGCAAGTTTTTCCCACCTAGTCAAAATCAACCAAAATTAACTTGAAACCTTTACTATATGACATAAGAAGACTATGTGTTTTGGTTTTTCATTTTTTTTGATTTTTTTTTATTTTTATACCCATTTGAATTTTGGTCAAATCTCCTAGGTTTGACCAACATTTAAACAAGTTTAAAACATGAAAATGAAAAAAGTAAGTTTGGATCCTTCTTAGTCACTCCAAAATGAAGCTTTGGGTTTTTTTTTGAAATTTTCATGTTTGAACCTAAAACCACTTCTCTTCATGCTAGATCATACGATAGAGTTTAGGGTTAGGGCTAGATATATGAATTTTTGGTTTGAATATGTCTAGACCTAGTTTATCAACTTGAATGCTTACTATATGACATAAGAAGACTATGTGGCTTGGTTTTTCATTTTTTATTTTTTTTGAATTTTTATACCCATTTGAATCTAGGTTTGACCAACATTTAAACAAGTTAAAAACATGAAAATGGGAAAATTAAGCCAGGATCCTTCTCATCATTCCAAAATGAAACTTGGGAGGTTTTTGAAATTTTCATGTCCTAAACCTAAAACTACTTCTCTATGCTTAACTTCATACTTACGTAGTTTATGGTTAGGGCTAGATAAGCATGAATTTTTAGTTTGAATGTGTCTAGACCTTGTTTATCAACTTGAATACTTACTATATGACATGAAGACTATGTGCTTTGTTTTTCATTTTTTTTGAATTTTTTATGCCCATTTGAATCTTGGTTAAATCCTAGGTTTGACCATTTAAACAAGTTTAAAACATGAAAATGAAAAAGTAAGCTTGTATCCTTCTTTCTCACTCCCAAATGGTCGATGCAAATGGCAAACCATTAAAAACAACGTTGATATGCCAAAACCCCTCAAAACCCCGTTCGTTGACCAAAGCACCACAACGACTGTCAATCGTCGATATAACCCTAACGACCAACCCCGTCCGTGCAATATGTTCTTCTGAAGGATTCCCACCCGATCCGTGGGTTTCTCTGTCAAGTAACGTACACCGGTCATCGCTAAGCTACTCTAGCTTAACTTACTGCATGATCCGGATATCTAGAAGGTTTTGCGAACGACCATGCATAACCCGCTGTTCTTCAACATCATTGGTCGCCGACACTACCGCTAGACATAGAAATAACCGGACTGCCGCGCATCAAAGCCTACTCCAATCGGACCGTCTAGGCAACGACCTTCGCATGCTGCAGCCCTCGATCAGCTCACCACCTATGAATGCATGCGCCATGTAGCATCGTATAGTTATTAATTTTCGCGTGCCAAGCCCACGAGCAGCTCACCAACTTTTCATGCATGACATGCCCTCAAGCTTCAGTACCTGCTATTGTCTCATAGGGTGCCATCGTCTCATTGCTCCATCGAATAAAGGTGGCATCGGTTTTGGGATCACGATAATTTGTGCATTTTTTAAAGTGAGATTTGTGCATTTTTCAAGTGAAATTGCTAGCATCTTCTTTTTCAAGTGTCATTTTATTTTTCTTTAAATTGACATTTGCTACCATCTTTCTTTCTCAAGTTTTTCTGCATTTATCTTTCAAGTTTCATGTATGCATTTTTTTAAAAGTGAAATTTGTGTGCATTTTTCAAGTGAATTTTGCTAGCATCTTCTTTTCAAGGGGCTTGCTTCTGCATTTTTTTAAATTTAAATTTTCTACCACCTTGTATTTCAAGTTTTGCTTTCATTTCTCTTTCGTGTGTCATGTATGCAATTTTTCTTTAAAGTGAAACTCGATTTTTTATTTAAAAGGAAATTTGCCACCATCTTTCTTTTCTAGTTTTGTTAGCATTTCTTTCAAGTGTCATTTCCGTATTTTTCTTTTAAAAGTGAAACTCAAGCATCTTTTTCAATCGTCATTTTATGTAAGCCTTGCTGCACGCTGGGCTGGTTCCGTTGTCCAACGTTGTTAGTACTTGCACGCACCCTAAGAGGAAACGGTCCACGTACATGACTCACCACTACTTTTTCTTCTCACACGCTCCACCCGTAACTCCCCGCCCTAACTCCTGTATTATATAAGGCACCTCCTCTTCTCTTCTCTCTCACATCTCACACTCTTCTCCTTCCCTCCATCTACCACCGCATCCTCGTTCTAGCCACCAACACCAAACTCCTAGCCGCGACTATGCAGTCATGGTCTATCCTATCGCCGCCTGGCCACCGTGAGCTTAAAGGCCGGAGTTCCCGCACGTGTCATCGCAAGGCAACGAGCTGCGCACTGGGGCGATATCGAGGTGGAGGGTGCTAGGTCAAAGTGTGCATGGAACCCCCATGTGGTTTTGTAATTAATGACAATCCCTATGGACTAATGTTTGCATTGAGTTATATGTGTTGTCTATAGGCAATGCTTGAACCATATGTTGGCTTCAAGATTGCAATAAAATGCAAATGAAGAAGAGCAAGTGTCAAGTATGTCTTCAAGATGATGAAGTGAGCCCTCAAGTTTAACTTCAAGACATCAACGATGAAGAATGAAGAAATGAAGTGCAAGTTCAAGACGAGCCATCTCGAAGAGATCATTTGCTTGAATCTTGCCATCCATATGGTGATCATGGATATGAGAAGATGCGCCGAAGAAGAAGCTCTCCCATGATGGATTATGGGGGAGCAATCCACAAGACTTCGTCAAGCAAACACAAGCAAGAAAGGCGTTCCATCTTGTTGAGGTCAAGATCGTCGTCATCAAGCTCAAGTGGAATGCGCAAATTTTGCTTTTGATAGGGTTTCTTTCTCACCGGTCTCATGGTGTAGTTGGAGACCGGTTTATAGTTTAGTTGCCGTACTATCAAGAGGGCTCTCGAGTGAGTAACTCAATCGTATCATTCGGAGAGAGCTCAAACCTTTGCATCCTTGCATCATCTTTCTTGGTTATTATTTGGATCTTATCCATGTGATGTTTTAGAGCTTGTGCTTATTCTCATGACAAGCTCTAGTTCATTGAGAATGGTTTTTGCATGGGCAACTTGTTGCATTTTCGAGGTTGGAGGTTTTACCGGTATGTATTTTTTAGATAGGTCAAACCTTTCATCATTTATTTCTATCCTACCCCACTGACTATGATGGTTCCCTACATGATCTTGTAGAGCTTGTTACTAGCTTTCCAACGAGCCCAAGATCATCAAAATCGAAGTCCGGATGCTCAAGTTATGGTCTTTCTTATTTTGTCATGCCGCCAGCTTTTTCTCCAAGCCGAATTTTCGGCGTAAATTTCCACTTCCCTGACCCCGAAAACGTGCTAAGGACTAAGGGTTCAGGACTCCCCTGATCCCACCTAAATATGGCCGGAAATTTCATTTTCTAGGCCGTAAATTTTCTGGGGTTGATGGCGTGTAACTCACACGTTCGTTGGGAACCCCAAGAGGAAGGTATGATGCGAACAGCAGCAAAGTTTTCCCTCAAAAAGAAACCAAGGTTTATCGAACTGTGAGAGCCAAGAAGCACGTGCTGAAGGTTGATGGCAAGGATGTAGTGTGCGCAACACCGTAGATTCTCGCGCCAACGTGGAACCCACAACACAACCAAAGTACTTTGTCCCAACGAAACAATGAGGTGTCAATATCACCGGCTTGCTGTAACAAAGGGTTAAACGTATCGAGTGGAAGATGATTGCTCATGTAAAATGCGAGAACAAGTATTGTAGTAGATTGTATGCGATGTAAAGAATAGGACCGGGTCCACAGTTCACTAGAGGGTGTCTCTCCTATAAGATAAAAGCATGTTGGATGAACAAATTACGCCGGGCAATTGACAAATAGAGAGGGCATAACAATGCACATACATGATATGATAAGTATTGTGAGATTTAATTGGGGTATTACGACAAAGTACATAGACCGCTATCCAGCATGCATCTATGCCTAAAAAGTCCACCTTCGTGTTATCATCCGAACTCCTTCAAAGATTGTTGCAAAACAAATGCATAATTGCATTAAGTATAGCGAATGTAACCGCAATCACATCCTCGGACATAGCATCAATGTTTTATCCCTAGTGGCAACAAGACATCCACAACCTTAGAACTTTCTCTCACTGTCCCACATTTAATGGAGGCATGAACCCAATATCGATCGAACATAAATACTCCCTCTTGGAGTTAAGAGCAAAACTTGGCCAGAGCTTCTACTAATAAGGGAGAGCATGCAAGATCATAAACAACACATAGGTAATAGATTGATACTCACATAACATAGTATTCTATCCATCGGATCCCGACAAATACAACATATAGTATTACAGATAGATGATCTTGATCATGTTAGGCAGCTCACAAGATCCACAATGAAGCACAATGAGGAGAAGACAACCATCTAGCTACTGCTATGGACCCATAGTCCAGGGGGGAACTACTCACTCATCACTCCGGAGGCGATCATGGCGGTGAAGAGTCCTCCGGGGGATGAATCCCCTCTCCGGCAGGGTGCCGGAGGCGATCTCCCGAATCCCCCGAGATGGGATTGGCGGCGGCGGCGCCTCAGGAAGGTTTTCCGTATCGTGGCTCGGCACCGGGGGTTTCGTCACGGGAGGCTTTGGCAAGCAAGAGGTAGGTCAAGGCGCCACGAGGCCCAGACGCCGTGGCCGCTGCCAGCTCCCGGCCTCGCGCCATCAAGAAACCGCCGTTCCGTCGCCCTACTTCGTTACGTCTTCTGTCTTCCGGGAAGCTTCATGCAAAAATAGGACCCTGGGCGTTTATTTCGCTTCCGAGAATATTTCTTTACTAGGATTTCTGAAACCAAAACAACAGAAACAACAACTGGTTCTTCGGCATCTCGTTAATAGGTTAGTGCCGAAATGCATAAATACGACATATAATGTGTATAAAACATGTGGATATCATCAATAATGTAGCATGGAACATAAGAAATTATCGATACGTTGGAGACGTATCAGCATCCCCAAGCTTAGTTCTGCTCGTCCCGAGCAGGTAAAACGATAACAAAGATAATTTGTGACATGCCATCATAACCTTGATCATACTATCGGTAAGCATATGTAATGAATGCCGATCAAAACAATGGTAATGACATGAGTAAACAAATGAATCATAAAGCAAAGACTTTTCATGAATAGTACTTCAAGACAAGCATCTAATAAGTGTTGCATAAGAGTTAACTCATAAAGCAATGAATCAAAGTGAAGGTATTGAAGGAACACAAAGGAAGATTAAGTTTCAGCTGTTGCTTTCAACTTATAACATGTATATCTCATGGATAATTGTCAATGTAAAGTAATATAACAAGTGCAATATGCAAGTATGTAGAACAATGCACAGCTCACACAAGTGTTTGCTTCTGAGATGGAAGAGAAATAAGTGAACTGACTCAACATAAAAGTAAAATAAGGGTCCTTCAAAGAGGAAAGCATCGATTGCTATATTTGTGCTAGATCTTTGGTTTTGAAAACATGAAACAATTTTGTCAACGGTAGTAATAAAGCATATGAGTTATGTACATTATTTCTACAAGTTGCAAGCCTCATGTATAGTATACTAATAGTTAGTGTCCGCACCTTGTCCTAATTAGCTGATAATAAAGATTATCATCGCATAGCATATGTTTCAACCAAGTGTCGCAAAGGGGTACTATGTCGCCTGTACAAGGGTCTAAGGAGAAAGTTCGCATTGGATTTCGCTTTTGATCATTCTTCAACTTAGACATCCATACCGGGATAACATAGACAACATATAATGGACTCCTCTTTAATGCATAAGCATTCAAAGTTAATATTCTCATAAGAGATTGAGGTTTTATGTCCAAACCGAAACTTCCACCATGATTCATGGCTTCAGTTAGCTGCCCAATGTTCTTCTCTAACAAAGATGCATACTCAAACCATTTGTTTGTGAAAACCGCCCTTACTTCAGACAAGACATGCATAGCATCTCACATGATATCTAACAAAGGTAAAGAGTTGATGGCTAGTCCTCGATGTCTACGTTCCCTCCTTTTCCTCAGACAAGCAGTTAAGCCCAAGTGCAGGTTTGTAGAACAAATAAAGAAGTTTCCTTAAGTGGATACTCAAGGTTTATCGAACTCAGTGAGGAAGAGGTCAAAGATATCCTTCATGCAACCCCGCAACCACAAAGCAAGAAGTCTCTTTTGTGTCCCCAACACACCTAATAGGTGCACTAGTTCGGCGAAGAGATAGTAAAATACAGGTGGTATAAATAAGTATGAGCAGTAGCAATGGTGCCAGAAAAGTGCTTGGCGCGTAGTTGATGGTGGTGGTATTGCAGCAGTAGTAACGCAGTAAAACAAGAACAAGCAAGAGTAACTCACAGTAGTAATACGTAGTAGTAAACAAGCAGAGTAACTCAGCGTATTTAGAACAAGGCCTAGGGATTACACTTTCACTAGTGGACACTCAACATTGATCACATAACAGAATAGATAAATGCATACTCTACACTTTTGTTGGATGATGAACACATTGCGTAGGATTACACGAACCCTCAATGCCGAGTTAACAAGCTCCACAATAATGCTCATGTTTTAGTAACCTTTAGTGTAAGATAGATCAACAGACTAAACCAAGTACTAGCATAGCATGCACACCGTCACCTTCATGCATATGTAGGAGGAATAGATCACATCAATATTATCATAGCAATAGTTAACTTCGCAATCTTCAAGAGATCATGATCATAGCATAAACCAAGTACTAACACGGTGCACGCACTGTCACCTTTACACACGTGTAGGAGGAATAAAACTACTTTAATAACACATCACTAGAGTAGCACATAGATAGTAGTGATACAAACTCATATGAATCTCAATGAGATCATTGTATTGAAGTACATGGAAGAGAGATGAACCACATAGCTACCGGTACAGCCCCCGAGCCTCGATGGAGAACTACTCCCTCCTCATGGGAGCAGCAGCGGTGATGAAGATGGCGGTGGAGATGGCAGCGGTGTCGATGGAGAAGCCCTTCCGGGGCACTTCCCCGCTCCCGGTGCCGGAACAGAGATCCTGTCCCCGATCTTGGCCGCGATGGCGGCGGCTCCGCGGTGTTTCGTGGGTTTCACACCAACGTGGGTTTCGATCCAGGGCTCTTTATAGGCGGAGGGCGGCGCAGAAGGTCACTAGGTGCCCTCACCACCGTGGCGCGTGGCCCGGCCCGCGCCTGGTGTGTGTGTGGGCCCCCCGGCCCATCTCTGGCAGCTCTCGAGTGTTCTGATGGTTCCGGAAAAAATAGGAACCTGGGCGTTGATTTCGTCCAATTCCGAGAATATTTCGTTACTAGGATTTCTGAAACCAAAAACAGCGTAAAACAGAACTGGCACTTCGCATCTTGTTAATAGGTTAGTTCCAGAATGCACGAATATGACATAAAGTGTGCATATAACATGTAGATAACATCAATAATGTGGCATGGAACACAAGAAATTATCGATACGTTGGAGACGTATCAGCATCCCTGCTTAGTTCCCTCGTCCCGAGCAGGTAAAACGATAACAAAGATAATTTCTGGAGTGACATGCCATCATAATCTTGATCATACTATTTGTAAAGCATATGTAAAGAATGCAGCGATCAAAACAATGTGTATGACATGAGTAAACAAGTGAATCATAAAGCAAAGACTTTTCATGAATAGCACTTCAAGACAAGCATCAATAAGTCTTGCATAAGAGTTAACTCATAAAGCAATAATTCAAAGTAAAGGTATTGAAGCAACACAAAAGAAGATTAAGTTTCAGCGGTTGCTTTCAACTTATAACATGTATATCTCATGGATAATTGTCAATGCAAAGCAATATAACAAATGCAATATGCAAATATGTAAGAATCAATGCACAGTTCACACAAGTGTTTGCTTCTTGAGGTGGAGAGAAATAGGTAAACTGACTCAACAATAAAAGTAAAAGAATGGTCCTTCAAAGAGGAAAGCATCGATTGTTATATTTGTGCTAGAGCTTTGATTTTGAAAACATAAAGAGAGCATAAAAGTAAAGTTTTGAGAGGTGTATGTTGTTGTCAACGAATGGTAGCGGGTACTCTAACCCCTTGCCAGACAAACCTTCAAAGAGCGGCTCCCATTTTATTTTATTTTTGGATGGCACTCCTTCCAACCTTTCTTTCACAAACCATGGCTAACCGAATCCTCGGGTGCCTGCCAACAATCTCATACCATGAAGGAGTACCTTTTTATTTTAGTTTTATTATGATGACACTCCTCCCAACCTTTGCCTACACAAGCCATGGCTACCGAATCCTTCGGGTGCCGCTCCAACAATCACATACCATGGAGGAGTGCCTTTTTTTGGTTAATTAATTTGGGACTGGGAATCCCATTGCCAGCTCTTTTTGCAAAATTATTGGATAAGCGGATGAAGCCACTAGTCCATTGGTGAAAGTTGCCCAACAAGATTGAAAGATAAACACCACATACTTCCTCATGAGCTATAAAACATTGACACAAATAAGAGGTAATAAATTTTGAATTGTTTAAAGGTAGCACTCAAGCAATTTACTTTGGAATGGCGGAGAAATACCATGTAGTAGGTAGGTATGGTGGACACAAATGGCATAGTGTTGGCTCAAGTATTTGGATGCATGAGAAGTATTCCCTCTCGATACAAGGTTTAGGCTAGCAAGGCTTATTTGAAACAAACACAAGGATGAACCGGTGCAGCAAAACTCACATAAAAGACATATTGTAAACATTATAAGACTATACACCATCTTCCTTGTTGTTCAAACTCAATACTAGAAATTATCTAGACTTTAGAGAAACCAAATATGCAAACCAAATTTTAGCATGCTCTATGTATTCTTCATTAATGGGTGCAAAGCATATGATGCAAGAGCTTAAACATGAGCACAACAATTGCCAAGTATCACATTACCCAAGACATTTATAGCAATTACTACATGTATCATTTTCCAATTCCAACCATATAACAATTTAACGAAGAGGAAACTTCGCCATGAATATTATGAGCTAAGAACACATGTGTTCATACGAACCAGCGGAGCGTGTCTCTCTCCCACACAAGCATGATGTAATCCAATTTATTCAAACAAAAACAAAAACAAAAGCACACAGACGCTCCAAGTAAAGCACATAAGATGTGACCGAATAAAAATGTAGTTTCAGGGGAGGAACCTGATAATTTGTCGATGAAGAAGGGGATGCCTTTGGCATCCCAAGCTTAGACGCTTGAGTCTTCTTGATATATGCAGGGGTGAACCACGGGGCATCCCCAAGCTTAGCTTTTCACTCTTCTTGATCGTAGTATATCATCCTCCTCTCTTGACCCTTGAAAACTTCCTCCACACCAAACTCAAACAACTCATTAGAGGGTTAGTGGACAATAAAAATTAACATGTTCAGAGGTGACACAATCATTCTTAACACTTCTGGACATACAGCTACTGGACATTAATGGATCAAAGAAATTCATCCAACATAGCAAAAGAGGCAATGCGAAATAAAAGGCAGAATCTGTCAAAACAGAACAGTCCGTAAAGATGGATTTTATTAGGCCACCAGACTTGCTCAAACGAAAATGCTCAAATTGAATGAAAGTTGTACATATCCGAGGATCACTCACGTAAATTGGCATAATTTTCTGAGTTACCTACAGAGAATTAGACCCAGATTCGTGACAGCAAAGAAATCTGTTTCTGCGCAGTAATCCAAATCTAGTACTTACTTTACTATCAAAGACTTTACTTGGCACAACAAAACACAAAACTAAGATAAGGAGAGGTTGCTACAGTAGTAAACAACTTCCAAGACACAAATATAAAACAAAATACTGTAGCAAAATAACACATGGGTTATCTCCCAAGAAGTTCTTTTCTTTATAGCCATTAAGATGGGCTCAACAGTTTTAATGATGCACTCGCAAGAGATAGTATTGAAGCAAAAGAGAGCATCAAGAGGCAAATTCAAAACTCATTTAAGTCTAACATGCTTCCTATGCATAAGAATCTTGTAAATAAACAAGTTCATGAAGAGCAAAGTAACAAGCATAGGAAGATAAAACAAGTGTAGCTTCAAAAATTTCAGCACATAGAGAGGCATTTTAGTAACATGAAAATTTCTACAACCATATTTTCCTCTCTCATAATAATTTTCAGTAGTATCATGAGAAACTCAACAATATAACTATCACATAAAGCATTCTTATCATGAGTCTCATGCATAAAATAATTACTCTCCACATAGGCATAGTCAATTTTATTAGTTGTAGTGGGAGCAAATTCAACAAAGTAGCTATCATTATTATTCTCATCAAGTGTAGGAGGCATAGTATAATCACAACAAATTTACTCTCCATAGTAGGTGGCACCAAAAGACCACTATCATTATAATCATCATAAATAGGAGGCAAAGTATCATCAAAGAAAATTTTCTCCTCAATGCTTGGGGGACTAAAAATATCATGAAAACCATTTCCCAAGCTTAGAACTTTCATATCATTATCAACAATGGTGTTCAAAGCGTTCATACTAATATTACTACTAGCATGCAACAAGATTTCATAGGTTTTTTAATTTTCGCATCAAACATTCCAAGTTTTAAATCAGGAAATAGAACAAGAAGCTCACTCTTATACATTATGCCAAACTAGTGTAAACAAGAAACAAAAAGTTGCATTGCAGGATCTAAAGGAAATAGCTTTGAGCACACACACAACGGCAACAGAAAAATACTTTACCTGAGACCGTAGTATGAGTGCCTTTTTACCTTTCCTCCCCGGCAACGGCGCCATAAAAGTGCTTGATGTCTACGTTCTCCTTCCTGTAGATTGTTGGGCCTCCAAGTGCAGAGGGTTTGTAGAACAAAGAAGAAGTTTCCCTTAAGTGGATACCCAAGGTTTATCGAACTCAGTGAGGAAGAGGTCAAAGATATCCTCTCATGCAACCCTGCAACCACAAAGCAAGAAGTCTCTTGTGTCCCCAACACACCTAATAGGTGCACTAGTTCGGCGAAGAGATAGTAAAATGTGGTGGTATAAATGGTGAGCAAGAGTAATGGTGCTTAAAAAGTGCTTCTGCGTAGTTGATGGTGGTAGGTATTGCAGCAAGAGTAACGCAAAGAAACAAGAAACAAGCAAAAGTAACTCACAGTAGTAACACGTATAGTAAACAAGCAGTAGTAACTCAGCAGTGGAACAAGCCTAGGGATTACACTTTCACTAGTGGACACTCTCAACATTGATCACATAACATAATAGATAAATGCATACTCTACACTTTTGTTGGATGATGAACACATTGCGTAGAATTACACGAACCCTCAATGCCGAGTTAACAAGCTCCACAATAATGCTCATGTTTTAGTAACCTTTAGTGTAAGATAGATCAAAAGACTAAACCAAGTACTAGCATAGCATGCACACTGTCACCTTCATGCATATGTAGGAGGAATAGATCACATCAATATTATCATAGCAATAGTTAACTTCGCAATCTACAAGAGATCATGATCATAGCATAAACCAAGTACTAACACGGTGCACGCACTGTCACCTTTACACACGTGCAGGAGGAATAAAACTACTTTAATAACACATCACTAGAGTAGCACATAGATAGTAGTGATACAAACTCATATGAATCTCAATGAGATCATTGTATTGAAGTACATGGAAGAGAGATGAACCACATAGCTACCGGTACAGCCCCGATCCTCGATGGAGAACTACTCCCTCCTCATGGGAGCAGGCGGTGATGAAGATGGCGGGGAGATGGCAGCGGTGTCGATGGAGAAGCCTTCCGGGGCATCTCCCCGCTCGGCAGGGTGCGGAACAGAGATCCCGTCTCCCGATCTTGGCTTCGCGATGGGCGGCGCTCTGGCAGTTTCAGGCTCACACGTATCGGGTTTTCTGATCCAGGGGCTCTTTATAGGCGAGAGGCGGCGCAGGAAGGTCACCAGGGTGCCCTCACCACCAGGTGGCGCGGCCAGGGCCTGGCCGCGCCCAGGTGTGGTGTGGGGCCCCCTGGCCCATCTCTGGCAGCTCTCGAGTGTTCTGGATGGTTCCGGGAAAAATAGGAACCCGCGTTGATTTCGTCCGATTCCGAGAATATTTCGTTACTAGGATTTCTGAAACCAAAAACAAAAACAGGAACTGGCACTTCGCATCTTGTTAATAGGTTAGTTCCAAAAATGCACGAATATGACATAAAGTGTGCATATAACATGTAGATAACATCAATAATGTGGCATGGAACACAAGAAATTATCGATACGTTGAGACGTATCGCCTCAGGAACATGGTTATCGCACAACAAGCAACTTAATAAGAGATAAAGTGCATAAGTACATATTCAATACCACAATAGTTTTTAAGCTATTTTGTCCCATGAGCTATATATTGTAAAGGCGAATGATGGAAATTTAAAGGTAGCACTCAAGCAATTTACTTTGGAATGGCGGAGAAATACCATGTAGTAGGTAGGTATGGTGGACACAAATGGCATAGGGTTGGCTCAAGGATTTTGGATGCATGAGAAGTATTCCCTCTCGATACAAGGTTTAGGCTAGCAAGGTTATTTGAAACAAACACAAGGATGAACCGGTGCAGCAAAACTCACATAAAAGACATATTGTAAACATTATAAGACTCTACACCGTCTTCCTTGTTGTTCAAAACTCAATACTAGAAATTATCTAGACTTTAGAGAGACCAAATATGCAAACCAAATTTTAGCAAGCTCTATGTATTTCTTCATTAATGGGTGCAAAGTATATGATGCAAGAGCTTAAACATGAGCACAACAATTGCCAAGTATCAAATTATTCAAGACATTTTAGAATTACTACATGTAGCATTTCCCAATTCCAACCATATAACAATTTAACGAAGAAGATTCAACCTTCGCCATGAATACTATGAGTAAAGCCTAAGGACATATTTGTCCATATGCAACAGCGGAGCGTGTCTCTCTCCCACACAATGAATGCTAGGATCCATTTTATTCAAACAAAAACAAAAACAAAAACAAAAAAACAAACAACGCTCCAAGCAAAGTACATAAGATGTGATCGAATAAAAATATAGTTTCAGGGAGGAACCTGATAATGTTGTCGATGAAGAAGGGGATGCCTTGGGCATCCCCAAGCTTAGACGCTGAGTCTTCTTAAAATATGCAGGGGTGAACCACCGGGGCATCCCCAAGATTAGAGCTTTCACTCTCCTTGATCATATTGCATCATACTCCTCTGATCCTTGAAAACTTCCTTCACACCAAACTCGAAACAACTCATTAGAGGGTTAGTGCACAATAAAAATTAACATGTTCAGAGGTGACATAATCATTCTTAACACTTCTGGACATTGCATAAAGCTACTGGACATTAATGGATCAAAGAAATTCATCCAACATAGCAAAAGAGGCAATGCGAAATAAAAGGCAGAATCTGTCAAAACAGAACAGTTCGTAAAGACGAATTTTAAAATGGCACCAGACTTGCTCAAATGAAAATGCCCAAATTGAATGAAAGTTGCGTACATATCTGAGGATCACTCACGTAAATTGGCATAATTTTTTGAGTTACCTACAGAGAATTAGGCCCAGATTCGTGACAGCAAAGAAATCTGTTTCTGCGAGCAGTAATCCAAATCTAGTATGAACCTTACTATCAAAGACTTTACTTGGCACAACAAAACATAAAACTAAGATAAGGAGAGGTTGCTACAGTAGTAAACAACTTCCAAGACTCAAATATAAAACAAAGTACTGTAGTAAAAACATGGGTTGTCTCCCATAAGCGCTTTTCTTTAACGCCTTTCAGCCGCAGAAAGTGTGTATCAAGTATTATCAAGAGATGAAGCATCAACATTACCTTGGGCTTTACCTTACCTTTCTTGTTCTTTTTCTTACTCTTTGGTTTAGGGAATATATGTCTACCCCCGGGTGTAGAGGTGAATTTTAGGGTGCCTTCTCCCATATCTATGACTGCTCCCAATAGTTTCAGCAGGGATCTTCCGAGTGTGATTTGTCCTGTTCCTGCACATTCAATAACAAGATAATCAATGGATATTGTTCTCCCAAGAATGGTTGTATACGTCCCCGACGTATCGATAATTTCTTATGTTCCATGCCACATTATTGATGATATCTACATGTTTTATGCATACTTTATGTCATTATTATGTGTTTTCCGGAACTAACCTATTTGACGAGATGCCGAAGTGCTTTCGTTTTTCGTTTTTGGTTCCAGAAATCCTAGTAAGGAAATATTCTCGAATTGGACGAAATCAAGGCCCAGGTTCCTATTTTGCCCGGAAGCATCCAGAACACCCGAGAACCGCCGAGAGGGGCACGGTCCACAAACCCTAGGCGGGCGGCCTGGGGCCTGCGCCCTATAGTGTCGGCGCCACTTCGACCTTCTCGAGCGGCCTCTTCGCCTATTTAAGCCTCGACCTAAAACCTCGAGACGAAAAAACCACGGTAGAAACCTTCCAGAGCCGCCGCCATCGCGGAGCCAAGATCTGGGGGAGTCTCTGTTCCGGCACGCCGCCGGACGGGGAAGTGCCCCCGAAGGCTCCTCCATCGACACCACCGCCATCTTCATCAATGTCTGCTCCCATGAGGAGGGGAGTAGTTCTCCATCGAGGCTCGGGGCTACCGGTAGCTATGTGGTTAATATCTCTCTATGTACTTCAATACAATAATCTCATGAGCTGCCTTACATGATTGAGATTCATATGATGATGCTTGTAATCTAGATGTCATTATGCTAGTCATGTGGGTTTTACTTATGTGATCTCCGGAGACTCCTTGTCCCACGTGTGTAAAGGTGACAGTGTGTGCACCGTGTGGGTCTCTTAGGCTATATTTCACAGAATACTTATTCCCTGTTATGAATGGCATAGTGAAGTGCTTATTTATATCTCTTTATGATTGCAATGTGTTTTGTATCACAATTTATCCATGAGCTACTCTAGTGATGTTATTAAAGTAGTTTATTCCTCCTGCACGGTGTAATGGTGACAGTGTGTGCATCCGTGTTAGTACTTGGCGTAGGCTATGATTATGATCTCTTGTAGATTATGAAGTTAACTATTGCTATGATGGTATTGATGTGATCTATTCCTCCTACATAGTGTGAAGGTGACAGTGTGCATGCTATGTTAGTACTTGGTTTAGTTGTGTTGATCTATCTTGCACTCTAAGGTTATTTAAATATGAACATTGAATATTGTGGAGCTTGTTAACTCCGGCATTGAGGTGTGTAATCCTACGCAATTAGTGGTGTTCATCATCCAACAAGAGAGAGAGTATGCATTTATCTATTCTTATGTGATCAATGTTGAGTGTCCACTAGTGAAAGTCTAATCCCTAGGCCTTGTTCCTAAATATTGCTATCGCTGCTTGTTTACCGTTTCTATCATACATCGCTGCGTTACTACTGCTTGTTTACTGTCCCGGGCAAAGAACTTTTCTGGTGCTGCACGCTCATACTTATTTATACCACCGTATTTCACTATCTCTTCGTCGAACTAGTGCACCTATTAGGTGTGTTGGGGACACAAGAGACTTCTTGCTTTGTGGTTGCAGTGGTTGCATGAGAGGGATATCTTGACCTCTTCCTCCCTGAGTTCGATAAACCTTGGGTGATCCACTTAAGGGAAACTTGTCATTGTCCTCTGCACTGACATTCAATAACAAGATAATCAATGGATATTGTCCTCCCAAGAATGGTTGTATGCACACCCGCAGCTATTCCTTTAGGAATTATAACGGAGTTATCAATAAGAGTTATTCCTTCTCCCCCTTCAACAAATCCCCAAAGTTTCAAAGATTCATGAATTCTCTTAGGCATTAGGCAAAATTCAGACATAATATCACAATTAGCATGAAGAGTTTGGTTACCGATAGCAATTTTAATAGTAGGATCCCATAATGAAGGTTCAGAGTTCACTAAAACTTGATCAAGACGGTTATGAACATATCCATAATTTTCATTTAAGCGAGATGCACTTGTCTCAAGAGTGTTTAATCTATTATAAATGCTAATAAGGGCTGAATCAAAGTTATTAGCTGAATCATGTGATGCAACCAACTTCTTTATGGCATTAAAAGCTTGATCCCCATTGCAATGAAGGAAATCTCCTCCCACTAGAGCATCCAAGGCATATCTATAGCGAATCATAAGACCAAAATAAAAATTACTAAGGAGCAAACTTAGAGTCATTTGAGGTTCAGCTTTACGATAAGAAGTAAAAATTCTAGACCAAGCATCTTTAAAACTCTCCTCATCCCCTTGTTTAAAAGTGAAGACTAATTCCTCAGGTGAAGAAGTAACAAGTGCAGAACTAGACATAGTAACAAAAGTAAAATGCAAGTAACTAATTTTTTTGTGTTTTTGATATAGAGTGCAAGACAGTAAATAAAGTAAAGCTAGCAAATAATTTTTTTGTGTGATTTTAGCAACAGTAAATAAAGCAAACTAGATAAAGTAAATGCAAGTAACTAATTTTTTTTGTGTTTTTGATATAATGCAGCAAACAAAGTAGTAAATAAAATAAAGCAAGACAAAAACAAAGTAAAGAGATTGGGAAGTGGAGACTCCCCTCCGTGTCTTGATTTCCCGACAACGGCGCTAAAAAGAGCTTGATGGCGTGTAACTCACACGTTCATGGGAACCCCAAGAGGAAGGTAAGGATGCTGCACAAGCAATAAGTTTTCCTCAGTAAGAAACCAATGTTTATCGAACCCTGGAGGAGCCAAGAAGCACGTTGAAGGTTGATGGCGGCGGGATGTGGTGTGCGGCGCAACACCAGAGATTTCGGCGCCAACGTGGAACCCGCACAACACAACCAAAGTTCTTTGCCCCAACGAAACAGTGAGGTTGTCAATCTCACCGGCTTGTTGTAACAAAGGTTAAACGTATCGAGTGGAAGATGATTGTTTGCGTAAACAATAGAACAAGTATTGGCAAGAGATTGTATGTATGTAAAGCACAGGACCGGGTCCACAGCTCACTAGAGGTGTCTTCCATAAGATAAAAGCATGTTAGGTGAACTTACAGTCTGGCAATTGACAAATAGAGAGGGCATAACAATGCACATACATGATATGATAAGTATTGTAGGGAGATTTAATTGGGCATTACGACAAAGCACATAGACCGCTATCCAACATGCATCTATGCCTAAAAGTCCACCTTCGTGTTATCATCCGAACCCTTCAAGATGTTGCAAAAACAGACAATTACATTAAGTATGGTGCGTAATGTAATCAATAACTACATCCTCGGACATAGCATCAATGTTTTATCCCTAGTGCGTCAAAGACATCCACAACCTTAGAACTTTCTCACTGTCGCGATTTAATGGAGGTATGAACCCACTATCGAGCATAAATACTCCCTCTTGGAGTTAAGAGCAAAACTTGGCCAGAGCCTCTACTAATAACGGAGAGCATGCAAGATCATAAACAACACATAGGTAATAGATTGATAATTAACATAACATAGTATTCTCTATCCATCGGATCCCGACAAACACAACATATAGTATTACAATAGATGATCTTGATCATGTTAGGCAACTCACAAGATCCAACAATGAAGCACAATGAGGAGAAGACAACCATCTAGCTACCTATGGACCCATAGTCCAGGTGAACTACTCACTCATCACTCCCAGGCGACCATGGCGGTGAAGAGTCTCCGGAGATGAATCCCTCTCCTGCAGGGTCGAGGCGCATCTCCGAATCCCGAGATGGGATTGGCGCGGCGGCGCTCAGTAAGGTTTGCTCCGCGTGCCTCGCACTGGGGTTTCGTCACGAGGCTTTAAATAGGCGAAGAGGTGAGGTCAAGGGGCGTCACGAGGGCCAGACGCGAGCCGCGCGCCGCTCCCGGGCCGCGCCGCCTGCATCCGGCCGCCGTCGCCCCTCCCCTTACGTCTTCGGTCTTCTGGAAGCTTCGTGCAAAAATAGGACCCTCGGCGTTGATTTCGTCCAATTCCGAGAATATTTCTTTACTAGGATTTCTGAAACCAAAAGAAAACAGCAACCGGCTCTTCGGCATCTCGTTAATAGGTTAGTGCCGGAAAATGCATGACATAAAATATGTATAAAACATGTAGATATCATCAATAATGTAGCATGGAACATAAGAAATTATCGATACGTCGGAGACGTATCGGGGGTCCCCAAGCTTAGTTCTGCTCGTCCCGGAGGTGTCATTTTCCTGGGAGGGGGTATAAATACTCCCTTCATCCTCCTTGGGCAGCCATCTCTTCCCCTTTTGCTCTACACCATTTTTGACCTTGAGAGCTTGCCATATCCCTCTACTCCTCCTATGCTTCTTGAATCTTTTTGAGGGAAAAGGAAGAGGAGATCTAGATCTACATCTACCAATCAAATCCCTCTCTTTGTGAGTGGAATCCTCTAGATCTTGATCTTGGAGTTCTTTGTGAATTTCCTTTGTTCTTCCTCTCTTCTTCCCCCACAAGCTTTTGTAGCTTTGGTGGAATTTGGGAGTGAAGGATTTGCCATTGCATTTGGTGCATCAGTTTGAGTTCTCCACGGTGATTCGTGGAAGTGAAAGCAAGAAAGTTGTTACTCTTGGGTTCTGGGAACCCTAGACGGATTTGAGGCCTTTGTGGCGATTTTCTTGGGAGCCTCCAATTAAGTTGTGGATGTGTGCCCCAAGCTTTGTGTAAGGCCCGGTTTCCGCCCCGAAAGAAATCCCTTAGTGGAACTGTGACCTAGGCCTTTGTGGCGAGGATCACCGGAGAATAAGGTGAGGCGCCTTCGTGGCGCTCGATGTGTGGTGTGACTACCGCATCTTTGGGTGAGACCTTTGTGGCGTTGGTGTGCATCAAGCAACCACACCTCAAGGTGAGGCCATTTGTGGCGTTCGGGAGCACTAAGCCACCGCACATCTCCAATGAAGATTAATTAGCACTCGCAAGAGTGTGAACTTCGGGATAAATCATGATCTCCCGCGTGCCTCAGTTATCTCTATACCCGAGCTCTGTACTTATGCACTTTACTTTGTGATAGCCATCGTGCTTGAAGTTATATATCTTGCTATCACATAGTTGCTTGTATTGCTTAGCATAAGTTATTGGTGTACATAGGTGAACCATAGTATATAGGCTTTGGGCTTGACAAAGTAAACGCTAGTTTTATTCGGCATTTGTTAAGCTCATCTCATAGTGTTTTAAACCGCCTATTCACCCCCCTCTCTAGGTGACAGGTGCCTTTCACCTGGGCGCTAGCAGAGTTCTTCCTCTCGCAGGGCTACCGCCACCTCAACCTCCCTCTAGGCTCGCCGCCCATGTACACGATCGAGTCCCACTTCGACGGCAACAGCAACCATGAGATAGGCCTCTTCGTCCACTTCAGGAACCCCTTCGACGCGCACCACCTCCTCGGGCAGGTGTTCTGGTGTGGTTGCGAGTTTATCGCTTTCACTACCTACAATATCTTCACCAACTTCCACGTCATCTTTCCCGACCGTTTCAACATGCACTGCCTCCCTACCCACCACATTGACGCCATCGAGGAGGAGGAGGAGTGAAGGAGGAGCAAGCCAAGGAGGAGCCAAGGAGGGACGGCGGTGTTGCTCTGTTTTATTGTTTTTCTAGTTTCATGAGTGTTTTTATTATCTATGTCTTATTGTGGGGTTTGTTGTGTGCGTTTGTATCATGTGTGTGATGGATTTCCTATGTAAGGTTGGTACTATCTACCTCTCTATATGTATGTTTTTATAGTTCCTGCTATATCAGTCTATTTTGAATCGTGCACTACACAAAGAAACAACAACACACCCTAATATTTTTTAACTGCAAAACTAACCACAATTTATATTGCCAAACCATAAAACATTTTAGTTAACAAACAGAGCCCAAAACCAACAAGAACATTCAACCCAAAACATTTTTGCCCAAAGCTGCAGGGGTGTTGGTTGGACTGGGCTTGTTTCAATTTGGGCCCAACATCTATTTTACCACATGGGCCGCACAGATAATTCTCTATATGCATGTGTTCTTCTCCAAATATTTCAGATCAAATTTTGCAGCATTGAGTCTCAAAAAAGAAAACACAAACTGAATAACTGAAAACCTAAATTCAAATATTCTACGATTTCATTCAAACACAAACTGCACTGCTTCTTCAAATTGATCAATTTCTACGATTTCATTCACTGCCTAAACTAAACTTAGCACTAACAAACCCCACTTACATGATACAACTATTTCGACTGCAAATAAAAGAAAAATAGAGCGACGATACAACAATAAATGCTCCAGCCATCATGTTGGACTACTTCTTCAAATCCACCATTTTCTTCAGCTTGTTACTATCTTCTTCAATTCCAAATTCAGTTCATCATCTGCACTGCCCAAACAAATTTCCCCAATTTCAACATGAACCCTAAATCCAAAATTAAAAGGGGAAAACGCAAGCGAAAAAACCAGAGCAAATGGATGCGATAGAAAAGAGATCTAACCTGCCCTGGCTGTGTAAGCTCTCACATTTCACGAAATCGCGTCCGGCGTTGCCATTCTTCTCCGTCACACAAGTCAACCGCTTCAACGGCTCAACTCGTGGGCAGTCAGGACAGCGGGTCAGCAGCACTGGACCGTATCAATGCTAGGATAGGCGCGACGCGGCGAACGAGGTGGAGCTATGCATCTCTCGCCGGACGGTGACGCCGCTGAGTCGCCGGAGAACAAGAAGAAAAGGTAGGGGATGGCGAGATGGTAATCAATGGCACGGGCTCACTCGGGCTCCGTCTCCACCAAAGGTGAGCCGCACGAGTGGTGTGGGGTCCACGCTGAGTTGGATAAGTGGTCGGTCCCACGCTGAGTTGGTTAAGTTGTGGGTCCTACCTGGACTAATGGCTTGTTCTAAGCCTAACGAACGAATGTCGTATATGAGCTATTTCAACTAGTAAAAGCGTCGCATGAGAGCTATTTTGGCCAATATTATTGTATTTCAGGCCATTTCCCTCAACTATATCGCACAGGAGCTATTCACCCATCCGCTTCCCATTGGCCGGGAAGAGCAGAGACCCATCCTTCGTGTATCCTTTCTTTACCGTGCGCTGCTAAACCCGCAGTGGTGAGGACTACGGCCGTGGCCGCCAATGCCCAATGCAGCAGGCAGGAGCAGAGCACCTACAGTCAAATTTGTAGCTGTCGCTTGTAAGGGTGAGCAGCTGAACAGGAGGGTGATGTTCTCTTGGAGAAGTATTCAAGGCTATGAGCTCATGAAGCAGGCAAACATGGGCTGGATGGTGTTGTTCAAACGGCGACTACTGGCAATCATGGCAGATTTCAGACACGCTCGACACTTTCGTGCTCCACGAGAAGAAGCGTTGCAGGCTGTGATGCTCCAGGTTAGTATTCTCAAGCATACACTGTTTCATGCATCAGATTGGTATGAAAGGTAGTATAAGATTTGGGACTAACCACTTATTGCAGTTTACTCATAGGATGTTCGAGGAGTCTAAAAGATAAAGTTGCTTGGAATCGGGAATAACATAGGCCATACAATCAACGACTGATTTTATCAAATTTAAGAAGCACAATGGATTTCATGTTTATTGTTGAAGGATAGAGAGGGAGAGAGATATGCGGAATATGATGGATGTTGTATTGAGCCTCTCGGGCGAGTATATATAGTGGTACAAGACTTGGAGGCTAAGATAGCTCTCCTAGAGATATGGTAGGTAGAGATTACAAATCCTAGACTACCTAATATACCTATACCAAATATATCTCTAACACTCCCCCGCGATCGTAGCGGTAGTGACGTGAACAACGTGGCGTCGCGGGACGGTCAGACGGAGAGAAGCCGAAGGTAGGAACCAACGGGCTGACACTCCCCCGCAGTCGTAGCGTGAGCGTCGTGGACGATGTCGCGTCGCGGATGCTTGGACTGTAGAAGAAGCCGAGGTGCTCATGCGAGGTGGTAGCCCTTGTGCCGATGTCGAGGTAGCCGAGAGCGTGGGTGCTGCAACCTTGGTCGGAGGAGCCGCGCGAGGAGATGCCGTGGTCGATTCGTGGCCGGGTGCCGGTGTCGATGTAGCCGCATGCGAGGTGGTGTGAGAGGAGAGTGACGGAAGCGCGCCGAGGCAGTCGTGGAGATGGTCGATGCCGAAGTCGATGCAGTCCGAGCCGTCGAGGACGACGTGCCGCCCTAGTTTTGCCAGAACCAGGCGCACGTTGGGGACGAAGGCATACTTCGGTTTTGCCAGAACCGAGTACACATAGAAGAAGTCGGTGACGCGGTCGAGGCAGTCGTAGAGGCGATGCCGAAGAAGACGTTGTCGAAGCCGATGAAGACGAGACGTCCTACCTATCTTAGCCTCCAAGTCTTGTACCACTATATATACTCGCCCGAGAGGCTCAATACAACATCCATCATATTCCGCATATCTCTCTCCCTCTCTATCCTTCAACATGGTATCAGAGCGGCGCCGATCCTAACCTAGCCGCCGCCCAAGCTTCCGCGCCGCCCCCGGGGAGGTCGATCTCCATGATCTACTCCGGGGGCCGCGCAACCCGTATGAGGGTTCGTCCGCCGATCCGTTGATCCGCTGCCCTCGAGTCTTTTTTTCCAATCCGTAGATTGGTTTTCTTTTTGCTCCGCCGGTCGCTCGACCGGCGTTTTCTTTTTTGGTTTACCGATCATAGATCGGATTGAGTCGCCCACCGCCGCCGTCACCGCGCGCCTCTACTCCGACAACGGCATCGATCTATACCGGCCATCTTCATCAACCGCGCGGCACGGCCGCACGCGTCACACACGGGACGCCTACGTGCGACGCAGCAGGCTGTCTCGCCCGCGCGGTCTCCATCGCTGGTCCGTCTTCGCCGTCATCGCCCGGGACATCACCGACAACGTCGCCAACGACTCCAATCTGCGGCACGTCGTCCACGCCATGGCGCGTACAGCGCCGCCGTCGGTCTGATCAACCGACCGCGCGCACGTCTCCGCCAAGCACGTCCCCGAGCACGCGCCTACCACCGATCGAGCTACGGGCTGCCGTTGCGCCGCCGTCGCAGCCGCTGCCTCTTGTCCACGCTGCGGCCACGACGCGCTTTCCGAGGCGTACATCGCTGGTGGCGTCCCGCCGCTGCACCGACTCGCGCCCTGCAGCTACGCCAGTCTTCAGGCCGGCGTTGGCTGGGCGACGGTCGCCTTCGCCCCTCTCGCGTCGATGTCCGCGGCCACCACAGCGCCGCCCCTTCGGCGCGGGTCGCCTCCCATCCGCGCATGGTCTTCGTCACGCCGCTGGGTCTTCCTCGCCTACTTCGTGTACCGCCGCCGCGCCCCCACCCCAGGTCGCCGCTGGGCTCGCCAACCTCTTCAGGTCGCGCTGGGCTCACCGACCACCGCAACGCCCGTCTAGGCGTCCAGCTTGACCACCCCTGGTCACCGTTGGGTTCGCCGCCTTCTACGTCTTCGTACACTACAGCTTCACCGCCAGCGTCCTCGCCTCTTCCCCGACTACGTCACCTGCTACTCTACTCCGACACCCGTCGTCGAGACTCGCCTCTTCCCCGACTACACCACCTGCTCCTCTACTCCGACACCCGTCGTCGAGACCTCCTCTACTAGTCTACTCCGACATGGCGCGCACTTTGTAATGTTCCCTACCCTCGCATGCCCGGTACTGGCAACACCGGAAGTGCCTTCGTCCCCGACACGTTCCCGAGTCTGGCAAACTCGCGTCGGACGTCTCGTCTTCATCGGTTTCGACAACGTCTTCTTCGGCATCGCCTACGACTGCCTCGACCGCGTCACCGACTTCTTCTATGTGTACTCGGTTCGGCAAAACCGAAGTATGCCTTCGTCCCCGACGGCGCCACCTGGCAAATCCTGACGGCTCGATCAGACGATTTCAGCATCACCACTCCACGACCGCCTCGGCGCGCTTCCGTCACTCTCCTCTCACACCACCTCGCATGCGGCTACATCGACACCGGCACCCGGCCACGAATCGACCACGGCATCTCCTCGCGCGGCCTCCTCACCAAGGTTGCAGCACCCACGCTCTCGGCTACCTCGACATCGGCACAAGGGCTACCACCTCGCATGAGCACCTCGGCTTCTTCTACAGTCCAAGCATCCGCGACGCGACATCGTCCACGACGCTCACGCTACGACTGCGGGGGAGTGTCAGCCCGTTGGTTCCTACCTTCGGCTTCTCTCCAGTCTGACCGTCCGCGACGCTACTGTTGTTCACGTCACTACCGCTACGACTGCGGGGGAGTGTTAGAGATATATTTGGTATAGGTATATTAGGTAGTCTAGGATTTGTAATCTCTACCTACCATATCTCTAGGAGAGCTATCTTAGCCTCCAAGTCTTGTACCACTATATATACTCGCCCGAGAGGCTCAATACAACATCCATCATATTCCGCATATCTCTCTCCCTCTCTATCCTTCAACATTTATTTCTCCAAAGAATCATGGTCTTGCTTCTCCAAATCTTGCTGTTAATTTTTTTAACTGAACTAACTACAATTGGATGTTGTTTTTGAACTACTACAATTATTATTCTAAGCTTTATGCGAGGTGAATACCCAGCATGCTCAGCCCCTTCCCGCGCATGCTTGTGAACCGTCAGATCCTGGATAGAAGCTGTCTTGGCCGTCCATTCGCTCCGTGGAAAAAAGTTTTTTTGTTACCGCGAGGTGGTACTCTCCTGTGATTACTGGGTGGGTCTCTCAGGCTCCTCTGTCCCAGGACTCAGCCGCTGGGTATAGTTTGTATAGTGTCTAAAAAACGTCGGTAAAAAAAGAAGAAAACAAAATCGCCTTCGTACCTCTGCCCTTTCTTCTCTCCACGCGAAATCGGCGCCTAAAACCCCGCTGTCCCTCATCGGCGAACAGGGCACAGCCTAGGGTTTAGTCGGCATGGCGGCGTTGATGGTCTCTCTTTGTCAATTGCCGCGTCCCTCGCCGCCGATTTTGGCTGCAGCGGTGTCCGGCGAGCTCCTGCCTGAACTTCCCTTCCCGAGCAACGGCGTGCGAGTAGAGTACTGGATGGTTATATTGGCTGGATCATGTGGGTGATTGGTGAAGACTTACTAAAATTATAATTGTGTTGAATGATGGGTAGGGGTTTCGAAAGAACTAATTCAATAAAATCGACCCAAGTGAGGCTA
The DNA here is from genome assembly GCA_030979885.1 of Lolium multiflorum. NCBI lineage: Eukaryota > Viridiplantae > Streptophyta > Magnoliopsida > Poales > Poaceae > Lolium > Lolium multiflorum. The sequence continues at coordinate 346,344,621 of CM061749.1, forward strand.
GAGTTACGCGTGTTGATCAACTTAGGATAAAATTGGAATGGTTTTCGTCTCGAAGTTGTTTCTTTCTCTGCCGTTGCAACACATGTGCATGTTTCCTACTTTTAATCTAATATAAATATTTCTCATTAAGTTAGTTCCCCGTCTTATAATACATGATTTATCCTTGTTTGATTTTTTAGAAAACACATTTCCTATCGCCTCAAAGCCCATCAGATTCAACACTTCGATTCTACCAGATTTTTTTTCTTATTATGTCTTTTATTTATCTAGATGTGATATACATATAAAGTTCATACATAAAAGTTTTGGCTTTGCCTCATGACCTTGTACATTAAACGGATCCCACAAAGTAAAATGAGATAGATAAAAACCCACACAATAATCTGAGTTGTCTTATAAGTTATCTCAATCAGACCATTATATTTTGCTGCATCTTGTGATGATAGTATCTTTCATGCTCGTCCTTTCTCCTTGCGTTTGTACTTTAGTACAGCTGGGACGTGGACCTCGACGAGATAGGAGTGCCAATCGAAACGCTTGGGGTCAAAGTTAAATATGGAATCATCCCCACCGTCCATCTTAGCTTCACTCCACAACCTCGACAAGTTTGTGTCATCAAAGCTTCACAAGAAACAGCCAAAGTCAAACATGGTTAGAAATGTATTAGAATAATAGAAATTTATATGCACCTGTAATTAAAATGGGTTTAATTAATTGCGGTTGACTACAAATCATTTACAATTCTTTTTCTTTGTGATGCAGACATCAGGGGATAATGGGATCTGCTCAACATTGGGATTGCCATTATACTAATGGTGTTTAAAGGTTTTCCCATAGTTTATGTTTCCGGATTTTGTCCAATAACAATTGAATTAGGAGAAAGACTTCTATGTAAACATTGAAATTAACATCCCATTTTTTTAGCTGAATCTTGAAAGTTTTCTCGAGGAACATGTGAACCACCCGTTGCAGCTTGAACTGACAGAAGAAAAGGAGGGACGCCACATCACCCCATCAACCTCGTGAAAAAATCTGGTGGGGACCTTGAGCCTGCCGCCCCTCTCTCCTTTTCCATGATACTTAGCATTTGAGACATAGTACAATACTATATAAGCTAATGTGATTATATGTGTGACAATTATTCTTGTGATGACTTTGTAGCTTGTGAGTTTTGAAATATACAATATAAATATAAATAATTTAATTCAATATAAGAAATAAGCATGCACAATCTAATTTATAATAAAATTTAGGTTTAGTTACTAACATAGAAAATTGTCCATTCCAATGCAAATAATATAAAACATAATTGTAAAAACATTACCTTTGTATATGGGGACACTGATTATATATGTTAGATATGCGAAATCATAATTTGACGAACAATAATAATTAAAAAAATCCTGATTACACTAGAGAAGGTTTCTAATATAGTTTAGTTTAACTGACTTGATAACACTAGACAATATAAAATTGTACCCTTGTATTTTGAAACGGCTGAGACTAGCACCTTATTTTCTACAATAGAATAAACTGGGTTGCTCTTTTCTATCTAATCGGACGGCGGATAGGATACGGCCTCCTTTACCTAAAAGAAAAGTTGATAAAAGGAGTTTGGTTTTAGATACGTACACACAAAATAAAAATGAAAACACAAATAGGCTTGATAAAATATAATCGTAGAAACAGTTTACGATTTTCATTGGAGTTGACTCGAAAAAGAAGTTCTTGACCATAGTTGGCTAAAAATGTAGTCTAAAATTGGCTACTTGCCTCATGCAGAATGATATAGATGTAAAAAAATAAGTGAAAAAGGATCTCACCGTCCATTGAAGAAGGCATATGGTGCATAAAGTTTGACCAAGAGCATCAAGAAATTCAATCTTCGGTTGAGCTTATTGTAGTGTTGTGAAAACATTCCACATAATAAGAAGCTCATTACGTGTAGCATCTGGTGAGCAAAAAATTATTTCTACAAGCATAAGTCGCGATAGACCATATATGAATTATACTGGCCTAGGTATGTATATGTATATGACAAGATTATCTGTTCGTACCTGTAGTGGAAGTTTATACACCAGGAGCAGAACTAGACGGAAGAATGAAAGATTCTTGAACACGTATGGCCTTTTATTTGGGACGATTTTTCCATTTTCGAGTGTACGAGGATTAATATAAAAGTAATCCATACATGCATCTTCAAATGCATAAAGGGATAGTGGATTCTGGAGTGATGAGCTCACGTGGTAAATGACTTGCGCTTCCTCGTTCCAATGAACAGCGATGGCTACCATTGCAGCGTTTATAACAATGTCTACTGGAATCTGTATGCATCATGTGTTTAACAAATCTGTTTCAGTAAGTGATTACTATTCCATATTCTCGATAAATTCTTATTGCATCTGAATATGGCCTTATATCACTCACAGCATCGATTACATTACTGCGATCGCCTATGAAACATGGGAATGCTTGCTCATCGTACGCAACAATCAAAGCATCAATTGTCCTGAAAAAGTTAACGCAAATCAATAACCTACTCTCGTATAGTAATGTACATTTGAGTATACCCCAAGTAGAATACTAGCTTCCTGACTCATTACAAAAAATGATTGAGAAAAATATGTTGTCATGTGTCGATCTCGAACATACCTTGCTCCTTCTATCCATCCAGGGAAAGGATCTTGATATGTGCTGGTTACCATGGTTGGGCGAATGATGACAACCGGAAGATTTCCCCTCCGCTGGCCAAGCAATATCTCACCCATAGTCTTGGTAAACGTGTACACATTTGGCCATCCAAAATGACAAGCCCTTCAACAATTGATCAGCAACTGAATCAGTAGCAGATATTTATCCATGTAATCTTATATACAGTCCGATTCAAAAAAAATACATTTTCTTATGTGTATATTACTATTTTTTTTAGATAAAACGCCATGAGAGACCGACTTTAAATTAACAAACCCCTCAACCGGCCAGGATTACAACCACACTGGACTTAGATATTAACATTTCATATTGCATTTATTCTTTTGTTGCTAGTACTCTTAGCAATAAATGAACTTATATACGGAGTAAGATATGGACCTTTTAAAGCCAAGTTCTTTCATGGCGGACTTCTTCAACTGTTCTAAGGTACCGCTCTTAGCCGCCGTAAGTTCGACTTTGATCTTATCAACTAACTGCAGCTCAGCTTCAATGTCCATGTAGTAGCCTTCCCTTAGTGTTTCACCATTCTGGAACGCTTTCTCTAGTAACAGCCCTTCTTGTGTACCAGCTACAAAGGCTGATAAAATAATGCTCGTTGGATTGTGGTAATAATTTACTAGCCTGTTTGGTTTGTGTCCCAGCTTACCCTACCAAAAAATTGGTCATGCCAAATATCCTTATCTGTTTGGTTTGTTGCCAATTATTTGGCTGCCTATGGATCACTTGTTGTTTCCTTCACGACCCTACCAAAATTGGCAGCCAATTTTTTGGCGCAGGAATCTGCCACCCATGGGCTGCCAAAATTTTGGCTAGAATCAGTGAAGGAAACAACAAGTGATCCATAGGCAGCCAAATAATTGGCAACAAACCAAACAGACATGAGGATATTTGGCATGACCAATTTTTTGGTAGGGTAAGCTTGGAACACAAACCAAACAGGCCCAGAAAATGTACAAGTAAATTTACCCTAAACGGATTTAGCAGGTGGTGTATGTGCACCAGGCATGCGCGTACCAGTGGAAATATGAAGTAACAGTTTCAGATTGGGACACTTCTTTGCGAACTCGCACGCATTTCTGGGTCCTAGTGCATTAGATGCCAGAGCAACATCGTACCTGTCCTGTCCACACACATAACAAACAAGCAACGTCCACATTAGAAAAAGTTGAGCCTGCATAGTTTATAGCATTAGTGATCGAGCTTGAACTGGTATTACATAGGAGAACAGCGTGTGTACGGTAATAAACCTAGGGACTGAACATTCAGACCTCATGTTTAGCATGCAACGGACGCTGTCCTGTTTCCGAGCTGTTTATGACCTCTCTGAGTTCTTTGAGTTTGATAAAGAGAATGATCGGTTTAATTGCCATTCCAGAATATTCTTATCGTGCCTATTTCCAGCTGTATCTGTTTTACCACATCTGGATATCCTTACGTGATTACAACTCATTTCTCTCTTTATTGTGCAGAGTAGATAGGAATGAACGAGGTGTGTTCTAGTACCTTTCATAGAAGTTAGTTGTCGCAGCCCCATTGATGATGACATCGATATCTTTAGACAACGCATCAGCTCGCAAGTTGTCAAGCCCAAAGTTCTCATAAATGATGTCACCTGCAATAGGAACTACCTTTTCTTGGATGAAACTTTGGAAGCCAGGAAGGCCGTATTTTTTCCGTAGCATGTTAAAAAGATCCATTTCTATGACCTAGATCAAAGGAAGATCAAATAAAACACACAAAAGGAGAGGAAGTATAAATTTATTGGGAAGTGGAACATTAGTAAATGATGCCGTTTTATAGAATGAAAACATAAGGAACATACATCGGAGAAAACACGCTGCTCCGCGGACGCGGCGTCTGCTGCACGAACAAGCAGGTAGAGCTTCTTCACAGCTGGTTGAACCCTCAGTATTTTCTCCACGAGCACTGCGTGTTCACAAATGGGAGGGTATATTTAGTCATATGTATAACAGGATACGCGCGCAGAGAGGCATGGGTGTTATATACATTTCCCGAGGAACCCAGTTGAGCCGGTGATGAGGATGCTCTTGTCTCTAAAACACCCAGCTACAGTAGTGGCGTCCATCGGGAACTAGATGATCCTGACTCTCGGCTACTACCTGATTATATTTCGTAGTCATTTGGCTTGGTTGATGACTTTATTTATAAGAAGATCGAGGAGCTACGTACACTTTAAAGCTTTTTTGGCTGGGAGACCTAACTAAAGTTTATAGTCGAGGTGGCTATTCAGACAGCTCCAACAACTAACTACAAACCGTCCAATAAATAGTAACCTTTGACGGGCTACTTAAGGCCTTAATTTCACAATGCATTGGCTCTTAACATGTTATTCTAGGTACTCCCTCCCGTACCGGTTTAACAGGCACGCACACAGTTTAAGATAAAGTTTGACCACTAATTTGGTCAAAAAATATAAATTAAATGTTTACAAATTTTATTAGATTCGTATTCAAACAAGGTTTCCAACGATATAATTTTTGTGACATATATTCTATATTTTATTAACCAGAATAATGGTCAAAGCAAATTCTAAAAAAACGTGTATGCCTGTTAAACTGTTACCGAGGAATACTATTTATTGGACGGTTTGTAGTTTCTCCAGAAATTTTCAAATTGTGCATTTATGAAGTAGTTAATTAAAAGTATAAGCCTGTTGATATGCAGTTCCTCTCAGACTAGTCACAATGCATAGTATCATATAGAAGTATTATGCCTATGATACTACTACATGTTACTATCTCCACAATGCATGGTATCATATACTAGTATCATAGTCTCCATATATTAATTGTTTTGTAGAATCTCAATGCAAATATGTGTACAAGATTTACTTGACATTAATTTTTCTAGTAGTATGTGCTATGATACAGTATCTACCTATGATACTAGTATCCTCTCTCTCATCCTTAATTGCACTGCCACATCAGCATTTTGCATGCATGAAATGCATGATACTACCTATGATACTCCCATTGTGGGTAGTCTAAGACTACCTAATTAATGTGTCGCTGGTATGTGGGGCAGGGTACGGTGTTTCGTTTTGAGTAGCAATAGGACATGGCATGCTGGCCCGTCTACTTTACTTGTGGGCATTTCAACCATGAACGAAGTTAAATTGCATAACGTCCAAACCCTTACTTGGAAAAGAATCTATACCGGGGCATGAAACGAGATTTAGCAGCAGGTGGCTGTGAATGGTACTCGAGAAAGAGTAATTTACGACATTCTTACAGTTAACACATGGACAATACATAAAGCCACCATGTTTGTTTGCCTCAGCCACGGCGATGAAATTCTCCAGGCCCGAAGTGAACTCGTCAAACCGTCGGTCAATGTACATCCATTGCCGATTCATCTGCATGATATAATTAAGCTTATCAAAAACCATTACAGAACATCATGATTAGTGAAATGATGTATATATATACACATGCATTTTATCAATGACAGATGAAAGGATAAAGTTGTTAACCTCGATGGAGAAGAAAAAAGACAGTTAAGTGTGGCTTGTTTTGTGTGAACTCAAGTGCCAAAAGTTCTTAGGCATTTCATCGAACACCTCTTATGCATATGAAGAGGGCAAAGCAACATACACCCTCTTGTGCTAAGAAGTGAAATGGCTAAGTGTGGCTCACACTTAAGGCAAGGGTATATGTAGATAGATGAACACTTGGTCCCGGTTGGTAAGGAAAACGGGGACCAAAGGGTAGGCCTTGGTCCCGGTGATAATACCAACCGGGATTAGAGGGTTTCGGACCTGACACGGCCTACAGCACCCTGCTGCAGGCCCTTTAGTCCATGTTTGTATTACAAACCGGGAACAAAGACCCCAAACGAACCGGGACCATAGGGTGTCGCGCCACGCCAGTCGAACCGGGACTAAAGGTGGTTTTTGTGTCATCTAACAAAACTGTCGCTGGGATAAGGACATGTGGGTAACCTTTACTCCCGGCTAGTGGGTGCAACCGAGACTAAAGTTGTCGGCATGATAAGGACGCGTGGTGGATGCAGTGCTCGATGAAATAAAGCATGTAGCGCACGACGCCCAGTTGGAGGAACAATACGAAGTAGAAGCGGCGCCATGCCTATAAAAGGAGCATCGATACGCCATGGCAAGCAGCTCAACAAGCCAACCTAGAAGGTAGAGAGAGCTTCATCCCCATGGATGGAGGAAAGGGTTGGGAAAATCTCTCGTGGAGGAGCTTCTCGAAGATGCCGTTGGTGCACATGCCCTAGGACATCTTCGGAAGCTCCGCCTCGGAATTTTTTTCCTGCAAGCCCGTGAAAGACTCCATCTCCTCTAACAGTGTTGGGTAAAGGGTTGGGAAATCTCCCGTGGCGGAACTTCTCGAAGATGTCGTTGGTGCACACGCCCTAGGACATCTTCGGAAGCTCCGCCTCGGAATTTTTTCCTGCAAGCCCGTGAAAGACTCCATCTCCTCTAACAGTGTTGGGGAAGGGTTGGGAAATCTCCCGTGGCGGAGCTTCTCGAAGATGTCGTTGGTGCACACGCCCTAGGACATCTTCGGAAGTTTCTCCTCGGGAAAATTTCCCTGCAAGCCCGTGAAGGACTCCATCTTCCTAACAAGTTTCGAAGGGTTGGGAAATCTCCGGGCGAAGCTTCTCGAAGATGTCGTTGGTGCACACGCCCTAGGACATCTTCGGAAGTTGCTCCTCGAAAATTTTCCCGCAAGCCCGTGAAAGCCTCCATCTCCTCTAACAGTGTTGGGGAAAGGGTTGGGAAATCTCCCGTGGCGGAGCTTCTCGAAGATGGGTGCACACGCCCTACGACATCTTCGGAAGTTCCGCCTCGGATTTTTTTCCTGCAAGCCCGTGAAAGACTCCATCTCCTCTAACAGTGTTGGGGAATCTCCCTATATATATGGTACAAAAAGCCAACCATCTCCACTGTTAATATCTTACATACAGTTACATGATTACACAAAAATAAATGGGAAATTGATTGCCATGTTGAGATACTCATTTGTGCCATGAACATCTTCAATTTAACTTGATGATGGAGCATCTTCATCATTTAACCTTCTTCGGCCGTAACCATGGAGCATCTTCATCATTTAACTTGATGCTTGGTTCAATTTTAACTGTGAAGGGTGGAATTTCATCAAAATTATTATAATGTTCTGGCATGTCTGTCTTGTTCTCCACTCCCACGGTGTTTCTTTTTCTAGAAAGAACTATGTGGCGGTTTGGCTCATCATATGATTTATTCGTTTTCTTAATTTTCCTTTTTCTTGGTTTGGTAGACATGTCCTTCACATAAAAAACCTGGGCCACATCATTGAATAGGACGAATGGTTCGTCTCTATACCAAAGATCCACTGTTGTCATTCCATGCAACTTGTCTACCTGAACCCCGCCTCTGGTTATCTTGACCCTTGCACCTAAACAAAGGGACCTTAAAAGAAGGTCCGTAGTAAAGTTCCCATATCTCCTCTATGTAACCATAATATGTGTTCTTTTGGCCTTTGTTGTTTGTTGCATCAAAGCGGACACCACTATTTTGGTTGGTGCTCTTTTTATTTTGGGTGATCGTGTAAAATGTATTCCCATTTATCTCGTACCCTTGGAAATTCAATACAGTCGAAGATGTGGTCCGGGCCAACAAGTACAGCTGGTCTCCAATAGTGGTGTCATTCATGAGATGTTTTTGCAACCAACCGCCAAAAGTCGACATGTGTTCACGTATAATCCAGTCATCCGACTGCCCTGGGTTCTGGGAGTGATGCGTGCAGTTAACACACGTCCGTTGGGAACCCCAAGAGGAAGGTGTGATGCGTACAGTAGCAAGTTTTCCCTCAGAAAGAAACCAAGGTTTATCGAACCAGTAGGAGCCAAGAAGCACGTTGAAGGTTGATGACGGCGGAGTGTAGTGCGACGCAACACCAGGGATTCCGGCGCCAACGTGGAACCTGCACAACACAACCAAAGTACTTTGCCCCAACAAATGATTAGATGTATAGTGTGGATGATGATTGTTTGCGAAGAACAGTAAAGAACAAGTATTGCAGTAGATTGTATTTCAGATATAAAGAATAGGACCGGGTCCACAGTTCACTAGAGGTGTCTCTCCCATAAGATAAATAGCATGTTGGGTGAACAAATTACAGTCGGGCAATTGACAATAGAGAGAGCATGACAATGCACATACATGATATGATAAGTATAGTGAGATTTAATTGGGCATTACGACAAAGTACATAGACCGCTATCCGGCATGCATCTATGCCTAAAAAGTCCACCTTCAGGTTATCATCGAACCCCTTCAGTATTAAGTTGCAAACAACAGACAATTGCATTAAGTATGGTGCGTAATGTAATCAATAACTACATCCTTGGACATAGCATCAATGTTTTATCCCTAGTGGCAACAGGCACATCCACAACCTTAGAACTTTCTATCACTGTCCCAGATTTAATGGAGGCATGAACCCACTATCGAGCATAAATACTCCCTCTTGGAGTTAAGAGTAAAAACTTGGCCAGAGCCTCTACTAATAACGGAGAGCATGCAAGATCATAAACAACACATAGGTAATAGATTGATTATCAACATAACATAGTATTCTCTATCCATCGGATCCCGACAAACACAACATATAGTATTACAGATAGATGATCTTGATCATGTTAGGCAGCTCACAAGATCCAACAATGAAGCACATAAGGAGAAGACGACCATCTAGCTACAATGGACCCATAGTCCAGGGGTGAACTACTCACTCATCACTCCGGAGGCGACCATGGTGGTGAAGAGTCCTCCGGAGATGATTCCTCTCCGGCAGGGCCGGAGGCGATCTCCTGAATCCCGAGATGGGATTGGCGGCGGCGTCTCAGTAAGGTTTTCCGTATCGTGGCTCTCGCGGGGGTCTCGCGACGGAGGCTTTAAGTAGGCGGAAGGGCGGAGTCGGGAGAGTCACGGGGGCCCACACGCTAGGGCCACGCGGGCCCCCTTGGGCCGCGCTCGCCCTAGTGTGGCGGCGCCCGTGGCCCCACTTCGTCTCCCCTCCGGTCTTCTCGAAGCTTCGTGTAAAAATAGGCCCCGGGCGTTGATTTCGTCCAATTCCGAGAATATTTCCTTTGTAGGATTTCTGAAACCAAAAACAGAAACAAACAACTGGCTCTTCGGCATCTCGTTAATAGGTTAGTGCCGAAAATGCATAAATACGACATAAAGTATGCATAAAACATGTAGATATCATCAATAATGTGGCATGGAACATAAGAAATTATCGATACGTCGGAGACGTATCAGCATCCCCAAGCTTAGTTCTGCTCGTCCCGAGCAGGTAAACGATAACAAAGATAATTTCTGGAGTGACATGCCATCATAACCTTGATCATACTATTGTAAGCATATGTAATGAATGCAGCGATCAAAACAATGGTAATGACATGAGTAAACAACTGAATCATAAAGCAAAGACTTTTCATGAATAGTACTTCAAGACAAGCATCAATAAGTCTTGCATAAGAGTTAACTCATAAAGCAATAAATCAAAGTAAAGGTATTGAAGCAACACAAAGGAAGATTAAGTTTCAGCGGTTGCTTTCAACTTATAACATGTATATCTCATGGATAGTGTCAATGTAAAGTAATATAACAAGTGCAATATGCAAGTATGTAGGAATCAATGCACAGTTCACACAAGTGTTTGCTTCTTGAGGTGGAGAGAAATAAGTGAACTGACTCAACATAAAAGTAAAAGAAAGGTACTTCAAAGAGGAAAGCATCGATTGCTATATTTGTGCTAGAGCTTTTATTTTGAAAACATGAAACAATTTTGTCAACGGTAGTAATAAAGCATATGTATCATGTAAATTATATCTTACAAGTTGCAAGACTCATGCATAGTATACTAGTAGTGCCCGCACCTTGTCCTAATTAGCTCGGATTACCAGGATTATCATCGCAATACACATGTTTTAACCAAGTGTCACAAAGGGGTACTGATGGCGTGTATTTCACACGTTCGTTGGGCAACCCCAAGAGGAAGGTATGATGCGCACAGCAGCAAGTTTTCCCTCAGAAAGAAACCAAGGTTTATCGAACCAGGAGGAGCCAAGAAGCACGTTGAAGATTGATGGCGGGATGTAGTGCGGCGCAACACCAGAGATTCCGGCGCCAACGTGGAACCTGCACAACACAACCAAAGTACTTTGCCCCAACGAAACAGTGAGGTTGTCAATCTCACCGGCTTGCTGTAACAAAGGATTAACCGTATTGTGTGGAAGATGATTGTTTGCGGAGAAAACAGTAAAAACAAGTATTGCGTAGAGATTGTATTTCAAGTAAGAGAATTGGACCGGGTCCACAACTCACTAGAGGTGTCTCTCCGATCTCCAACGTATCGATAATTTCTTGTGTTCCATGCCACATTATTGATGTTATCTACATGTTTTATGCACACTTTATGTCATATTCGTGCATTTTCGGAACTAACCTATTAACAAGATGCGAAGTGCCAGTTCCTGTTTTCTGTTTTTGGTTTCAGAAATCCTAGTAACGAAATATTCTCGAATCGGACGAAATCAACGCCAAAGTTCCTATTTTACCCGGAAGCCTCAACACACGAGAACCGCCAGAGAAGGGAGGCAGCCACCAAACCCCACCCCGGCGGCCAGGGGGCGCGCCCCCCTAGGGTGTGGTCCCCCCTTCGACCTTCATGCGCCGCCTCTCCGCCTATAAAGAGCCCCTGGATCAGAAAACCCGATACCAATTGACGAAAACCACGAAAACCTTCCAGAGCCGCCGCCATCGCGAAGCCAAGATCAGGGGGACAGGATCTCTGTTCCCCGCCGGACGGGGAAGTGCCCCCGGAAGGCTTCTCCATCGACACCGCTGCCATCTCCACCGCCATCTTCATCACCGCTGCTGCTCCCATGAGGAGGGAGTAGTTCTCCATCGAGGCTCGGGGCTGTACCGGTAGCTATGTGGTTCATCTCTCTTCCATGTACTTCAATACAATGATCTCATTGAGATTCATATGAGTTTGTATCACTACTATCTATGTGCTACTCTAGTGATGTGTTATTAAAGTAGTTTTATTCCTCCTGCACGTGTGCAAAGGTGACAGTGCGTGCACCATGTTAGTACTTGGTTTATGCTATGATCATGATCTCTTGAAGATTGCGAAGTTAACTATTGCTATGATAATATTGATGTGATCTATTCCTCCTACATATGCATGAAGGTGACAGTGTGCATGCTATGCTAGTACTTGGTTTAGTCTGTTGATCTATCTTACACTAAAGGTTACTAAAACATGAGCATTATTGTGGAGCTTGTTAACTCCGGCATTGAGGGTTCGTGTAATCCTACGTAATGTGTTCATCATCCAACAAAAGTGTAGAGTATGCATTTATCTATTCTGTTATGTGATCAATGTTGAGAGTGTCCACTAGTGAAAGTCTAATCCCTAGGCCTTGTTCCTAAATACTGCTGAGTTACTACTGCTTGTTTACTGTTTTACGTTTACTACCGCAATATTACCACCATCAACTACACGCCAGCGCATTTTCTGGCACCGTTACTACTGCTCATACTTATTTATACCACCGTATTTCACTATCTCTTCGCCGAACTAGTGCACCTATTAGGTGTGTTGGGGACACAAGAGACTTCTTGCTTTGTGGTTGCAGGGTTGCATGAGAGGGATATCTTTGACCTCTTCCTCCCCGAGTTCGATAAACCTTGGGTATCCACTTAAGGGAAACTTGTCGTTCTACAAACCTCTGCACTTGGAGGCCCAACACTGTCTACAAGAATAGAAGCTCCCGTAGACATCAAGCAATTTTCTGGCGCCGTTGCCGGGGAGGAAAGGTAAAAAGGCACTCATACTACGGTCCCAGGTAAAGTATTTTTCCGGCGCCGTTGTGTGTGTGCTCAAAGCTATTTCCTTTAGATCCTGCAATTGCATCTTTTTGTTTCTTGTTTACACTAGTTTGGCATAATGTATAAGAGTGAGCTTCTTGTTCTATTTCCTGATTTAAAACTTGGATTGTTTGATGCGAAAATTAAAAAACCTATGAAATCTTATTTGCATGCTGGTAGTAATATTAGTATGAACGCTTTGAACACCATTGTTGATAATGATATAGAAAGTTCTAAGCTTGGGGAAGCTGGTTTTCATGATATTTTTAGTCCCCCAAGCATTGAGGAGAAAATTTTCTTTGATGATACTTTGCCTCCTATTTATGATGATTATAATGATAGTGGTCTTTTGGTGCCACCTACTATGGAGAGTAAATTTTGTTGTGATTATACTATGCCTCCTACACTTGATGAGAATAATAATGATAGCTACTTTGTTGAATTTGCTCCCACTACAACTAATAAAATTGACTATGCCTATGTGGAGAGTAATTATTTTATGCATGAGACTCATGATAAGAATGCTTTATGTGATAGTTATATTGTTGAGTTTGCTCATGATACCACTGGATATTATTATGAGAGAGGAAAATATGGTTGTAGAAATTTTCATGTTACTAAAATGCCTCTCTATGTGCTGAAATTTTTGAAGCTACACTTGTTTTATCTTCCTATGCTTGTTATTTTGCTCTTCATGAACTTGTTTATTTACAAGATTCCTATGCATAGGAAGCATGTTAGACTTAAATGTGTTTTGAATTTGCCTCTTGATGCTCTCTTTTGCTTCAAATACTATTTCTTGCGAGTGCATCATTAAAACTGCTGAGCCCATCTTAATGGCTATAAAGAAAGAACTTGGGAGATAACCCATGTGTTATTTTGCTACAGTACTTTGTTTTATATTTGTGTCTTGGAAGTTGTTTACTACTGTAGCAACCTCTCCTTATCTTAGTTTTGTGTTTTGTTGTGCCAAGTAAAGTCTTTGATAGTAAAGTAAGTACTAGATTTGGATTACTGCGCAGAAACAGATTTCTTTGCTGTCACGAATCTGGGTCTAATTCTCTGTAGGTAACTCAGAAAATTATGCAAATTTACGTGAGTGATCCTCAGATATGTACGCAACTTTCATTCAATTTGAGAATTTTCGTTTGAGCAAGTCTGGTGGCCTAATAAAATCCATCTTTACGGACTGTTCTGTTTTGACAGATTCTGCCTTTTATTTCGCATTGCCTCTTTTGCTATGTTGGATGAATTTCTTTGATCCATTAATGTCCAGTAGCTTTATGCAATGTCCAGAAGTGTTAAGAATGATTGTGTCACCTCTGAACATGTTAATTTTTATTGTCCACTAACCCTCTAATGAGTTGTTTGAGTTTGGTGTGGAGGAAGTTTTCAAGGGTCAAGAGAGGAGGATGATATACTATGATCAAGGAGAGTGAAAGCTCTAAGCTTGGGGATGCACCCGTGGTTCACCCCTGCATATATTAAGAAGACTCAAGCGTCTAAGCTTGGGGATGCCCAAGGCATCCCCTTCTTCATCGACAACATTATCAGGTTCCTCCCCTGAAACTATATTTTTATTCCATCACATCTTATGTGCTTTTTCTTGGAGCGTCGGTTTGTTTTTGTTTTTGTTTTTGTTTGAATAAATTGGATTACATCATGCTTGTGTGGGAGAGAGACACGCTCCGCTGGTTCATATGAACACATGTGTTCTTAGCTCATAATATTCATGGCGAAGTTTCCTCTTCGTTAAATTGTTATATGGTTGGAATTGGAAAATGATACATGTAGTAATTGCTATAATGTCTTGGGTAATGTGATACTTGGCAATTGTTGTGCTCATGTTTAAGCTCTTGCATCATATGCTTTGCACCCATTAATGAAGAAATACATAGAGCATGCTAAAATTTGGTTTGCATAATTGGTCTCTCTAAGGTCTAGATAATTTCTAGTATTGAGTTTGAACAACAAGGAAGACGGTGTAGAGTCTTATAATGTTTACAATATGTCTTTTATGTGAGTTTTGCTGCACCGGTTCATCCTTGTGTTTGTTTCAAATAAGCCTTGCTAGCCTAAACCTTGTATCGAGAGGGAATACTTCTCATGCATCCAAAATACTTGAGCCAACCACTATGCCATTTGTGTCCACCATACCTACCTATACTACATGGTATTTTCCGCCATTCCAAAGTAAATTGCTTGAGTGCTACCTTTAAAATTCCATCATTCACCTTTGCAATATATAGCTCATGGGACAAAATAGCTTAAAAACTATTGTGGTATTGAATATGTAATTATGCACTTTATCTCTTATTAAGTTGCTTGTTGTGCGATAACCATGTTTACGGACGCCATCTACTCTTTGTTGAATATCATGTGAGTTGCTATGCATGTTCGTCTTGTCTGAAGTAAGGGCGGTTTTCACAATCAAAAGGTTTGAGTATGCATATTGTTAGAGAAGAACATTGGGCCGCTAACTAAAGCCATGAATCATGGTGGAAGTTTCAGTTTGGACATAAAACCTCAATCTCTTATGAGAATATTAACTTGTTGAATGCTTAAGCATTAAAAGAGGAGTCCATTATCTGTTGTCTATGTTGTCCCGGTATGGGTGTCTAAGTTGAAGAATAATCAAAAGCGAAATCCAATGCGAACTTTCTCCTTAGACCCTTGTACAGCGGCATAGAGGTACCCCTTTGTGACACTTGGTTGAAACATATGTTATGCAATGATGATCAGTGTTAACCCAAGCTAATTAGGACAAGGTGCGGGCACTATTGGTACATTATGCATGAGGCTTGCAACTTATAAGATATAATTTACATGATGCATATGCTTTATTACTACCGTTGACAAAATTGTTTCATGTTTTCAAAATCAAAGCTCTAGCACAAATATAGCAATCGATGCTTTTCCTCTATGGAGGACCATTCTTTTACTTTTAATGTTGAGTCAGTTCACCTATTTCTCTCCATCTCAAGAAGCAAACACTTGTGTGAACTGTGCATTGATTCCTACATACTTGCTTATTGCACTTATTATATTACTCTATGTTGACAATATCCATGAGATATACATGTTATAAGTTGAAAGCAACCGCTGAAACTTAATCTTCTTTTGTGTTGCTTCAATACCTTTACTTTGAATTATTGCTTTATGAGTTAACTCTTATGCAAGACTTATTGATGCTTGTCTTGAAGTGCTATTCATGAAAAGTCTTTGCTTTATGATTCAGTTGTTTACTCATGTCATACACATTGTTTTGATCGCTGCATTCACTACATATGCTTTACAAATAGTATGATCAAGATTATGATGGCATGTCACTCCAGAAATTATCCTTGTTATCGCTTTTACCTGCTCGGGACGAGCAGAACTGCTTGGGATGCTGATACGTCTCCAACGTATCGATAATTTCTTGTGTTCCATGCCACATTATTGATGTTATCTACATGTTTTATGCACACTTTATGTCATATTCGTGCATTTTCTGGAACTAACCTATTAACAAGATGCCGAAGTGCCGCCTCGTTTTCTCTGTTTTTGGTTTCAGAAATCCTACTAACGAAATATTCTCGGAATCGGACGAAATCAACGCCAAAGTTCCTATTTTACCCGGAAGCCTCGAACACACGAGAACCGCCAGAAGGGGAGGCAGGCCACCAAACCCTACCCCGGCGCGGCCAAGGGGCGCCCAGGGTGTGGGCCCCCTTCGACCTTCCGCCGCTCTCGCCTATAAAGAGCCCCTGGATCAGAAAACCCGATACCAATTGACGAAAACCACGAAACCTTCCGAGCCGCCGCCATCGCGAAGCCAAGATCAGGGGACAGGATCTGTTCCGGCACCCGCCGGAGCGGGGAAGTGCCCCGGAAGGCTTCTCCATCGACACCGCTGCCATCTCCACCGCCATCTTCATCACCGCCTGCTCCCATGAGGAGGGAGTAGTTCTCCATCGAGGCTCGGGGCTGTACCGGTAGCTATGTGGTTCTCTCTTCCATGTACTTCAATACAATGATCTCATTGAGATTCATATGAGTTTGTATCACTACTATCTATGTGCTACTCTAGTGATGTGTTATTAAAGTAGTTTTATTCCTCCTACACGTGTGCAAAGGTGACAGTGCGTGCACCATGTTAGTACTTGGTTTATGCTATGATCATGATCTCTTGTAGATTGCGAAGTTAACTATTGCTATGATAATATTGATGTGATCTATTCCTCCTACATATGCATGAAGGTGACAGTGTGCATGCTATGCTAGTACTTGGTTTAGTCTGTTGATCTATCTTACACTAAAGGTTACTAAAACATGAGCATTATTGTGGAGCTTGTTAACTCCGGCATTGAGGGTTCGTAATCCTACGCAATGTGTTCATCATCCAACAAAAGTGTAGAGTATGCATTTATCTATTCTGTTATGTGATCAATGTTGAGAGTGTCCACTAGTGAAAGTCTAATCCCTAGGCCTTGTTCCTAAATACTGCTGAGTTACTACCGCTTGTTTACTGTTTTACTGTTACTACTGCTGCAATATTACCACCATCAACTACACGCCAGCAAGCACTTTTCTGGCACCGTTACTACTGCTCATACTTATTTATACCACCTGTATTTCACTATCTCTTCGCGAACTAGTGCACCTATTAGGTGTGTTGGGGACACAAGAGACTTCTTGCTTTGTGGTTGCAGGGTTGCATGAGAGGGATATCTTTGACCTCTTCCTCCCTGAGTTCGATAAACCTTGGGTATCCACTTAAGGGAAACTTGCTGCTGTTCTACAAACCTCTGCACTTGGAGGCCCAACACTGTCTACAAGAATAGAAGCTCCCGTAGACATCACTCTCCCATAAGACGAACAACATGTTGGGTGAACAAATTACAGTTGGGCAATTGACAAATAAAGAGAGCATGACAATGCACATACATATCATGATGAGTATAGTGAAATTTAATTGGGCATTACGACAAAGTACATAGACCGCCATCCAACTGCATCTATGCCTAAAAAGTCCACCTTCAGGTTATCATCCGAACCCCCTCCAGTATTAAGTTGCAAAGCAACAGACAATTGCATTAAGTATGGTGCGTAATGTAACTAGTGACTACATCCTTGAACATAGCACTAATGTTTTATCCCTAGTGGCAACAGCACAACACAACCTTAGAACTTTCTCTATTCATCGGATCCCAACAAACGCAACATATAGAATTACATATAGATGATCTTGATCATGATAGGCAGCTCACAAGATCCGACAATGATAGCACAATGGGGAGAAGACAACCATCTAGCTACTGCTATGGACCCATAGTCCAGGGGTAGACTACTCACTCATCACTCCGGAGGCGACCATGGCGGTGTAGAGTCCTCCGGAGATGATTCCCCTCTCCGGCAGGTGCCGGAGGCGATCTCCTGGATCCCCCGAGATGGGATCGGCGGCGGCGGCGTCTCGAAGGTTTTCCGTATCGTGGCTCTTACCGGGGTTTCGTCACGAGGCTTTAAGTAGGCGGAAGGGCAAGTCAAGAGGCACGGGGGCCCACACCATAGGCCGGCGCGGCCAGGGGTGGGGCCGCCGCCTAGGGTTTGGCCACCCCGTGGCCCCTCTTCGTCTCGTCTTCGGTCTGGAAGCTTCGTGAGAAAATAGGCCCCTGGGCTTTTATTTCGTCCAATTCCGAGAATATTTCTTTACTAGGATTTCTGAAACCAAAAAGAAAACAGGAACTGGCACTTCGGCATCTTGTTAATAGGTTAGTTCCGTAAAATGCACGAATATGACATAAAGTGTGCATAAAACATGTAGATAACATCAATAATGTGGAATGGAACACAAGAAATTATCGATACGTCGGAGACGTATCAGCATCCCCAAGCTTAGTTCTGCTCGTCCCGAGCAGGTAAAACGATAACACAGATAATTTCTGGAGTGACATGCCATCATAATCTTGATCATACTATTTGTAAAGCATATGTAGTGAATGCAGCGATCAAAACAATGTGTATGACATGAGTAAACAAGTGAATCATAAAGCAAAGACTTTTCATGAATAGCACTTCAAGACAAGCATCAATAAGTCTTGCATAAGAGTTAACTCATAAAGCAATAATTCAAAGTAAAGGTATTGAAGCAACACAAAAGAAGATTAAGTTTCAGCGGTTGCTTTCAACTTGTAACATGTATATCTCATGGATATTGTCAACATAGAGTAATATAATAAGTGCAATAAGCAAGTATGTAGGAATCAATGCACAGTTCACACAAGTGTTTGCTTCTTGAGGTGGAGAGAAATAGGTGAACTGACTCAACATTGAAAGTAAAAGAATGGTCCTCATAGAGGAAAAGCATCGATTGCTATATTTGTGCTAGAGCTTTGATTTTGAAAACATGAAACAATTTTGTCAACGGTAGTAATAAAGCATATGCATCATGTAAATTATATCTTATAAGTTGCAAGCCTCATGCATAGTGTACCAATAGTGCCCGCACCTTGTCCTAATTAGCTTGGACTACCTGGATTATCACCGCAATACATATGCTTTAACCAAGTTTCACAAAGGGGTACCTCTATGCCGCCTGTACAAAGGTCTAAGGAGAAAGCTCGCATTTGGATTTCTCGCTTTTGATTATTCTCAACTTAGACATCCATACCGGGACAACATAGACAACAGATAATGGACTCCTCTTTTAATGCTTTAAGCATTTGACAACAATTAATTCTTTTCTCATTAGAGATTTGAGGATATTTGTCCAAAACTGAAACTTCCACCATGAATCATGGCTTTAGTTAGCGGCCCAATGTTCTTCTCTCACAATATGCATGCTCAAACCATTCAACTCAGTGTAGATCGCCCTTACTTCAGACAAGACGAACATGCATAGCAACTCACATGAAATTCAACAATGAGTTGATGGCGTTCCCCAGAAACATGGTTATCGCACAACAAGCAACTTAATAAGAGATAAAGTGCATAATTACATATTCAATACCACAATAGTTTTTAAGCTATTTGTCCCATGAGCTATATATTGCAAAGGTGAATGATGGAATTTTAAAGGTAGCACTCAAGCAATTTACTTTGGAATGGCGGGAAAATACCATGTAGTATAGGTAGGTATGGTGGACACAAATGGCATAGTGGTTGGCTCAAGTATTTTGGATGCATGAGAAGTATTCCCTCTCGATACAAGGTTTAGGCTAGCAAGGCTTATTTGAAACAAACACAAGGATGAACCGGTGCAGCAAAACTCACATAAAAGACATATTGTAAAACATTATAAGACTCTATACCGTCTTCCTTGTTGTTCAAACTCAAAACTAGAAATTATCTAGACCTTAGAGAAACCAAATATGCAAACCAAATTTTAGCATGCTCTATGTATTTCTTCATTAATGGGTGCAAAGCATATGATGCAAGAGCTTAAACATGAGCACAACAATTGCCAAGTATCACATTACCCAAGACATTTATAGCAATTACTACATGTATCATTTTCCAATTCCAACCATATAACAATTTAACGAAGGAGAAACTTCGCCATGAATACTATGAGTAGAAACCAAGGACATACTTGTCCATATGCTACAGCGGAGCGTGTATCTCTCCCATAAAGTGAATGCTAGGATCCATTTTATTCAAACAAAACAAAAACAAAAACAAACCGACGCTCCAAGAAAAAGCACATAAGATGTGATGGAATAAAAATATAGTTTCAGGGGAGGAACCTGATAATTTGTCGATGAAGAAGGGGATGCCTTGGGCATCCCCAAGCTTAGACGCTTGAGTCTTCTTGATATATGCAGGGGTGAACCACCGGGTGCATCCCCAAGCTTAGAGCTTTCACTCTCCTTGATCATGTTGCATCATACTCCTCTCTTGATCCTTGAAAACTTCCTCCACACCAAACTCGAAACAACTCATTAGAGGGTTAGTGCATAATATAAATTGACATATTCAGAGGTGACACAATCATTCTTAACACTTCCGGACATTGCACAATGCTACTGGACATTAGTGGATCAAAGAAATTCATCCAACATAGCGAAAGAGGCAATGCGAAATAAAAGGCAGAATCTGTCAAAACAGAACAGTTCGTATTGACGAATTTTAAAATGGCACCAGAATTGCTCAAACGAAAATGATCAAATTGAATGAAAGTTGCGTACATATCTGAGGATCATGCTCGTAAATTGGCGTAATTTTCTGAGCTACCTACAGGGAGGTGGACCCAGATTCGTGACAGCAAAGAAATCTGGAACTGCGCAGTAATCCAAATCTAGTACTTACTTTTCTATCAACGGCTTAACTTGGCACAACAAAACTCAAAACTAAGATAAGGAGAGGTTGCTACAGTAGTAAACAACTTCCAAGACACAAAATAAAAACAAAGTACTGTAGGTAAAAACATGGGTTGTCTCCCATAAGCGCTTTTCTTTAACGCCTTTCAGCTAGCGCAGAAAGTGTGTATCAAGTAACATCAAGAGATGAAGCATCAACATCATAATTTGTTCTAATAATAGAATCATAAGGTACCTTTATTCTCTTTCTAGGGAAGTGTTCCATACCTTTCTTGAGAGGAAATTGATATTTTATATTACCTTCCTCATATCAATAATAGCACCAACAGTTCGAAGAAAAGGTCTTCCCAATATAATGGGACAAGATGCATTGCATTCAATATCCAAGACAACAAAATCAACGGGAACAAGATTATTGTTAACGGTAATGCGAACATTATCAACTTTACCCAAAGGTTTCTTTGTAGAATGATCAGCAAGATTAACATCCAAATAACAATTTTTCAGCGGTGGCAAGTCAAGCATATTATAAATTTTCTTAGGCATAACAGAAATACTTGCACCAAGATCACATAAAGCATTACAATCAAAATCTTTAACCTTCATCTTAATGATGGGCTCCCAACCATCTTCTAGCTTTTTAGGAATAGAGGCTTCGCGCTCTAGTTTCTCTTCTCTAGCTTTTATGAGAGCATTTGTAATATGATGCGTGAAAGCCAAATTTATAGCACTAGCATTAGGACTTTTAGCAAGTTTTTGCAAGAACTTTATAACTTCAGAGATGTGGCAATCATCAAAATTCAAACCATTATAATCTAAAGCAATGGGATCATCATCCCCAATGTTGGAAAAAATTTCAGCAGCTTTATCACAGGCAGTTTCAGCAGTTTTAGCAGTTTCAGGCAGTTTTTCGCGCTTTGCATTAGAAGTGGAAACATTGCTAACACCAATTCTTTTATTAGTATGAGTAGGAGGTGCAGCAACATGTGTAGCATTAGCATTACTAGTGGTGGTAATAGTCCAAACTTTAGCTATATTCTTCTCTTTAGCTAGTTTTTCATTTTCTTCTCTATCCCACCTAGCACGCAGTTCAGCCATTAATCTTATATTCTCATTAATTCTAACTTGAATGGCATTTGCTGTAGTAACAATTTTATTTTCAATATCCCTATTAGGCATAACTTTTGATTTCAAAAGATCAACATCAGAAGCAAGACTATCAACTCTAGAAACAAGAATATCAATTTTATTGAGTTTTTCCTCAACAGATTTGTTAAAGGCAGTTTGTGTACTAATAAATTCTTTAAGCATGGCTTCAAGTCCAGGGGGTGAATTCCTATTATTGTTGTAAGAATTCCCATAAGAATTACCATAGCCGTTGCCATTATTATAAGGATATGGCCTATAGTTGTTACTAGAATTGTTCCTAAGCATTGTTGTTGAAATTATTATTTTTAATGAAGTTTACATCAACATGTTCTTCTTGTGCAACCAATGAAGCTAATGGAACATTATTAGGATCAACATTAGTCCTATCATTCACAAGCATAGACATAATAGCATCAACCTTATCATTCAAGGAAGAGGATTCCTCAACAGAATTTACCTTCTTACCTTGTGGAGCTCTTTCCGTGTGCCATTCAGAGTAGTTGATCATCATATTATCAAGAAGCCTTGTTGCTTCACCAAGAGTGATGGACATAAAGGTACCTCCAGCAGCTGAATCCAATAAATTCCGTGAAGAAAAATTTAGTCATGCATAGAAGGTTTGGATGATCATCCAAGTAGTCAGTCCATGGGTTGGGCAATTTTTAACTAGAGATTTCATTCTTTCCCAAGCTTGAGCAACATGTTCAGTATCTAATTGTTTGAAATTCATTATGCTACTCCTCAAAGATATAATTTTAGCAGGGGGATAATATCTACCAATAAAAGCATCCTTGCATTTAGTCCATGAATCAATACTATTCTTAGGCAAAGATAGCAACCAATCTTTAGCTCTTCCTCTTAATGAGAAAGGGAACAATTTTAGTTTAATAATATCACCATCTACATCTTTATATTTTTGCATTTCACATAGTTCAACAAAATTATTAAGATGGGCAGCAGCATCATCAGAACTAATTCCAGAAAATTGATCTTTCATAACAAGATTCAGTAAAGCAGGTTTAATTTCAAAGAATTCTGCTGTAGTAGCAGGTGGAGCAATAGGTGTGCATAAGAAATCATTATTATTTGTGGTTGTGAAGTCACACAACTTAGTATTTTCAGCGTTGGCCATTTTAGCAATAGTAAATAAAGCAAACTAGATAAAGTAAATGCAAGTAAACTAATTTTTTTGTGTTTTCGATATAGCAAACAAGATAGCAAATAAAGTAAAACTAGCAACTAATTTTTTTGTATTTTGATTTAGTGCAGCAAACAAAGTAGTAAATAAAACTAAGCAAGACAAAAACAAAGTAAAGAGATTGAGAAGTGGAGACTCCCCTTGCAGCGTGTCTTGATCTCCCCGGCAACGGCGCCAGAAAAAGAGCTTGATGGCGTGTATTTCACACGTTCGTTGGGCAACCCCAAGAGGAAGGTATGATGCGCACAGCAGCAAGTTTTCCCTCAGAAAGAAACCAAGGTTTATCGAACCAGGAGGAGCCAAGAAGCACGTTGAAGGTTGATGGCGATGTAGTGCGGCGCAACACCAGAGATTCCGCGCCAACGTGGAACCTGCACAACACAACCAAAGTACTTTGCCTCAACGAAACAGTGAGGTTGTCAATCTCACCGGCTTGCTGTAACAAAGGATTAACCGTATTGTGTGGAAGATGATTGTTTGCAGAGAAAACAGTAGAAACAAGTATTGCAGTAGATTGTATTTCAGTAAAGAGAATTGGACCGGGGTCCACAGTTCACTAGAGGTGTCTCTCCCATAAGACGAACAGCATGTTGGGTGAACAAATTATAGTTGGGCAATTGACAAATAAAGAGAGCATGACAATGCACATACATATCATGATGAGTATAGTGAGATTTAATTGGGCATTACGACAAAGTACATAGACCGCCATCCAACTGCATCTATGCCTAAAAAGTCCACCTTCAGGTTATCATCCGAACCCCCTCCAGTATTAAGTTGCAAACAACAGACAATTGCATTAAGTATGGTGCGTAATGTAACTAGTGACTACATCCTTGAACATAGCACTAATGTTTTATCCCTAGTGGCAAAAGCACAACACAACCTTAGAACTTTCTGTCACTGTCCCAGGTGTCAATGCAGGCATGAACCCACTATCGAGCATAAGTACTCCCTCTTGGAGTTAAAAGCATCTACTTGGCCAGAGCATCTACTAGTAACGGAGAGCATGCAAGATCATAAACAACACATAAGCATAACTTTGATAATCAACATAACAAGTATTCTCTATTCATCGGATCCCAACAAACGCAACATATAGAATTACATATAGATGATCTTGATCATGATAGGCAGCTCACAAGATCCGACAATGATAGCACAATGGGGAGAAGACAACCATCTAGCTACTGCTATGGACCCATAGTCCAGGGGTAGACTACTCACTCATCACTCCGGAGGCGACCATGGCGGTGTAGAGTCCTCCGGGAGATGATTCCCCTCTCCGGCAGGGTGCCGGAGGCGATCTCCTGGATCCCCCGAGATGGGATCGGCGGCGGCGGCGTCTCGAAGGTTTTCCGTATCGTGGCTCTCGGTACTGGGGGTTTCGTCACGGAGGCTTTAAGTAGGCGGAAGGGCAAGTCAGGAGGCGGCACGGGGGGCCCACACCATAGGCCGGCGCGGCAGGGGTGGGGCCGCGCCGCCTAGGGTTTGGCCACCCCGTGGCCCCTCTTCGTCTCGTCTTCGGTCTTCTGGAAGCTTCGTGAGAAAATAGGCCCCTGGGCTTTTATTTCGTCCAATTCCGAGAATATTTCTTTACTAGGATTTCTGAAACCAAAACAGCAGAAAACAGAACTGCACTTCGGCATCTTGTTAATAGGTTAGTTCCAAAATGCACGAATATGACATAAAGTGTGCATAAAACATGTAGATAACATCAATAATGTGGCATGGAACACAAGAAATTATCGATACGTCGGAGACGTATCACCTCTATGCCGCTGTACAAAGGTCTAAGGAGAAAGCTCGCATTTGGATTTCTCGCTTTTGATTATTCTCAACTTAGACATCCATACCGGGACAACATAGACAACAGATAATGGACTCCTCTTTAATGCATAAGCATGTAGCAACAATTAATGTTCTCATATGAGATTGAGGATATATGTCCAAAACTGAAACTTCAACCATGATTCATGGCTTTAGTTAGCGGCCCAATGTTCTTCTCTAACATTATGCATGCTCTAACCATTTAATGAGTGGTAAATCTCCCTTACTTCAGACAAGACGAACATGCATAGCAACTCACATGATATTCAACAGAGAGTTGATGGCGTCCCCAGGAGCATGGTTATCACACAACAAGCAACTTAATAAGAGATAAAGTGCATAAGTACATATTCAATACCACAATAGTTTTTAAGGCTATTTTGTCCCATGAGCTATATATTGCAAAGGCGAATGATGGAAATTTAAAGGTAGCACTCAAGCAATTTACTTTGGAATGGCGGAGAAATACCATGTAGTAGGTAGGTATGGTGGACACAAATGGCATAGTGGTTGGCTCAAGGATTTTGGATGCATGAGAAGTATTCCCTCTCGATACAAGGTTTAGGCTAGCAAGGTTATTTGAAACAAACACAAGGATGAACCGGTGCAGCAAAACTCACATAAAAGACATATTGTAAACATTATAAGACTCTACACCGTCTTCCTTGTTGTTCAAACTCTTTACTAGAAATTATCTAGACTTTAGAGAGACCAAATATGCAAACCAAATTTTAGCAAGCTCTATGTATTTCTTCATTAATGGGTGCAAAGTATATGATGCAAGAGCTTAAACATGAGCACAAAAATTGCCAAGTATCAAATTATTCAAGACATTTTAGAATTACTACATGTAGCATTTCCCAATTCCAACCATATAATAATTTAACGAAGAAGATTCAACCTTCGCCATGAATACTATGAGTAAAACCTAAGGACATATTTGTCCATATGCAACAGTGGAGCGTGTCTCTCTCCCACACAATGAATGCTAGGATCAATTTTATTCAAACAAAAACAAACCGACGCTCCAAGCAAAGTACATAAGATGTGATGGAATAAAAATATAGTTTCAGGGGAGGAACCTGATAATGTTGTCGATGAAGAAGGGGATGCCTTGGGCATCCCCAAGCTTAGACGCTTGAGTCTTCTTAGAATATGCAGGGGTGAACCACCGGGGCATCCCCAAGCTTAGAGCTTTCACTCTCCTTGATCATATTGTATCATCTCCCTCTCTTGATCCTTGAAAACTTCCTCCACACCAAACTCGAACAACTCATTAGAGGGTTAGTGCACAATAAAAATTTACATGTTCAGAGGTGAAATAATCATTCTTAACACTTCTGGACATTGCACAAAGCTACTGGACATTAATGGATCAAAGAAATTCATCCAACATAGCAAAAAAGGCAATGCGAAATAAAAGGCAGAATCTGTCAAAACAGAACAGTTCGTAAAGACGAATTTTAAAGTGGCACCAGACTTGCTCAAATGAAAATGCCCAAATTGAATGAAAGTTGCGTACATATCTGAGGATCACTCACGTAAATTGGCATAATTTTCTGAGCTACCTACAGAGAATTAGGCCCAGATTCGTGACAGCAAAGAAATCTATTTCTGCGCAGTAATCCAAATCTAGTATGAACCTTACTATCAACGACTTTACTTGGCACAACAATGCACAAAACTAAGATAAGGAGAGGTTGCTACAGTAGTAAACAACTTCCAAGACTCAAATATAAAATAAAAGTACTGTAGTAAAAACATGGGTTGTCTCCCATAAGCGCTTTTCTTTAACGCCTTTCAGCTAGGCGCAGAAAGTGTATATCAAGTGTTATCAAGAGACGAAGTATCAACATCATAATTTGTTCTAATAATAGAATCAAAAGGTAACTTCATTCTCTTTCTAGGGAAGTGTTCCATACCTTTCTTGAGAGGAAATTGATATTTAATATTACCTTCCTTCATATCAATGATAGCTCCAACAGTTCGAAGAAAAGGTCTTCCCAATATAATGGGACAAGATGCATTGCATGCAATATCCAAGAAAACAAAATCAACAGGGACAAGGTTATTGTTAACCATAATACGAACATTATCAACTCTCCCCAAAGGTTTCTTTGTAGCATTATCAACAAGATTAACATCCAAATAACAGTTTTTCAATGGTGGCAAGTCAAGCATATCATAAATTTTCTTAGGTATAACAGAAATACTTGCACCAAGATCACATAAAGCATTACAATCAAAGTCATTGACCTTCATCTTAATGATGGGCTCTGATACGTCTCCAACGTATCGATAATTTCTTGTGTTCCATGCCACATTATTGATGTTATCTACATGTTTTATGCACACTTTATGTCATATTCGTGCATTTTCTGGAACTAACCTATTAACAAGATGCCGAAGTGCTAGTTCCTGTTTTCTACTGTTTTTGGTTTCAGAAATCCTAGTAACGAAATATTCTCGGAATCGGACGAAATCAACGCCCAGGTTCCTATTTTTCCCGGAACCATCCAACACTCGAGAGCTGCCGAGATGGGCCGGGGGGCCACACCACACTGGGCGGCCTGTGCCCGCCGCACCTGGTGGTGAGGGCACCCTGGTGACCCCCCGCGCCGCCTTTCGCCTATATAAAGCCCCTGATCGAAAACCCGAGACCAATTGACGAAACCCACGAAAACCTTCCAGCCGCCGCCATCGCGAAGCCAAGATCTGGGGACAGGATCTCTGTTCCGGCACGCTGCCGGAGCGGGGAAGTGCCCCCGGAAGGCTTCTCCATCGACACCGCTGCCATCTCCATCGACACCGCTGCCATCTCCACCGCCATCTTCATCACCGCTGCTGCTCCCATGAGGAGGGAGTAGTTCTCCATCGAGGCTCGGGGCTGTACCGGTAGCTATGTGGTTCATCTCTCTTCCATGTACTTCAATACAATGATCTCATTGAGATTCATATGAGTTTGTATCACAATTTATCTATGTGCTACTCTAGTGATGTGTTATTAAAGTAGTTTTATTCCTCCTGCATGTGTGCAAAGGTGACAGTGCGTGCACCATGTTAGTACTTGGTTTATGCTATGATCATGATCTCTTGAAGATTGCGAAGTTAACTATTGCTATGATAATATTGATGTGATCTATTCCTCCTACATATGCATGAAGGTGACAGTGTGCATGCTATGCTAGTACTTGGTTTAGTCTGTTGATATATCTTACACTAAAGGTTACTAAAATATGAGCATTATTGTGGAGCTTGTTAACTCCGGCATTGAGGATTCGTGTAATCCTACGCAATGTGTTCATCATCCAACAAAAGTGTAGAGTATGCATTTATCTGTTCTGTTATGTGATCAATGATGAGAGTGTCCACTAGTGAAAGTGTAATCCCTAGGCCTTGTTCCTAAATACTGCTGAGTTACTACTACTTGTTTACTGTTTTACTGCGTTACTACTGCTGCAATACCACCACCATCAACTACGCCAGCAAGCACTTTTCTGGCACCGTACTACTGCTCATACTTATTTATACCACCTGTATTTCACTATCTCTTCGCCGAACTAGTGCACCTATTAGGTGTGTTGGGGACACAAGAGACTTCTTGCTTTGTGGTTGCAGGGTTGCATGAGAGGGATATCTTTGACCTCTTCCTCCCCGAGTTCGATAAACCTTGGGTATCCACTTAAGGGAAACTTGCTGCTGTTCTACAAACCTCTGCACTTGGAGGCCCAACACTGTCTACAAGAATAGAAGCTCCCGTAGACATCAAGCACTTTTCTGGCGCCGTTGCCGGGGAGGAAAGGTAAAAAGGCACTCATACTACGGTCCCAAGTAAAGTATTTTTCCGGCCGTGTGTGTGCTCGAAGCTATTTCCTTTAGATCCTGCAATTGCATCTTGTTGTTTCTTGTTTACACTAGTTTGGCATAATGTACAAGAGTGAGCTTCTTATTCTATTTCCTGATTTAAAACTTGGATTGTTTGATGCGAAAATTAAAAAACCTATGAAATCTTATTTGCATGCTGGTAGTAATATTAGTATGAACGCTTTGAACACCATGGTTGATAATGATATAGAAAGTTCTAAGCTTGGGGAAGCTGGTTTTCATGATATTTTTAGTCCCCCAAGCATTGAGGAGAAAATTTTCTTTGATGATACTTTGCCTCCTATTTATGATGATTATAATGATAGTGGTCTCTTGGTGCCACCTACTATGGAGAGTAAATTTTGTTGTGATTATACTATGCCTCCTACACTTGATGAGAATAATAATGATAGCTACTTTGTTGAATTTGCTCCCACTACAACTAATAAAATTGATTATGCTTATGTGGAGAGTAATAATTTTATGCATGAGACTCATGATAAGAATGCTTTATGTGATAGTTATATTGTTGAGTTTGCTCATGTTGCTACTGAAAGTTATTATGAGAGAGGAAAATATGGTTGTAGAAATTTTCATGTTACTAAAATGCCTCTCTATGTGCTGAAATTTTTGAAGCTACACTTGTTTTATCTTCCTATGCTTGTTACTTTGCTCTTCATGAACTTGTTTATTTACAAGATTCCTATGCATAGGAAGCATGTTAGACTTAAATGTGTTTTGAATTTGCCTCTTGATGCTCTCTTTTGCTTCAATTACTATTTCTTGCGAGTGCATCATTAAAACTGCTGAGCCCATCTTAATGGCTAAAAAGAAAGAACTTCTTGGGAGATAACCCATGTGTTATTTTGCTACAGTACTTTGCTTTATATTTGTGTCTTGGAAGTTGTTTACTACTGTAGCAACCTCTCCTTATCTTAGTTTTGTGTTTTGTTGTGCCAAGTAAAGTCTTTGATAGTAAAGTAAGTACTAGATTTGGATTACTGCGCAGAAACAGATTTCTTTGCTGTCACGAATCTGGGTCTAATTCTCTGTAGGTAACTCAGAAAATTATGCAAATTTACGTGAGTGATCCTCAGATATGTACGCAACTTTCATTCAATTTGAGCATTTTCGTTTGAGCAAGTCTGGTGGCCTAATAAAATCCATCTTTACGGACTGTTCTGTTTTGACAGATTCTGCCTTTTATTTCGCATTGCCTCTTTTGCTATGATGGATGAATTTCTTTGATCCACTAATGTCCAGTAGCATTATGCAATGTCCAGAAGTGTTAAGAATGATTGTGTCACCTCTGAACATGTTAATTTTTATTGTCCACTAACCCTCTAATGAGTTGTTTCGAGTTTGGTGTGGAGGAAGTTTTCAAGGGTCAAGAGAGGAGGATGATATACTACGATCAAGGAGAGTGAAAGCTCTAAGCTTGGGGATGCACCCGGTGGTTCACCCCTGCATATATCAAGAAGACTCAAGCGTCTAAGCTTGGGGATGCCCAAGGCATCCCCTTCTTCATCGACAACATTATCAGGTTCCTCCCCTGAAACTATATTTTTATTCCATCACATCTTATGTGCTTTTTCTTGGAGCGTCGGTTTGTTTTTGTTTTGTTTTTGTTTGAATAAATGCTTGTGTGGGAGAGAGACACTCCGCTGGTTCATATGAACACATGTGTTCTTAGCTCATAATATTCATGGCGAAGTTTCCTCTTCGTTAAATTGTTATATGGTTGGAATTGGAAAATGATACATGTAGTAATTGCTATAAATGTCTTGGGTAATGTGATACTTGGCAATTGTTGTGCTCATGTTTAAGCTCTTGCATCATATGCTTTGCACCCATTAATGAAGAAATACATAGAGCATGCTAAAATCTGGTTTGCATATTTGGTTTCTCTAAGGTCTAGATAATTTCTAGTATTGAGTTTGAACAACAAGGAAGACGGTGTAGAGTCTTATAATGTTTTCAATATGTCTTTTATGTGAGTTTTGCTGCACCGGTTCATCCTTGTGTTTGTTTCAAATAAGCCTTGCTAGCCTAAACCTTGTATCGAGAGGGAATACTTCTCATGCATCCAAAATACTTGAGCCAACCACTATGCCATTTGTGTCCACCATACCTACCTATACTACATGGTATTTTCCCGCCATTCCAAAGTAAATTGCTTGAGTGCTACCTTTAAAATTCCATCATTCACCTTTGCAATATATAGCTCATGGGACAAATAGCTTAAAAACTATTGTGGTATTGAATATGTAATTATGCACTTTATCTCTTATTAAGTTGCTTGTTGCGCGATAACCATGTTTACTGGGGAACGCCATCAACTCTTTGTTGAATATCATGTGAGTTGCTATGCATGTTTGTCTTGTCTGAAGTAAGGGCGGTTTTCACAATCAAATGGTTTGAGTATGCATACTGTTAGAGAAGAACATTGGGCCGCTAACTAAAGCCATGAATCATGGTGGAAGTTTCAGTTTGGACATAAAACCTCAATCTCTTATGAGAATATTAACTGTTGTTGAATGCTTAAGCATTAAAAGAGGAGTCCATTATCTGTTGTCTATGTTGTCCCGGTATGGGTGTCTAAGTTGAAGAATGATCAAAAGCGAGAAATCCAATGCGAACTTTCTCCTTAGACCCTTGTACAGGCGGCATAGAGGTACCCCTTTGTGACACTTGGTTGAAACATATGTTATGCAATGATGATCAGTGTTAACCCAAGCTAATTAGGACAAGGTGCGAGCACTATTGGTACATTATGCATGAGGCTTGCAACTTATAAGATATAATTTACATGATGCATATGCTTTATTACTACCGTTGACAAAATTGTTTCATGTTTTCAAAATCAAAGCTCTAGCACAAATATAGCAATCGATGCTTTTCCTCTATGAGGACCATTCTTTTACTTTCAATGTTGAGTCAGTTCACCTATTTCTATCCACCTCAAGAAGCAAACACTTGTGTGAACTGTGCATTGATTCCTACATACTTGCTTATTGCACTTATTATATTACTCTATGTTGACAATATCCATGAGATATACATGTTACAAGTTGAAAGCAACCGCTGAAACTTAATCTTCTTTTGTGTTGCTTCAATACCTTTACTTTGAATTATTGCTTTATGAGTTAACTCTTATGCAAGACTTATTGATGCTTGTCTTGAAAGTGCTATTCATGAAAAGTCTTTGCTTTATGATTCACTTGTTTACTCATGTCATACACATTGTTTTGATCGCTGCATTCACTACATATGCTTTACAAATAGTATGATCAAGGTTATGATGGCATGTCACTCCAGAAATTATCTTTGTTATCGTTTTACCTGCTCGGGACGAGCAGAACTAAGCTTGGGGATGCTGATACGTCTCCAACGTATCGATAATTTCTTGTGTTCCATGCCACATTATTGATGTTATCTACATGTTTTATGCACACTTTATGTCATATTCGTGCATCCTCTGGAACTAACCTATTAACAAGATGTCGAAGTGCCAGTTCCTGTTTTCTACTGTTTTTGGTTTCAGAAATCCTAGTAACGAAATATTCTCGGAATCGGACGAAATCAACGCCCAGGTTCCTATTTTTCCCGGAACCATCCAGAACACTCGAGAGCTGCCGCAGATGGGCAGGGGGGCCCCACACCACACCCGGGCGCGGCCGCCCTGGCCGCGCCACCTGGTGGTGAGGGCACCCTGGTGACCCCCTGCGCCGCCTCTTCGCCTATATAAAGCCCCTGGATCGAAAACCCGAGACCAATTGACGAAACCCACGAAAACCTTCCAGAGCCGCCGCCATCGCGAAGCCAAGATCTGGGGGACAGGACTCTGTTCCGGCACCCTGCCGGAGCGGGGAAGTGCCCCCGGAAGGCTTCTCCATCGACACCGCTGCCATCTCCATCGACACCGCTGCCATCTCCACCGCCATCTTCATCACCGCTGCTCCCATGAGGAGGGAGTAGTTCTCCATCGAGGCTCGGGGCGGTAGCTATGTGGTTCATCTCTCTTCCATGTACTTCAATACAATGATCTCATTGAGATTCATATGAGTTTGTATCACAATTTATCTACGTGCTACTCTAGTGATGTGTTATTAAAGTAGTTTTATTCCTCCTGCATGTGTGCAAAGGTGACAGTGCGTGCACCATGTTAGTACTTGGTTTATGCTATGATCATGATCTCTTGAAGATTGCGAAGTTAACTATTGCTATGATAATATTGATGTGATCTATTCCTCCTACATATGCATGAAGGTGACAGTGTGCATGCTATGCTAGTACTTGGTTTAGTCTTTTGATATATCTTACACTAAAGGTTACTAAAATATGAGCATTATTGTGGAGCTTGTTAACTCCGGCATTGAGGGTTCGTGTAATCCTACGCAATGTGTTCATCATCCAACAAAAGTGTAGAGTATGCATTTATCTGTTATGTGATCAATGATGAGAGTGTCCACTAGTGAAAGTGTAATCCCTAGGCCTTGTTCCTAAATACTGCTGAGTTACTACTACTTTACTGTTTTACTGCGTTACTACTGCCGCAATACCACCACCATCAACTACGCCAGCAAGCACTTTTCTGGCACCGTTACTACTGCTCATACTTATTTATACCACCTGTATTTCACTATCTCTTCGCCGAACTAGTGCACCTATTAGGTGTGTTGGGGACACAAGAGACTTCTTGCTTTGTGGTTGCGGGGTTGCATGAGAGGGATATCTTTGACCTCTTCCTCCCGAGTTCGATAAACCTTGGGTATCCACTTAAGGGAAACTTGCTGCTGTTCTACAAACCTCTGCACTTGGAGGCCCAACACTGTCTACAAGAATAGAAGCTCCCGTAGACATCAGGCTCCCAACCATCCTCTAGCTTTCTAGGAATAGAAGTTTCAAGTTTTAGTTTCTCTTCTCTAGCTTTTATGAGAGCATTGTAATATGTTTTGTGAAAGCCAAATTTATAGCACTAGCATTGGGACTTTTAGCAAGCTTTTGTAAGAACTTTATAACTTCAGAGATGTGGCAATCATCAAAGTCTAAACCATTATGATCTACAGCAATGGGATCATCATCCCCAATGTTGGAAAAAATTCAGCAGTTTTATCACAGGCAGTTTCAGCAGTTTTAGCAGTTTCCGGCAGTTTTGCAGGCTTTGCATTAGAAGTAGAAACATTGCCAACACCAATTCTTTCACCATTATTAGTAGGAGGTGCAGCAACATGTGGAGCATTAACATTACTAGTGGTGGTAATAGTCCAAACTTTAGCTACATTATTCTCTTTAGCAAGTTTTTCATTTTCTTCTCTTTCCCACCTAGCATGCAATTCAGCCATCAATCTTATATTCTCATTAATTCTAACTTGGATGGCATTTGCTGTAGTAGCAATTTTATTTCAATATCCTTATTAGGCATAACTTTCAATTTTAAAAGATCAACATCAGAGGCAAGTCTATCAACCTTAGAAGCAAGAATATCAATTTTATCAAGCTTTTCCTCAACAGATTTGTTAAAAGCAGTTTGTGTACTAATAAATTCTTTAAGCATGGCTTCAAGACCAGGGGTACACTCCTATTATTGTTGTAAGAATTCCCATAAGAATTACCATAACCATTACCATTAGCGAAGGATATGGCCTATAGTTGTTACCAGAGTTGTTCCTATAAGCATTGTTGTTGAAATTATTATTTTTAATGAAGTTTACATCAACATGTTCTTCTTGAGCAACCAATGAAGCTAACGGAACATTATTATGATCAACATTAGTCCTATCATTCACAAGCATAGACATAATAGCATCAATCTTATCACTCAAGGAAGAGGTTTCTTCGACAGAATTTACCTTCTTACCTTGTGGAGCTCTTTCCGTGTGCCATTCAGAGTAATTAATCATCATATTATCAAGAAGCTTTGTTGCTTCACCAAGAGTGATGGACATAAAGGTACCTCCAGCAGCTGAATCCAATAGGTTCCGCGAAGAAAAGTTCAATCCTGCATAAAAGGTTTGGATGATCATCCAAGTAGTCAGTCCATGGGTTGGGCAATTCTTTACCAAAGATTTCATTCTCTCCCATGCTTGAGCAACATGTTCATTATCTAATTGTTTAAAATTCATTATGCTACTCCTCAAAGATATAATTTTAGCGGGAGGATAATATCTACCAATAAAAGCATCCTTACATTTAGTCCATGAATCAATACTATTTCTAGGCAGAGATAGCAACCAATCTTTAGCTCTTCCTCTTAATGAGAAAGGAAACAATTTTAATTTTATAATGTCACCATCTACATCCTTATACTTTTGCATTTCACATAATTCAACAAAATTATTAAGATGGGCAGCAGCATCATCAGAACTAACACCAAAATTGCTCTCTCATAACAAGATTCAGTAAAGCAGGTTTAATTTCAAAGAATTCTGCTGTAGTAGCAGGTGGAGCAATAGGTGTGCATAAGAAATCATTATTATTTGTGGTTGTGAAGTCACACAACTTAGTATTTTCAGGAGTACCCATTTTAGCAGTAGTAAATAAAGCAAACTAGATAAAATAAATGCAAGTAACTAATTTTTTGTGTTTTTGATATAGAGAACAAGAGTAAATAAAGTAAAGCTAGCAACTAATTTTTTTGTGTTTTGATATAATGCAGCAAACAAAGTAGTAAATAAAATAAAGCAAGACAAAAACAAAGTAAAGAGATTGGATTGTGGAGACTCCCCTTGCAGCGTGTCTTGATCTCCCCGGCAACGACGCCAGAAAATTAGCTTGATGCGTGCAGTTAACACACGTCCGTTGGGAACCCCAAGAGGAAGGTGTGATGCGTACAGTAGCAAGTTTTCCCTCAGAAAGAAACCAAGGTTTATCGAACCACTAGGAGCCAAGAAGCACGTTGAAGGTTGATGGCGGCGGAGTGTAGTGCGGCGCAACACCGGGATTCCGGCGCCAACGTGGAACCTGCACAACACAACCAAAGTACTTTGCCCCAACGAAACAGTGAGGTTGTTGTTGTCCACAACTGGCGCGTGGTTGACGTGGGAGGTTTGATGGCGGTTGACGGGCTTGATGGAGTGTCTTGATTCGTCCCCGGCAACGGCGCCAGAAAATAGCTTGATGTCTACGGGTGCTTCTATTCTGTAGACGTGTTGGGCCTCCAAGAGCAGAGGTTTGTAGAACAGCCCCTTAAGTAGATCACCCAAGGTTTATCGAACTCAGGTAGGAAGAGGTCAAAGATATCCCTCTCATGCAACCCCGCAACCACAAAGCAAGAAGACTCTTGTGTCCCCAACACACCTAATAGGTGCACTAGTTCGGAGATAGTGAAATACAGGTGGTATAAATAAGTATGAGCAGAGCAACGGTGCCAGAAAAGTGCTTGCTGGCGTGTAGTTGATGGTGGTAATATTGCAGAAGTAGAAACATAGTAAAACAGTAAACAAGCAGCGATAGCGTATTTAGGAACAAGGCCTAGGGATCATACTTTCACTAGTGGACACTCTCAACATTGATCACATAACAGAATAGATAAATGCATACTCTACACTCTCTTGTTGGATGATGAACACCATTGTGTAGGATTACACGAACCCTCAATGCCGGAGTTAACAAGCTCCACAATATTCAATGTTCATATTTAAATAACCTTAGAGTGCAAGATAGATCAGCATAACCAAATAGATCACATCAATACCATCACAGTAATAGTTAACTTCAGAATCTACGAGAGATCACAAACTACGCCAAGTACTACATGATGCACACCCTGTCCACTTTACACCATGCAGGAGGAATAGAATACTTTAATAACATCACTAGAGTAGCACATAGATGAATTGTGATACAAAACTCATATGAATCTCAATCATGTAAAGCAGCTCATGAGATCATTGTATTGAAGTACATAGGAGAGATTAACCACATAGCTACCGGTACAGCCCCGAGCCTCGATGGAGAACTACTCCCTCCTCATGGGAGACAGCAGCGTTGATGGAGATGGCGGTGGTGTCGATGGAGGAGCCTTCGGGGCACTTCCCCGTCCCGCGGCGTGCGGAACGAGACTCGTCCCCCATCTTGGCTTCGCGATGGCGGCGGCTCGGAAGGTTTCTCGTGCCGTGGCTTTTTCGTGTCGAGGTTTTAGGTCGAGGGCTTTATATAGGCGAAGAGGCGGCGTCAGAAGGTCAACGGGGCGACGACACCATAAGGCGGCGCGGCCAGGGCCTGGGCCGCGCCGGCCTATCATCTGGGGCCCACAAGGCCCTCCTCTGGCGGTTCTCGGGTGTTCTGGATGCTTCCGGGCAAAATAGGAACCTGGGCGTTGTTCCGAGAATATTTCGTTACTAGGATTTCTGAAACCAAAAACAGCAAAAAACAACTGGCCTTTCGGCATCTCGTCAATAGGTTAGTTCCGAAAATGCACGAATATGACATAAAGTGTGCATAAAACATGTAGATATCATCAATAATGTGGCATGGAACATAAGAAATTATCGATACGTCGGAGACGTATCAGTCATCTCACCGGCTTGCTGTAACAAAGGATTAGATGTATAGTGTGGATGATGATTGTTTGCGAAGAACAGTAAAGAACAAGTATTGCAGTAGATTGTATTTCAGATATAAAGAATAGGACCGGGGTCCACAGTTCACTAGAGGTGTCTCTCCCATAAGATAAATAGCATGTTGGGTGAACAAATTACATTGGGCAATTGACAAATAGAGAGAGCATGACAATGCACATACATGATATGATAAGTATAGTGAGATTTAATTGGGCATTACGACAAAGTACATAGACCGCTATCCAGAATGCATCTATGCCTAAAAAGTCCACCTTCGGGTTATCATCCGAACCCCTTCCAGTATTAAGTTGCAAACAACAGACAATTGCATTAAGTATAATGTAATCAATAACTACATCCTCGGACATAGCATCAATGTTTTATCCCTAGTGGCAACAGCACATCCACAACCTTAGAACTTTCTGTCACTGTCCCAGATTTAATGGAGGCATGAATCCACTATCGAGCATAAATACTCCTTCTTGGAGTTAAGAGTAAAAACTTGGCCAGAGCCTCTACTAATAACAGAGAGCATGCAAGATCATAAACAACACATAGGTAATAGATTGATAATCAACATAACATAGTATTCTCTATCCATCGGATCCCGACAAACACAACATATAGTATTACAGATAGATGATCTTGATCATGTTAGGCAGCTCACAATATCCAACAATGAAGCACATAAGGAGAAGACGACCATCTAGCTACTGCTATGGACCCATAGTCCAGGGGTGAACTAGTCACTCATCACTCCGGAGGCGACCATGGCGGTGAAGAGTCCTCCGGGAGATGATTTCCCTCTCCGGAAGGGTGCCGGAGGCGATCTCCTGAATCCCCCGAGATGGGATTGGCGGCGGCGGCGTCTCAGTAAGGTTTTCCGTATCGTGGCTCTCGGTACTGGGGGTTTCGCGACGGAGGCTTTAAGTAGGCGGAAGGGCGGAGTCGGAGAGTCACGGGGGCCCCACACGCTAGGGCCGCGCGGGCCCCCTTGGGCCGCCGCCTAGTGTGGCGCGCCGTGGCCCCACTTCGTCTCCCTCCGGTCTTCGGAAGCTTCATGTAAAAATAGGCCCCCGGGCGTTGATTTCGTCCAATTCCGAGAATATTTCCTTTGTAGGATTTCTGAAACCAAAAACAGCAGAAAACAACAACGGCTCTTCGGCATCTCGTTAATAGGTTAGTGCCGGAAAATGCATAAATACGACATAAAGTATGCATAAAACATGTAGATATCATCAATAATGTGGCATGGAACATAAGAAATTATCGATACGTCGGAGACGTATCAGTGAGCGTACAAAATTCTTGTGTACATTGATATACGGAGCCACCAAGGTGGAACTTTGTAGAACTGTGTAGTGTGCTATAGTGAAAGAATGCATGTCATGCATATCATTGCTTTCTTTCCTAGCGTGCATTTTCCACTCAGTCTCCCCTCATGCCGCAATTCAGGAACATCAATCGGCTTAAGGCCAGGAATAATGTCAACACAAAACTCAATGACCTCCTCTGTTCCATAGCCATTGGAGATGCTTCCTTCTGGCCTAGCACGGTTATTAACATATTTATTTAAGACTCACATGAACCTTAAATTGCCAAACGTCCAAACACTCACTAGTGGAAAATGGGGCTGTATCACCGGTATGTAAGGGGATTTAGCACCAGCAGGTCACTGTGAATGGTACTCGAGGAAGAGTAATTTATGACATTTTTATTGTTAACACATGGAAAATACATAAAACCACCATGTTTGTTTGCCTCAGCCACGTCGATAAATATTCTCAGGCCCGAAGTGAACTCATCAAAGCGTCAGTCAATGTATATCCATTGCCGATTCATCTGCATGATATAATTAAGCTTATCAAAAACCATTAAAGAACAACATGAAAAACTGAAACAATGTATATATATACACATGCATTTTATCAATGACAGATGAAACAATAAAATTGTTAACCTCGATGGAGAAGAAAAAATACAATTAAGTGTGACTTGTTTTGTGTGAACTCAAGTGGCAAAAGCTCTTAGGCATTTCATCAAACACCTCTTGTGCATATGAAGAGGGCAAAGCAACATACACCTCTCTTGTGCTAAGAATTGGAAAATGGCTAAGTGTGTCTCACACTTGGGCAGGGGTAAGGGTATATGTAGACAGATGGGCACTTGGTCCCGATTGGTAAGGAAAAACCGGACCAAAGGGTAGGCCTTTGGTCCTGGTTGATAATACCAACCGGGATTAGAGGGTTTAGGGGCCCTATATAGCCTGCAGCACCCTATTGCAGGCCCTTTAGTCCCAATTTGTATTACAAACCGGGACCAAAGACCCCAAACAAACCGGAACCATAGGGTGTCGCGCCACGCTAGTCGAACCGAAACTAAAGGTGGTTTTTGTGTCATCTAACAAAACTGTCGGTGAGATAAGGACGTGTGGGTAACCTTTAGTCCCAGCTAGTGGGTGCAACCGAGACTAAAGTTGTCGGCAGGATAAGGACACGTGGGTGGACGCAGTGCTCTATGAAATAAAGCATGTAGTGCACGACGCCCTGTCGGAGGAACAAGACGAAGTAGAAGAGATACCGTGCCTATAAAAGGAGCATCGATACGCCATGGCAAGCAGCTCAACAAGCCAACCTAGAAGGTAGGGAGAGCTTCATCCCCATGGATGGAGGAAAGGGTTGGGAAATCTCACGTGGAGGAGCTTCTCGAAGATGTCGTTTGTACACACGCCCTAGGACATCTTCGAAAGCTCCGCCTCGGCATTTTTTCCTGCAAGCCCGTGAAAGACTCCATCTCCTCTAAAAGTGTTGGGGAAAGGGTTGGGAAATCTCCCGTGGCGGAACTTCTCGAAGATGTCGTTGGTGCACACGCCCTAGGACATCTTCGGAAGCTCCGCCTCGGAATTTTTTTCCTGCAAGCCCGTGAATGACTCCATCTCCTCTAACAGTGTTGAGGAAGGGTTGGGAAATCTCCCATGGTGGAGCTTCTCTAAGATGTCGTTGGTGCACACGCCCTAGGACATCCTCGGAAGCTCCGCCTCGGATTTTTTTTCCTGCAAGCCCGTGAAATACTCCATCTCGTCTAATAGTGTTGGGGAAGGGTTGGGAAATCTCTCGTGGCGGAGCTTCTCGAAGATGTCGTTGGTGCACACGCCCTAGGATATCATCGGAAGCTCTGCCTTGGGTTTTTTTTTCCTGCAAGCCCGTGAAAGACTGCATCTCCTCTAATAGTGTTGGGGAATCTCCCTATATATATGGTACAAAAAGCGAACCATCCCTCCACTGTTAATATCTTACATACAGTTACATGATTACACAAAAATAAATGGGAAAT
Source organism: Lolium multiflorum (assembly GCA_030979885.1). Lineage (NCBI taxonomy): Eukaryota > Viridiplantae > Streptophyta > Magnoliopsida > Poales > Poaceae > Lolium > Lolium multiflorum. The sequence goes on from CM061749.1 coordinate 346,385,484, forward strand.
TGATTGCCATGTTGAGATACTCATTTGTGCCATGATCCTTCTTCATTTAACTTGATCTTGGAGCATCTTCATCATTGAACCTTCTTCGGCCGTAACCATGGAGTATCTTCATCATTTAACTTGATGCTTGTGTCAATCTTCACTGTGAAGGGTGGAATTTCATCAAAATTATTATAATCTTCTGACATGTCTGTCTTGTTCTCCACTCCCACGGTGTTTCTTTTTCTAGAAAGAATTATGTGGTGGTTTGGCTCATCGTATGATTTATTCATTTTCTTAATTTTCCTTTTTCTTGGTTTGGTAGACATGTCCTTCACATAGAAAACCTAGGCCACATCCTTGGCTAGGACGAATGGTTCGTCTCTATACCAAAGATTGTTGAGATCCAATGTTGTCATTCCATGCAACTTGTCTACCTGAACCCCGCCTCCGGTTAACTTGACCCTTGCACCTAAACAAAGGGACCTTAAAAGAAGATCCATAGTCAAGTTCCCATATCTCCTCAATGTAACCATAATATGTTTTCTTTTGGCCTTTGTTGTTTGTTGCATCAAAGCGAACGCCACTGTTTTGGTTGGTGCTCTTTTTTTTTTATTTTGGGCGATCGTGTAAAATGTATTCCCATTTATCTCGTACTCTTGGAAAGTCAATACAGTCGAAGATGGTGTCTGGGCCAACAAGTACAGCTAGTCTCCAATAGTGGTGTCATTCATGAGATGTTTTTGCAACCAACCGCCAAAAGTCGACATGTGTTCACGTATAATCCAGTCATCCGACTGCCGTGGGTTCTAGGAGCGTACAAAACTCTTGTGTACATTGATATACGGAGCCACCAAGGTGTAACTTTGTAGAACTGTGTAGTGTGCTTGAGTGAAAGAATGCTCGTCCCTACATATCATTGCTTTCTTTTCTAGAGTGCATTTTCCACTCAGTCTCCCCTCATACCGCGATTCAGGAACACCAATCGGCTTAAGGTCAGGAATAATGTCAACACAAAACTCAATGACCTCCTCTGTTCCATAGCCCTTGGAGATGCTTCCTTCTGGCCTAGCACGGTTATTAACATATTTATTTAAGACTCCCATGAACCTCTCATAGGGGAACATATTGTGTAGAAACACAGGACCGAGAATGGAAATCTCATCGACGAGGTGAACAAGGAGATGCATCATAATATTGAAGAAGGATGGTAGGAAAACCAGCTCAAAACTAACAAGACATTGGACCACATCATTCTGCAACCTCTGTAGACTTTCTGGATTGTTTACCTTACGAGAAATTGCATTGAGGAATGCACATAGATTCACAATGGGCACTCGAACATTTTTCGGTAGAAGCCTCCTCAATGCAATTGGAAGCAACTGCGCCATTATCACGTGGCAGTCATGAGACTTCAGGTTCTGAAATTTTCTCTCTACCATATTTATTATTCCCTTTATATTGGAGGAGAAGCCAGACGGGACCTTGATACTGCTCAGACATTCAAAAAAGATTTCCTTCTCTACTTTTGTAAGAGTGTAGCTGGAGTAATGATGTCCTTTATATGTCTCATGTAGTTTTTTTGGGTCTTTCATACGTTGCTAGTCCTCCCGTGCTTCTGGTGTATCTTTGTCTTCCTGTACACGCCTAGGAAGCCTAGCGGGTTCACACAAAGATTCTTCATCACATGCATCACATCGATTGAAAAGCGGACCTCTAGGATTTCCAATAGGGTAGCTCCCAAAATATAGATTTCTTCCACATGGCAGCGTGTCCGGCAGCGTCATTCGGAACAGACTGTCCGCCAGGACCCTTTCCAAATATTACTTCTAGATCCTTGACCATACAAAATATATCAGCACCCTTACAGTGGCCAGGCTTCTTCCGGTGATCTGCCTCACCGATGTAATGGTTTTCTTTCTTTTTTACGAGATGGGTACGCGTAAGAAATCGATGATGCCCCAGGTACACGTCCTTCTTACATTTATCCAAATATTCACCTTCGGTCTCATCTAAATAGTGCGTGCATGCATTGTATCCCTTGTTTGACTGTCCTGAAAGGTTACCAAGAGCAGGCTAATCATTGATGGTTACGAAAAGCAGCGCTCATAGGTCAAATTCCTCCCTTCTTGTGCTCGTCCCACACAAGTACACCTGTTATGGACCACAACTGTATAAATTCTTCAACTAATGGATTTAGGTACACATCAATATCCTTGCCGGGTTGCTTCGGGCCTTGGATGAGCACTGGCCTCGTAATGAACTTCCTCTTCATGCACAACCAAGGAGGAAGGTTACAGATACAAAGAGTCACATGCCAATTGCTATGACTGCAGCTCTGCTCTCCAAAAGGATTCATGGCAACTGTACTTAGACCAAACCTTAAGTTCCTTGCATCCCCTGCAAAGTACGGGGACTCTCTATCAATTTTTCTCCACTGAGACGCATCAACAGGGTGTCTCAACATCTCTTCTTTCTTACGGTCTTCTTTGTACCAACGCAACAACCTAGCGTGCTCTTTATTTCTGAACAAACGTTTCAGCCGTGGTATTATAGGACCATACCAATTAACCTTGGAAGGAACCCTCTTCCTAGGGCGCTCGCCCTCAACATCACCCGGGTCATCTCGTCTGATCTTATACCGCAGTTAATGCAGTCCACACCGGGCATGCATCCAAATTCCGTACTCACCGCGGTAGAGGATGCAGTCATTAATGCATGCATGTATCTTTTGCACGTCTAATCCTAGAGGGCAGACAACCTTCTTCGTTTCGTACGTACTGGCGGGCAATTTGTTACCCCTTGGAAGCTGCTTCTTAATTATTTTCAGCAAATTTTCAAATCCTGAGTCAGTGATATCATTCTCTGCCTTCCATTGCAACAATTCCAGTGTGATTCCTAGCTTTTTCTGGCCATCTTCGCAAGTTGGGTACAACAATTTGTTGTGATCCTCTAACATCTGGTCGAAGTTCAACCTTTCCTTTTCAGTTTCACATTCTCTCCTTGCATCAGCAATGGCCCGACCAAGATCATCAGCAGGCTCATCTGGTGCCTCTTGATCTTTTGCTTCATTGTCTTCATTGCCTTCTGATGGAAAACAACCCCCTTTGCAGTATCACCGTATTCAACGAACATGGGATAGTTGTCATCATCCTCTTCTTCTTCATTGTCTTCCATCATAACCCCTCTTTCTCCGTGCTTGGTCCAACAATTGTACTGGGGCATGAAACCGGACCGCAACAGGTGGCTGTGAATGGTACTCGAGGAAGAGTAATTTATGACATTCTTACAATTAACACATAGACAATACATAAAACTACCATGTTTGTTTGCCTTAGCCACGTCGATAAAATTTCTCAGGTCCGAAGTGAACTCGTAAAAAAGTCAGTCAATGTACATCCATTGCCGATTCATCTGAATGATATAATTAAGCTTATCAAAAACCATTATAGAACATCATGATTAGTGAAACGATGTATATATATACACATGCATTTTATCAATGATAGATGAAAGGATAAAGTTGTTAACCTCGATGGAGAAGAAAAAAGACAGTTAAGTGTGGCTTGTTTTGTGTGAACTCAAGTGGCAAAAGCTCTTAGGCATTTCATCGAACACCTCTTGTGCGTATGAACAGGGCAAAGAAACATACACCTCTCTTGTGCTAAGAAATGGAAAATGGCTAAGTGTGGCTCACACTTGGGCAGGAGCAAGGGTATATGTAGGCAGATGGGCACTTGGTCCCGGTTGGTAAGGAAAACCAGGACCAAAGGGTAGGCCTTTGGTCCCGGTTGGTAATACCAACCGGGATTAGAGCGTTTAGGGGCCTGACACGGCCTACAGCGCCCTGCTGCATGCCCTTTAGTCCCGGTTTGAACCGGGACCATAGGGTGGCGTCGCGCCACGCCAGTCGAACCGGGACCAATGAACCCTGTTCGGTTTAAAACCGGGACTAAAACTCTCAGGGGTGCTGGACGAAAGGTTTTTTTCATACTAGTGCGGGCCCGACGCGTCATTGACACATTCAAGTTTAACTAACCGTCGTCTACCTCGCGACGGAAATTATTGGCACGCAGAGGCGCAGCGATGCGTCTCGTCGCGCCTAGCTCTCCATGCCGGCGTTAATAAGCGCCACCGCTCCCTCGCCTCCCTCCGGCCTATAAAGAGGGGCGCTCCCACATCTCTCCATGTATGATCTTTATGCGATCATGAGTATTGTAATCTAGTTGAATAAGTAGATGTTATCCTTCGACTATTGTGCTACTCAATTGGTTTTATTATGTGATCTCCGGGGACACCTTGTCCAACGATGTGAAGGTGACAGTGTGCACACCGTGTTTGTTTCTTAAGCTTAATTTACAGAAATACTTATGAATTGTGGTGGTTAGTTAGTACCATCTTTGTATGCTCAAAGTGTCAGCGTGGGGCGTCCATAGATTGGGAATGCGAACTTTAAGGAGTGCTTATGCATCCCTACGCAGTGAATTTGTGTTTATTATCAAATCGGAGAGTGGTTCAGAGTAGCATAGTGAAGTGATAATATCTATGTATTCAATTATGGTATCATTGTTGAGAGTGTCCACTAGTGAAAGTATGATCCCTAGGCCTTCTTTCCAAGCATTGAAACACCGTTTGCAACCAGTTCTGCTACATGTTTGCTTGCTGCCATTTTATTTCAGATTGCAATTACCACTCATAACCATCTGTATTACTTGTATTTCACTATCTCTTCGCCGAACTAGTGCACCTATACATCTGACAAGTGTATTGGGTGTGTTGGGGACACAAGCAACTTCTTGTATCGTAATTGCAAGGTTGCTTGAGAGGGATATCTTTGACCTCTACCTTCCTGAGTTCGATAAATTTTGGATGATCCACTTAAGTAAAACTTGCTACTGTTCTACAAACCTCTGCACTTGAAGGCCCAACACTTTCTACGAGAATAGAATCGCGCATAGACATCACTCCCTAATCCTAGCTCCTAATTAGCTAGAATGCAGTCGTAGCCTCTATAGCCACTCAACTCCTCTATAAATAGAGTTAGTAATAAGTTAGACTAGGAGTTGTTCTTATGGAGTTTATTTGCGGTTTTACTTTATTTTAAAGTAGGAGGCTGTGTTGATCTTATGTAAAGAGTCTGTGTGTAATTCTATAGACATGTCTTGGACCCGCATATGTTTTTGTTCTACCACTCTGAGGAATGTAATACTAGTGGAACGGTGTTTCATTGGTGTTATGTCAATGACTTGCATACTACACCATGTAGTGGTATGCTGGGTCACCACATATTTTCAGTTCAAAATTTGGTATCAAAATTTACACTAGAAAAATTAAAATGCACTATAAGTAGGATTTAGATGGGATCCCACTTAGACACCCTGCTAGACCAACTAGGTATCTTATTCGTATGCTAAGACAAACAGCTATTGGTATACTATTCGAAACACAAGTCGTGCTTAAGTCTAAAAATCACCCCTCTAAGCATGATGTGGTCTTTATCTTCAACCAGGGTCACAAATGCGTCAGGTGCTCCTCGCCGGCGTCATCCTCGGCATTGTTATTGTCGTTCCTTGTAACACCCATGTCATCGACTTTCCTGCCGTCGGCTTGTCCATGTCTTGACGCCAACTATACTCCTTGTTTGTGCCTTCAAATTTCACCTCTTCTCCGGTGATTAGCGAACACTCACATATACGCTTCATCTTCATCTTCACGGTGAAGGTGCTGGTGTGGCTCTAGGATGACGAGTGCGATGCGCATGTGGCCGCTGATGACGGGACTGCTGCCGCCAACGTTGAGACCTAGTGCGCGAGGTTGCCCTCCTACAAACGCGACACGATGCGGAAGAGGTGAGAGGACCTAGAATCGGCGCCGCGTGGCTAACCTCTCTGATACCATGTGGAAATTATAGAACCCTAATTTATGCGAGTAGTATTGCAAAGAACCTGTGGGGTATATAAAGAGGTACGGGGAGAAGACTTGGGCTACAATAAGGTCTAATCCTAGTCTAATCATAGCCGTACATGTATTCTATCGTTAATTTCTTATAGTTGCCACGTTGGATTTTTTTACTTAGTTGAAGGAAAGAGAATAAAAGAAAATATGGCTGTTTTCTTTTAGATCATAGATGTTCTTATGAAACAAAAAAAGGCTATTTTCTACATTATATGTCATCCCTTAGCATAAAAAATATACTAAAATTAAATTGATTCTATTAATTGTGGGGTTGACAATAAGAGATGATGCATGTACCACTTACATTTATTGTTTTCTCTAATTAACTTGGAGTGCTAAGAAAAAGTGTGCCTTCTCTACCGGTGTACATGCCCTAGTTTCTCCCTAGATATCTGTCACAACTTGCTACGATCCTGCCACATGTACGATCTTGTGGGGTTGGACGATTTCGACATGGAGGCCGTGTGGTGGGGCTTCGAGGAGTGCCGCTGACTCGGCATGGCGCGGTCCATCTGCGTTGACAACTTTTTCATAATGTAGTTTTCATAACAGGAATGATGTGGCAGCTTATTATCATCTTTGTATAAAGCACATCGAGGCGGTTTTATAAATGTAGATATGTTTATCTGTTTGATGTGATTTCACTACTTTGAACCCGTGGGAGTATTTCAGAACTAAACTGCAACTGGTTTTCATGGGGTTTAGTTGATGGGGTTTAGTTGATGTATGATATACGTAATAATTGGAATACAAGGAACCTAGCCAGACACCCAATTTGAAAAAAAATAGGAAAGCTCGATTAGGAGTCTGATGACCATACAATCAATGACAATGATGGCGGAACGACAACCCATGCCACCAATGCCCCGACTAGGTGGGATGGGATTCCGAGATATCTAGTTTTTTAAGCAAGCTATGCTTGTGATACATGTATGTTGATCGTTGACAAACCCTAAATCATTGTGCAAGAGTCAAGTATTACCATGGTTCAGACTTCTTAAATTCCCGGTAGGAACAAGGTGGCGAGCGATTATGCATGGAAGAGAGGCCCTGAACAAGGTGCTTATCAAGCGAGTGGGTGATGGATCGACCATTCGATCCGTTGAGGATGCATGGATCCGTACTAATCCGAAATGTCGGCCTCTCTACACAAAACAAGGAGCTTATGTTACTATGGTACATTAACTGATTGATGTTGCTCTTTCGTGCTGGAAAGAAGAGAAGCTTGAGACAAATTTTGATGAGACAGATAAGAGAGCCATCCTCCAAATACCTATCGGTAGATTGACCGAGGATGAGAGGGCTTGGGCACATGAAATAAATGCTATTTTATCTGTCTGTTCAACCTACATAATCATGGCATCATCACAACTTGCAAGTCAGGCTTCTAGTTTTGGAGAGGACACTAATCAATGATGGATAAAATTGCACAATGTGGCGAATGCCGGTACCACCAAAGACTAGGTCATTCTGGTGGCAGGTGATTAAAAAAATCAAGTTCTTAAGCATCGACACATAGATAGAATTGCATATTGTGAAGCACGTGGTGTTGAGGAAGAACCCATTAATCATGCATTATTTGAGTGGACTTGCGCACATCTATTTTGGGAAGATATGAAGGAAGCTTATGGCGTCAAGATTCCCATGCTTCATCGTGAGTCTTGGTCGATGGATATGGTTGATACTAATCTAATTAAGGAAGAGGATGCAGCGAGGATCATGTGTAGATGTTGGTCAATATGGTATGAGAGAAATTCTCAGTGCCTTGGAGAGGGCGGAAGATCACTGACTGATTCTGTTAGGTTTGTGATGCAAACTACACTAGATATTGCTCACAACGGGAAATAGATTAGGAAGAAACTGTCCTGGAAGAAAGACCGTTAGAAGGCACTTGCTCAAGATGTGACCAAGATCAACACCAACGCTTCTTTCAGTAAAGGCACGATAGTTGATGGCACTGGGTTCGTTGTTTGAGACCATTAGTGAAAGCAAGATGGTATGAAAATATTGCTGAATGCAAGAACCATGGAGGCAGTTGTAGTCAGAGATGGGGCTCCCCTAATGGCAGATATTGGTTTTACACGTGTCATTATAGAAAGTGATGCAAAGCAAAGTGATGCAGAATAGGTCGGGAATCATGGCGATATGCGAAGAAGTAGCTGAGATTAGCAGAGTTTTATCTAGATAAGCATTAGAATTACGCGGCTCATTTTTGTTCTAAGCAGCCAAGTTTTGATAGGAGGAGGTGCCCGTAGATTAATTATAACCTAGGTTTTCTCACTAGTTCTCTTCGAAGTTATTGTAATCCTGCCGAGTACGTAATCTTGACCCTCAAAAAAAAAAAAACGATGGAAGCGGAAGTCGAAGGGGGCCACGAGGGACAAGACGTGGTTACTACTGGTTAGTTCTTCTTTCCGAGCCGAGACGGACGTACCAGGAAAACTCTTTTTACAAGGACTAAGAGCATCTCCACTCGTCCCCCCGACGAGGCCCCCGAGCGACGTTTTTTCCATCCGGACGGCGAAATTCGGCCCAGTCGCACCCACGGTTCCTCGTTTTCGTCCGGATTTGAGCCTATTTTCGTCCGGACTCCCCATGCCATCCTCGGTTTCCCGGGGACTCCGGATGAAGCTTAAACCAACCGTCCACGCCCACGTGTCTCCTCTTTCGTCCGGATTCCCCGAACCATCCTCTTTTTCCCGAGAAACGCCGCTTGGGGAGCACACGACTGGGAAACTACTCCTCCCCACGCCAAATCTTCCTCCAATCCGGACAGAAATTTCGCCGGATTTGGACGTGGGGAGCGCCAACGAGTGGGGATGCTCTAATCAATCGCATGGCCGGTACGGTGTTTCACGTTTTGTGTTCATGGGTAGCATTACTACATCAGTAGCACGGAAGGACTCTTCATTTTACAAGGACAGCATGGCAGGACTCAATTAATCCTGTAAGAGTTAGGATATATATCCAAGCCTTTTGAGTTTGAGGTGTCTAATACGGAGTATGTTTGTAACCCAAGTCTGAGCACCTGTATAAATACATGACTTTACGAGCGACCCAAAACCCTTAATTTCCGCCAATTTGTAGATCGAGCCGCAGCCCACGCGCGCCGTCCGGAAGCGATCGAGCCATCGAGGAACTAAGCTGTACGATGACGAAGCCGGGCATGGTCGAAGCCGGGTGCGTCACCTTCGTCGCCATCGCCATCGGCGGCTCCGTCTTCTTCTTCGTCAGGGGCACCCTGCGCAGCTCCTCCGAAGGCTGCCGCCTCGCCGGCGGCATCCAGTCGGCCGTCGCCAACGCGCCCCGCGTCCGCCGCTGGGCGGCCTGGCGCGGCGTCGTGACCGCCCTGCGTGCCGGCATGGAACACGTGCACCACGTCCAGGGCCCCTTGAAGATGGCGGTCGCCTGGGGAGCCGCCAACGCCGTCTTCTCCATGCACCGCGGCACGCGCGCCGCCGTCCGGGAGGGCCTCAAGGGCGCGGCCTACGGCGGGGCCGCGTGCATCGCCATCCGCGGCCTCGGAGCCTTGGTCGACTCGCGGGAAAGCTCGCGCGCGTAACTAAAAGGCTAGGACCAAATAGCATGCATCTGTCTCCTAGCTTCTTTCAAAATTAGACCTGCTCATATTACGTGTCTTGAATAAACACGGCACCATTGATATGCTATTCTGTGTTCTTGTTGTTTAGTTAACTGTCCCGGACACTTTCAAACTGCAAATATCGTCACTGTTTACTTCAGCATTGTGTGGTATTGATATTTTTTTAAGACGGCCTACCCCTTGCAGGGTAAAAACCTTTCAAAACATCGCAGGAACACACAGTTTTATATGATCCCTCAAACCAACTTAAACCACGGACAGAGATCCAGTGCCCTGTCTATTGTAGGGCATAGCGTGCCCTCAGCCTTCCATCCACCGCCCAAAATAATCCAACGGCCAACATGAAGAATATGTAGCTTTGGATTTAACATAGGCTAGTAGTTTATTCAATTTAAATCTGAAATTCACTTCTAGGTGAGCGAGAGTAGAGTATTTATATGACAATGGGCGTGCATTGGTTACCCTAGTGCAAGTCCTACCCTCTACCACAACCGATCAGCGAAGACAGTATGCTTGGCTTACACTTTGGCTGTTGTTGCGTTGTTCCGGAATTAACTCAAAACACACACCAAGCCAGATAAAAGAGAGTACACACGACCTCTACAAAACAAAAATGGACCTAGAGTGAGCCTTTGCGGCGAACTATTATAAATCCTTGATTAGTACATGTTTCATAAATATGCTGGTTATTGAAAGATTGGAGGTGCTTATTCGGGTTGATGCTTGCTGCCATGTCTTGGATTCTTTGGACGATTCGCAACAAGATGGTTATTGAAAGAGTCTTCTTACGAAGCGGTACTGAATCTATATTTAAAGTCTTAGCGTTTATGCAGCAGTGGTACCCGCTCTATAGACACCGGGACAGGGAGCGACTAGACGCTACTCTTCGACTTGCTACAGACGGCGCGCCGCCTTCCTACCTCATCCAATCATTGAGTTCCTGCTGCTGTTGTTGTTGCTATGGTTGTTGCTGTTGCTGTTGCTGTTGTTGCACTATATGTATGTTAGTGGTTGTTTGCTTATATATAAAGCGGGGCAGAAACTTGTTTCCGGGAGGTTTTGTGCTAATAAGAAAAGCTTGTGCTAAGTCGAGTTGATGGGAGAGAATTGCCAACATGTTTTACAATAAAATCAAGTAAAATATTACTAGAGATACTCGCCATTATTTTTGAACTCATCTCCATCAGGATGAAAAGCACATACTTCCCGCACGCATATACCAACCGTGGGATCATTTGCCTATGACCAAAACAGAGGATTAGTTGGAAGATTTTACAAAATCCTCAGAGAAATAACTGAAAGTGATAAAAAGAGGAAAAAGTAATATATATATTTGCAATGTATTTCCTTGGGAGTATATATACCTCTCCTAATTATGTTGAAAATTACACTCTTAATACAAAATTCCACAAACATGCAAACCAGGTTAAAGAGTATCTTCTTACAAAATTCACGGATCCAATTTTATAAGATTTCGAGCCAAATATTAATATAGAAGTGGTCCTTAAGTAAATAAATAAACCACTAAGATTCAGCTGATAAAGAAACTACAGATGAAATACAGCAAAGAAGAGTCGGTAGTGGACATCCCTAGGGGGTGGGGTCACCCACCTCGATCTAGTATGTGGATGGCACATCATCATGGTAGTGGGGTCAGAATTGGATATTGCCAAAATAAAGTTCCTCGTCCTCTACTTTGAGGAGATGTCAGCCCTTAGAATCCATTTTCATAATAGCAAGGTTGTGGTTCTGGGCTACTCCGATGAGGATCAGCAGAGGATAGCCGACAATCTTAATTGTAGTCTAGCCTCTATTCTGATTACCTACTTGGGGATGCCGGTCCGGGATACTAAGATCCTTATCAAGGATATGGACCTATTGGTAGGATAGGTTAGGTCAAAGGCTAAATCATGGCGTCCATTCAGGAAGTCAACCATGACATCGGCCGTGGGGCTTCCTTCGCCGTAGGCAATGGCGAGGGTAACCGTTTTTGACTAGAATCATGGTTTGGAGGGCAGCCTTTGTGGGAGGAATACTCGTGCCTCATCGCGATCTGCGTGCAGCCATCGCTGTTGGTAGCCTATATGGCCGACGGGTGTACATTGAAAGAGTCTTCTTACAATGCGCTAATCTATATTCGAAGTCTTGCGTTTATCCAGCAGTACTGGTACCCGCTCTGTAGACATCAGGACAGGGAGCCACTGGACTATGCTTCGAGACTTGCTACATGAGGCATGTCGCCTTCCTACCACATCCAGTTGCTGAGTTGCTTAGCCTTGCCCTAGGGGTGCGGCCTCTATTGTGTTGTTGTTGTTGGGCTTTGTTGTGATGTTGCCCAACATATTGTTGTTTTATTTTCTGCTTTAACTTGGTCTCATACTATGTATGCTAGCTAGTAGTTTCTTTATTTATAAACTAGGACGAAAGCTTGATTCAAGGAGGACAAGAGACATGCACGGTTTTCTGTTGATAACGGAAGCTTGTGCTCACTCCAGTTGATCGGGGAGAATTGCCAACATGGTTTACTATAAAAGCACGTAAAATATTAATGGAGATAAGGGCCATTACTTTTGAACGCATCTCCGACAAGCATATACCAACCGTGGGAATTAGTGAAAGAGATAAAAAGGAGGAAAAAAGTAAAAAATAAAATTAGAGTGTATTTTCCTTGGTAGTACATATATGTCTGGTAGTTAGTATGTCAAAAATTACACTTTTGATACAAAATTCTAGTACAAACTTGCAAACCAGGTTAAATAATATCTTCATACAAAATTCACGCATCCAATCTTATGAGATGTTGAGCCAGATATTAATATCGAACTATCGAAGTGGTCCCTAAATAAATAAATAAGATCTGTAAGATTCAGCTGAGATAAAGAAACTACAAACGAAATTCAGTAAAGAAGACTCGATAGTGGACATCTAGCTATATAGGTCGCATACTCGCATGCAAGGCTGTCGAGTATCAAGTCCTCTTCATGCCCGTCCACCACCTAAACCTCCAACCTTCGTCATCCCACCCTGACAACGGCGGCTCGCCGTCCACCGCCCTCCTCTCGTCCTCGTCGATGCCTTCGTCCATGGTGCGGGCGTAGGCCCGGAAGTGCGCGCGGTTATCCTTCATGCACCGGCGCAGCTTGGCCGTTGCCTCGGCGCAGGCTTTGTCATCACGGGCGGCGCCCTGCAGGCATTCCGGGTTGCATCGCTCAAGCGCCAGGCCGAAGCCCTCCGCGCACCCGTGGTTCTCCATGTAGTTCCTGTGGCTGTCGAAATCGCTGACCATGGCAATCCGTTTCGTCTCCCAATCATCCACGTCGTCTTCCTCCCCGGTGATGGCGCTACTATTATTCCCCATGGCTGCAGCTAGCTTAGCTAGCGCCGATCTGAGAGAACGTATCAATTCTTCGTAGGTAGGGTTTGGTTTTCCATCTTCATTAACCAAAAATCGTGTTCGTACTATATAATCGGACGAGGAGTTGGAATAAAGCTCTAGTCAGAAGAGTCCTGCTCGGTTTATGTGACCATGACCACACCGACGTTCTTCTGATGGCTAAAGTGTTGGTTTACCAAAGCTTTTTTTTTTCTTTGATCAATATTTAGTCTTCTATCTTTAGTATATGTTTCAGAGGCCCATCTTTCTAGCTTGCGACTCAATACATCAGGTTGTCTATTCGGGTGTCTATTTATTTTTATTTCAAACAATGTTATGATTTAATAAAGTGCTAAGTTCCCCCTCAAAAAAAATACGAACTCACCGCCGCTGTATACAACATTTAAAACGTCGTTTCAAAGGCTTGACAAGCTTGCTCGGTGAAGCTCCGAAGCCGACTCAAAGGCTCGGTGCAAAAAATAAATCAGCACGACCTTTGCAAAAGATTCTAATAATTTTCAGTCGTAACCCGCAATTGGCAATCATATATAGGCATGAATAAATCCATAACATAGTCTAACCAAGCATCAATAACCATAATGGTCGCAGACATCCCAAATTCACGACCCAAATACATGCACTTAGTCCGACAGGCTAACCAAAACGACATTTTATTATTAAAACTAAAAAGTTCGTAGAATAACATGTATCCATCCTTTTACTCCAGGTCACAGCGGTGCCATACAAGTTATTTGTTTGTCTATTACAAACCCGCATCAAATTGCAACGTCTTATTGAATTCCACTTCTGCACTGGCGGGCTCCTCCCCTGGAAAAATTCTAGGCCCGGCAAATACAACAACGGTGGAGATTTTTTCATACATGTTCATAAGTGGGGGCACGATCCTAATTTCAGTGTAGGTCCACCGTTCGTACAACCTTGTACATGCCCGTATGGCCCGTGTTGTGTTGTACCTCGTTTCTGTACGTATCTATCGTCGCGTACATGTGCCGAAATAGAAATGTCCTATAAAGATCTTGCTCACGTGACCTCTTTTTTCTTACGCGAAGTACACATACCGTATGAATATAGACGAGTATACATTGGCTGGATATGGATTTCGGCGGACCCAACACATGAAAAAAACCAACTATGACCCTTCAACTTCGTTTAGGGGGGAGCACCGGAGCAACCCTCATTGAATTCACGGTTTCAATAAACCAAATTATCAAGGAACAGAGGACTTATAGGTCTCGTTTGATTTAAAGGGATACCATAGGATTGTTGTAGGATGTTCATTCTTATAAATTTTTACTAGGCACCATTTAATTCGTAGAATTGGAGTAATATTTTTTTAATAAGATTGTTCGTTTTTGCGAAACACAGTACAGACGTAGACGCTCACAAATACGTACACACACTCATCCCTATGTACACACGCACGCACACCCTACGCCTATGAACACCTTCAAGAGACTGGTTCATGAACTTGATCTGGCGGGTCTTGAGATTGACGAAGTCACCACAGACGTCTCTCTATCGACGGGAACATCGCTTCCCACTGAAAAATATTCCGCCTTTATGAGACACCAAAGTGTCAAACCTGGGGTTGTATCACACTATGATTTGGAGAATTCTTTTCATTCACTCAAAACTCAAGTTACAATTCTTTTGTTTCTTCATTAGTCAAACGTTCCTTAAAATTTTCCGGTAGATTTCAAATCCTGTAGAATTTAGAGGGGCATAACACTCCAATTATGTGGTTTTCCTATTCCAATGTTTTAATAATCGTAGTAATCAAATAGGCCATAACCATTACACGATAATCACCAAACCTTCAAGTCCTTAACAGCTAGATGCAGGGCATTCAGACATGCAGCTGGCAGGTACGCACATGTCTATAACATGCATTAGAGCAAGCAACCTACGTTCGCTAGGATGTGTGCCTGCTTTGCGCTCACGGTTGAACTGATTCGCGCCCCCCCCCCCCGGCCCCCCTCAATAAATCTACGTAGTTCTAAGCCTGGTATGCAGCGAAAATTGGGGATATTCTTCAGCAATTAGGCAAGGAAATAGGAGCGTAACTCTATGCACTACGTTAGAGGAAGCCCAATACACCAACATCAGCCGATATCGATTACTACTTAGCCCATATCCGCAACTGTAGTATAGCCTACAGGCCTCAATGGACGCACTACGTACTTACCGACTACACGATCGATTTACTCATCCAATTTGCTTCATGGCCATCGTCAGCGGAAGCTAGGGCATAACCAACAGCCGCATCTCAGAGAGGGTTCAGACTTCAGACCCGTCGCCGAACGTCGGCCACCGAGGCGCAGAGCGCGGCTGCTGCGCGTCGCCGAGAGTTGGCCACCGTGGCGCGGCTGCTGCGCATCACCACTGTTGACTGTATTTGCCGGACACCTCATAGTCTCATACCCAGGTACATCGTCTGACCAGTTAATACTTTTAGCTTTCGGACAAACTACATACTGCCTTGTGTCCAATGTGAAAGTGCACATGGCAAAAGTTCAATCTCAGGTCAAATTAATCTTGTTTCAAAATAAAAAAAATCTGTCAGAACAACATTTTGGTAGTACAAGATGGTATATATTCTGAATAAATTCCTGAACTCCTGTCAGGCAAACATATAGCTCAACAAATTTAATAGAACTTAGCTTTTCTTTCAAATGAAAATACTATGTTATCTTAGTTTACATCAACTGGTCGATATGACGACTCGCAACATATTTGTGTGTCATCTATTAAGTAAAATTATCATTGAACCCATTTACATATATAATTGTGCGGCTTGTGAAATTTTTTCTTTGCCCCCCCTATGTTCAAATCCTGGCTCCGCCCGGAGGAGATCCGGGGCGCTTCCCACGCAGCTCCCTGTGGTATGCCTCACCGGCCGGCAGCAACAGAGAGGCGCGGAAGCCATGCGGCGGCGGCTCTCGACCTGGTACCAAAGAAACAGAGACGCATGCCGGCGAAGCGGAGGTGGTTCGGCGAAGCGGAGGTGGTTGGGTGGTAGCATGCTGCGGGGAAGAAACGAGGCATCGGCACATTTTGAGCACGAATTTTGAGGAAACAGAGATAAAAACGGTTCAAACCTGCCGTGGCACTTTCCTATAATTTGATTAAAGAATCGGAATTGTTAAGTTTCAGCTAGCTCGGAAATCTGCTCTATATGCTTCTCTAGTTTGGGTTTACTGTCGTGTTGAGCAGCTTGGGAAGGTGCGCTCTGTATGCTTCCCGATCCCGTCAATCTTGCATTAAGTTTATCCAAAAGCAATCACTTCTTTTAAGCTTCTCCCATTTAGAAGCTATAATCTAGTCTAGAAGCCGAAAGAAGGGGCCCGGGGACGCTCAACACTCCCATAAGGTTAACCAATAGGCGTCTCCTACTCTAGTAGATATAACAATTTATGATAAAGTTCCCACAAATAAAATTTGCACCTAGATCGTTCCCTTGGGCAGTTAACTAAGAAATATGAACAGCGACAAGTACTGCATGTAAATCAATGGTACACGGTGCAGAGGAGAATATCTTCAGAGGACATGAATGTTACAAACCTAAAGCCTACATGGACAGACAAGCAACGACGACAGAGGGGATGAAGATCTTGGATCAGGGCTCATCAGTAGAAGCTGAGCAAGTGCGTCGGACGAAAGGGGAGGGAAGGAGAGCTGCACGATTCAGCGGTTCAGAGTGGACTACTTGACCAAGTGCGTGGAGGCAGAAAAGAGGCTTCGTCCAAGCATGGAGAGCAAACTGGCAAGGGCCCAGCTGACAGCTCTGCTCCTATTTAGCGAGGCGTTGTCCTTTTTGGTATTCGCTTTTGGAAGCCATGTATCGAGACGTCTCTGATATTTCCCCAACCCCCTGCTTCTCTTCTACCTCAGAATTTCTCTAAATCTCCCTCCCTCTTGCTGATTATCCGTTGTACTGGAAGAACTACTGGATTTGAGAGGTGTAGTAATGGAAGAATAGTCCGGGTTCATAACAATGCATCACGTAGAAAAGCTAATTTTAACTATTTAACAGGGCCGGGGAAGCAACCAAACACATGATCCAAGTTGATCCGATGTTTTAATTAGCTACCGCGGAATCGAGGAGGCGTACGATGCTGTGGAGGGCGACCCCCGCGACCCCGCCGTAGGCCGCGCCCTTGAGCCCCGACACGACGGCGGCGCGCGTTCCCATATGCGCGGAGAAGAGGGCGTTGGTGGCGCCACACGCGACCATCAGGTTCAAGGGGCCTTCGACATGGCGCGCGCGTTCCAGGCCGACCTCGATGGCCGTCATGACGCCCGACCAGGCCGTCCAGCGGCCGACGCGGCGTTTGTTGGTGACGACCGCCTGGACGCCGCCGGCGAGGCGCGCGCCCTTGGAGGAGCGGCTCACGACGCCCTTGACGAACTGGAAGCCGCAGGCGCCCGCGGAAACGAGGAGGATGGTGTCGCCCACGGTTTCAATGTCCTCGAGGATGCCCGCTAACGTCATCGGCGCGCCTCGGTGTGGAGCTCCGGTGCTCCGTCGATCGGTTTCAGGCGGCGGAGCTAGCTGTGGCTTGAGTTACACGTTGGAGACGAGGGGGCGCTCGGCTGCATCGTCTCGTACTATTTGTATACGGGATCAGAGATTCAGAGTCATGGGTTAGGAAACTGTACGTATTATGGATAACTCGGAGTCCTGCCTTGGCCAAGGGTCCAAGGCACGGCGCAACAGTACATGGCGTGCGACCTTGTTCTTACGAGTTCTTCGTCTCCGTTCGGCTGGATGCTAAATATAAGGCGGTGTCGGAGGAGACAGAACGGTTGTGGGAGGCGACGTGGAGCTCCTCGACGGCTCGACCCAGTTGAGCTCCTTGACACGGAGCGAGAGCGCCGGCCGGAGTAACCAGCCAGAAGTAGCCGGGCAGCTGAGATAGAATAATACGTGTACGTATATGTCACGTATGTATAGATGTATTTGTAACTAAAATATAAAACATGTTTGAGGATGAGTTATGGATTTTTTTGTTTTGCGAATAACAGTATAAAACTTAGGCACTTACAAATACATACATACACACGCACACAATCCAACTCTACCCCTATGAGTATCTCCGAGAGACTGTGTCGTAAAAACTGATCCGGTGTATCTTGAGATTGACAAAGTCACCACAGGTGCCTCGCTGTCAACGAGAACATCGGCTTTCACTGAAGAATATTCAACCTTTACGAGACACCAAAGTGTTAAACCTAGGTTTAAACTCTGGCCAATTGGTAGAAGTGGCGAGAGTGCAACAAGCCAAAACGATACTAGCACTACTTAAGCGAGGGTGAATTTGTTTGTCTCGTTGGACATGAGACTCAATCGGGGGACGCACCACGGTTCGCTTCACGGGATGACTCGTCGCGGAAATGACCCTCTCACTGACACGCGTCGAAGGTTCGTGCGCTGCGCGGGATGATGTTTCCTTTTGTAAAGGTTTTTTAGTGCCTCCCTTTTGTAAAGGTAAGCCTCTAACCAGTGGTACCCAAAAAAGGGAATTCTACATGCTCAATAGGTCAACAAGATAGGAAAAGGCACATTCATTAAAAAGAAACCACAAGTACGAGTTTAGTGCCAGTTCTACACACCGACCAGGTCGCCGCACACTTTGGTTGGCTATTAGGCCTGGCCCATTCTCATTTTTATTTATTTTATGTTGCTATTTTTCTTTCTTTTTGTTTGTTTTTTCTATTTTTATTTTATTTCCTGTTCTTTTTTGTATCTTTTTTCTTTCTTTTCAAATTTGACAATTGTCCAAATTTTAAAAACATACAGATATGAAAATTGTTCAAAATTTAAAATTATTCAAATTTTAAAATTGTTTGAATTTAAAAAATGTTTATATTTAAAAATATCTAAAATTCAGAAAATATTTGTTACAAATAATTATTTTAATATTTTAGAAAATGTTCCAATTTAAAATATGTTCATATTAAAAAATGTTCAATTTTTTTAAAAGTTCATATTTTGAAATTGTTTAGTTTTTTCAAAAACAAAGTGCATATTATTTTTTTTTCAAAATTATAGAAAACCCAAAATAAAAGAAAAGAAACAACAACAAAAAGAAATAAAAGAAAGAAACATTGGTTGGCTGGCCCAACACGGGTGTGCGGCACCTGGTCTGCGCCGCCCAAGTGTATAGCACCTTGCTAATTTTATACTCGATTTGATCGGGATGGGTGCTCCTATTACTGACCCCGTTGTGCGCTACTTTGTTTTGTCCTCTCATTGTCTTTGTTTCATGTGATGTATATGTGTATCGTATTTTTTTTGTTTTTCCCGATTTTTCTGGATTCCAGTGATTCGGAAAGAAAAGTTCAAATTCTTAAAAATTAGGTCGAAAGAATGTTTAGATTTGAAAAAACCAAATATGTAAAAAGTGCAAACTTGAAAATTATTCAGATTTGAAAAAATTTCATATCAAAAAAATCAAATTGAAAAAATAACTTTTTAAATAAGTTCAAATTTCAGATTTAAACAATTTTTCAAAATTGATTTTTTTTAAAATTAACAAATTGCACAAATAAATGATTTTCGAACTTGATTTTTTTTTGAAAAAAGATCAATTTTCATTTTTTTGAATTTAAATAATTTTCGACTTTGAAAAGAAAAAAAGAGACAAGAAAAGAAAACCGCAAAAGAAACGGAAGAAAATGGAGAGAACAACCAAGAATCAAGAAACCCAAAAAATTGCCAGGAACCTTCTAGAATATTTCCAAAACCGTGAAAAAACCAACTCGGAGCTGCTGCAACGGGAATGGGTCGTCGTGGCACGCATTGGTTTTCCTGATCGGGGCAAGCAAGGAAAATCACCGGAAATTAATGGGTACTTTCTATGGCGACTAGTTGCACGTATTGTAATGGTGAAATAGGTAGTACTTTCTATATGACGGCGTAAAACGCTTGAATTTGACAACAGATGTTCTTTTTTGTTTCTTGATCGACTGAAAGGAGAGACTCGGCTTGGCCGAACCATGTGTCATTCACCATTGTGAACCAAAAAGTCATCTTCTTTTGTTGATTGAAAATGTACAGTAATATGCAATGGGGGAGCCACATTGGCGGATCCGCGTTGCGGCGGCGGCGGCGAGGAGGAGGCTGCAGAAACGGCGAGGAGGATGAGGAGGAGGCTCCACCACCAGTCCACCCTCGTCTCCTCTGACTGTTTGGCGGATCCGCGGCGCGGCAAAGCATGGCCAGCGGCGGCGGCTGCAACGGCGGGATGGGCAGGGCGTTCAGGTATGGCCTAGCTCACTTGACTCTTTCTTCCTTCCTGAGAGACTCATTCCTCTGTTTGCTGCCTAGGTTTCTTTGTTGGCCCAACAGATTATTAGTTTGCTAACCGTAGTGCTGGGTGAAGGAAGGAAGAAAGAAGCCGCGCTACCTACTTTAGTTGACATCGGATTCAATAGAGAACTCTGGTGCTTAGGTCAGGGGAGACAGACGGGCAGGTGGATAGCTTGATGGCATATGGCACCAACCCCAGTACTCTACTCAAATTTCCCCACATGTCCCACGGTCAATTCCTCACTTGTGGGTTCTTTTCTCACTCCCTTTTCAATGGCAAAACATGGAATTGTTCAAGATTGATGTTTCCGGGACTGTTTGCTGGGGAAGAACGGGTCCTGCCTGCTTGCTTGCTTGCCTTCAATTCGACCGACTGATTACTACTATGATATGATGCCTTGGATTGGATTCAACACAGAACATGGATTCAGCCTGCCGTCCTTTTCCGCCCCATTAATCCCCTCCCCAACCTCCATTACAATACTGGACACCGTGCTGCTCAATACTCCTCACACTTTTTAATTGGTCAATCCCTCACCATCCCTGTCCCCTTCTCTATTTTTGTCTTTCCCTCCTTGCTTCTCTCTCTTTGTCCTGCATCGTCGATTCCTCTCCTCAGTTTGCCAGTTTGCCTTGTCCTGGCCACCTGGTGAGTTCTGCTTCACTTCTTCCATGCTCTCCATTTCCATGCTTGCATATCGAATCCAGCCATCCAATTTCTTCTTAGTTATGTTCATGCTATGGTGCCATGGTTGTTAGCCTCCTTCAACGGATATAAGCTGCGCGCGGTATTGGTAGCCAACTGCTTATTATTGTTACTGGTAGCCAAGTCCATCTTTTCGCGAAGAACTCCATGATACATCTGTCTAATAACACCCAGATATAATCTGGTGCATCACAGGCTCTAGATGATCCTTTTTAGTGCTCGTGAATCTTAACAGGTAACTGTTTCTCCGCTGCTTCTTTTCAGGGAATGGACTCCGCCATCAGAGGCAGCCTGCGTCACTGAGCTCTGAACATTACTGCCAATTTGGGGAATTTTTCTCTGCAACGGCGTCATGCCACGGTCCCTGATGTTCTATGTTTGCTCCGTTATATTCACGTTGTATTTCACCCATGTGCAACTGACGACTGCGCGGATCACGGCACCATGGGAAGGTGAAATCCATCTGAAACCACCACGCTTTGCCTGAATACCTTTTAATCTAGCTTCACAGCTGTTCTTGTTCATTTTACTTGTTCCTCATAACTATGACACTCACTGGAAGAGATATGCAACATATATTGTATTTTCTACATCCTGCCTGCATTATGAAACTAACTTGCCGTACATTTGGTTCAACTGCTCTGCAGTTAATGCTCTGAGAGCTATCAAAAACAGTTTGGACGATCCGTTGGGATTTCTCGATGGCTGGAACCGTGGAGATCCATGTGTCGGCAATTGGACTCGTGTCATCTGTGAAAATGAGACAGCAACCGATGGATACCTTCATGTCAAAGAACTGTATGTGCACAAGTGATCTCCTTGTTAATCGTGTCCATAAAAAATTATACAACCCTTCTACTTAAAGTATCAATATCTTTCATGGAGCTGCTAATGCAAAAAAAGAAATGATGCAAAATGTATTTTGATGGACTAGGGAACATTTGTCCCTCTGATTTCACTTGATAATATCCCTGTATGTGATTACAGGCAGCTTATACGGCTGAATTTATCTGGGACTTTAGCTCCTGAGCTTGGCCAGCTTTCTCACATGAAAATAATGTAAGTAAAGTGAGTTGAGCTGGCTAATTATCGTGTGGATTGTCTGTTCATTTAATCCAGGCCTGCATGCACCAGGCTGACTGACTACTTTTAATTTCCTTTCAAGGGATTTTATGTGGAATAAAATTGGTGGGAGCATTCCTGCAGAGGTTGGCAACATTACTTCCCTGGAACTATTGTAAGTTGGAATCCACTGCATGCATGGTCTACCTGAAATAGTTTCCTTCATATCCTTCTGGTTGGACATGGAGGTTATAATTTTCCTGTATATATTAACTTAGTTTTTTGCTTACAGTTTTTAAAATTAATAGCTGTTTCTCTGAGATGATTTGACAGTTGCTTTTGCTCATGAGACAATATGCCCATTTTTTTGCATTTGCAGGCTCTTGAACGGGAACCTGTTGACTGGTCCTTTACCAGAGTCAATTGGCTTCCTTCCTAATTTGAATAGGATTCAGATTGATCAGAACCATATATCCGGACCCATACCTAAATCATTTGCTAACCTGAACAAAACCAAGCACTTGTAAGTACAGTATGGTTTGTCTCTCTGTTAACAAGTGATAGTTGTCCTTATACTAATGGTTTTCCAATTTCTATCCAGTCACATGAACAATAATTCGTTGAGTGGTCAAATTCCACCTGAATTGTCCAGATTACCTTCACTTGTTCACTTGTAAGTACCTGACTGCTACCATAATTTCTTTTTACACTTATACTCTACTGACCTTATAACTTGTTTGCAGATTGTTGGATAACAATAACTTATCAGGCTATCTTCCTTCAGAATTGTCACAGCTACCAAAACTGCTCATCATGTACGAAGCCTCTACTATTGTGCACTAGTTTGAATACTGTTCACTTTTTTGTTATCATAGTTGGGTGGGTTGGGTATCAATCTTTGATCATGAAATGGCCTTATCTTGGTATTACATGAAGTTCGTAATTAGTTCATCTCTATTTGTTTTTTTTAGCTTGAGTGTATTTTAACTGTAGTTTTATGGTTTACATACACTTTTGGACGCAACAAAGTCAAAGAATGTCCGCTCCTCTTTTCTCTTTTACTGAAAAGTAGCTGCTTGTGTCCTTGTGATGCCTTATTAAGTTATAACACTGAGCACTTGCTTCAACCGGCATTAACTGAGTTAGTTGTTTAGGATTACTTCGGATTTTACCCTGATCTTCATGGCGTAAATTTCTTGCCAGCAGTAAACCACTGGAAAATGCTTCTGAAACAACATAATTGCCTGCCTCTTTATCATTTTTTTCAATCATATATCACTCAGATGTCGTTAGCACTTTGAGTAACTTCCAGTTCATTTTTGTTAGTTTTTTTTACACTTCTTTGAGATATCACATTTAAAGATATTCACTATCTGTCTAATTACATCTTTCCAAAATGATGCCAGTCAGCTAGACAATAACAACTTCTCGGGAAGTTCAATTCCGTCATCTTTTGGCAATATCACCACACTTCTTAAACTGTAAGTTTAAATTCAGACCTCTGATCTACTTTCTTTTAAGTATTTATTACCATTTCAGATTAATCTAATATGGTCTACATCAGGAGTTTGAGGAACTGCAGCTTGGAAGGTCCTGCTCCTGATGTCAGTGGAATACCGCAACTTGGATACTTGTATGTAGAAATCTGAGCTGCATATTACCTTATATGGAACAACATATCACCTATTTGTTTAGGAAAAAATATTACACATGCTTGGAGGAATTTGGCAGCTACTTACTCATATCTTTGTTGTGTTGGTGTTTCAGAGATATTAGTTGGAATCAGTTGACGGGTCCCATACCATCTGGTCAGCTAGCAAGCAACATAACTACAATGTATGAACAGAGAGCAGTCACAGAGAACTCGTGTCATTTTGTTTTTTCAAGTGTCATCAATTGATACCTTTTACCAAGGAATCATTTCAGTTTACACTAAACTTTGCAAGTTGTGCAGAGATCTTTCCCACAATCGTCTCAATGGTTCCATTCCTGAAAGTTTCTCTGGCCTTCCTAATCTCCAGAGACTGTAAGTATGACATTTCGTTCTTCATGCTATTATGTCCTTCAATATTTGATAGGGGATGGATCTCTAGATAGGGAATTTTAGAGGAGGGATGCTCTTACGTCATTGTTGCTCAATATTAGGAGTAGTAAATTAGTAATTACAATATGCCTCCTTATATATTGGTTAATCAGCTCATATCGGTAACATTAGTCTAATAGATAACCTGACTAAAATATTATTAAATTGCAAATAAAATACCTAATAAGTAGCATCCAAGTGCCCATAATCTTCCCTTTGGGTCTTCTCACATGGACAATAACTGCTTGCTAGAGTACGTACTGTGGGCCTATGCCATGACAATAGCTTTAATTTTAGCAATCAAAATTTCAAACAGTCTGTATGACAGTAATGCTCATGAATGATCAGTTGAATCAAATTGAGCTGATTTTTTTTTTGTCTTCATTCAGGTCACTGGACAATAATCAACTGGATGGTTCTGTTCCGTCTGATGTCTGGCGAAATATCAGTTTCAATGGTAACAGAAGTCTGATATTGTAAGACCATCCTAAGTTGAACCTTTCGTTTCACTGTTCTGAATTTAAGATCAGTTTAATTGACATATTTATTTTGACTGATAGTCTAATATTCCCTGTTGAATATTTTGCAGGGATTTCCATAACAACTTACTCACGAATCTGTCAAATCCTCTTACACCCCCTGCTAATGTTACCATCCTGTAAGCATTTGTATTTAACAATTTTCTTGTTAATTTAAGTAAGAAAAATCTTGACCTACTTGTACTGCTAGAAAGATTCTATACTGACACCTAGGAATATGTATAACAATACTTGTTGGATAAAAAACCTGATGTTGGAGTTTTTGTTTGCTTCTTATTGATTCCCCAAACTTACAAATTTCCAAAAAGAATGCCATTCACATAAGGAAGGGGAGAAACAATGGTGTTGGAGTTTTCAGATCTATTTGCCATTGCTAGAACTTATATTTCCTTTACTAACATGGCATGTTTAGGTTATCTGGAAACCCCATATGCACATCTCCGAATCAACTAAACATATCTCAGTATTGTGGGTCACCGTCACCAGTTGTTCCTGGAGGAGGTTCCCTGGATAACAGCACGCTTTGTTCGCCATGCTCAACCGACCTTCCTTTCGAAAGCATACTCAAGTCACCTAACCCATGTTCATGTGGCATTCCACTCTATGTCGATTACCGTCTGAAGAGTCCAGGATTCTGGGATTTTATTCCATATGAAGCGCAGTTTCAACAGTATCTATCATCGGGACTCTTTTTGTCCTCATACCAGTTGGAAGTTGCTATATTCGAGTGGGAAGAAGGCCCGAGGCTGAAGATGAAGTTGAAGCTGTTCCCAAACAACACTGGGTTTTTTAACTCGAGTGAAGTGCTGAGACTGAGAGACATGTTCACGGGGTGGCTGATCGCGGACTCGGATATATTTGGGCCTTACGAGCTTATTGACTTCATCCCAGGGTGGTACGAGAACGGTACGGATATATATGCTATTTTATCTCCAATCAACTCCATATTTGTTTCATTGCAATTTTTTGTCGTCATGTTACAGATGTCTGTATTAGTGATTACATATGTGCGTACAGTAGAGCAACATATAGTAGTTGTACTGAAGAGAGAACTCACATTTTTCCCATGCTTTCTTTCCAGTACTGCCACGTCGTTCTAAGTCCAGTCTCAGTACAGGTGCCGTTGTTGGTATTGTCATCGCAGCATTTGCTGCAGCGGCAGTTCTTTCATCCATCATTACTCTCTTTATATTGAGAAGGCGATCGACTCGATTGTCAAAGAAGCGCACTGGTAAACCCTCGATTTCTGCTTTCTGTGGTCTAAAATTGTTAATAATTGGGCTCTTTTTTCAAATACAGTGGTATGTTTCAGTTGTCCACTTTTATTCATTTATTTATTTGAAAAGTTATCACTCCTTTTGCTTCTGATTTTGTTAGTACAGGGTTGCAGCATTGTACATATTGTTTTGTCTTTTTTATATGAGTTGCTATTTTATCCGAGCTTGTTGGGAAGAAATAGTTATGGTTATTCGATGACAATATTCTTCTGACATTGCAGCGAAAAGAATTCCCATGAAAATTGATGGCGTAAAAGACTTCAGTTTTGAAGAATTATCGAAGTGTACAAGTGATTTTAGTGATTCAACACTAATTGGTCAAGGAGGGTATGGAAAAGTATACAAGGGGGTGTTGGCTGATGGAACAGTAGCAGCAATAAAACGCGCACAAGAGGGATCTCTTCAGGGTTCAAAGGAGTTCTTCACAGAGATAGAATTGTTGTCCAGGCTGCATCACCGAAATCTGGTTTCTTTGCTTGGTTATTGCGATGAAGAGGATGAGCAGGTTTTTCCTCCAACATTTGATTTTTATAAATTAATTGAAAATACTAATTTCAACAGATGCTGGTTATTATTCAAGTGCTTTACTATTTTAGAATGGGCAGTGGAAAATTTGATATTCATGCATCTGTTGAAGTACATGTACATCATCACACGTCAGCCTATTTCTATACATCAACGCATGTTTTATCAGCCTTTTTCTGCTAGAGCAACTCAGCACATTGTTTATGTTTAGTGCAGAAGTGATTCCTTTCAATATATATTGTAACCTCATTTTCAGTTGATTGACATTTTGTTATTGAGAGCTCATCTTCTGGGCAGTCTTATTGCTGAAGCTGACTGTTGCCTATAGTCTCTGTTTATGCATAATGGTACTTTATATCTGGTCCAACGTTATGATGATATAATCTTTTACTGTGAACCATGTATTGCAGATGCTGGTGTATGAGTATATGCCAAATGGTACTCTACGTGATAATCTTTCAGGTCTGAACTTCATTTTGTACCCACTAAGATTGTTCACTGATATTCCTGTACCGTAGTTTTGATCCGTTGTTTGCCCTAACAGCTAAAGCTAAAGAGGGTCTAAGTTTTGCCATGAGGTTACGAATTGCACTGGGATCATCGCGAGGGATCCTCTACTTACACACGGAAGCAGACCCTCCAATATTTCACCGTGATATCAAGGCTAGCAACATTTTATTGGACTCGAAGTTTGTAGCCAAGGTTGCTGATTTTGGCCTCTCGCGGCTTGCTCCACTGCCGGAAACAGAGGGTAGTGCTCCTGGTTATGTTTCCACGGTCGTAAAAGGAACCCCGGTGAGTAGGTTCTACCAAACATTGTCACATATCTTTCCATGAACTAGTTTCACATAAGTAAGCATGTGGCAAATCAGTTTGGAGTCTCACACGCCCACTCTCGTTGTCATGTTCGTGACTCCGCATTATTGATGGAGCTGGCTTTGTTTGCAGGGTTATCTTGACCCAGAGTATTTCCTCACTCATAAGTTGACGGACAAGAGTGATGTATACAGCCTCGGTGTTGTTTTTCTGGAACTGCTGACAGGGATGCAGCCTATTTCTCATGGGAAAAATCTAGTCAGAGAGGTAAATTATAAAAATTCAGTTTTTTTTTCAATGGCGGCAATGTACGGTGGTGCATTAGTTTTTGTGACAAGGACCATGCCAGCAAGCATAAACTGAATAGCGATAATACACACACGCAGGTGGTGGCAGCGAACCAGTCGGGGATGATACTGTCGGTGGTGGACATGCGGATGGGATCATGCCCAGGGGAGTGCGTGGAGAGGTTTGCTGCGCTAGGGCTGCGGTGCTGCCGCGACGAGACGGACGCCAGGCCATCCATGGTGGAGGTGGTGAGGGAGCTGGAGACGATATGGCAGATGACCCCTGAGATGGACGGTGTGCCCTCGGA
Source organism: Lolium multiflorum (assembly GCA_030979885.1). Classification (NCBI taxonomy): domain Eukaryota; kingdom Viridiplantae; phylum Streptophyta; class Magnoliopsida; order Poales; family Poaceae; genus Lolium; species Lolium multiflorum. Next base: position 346,413,328 of record CM061749.1, read on the forward strand.
GTCGGTGGCCATGGACCCTACCCACGCCTCCAGCAGCACGGCGACGTCGTCCGGTGGGAGGATGGTCTCCGGGGGCAACGACCAGTACATGTCGTCGTCGGATGTCTCCGGCAGCAACCTTATTAGCGGTGTTATGCCCAGCATCAACCCTCGCTAGCTAGCTGAGAAATTAGTAAATGTGGAGTTACCTTAAGTGGTGTAGTTATTAGTTCGTTGCTGATGGATGCGTGTTTTGTCATTTGTGTGGTGTAGTTATTAGGAATTTGTGAGTGCATGTGTCATGTGTGTGTAGGTGTTAGAAATTTGTGGTTGTTCATGTTTTCCTTTCCTTGTAAATATGGAGTTTATCTCGAGAAACATTAGGGGTTGATCAATTTAAATTGTGTTTTCCGTGTTTTCTTGGCTAAGTGGAGATATGGGACTACTACATGATGCAAACGAATCACGTGAAAAATGATTCTTCAGGGATCATATCGACCCTAGGTTCATGTATGCTTGGCAATGTATGAATATATAAATGTATTTGTACTAAGTTCCGTGAAAATCTAGTAGATCAGTTCACTAGATCACTACCATATCACCTCGAGTTTGTTAGGGCATGCATGTACTAAGATAAGACGGTCCTATCGACCATTGCACATGTCCTTATGTATACTAACAAAATTTGGAGTCTTGAAATTGTGCACGGTTCACTATGATAGACCCACACTTCTGTCACTTTACTACTACTATAGCCTAAAAATATGAAGTATTTTGTAGTGAAATTTACATCTGTTATAACACTTCCTTTTTTGACTGGTAACTAGGACGGGCCAAAGCCAATAAATATCAACATAATCTGGATTACAAAGCCATTACAGAGGAGAGAAGGACTCCCAAGGAGGAGTTAAAAGCCATTACACGATCTGGAGTCCAAAATTTTGGCGTTTACAGATGCTTCCCGTGTAATCCAGATTACAGATGCTTCCAGTGTAATTTTCCGGAAACATGTCCGCTGCCTCCTGCCACAACCGAAGGTTTTAGCCTGCTTCTTGGCCGTAGCACAGATATTTGAGCATGCCCTGGACCAACAATTTGCCAACTGGAGGAAAGTCATGATACAGCCACATTATACTGCACCAGACCATATCACCAGGCTTGAACAACATCGCTTTGCATATTTTGTTTGCACCATACCTGCGACTGCCAAACTATGCCAAAATATCGATCCCATAGAAAATGGAGATATAATATCCTCCAACATCATTGGACACAACCAAACTTTTTTTTTTCAAAATTTTGTACATAGTAAATCTTTTAAATATGGTGTTCCAATCTTCGGAAAATAAAGCTCCCCTGCAGCTAGTCCTCAATTTGGCGTCGGCCACGTCAACATTTTGACCTTGGGTGCACCGTCCAGAAGGGTCGCAGACTACCCCTGAGCACGTGTTCCAAGTTGTGCGTCTGACCAGCCAAATTCCGCTGTGATTACCCGAAATGACGAAATCCGAAGCCGTGTATTAGAGACGCGGGATGTATTTTGGGGTCTGCTACTGGCCGCGACTTTTCGCAGAGGTTGAATGAGACGAAGCTACCTTGTGCTTGACGACGGCAACTTTTGTTCCTTCTCCATCTCTCCCTTCTAGTATTCTATTCTCTTCTGTTGCCCTGATTAAAATTATTGATTTTTGCTAGTCCTCGTCTGGTCCAGGTACGAGCTGGTGCCTGGCGGGGTGGCGGCGGCGGCCAAATCAACGGATTTCTCCTCTTGAATCTCCGCCCAACCTTCCTTCAATCCCACCTCCATCTTCTTCCTCCTGTCCAGTTCCCTCCTCAGTTCTTTCCTTTCCCTTGCTTCAAGGTAATACTTCCTGTTTCTATTGAATTCTCTAATTGGCCTTGCTTCTTGCTGTCCTGGCTTTGACGAAATTGAAATTCAGTTCCTGACACATCAAAACACTGAAATGTTTTCTTGCTATTGTTGTTCAGGTGGCTCGATCTAGCCGTGGGAATTCAGTCCCTGGCTTTTGAGTCATGGGAAGCAAATTCAAACCAGTTGGGCCAAGGTTTGCATGTGTTCTTGGTTTCTTTGCCAGTTTGGACTTGGATTAGCACCTTTCTGAATGAGAATAGCTAGAACTGGTCTGCAGCAGGCCAATAACCTGGCTTGCAAAAAAAAGAATCTGAACTGAATTTACTTGTTTTGGACTCAACTTTTTCATTCCAACTTTTCTTCAAGTGCTTGAATTTCATTCAGTCCCTTCTTTCAGATTGTAGGCTTCTTTGTCCAGACACCTTCAACTTCTGTGGCCTAGATTGAACAACCATCATCTCCAGTTTCCGAAATATGGTGGTGGCTCCAGATGGTGGTGGTAATGAGAAGAAACCTGATGGCGAGATACACGAAGAAGCCGCAGGAGGACCCGGGAACATCAACGTGAAGGATCACATAGCACTCTACTTCAGCTCACCCAAAGCAAATGGACACGCCTTTGAGCAGCTGCAGGAGACATCCTACCGGTTCACGCCATTTGAGGTGCCGTCCTCCAACCTGCAGCCATCAAGCTCCCCTTCCTCCTCGTCCAGGGAGATAATGCTCGGCGACCAACGAAACGGCTCTTCGGGGTCCTTCCGCTCGTCTCGAAGGTCCTCGAGGCGCTTCGCGATACCTCTGGTGAAGAAGATCGACTGGGGATCCTTGTGGGGCAAGTCCAAGGTGTGGATCAGGAACCCGGTGAACATGGCCCTCTTCGTGTGGGTTGTTGCTGTTGGAGTTTCAGGCGCCATCCTCTTCATGGTGATGACAGGGATGCTGAACCGCGTTCTGAACAAGGCTCAGAAGGACACCTGGTTCGAGGTGAACAATCAGATACTGAATGCTCTGTTTACCCTCATGTGCCTGTACAACCACCCGAGACGGTTCTACCACCTGGCCTTGCTGTGCCGGTGGCGAGCCGCCGACATGCTCGCGCTCCGGGAGATGTACTGCAAGGATGGGACTATCAAGCCCAACGAGAGGAAGCACATGATGGTGGTGATCCTGCTGCTTCACCTTAACTGCTTCGCACAGTATGCCATGTGTGGCCTCAACCTGGGCTTGCCGAGGAGCAGGCGTCCGCCAGTGGGCGTCGGGCTGACAATCTCGGTGGCAATATGTGCGCCGGCGGTCGCTGGCCTGTACAAGAACCTCAGCCCTCTCGGGAAAGACTACGAGGCACAGGCCGCCGATGAGGAGTCTGGTTCGCCGCAGCTCCAGAGAAAGACCATCGAGAAGCGGTACTCCTTTGCCATGCACAGTGTCGTCTTCGAGCAGGAAGGTGCTGCGTCGTCGTCTACGGAGCTTAACCCGGTGTGGAAGGGCGGCGTGTTCGACCTGTGGGATGACATCTCCCTCGCCTACCTCTCCATGTTCTGCAGCTGCTGCGTGTTTGGGTGGAACACCAGCCGGCTCGGGTTTGGCAACATGTACGTGCACACCGTGACCTTCATCCTCTTCTGCCTGGCCCCATTCTTCATCTTCAACCTCGCGGCGATCAACATCGACAACGACGGAGCAAGGGCCGCGCTTGGTCTCGGCGGCACCCTCCTCTGTGTGCTTGGCCTGCTCTATGGCGGGTTCTGGAGGATCCAGATGCGCAGGAGGTTCAGGCTCCCCGCCAACCATTTCTGCTGCGGCAAGCCGGACGTGACCGACTGTTTCCAGTGGCTCTGCTGCTGCCCCTGCTCTCTTTCTCAGGAGGTCAGGACGGCCGATGCCTACCAGATTGTGCAAGAAGATAGGATGCAACGCCACCATCGCAGAGACGATGATTCCAACTCGCAGGTCCACATGCCTAGCCATGGTGATGATGTGCAGCAGCAACAGCCAATGAGGTTTGCAGGTGTTCTCGTACCAAATGGGGCCACTAATACCAGTACCAACACAATACCACCTGCTGTACCTGTAGTTATACATAAATAGATAACAACTTGTATGGTTAGATAAATCAGTAAACTTAACTTTACAGATCTCACAGTAATTCATTGTACATTTAAGAGGATAAGGCTTCTAAATATTATTAGAGTATATACCTTGTTCTGATCCCCTTTCCCTGCTGAATTTTGAGAATGAAGATGCACCCTTTTGCATTGCTGTACATGTTAATACTCTTTTCTATGTCAAACTGCAATTGAAAGGGAGGAGAATCTGGCTTAGTTTTTGCACAAAATTACCATACAAACTGTGCACATTTTATCAAGAAATCAGCACAAAGTTTGTACTAGCTAAAAAGAAAAAATAAAAAGGAATTCGCCCACCGTGGGGCTCGAACCCACGACCACAAGGTTAAGAGCCTTGCGCTCTACCAACTGAGCTAGACGGGCTTTTGAAATGGTTTCTCGGAAATAGTCATATGATCTTGGCAATGTCTTAAACAAAAAAAAATGGAAAGCACTGACAAGTGAGAATAGCCATGGATCAGCACAGTACTTTAATAGAAGAACAAGAAATAAAACTGGTGATGGCACTCCATCATTAATGACCATATATGGCACTCCAACCGAGACCGAGAGAGGCTATGGCCACCAACAGGTTTATCTATCCCCAACATGTAAGAGGTCAAGCACTTCTTTGTTCCAAATGAATGACCTGATATTCAAGTTGCTTGCTCTCCAGCTCATTCATATCACGCCTTATGTGCACGTCTTCTCTTCATATTTAGGAGTCAAGGATCCCTGAAGGTTGTTGGCCATCAAGTTCAATACAACAGTTATAATAAGGTAGCATTAAGCTGTTGAGAGAAAGGTCTGGTTGTGTGACTGTGCTACAGAACAGAGATGGACTTCTCGTATGAGCTAATGGTTCGACAATGACAGATTGTGCGGGCAGCTAAGATGTGAAATAAACTCAGTCCCAATGGGATAGATGGTGAAATGATTGGCAACGTTCTCCAATTCTTCATGAATGAAGTGTATAGTTTGACTTTATTGGTTTTGAAGCAGATTTGTGTTGCATAGCTCAAGATTTTAAGCCAACAAATCATATGATTTAGACTTTCTACACTTAATTGTGGCAATTAATTTCCCAAAAAAACTTGAGCTAACTCAATATATCAGTACTGTGTCCCGTTATGCCATGCTGTACATTAGCTTATTATTTTCGCCTAACTAGAGTCCACAGTGAATTAAGAGTCTACCTTAACTCTTCGGAACATTTTTCTAACCTGCATGCATATTATTTGGAGGGGCTAAACAGAAGAGAAGTGATTAAGAGTCTACCTTCATGATATGGAGGGTGCACTGGAGATTTGTGATACCATTTAATCAAGTGGGCTGATGATACTAAACATGTACCTCTCTGAGCTTCTGAAAATCGATCCTGCATATCAAACCAAACATCAATTTTCAACTTGAGACAGAAGTTCTATTTGTTCATTCTACCTTGATCCCTACTGAACACCTTAACTGTTAATAGTTGCCTCTGACTGGGCACGATAGAACCAACCTGAACAGCAATGAGTTTCTATTTGAATTTATGACATCAATTCACTTTGGATTACCCATTATGAGGGCATAACTTGCAACAACATACAAAATCTCACAGTAGTGCACATATTAGGAAATTTTAAATGGACCATGGAACTAAGGGGATCCCTGACTGTTCAAGAGATAATGAACGGCCGATACAAAACAGTACTGGCATAACTCAGATGTCATGACCCAGACTGTTTTTGCAATCACCAAAAGTCTCCACAACTGCATTGTCCATTCTTGAAATGGTGAAATCTATTGGCATCTCTGACAATTATAGCCCTTTTCCTGACTAAGGTCATGTACTTGATAACAGTATGGCAATCTCCACATACACGGAGATTCTTTGTAACAAAAATGGTCTTATCTTCACCAAGAGTGAGGATGCCAAAAGCTATTGCTAACTTTTCGCTGTGGTAAAGAAGTGCCTTTTCCTTTTCCTCGTCCTCAAGATCTTGTAAAACAAAACTGGTATCAGCCTGGTAACCCAGTTTATTAATATCTACGAGGATGCTATCCAGCTCTTGATATATCTGAGGTGATTGTGGATGAGATCTGTCTCCACCAATAAATGCATGTAGAGAGCCATTTATCTCGATCCAACTGCAGCCAGGACTCTTCTTAAAACCCTTCTCCTTCTGTAATATTCGAACTTCTGCCGCCTCATCGAATCTACCAGCAGCGCTGAATATGTTGGACAGCAGAACAAAGTTGCCAGTCCCCTCAGGTCCTAGTTTCTGGATCATCTTAGCCACTTGCTTTCCTAAGTCAATGTTCTTATGAACCCGGCAGGCACCAAGCAAGGCACCCCATACACGAACATCTGCTTTCAGTGGCATGCTCTGGATAAACTGATAAGCTTCATCAAGGAAACCCCCTCTGGCCAAAAGATCAACCATGCCGATATAGTGCTCCATCCTTGGAGTTATACCATACTTCTGCTCCATCATGTGAAACCAGCGTTTCCCTTCAGTCACAAGCCCAGAGTGGCTGCACGCCGAAATCAGGCAGATGAAGGTGACATCGTCTGGTTCACAAGCTCGATTCTTCATGTCTAAGAACAGTGCAGCGGCTTCTTTCCCGAGTCCATGGATTCCGTATCCCGCGATCATTGTATTCCAGGACACAATATCCCGAGCTGGCATCACATCAAAAATCTGCCTGGAGAGATCAATCCGTCCACACTTTGCGTACATATCTATCAAGGCATTGCATATAGAGGTTTCAGGTGCAATTCCACGGACTATGACAGAACCATGGCTGCACTTCCCATGCTGCAAAGCTGCCAGGTGCGAACAGGCTGGGATGAGGGACACCATCGTGGCAACATCTGGCTCAACACTGCAGGCCAGCATCCTCCTGAAGACGAGAAAGGCTTCGTCTGCCATGCCATTCTGCACGTACCCTGATATAAGCGCGCTGTAAGAAACCGTGTCCTTGACGACCATCTCATCAAAAAGTGCCGTAGCCTCGTCGATCAACCCAGCCTTGGCGTACATGGAGAGGAGCGAGTTCCCCGCGGTCAGGTCAGAGCGAAGCCCAGATTTCGCAAGCAGGACGTGCAGCTGCTCACCGATACGGAGGTCGGCCAGGCTGGCGCAGGCCCGAAGAGCGCTGGCGACAGAGGTCGGAGAAAGAAAACACAGTCCTTGCGCCAGCATGTCCTTGAACAGACGGAAGGCTTCCAGCATCCGGTTGCAGAGCACGAAGCCGCCGATCAGCGCGCTCCAGGTGACGTCGTTCTTGTCGGCCATGGCCTCGAAGACGCTGCAGGCATAACGCAGGTGCCCGCACTTTGCGTACATGTCCAGCAGGGCGGTGCCGACGAGCACCCCGTCCTTGTCGTGGAGACAGGCACGAACGCTGTAGGCGTGCACCGACTTCCCCTGGGAGAGCGCCCTCTGCTGGGCGAGCAGAGGGAGGAGCGAGACGAGGGTGGAGGCGTTGGGCCTGAGGCGTGTGTCCTGCATGCGAATGAGGTAGGCGAGCGCTTGCTGGTGCATGCCATGCAGCGCGTACCCGGCGAGCATGGCGTTCCAGGCGACGGCGTCCCTGGAGGGCATCTGGTCGAAGACGTTGGTGGCGTGGCGGAAGAAGGCGCACTTCATGTAGAGGTCGATGAGCGCGGTGGAGACGAAGAGGTCGGCGTGGAGCCCCGCGCGGGCGGCGTGGCGGTGGATGGCGCGGCCGGCGCGGAGGTCGAGGCGCGCGGCGCAGGCCTTGAGGACGAAGGGGAAGGTGTACTTGTTGGGCGGGACACGGCGGTCGAGGAGCATGGCGCGGTAGAGGGCGAGTGCGTCGGCGGCGAGGGCGGGGCCGCGCCAGGAGTAGGCCCGGATGAGCGCGTTGTAGGCGCGCACGTCCGGGTCGGGGGTTTGGTCGAACAGGTGGCGGGCGAGGGCGAGGTTGCCGCGGGCGATGTGGCCGTCGAGCTGCAGCTGGAGGACGCATGCGTCGGAGGGAGGCGCGACGGTGGAGAGGTGGCGGGCGGCGGTCGGAGGCGGCGGCGGGTGGTGCGGTAGTGCGGCGGACGGTTTCAATTTGGCGGGAAGTCGGAGCCGCATCGCGCATGGTTTCCTCTGCTTTCTTTGGAGAAGAAGAGATGAAAGTGGTTAACTTTTCGGCAGTGCTAGAAATGGCCTATTTTAGGGAAATGCACTTTGGCTTCATAGGAGTATATGCTCTCTTTACCTGAATCCACATTTCAAAGTGTTAAAAAATTCTAAACTAAATTTTTACATGTACATATAGATATTTTATGTTGGTACACAAGTTTTTTTTAAAAAACATTTTTCTGTGGCTGCTTAAAAAAGACAAATTTTAATGATGTAACACGACTACGTATATGATATACTTTTGTCTTTTTATACACCGTACAAAATGTTGTTTTTCCACGAAAATTTGTGAACGAACATAGAATGTCACGATGTATACCAAAAATTTTATGTCAGATTTTTTTTGACATTTTTAAAATTATTATTTTATTATTTTCTGTATGGGTGCATATGCACGTGTGTGCCAAAACGCCACCTCCCCCATTTTAGGCCTTGTTCGGCGTTAGAGTTTTAGTGGGGATTTATAAGGATAATCCGCAACAAATTCTAAATCCCCACTTATTATAAATGCATGTTTGGTGCTAGAGTATTGGGCGAGTTTAATCCCCGCTTATCCCCATTTTTCTCAAATCTTAATCTACCCCTATCTAGTGGATTAGGGTGGGTTTTGTGGGGATTAGGTGATGCTACCGGTTCACCCAATACTCTACGGTATTATCCCACTAATTCTCACAAATACTGTAGTACCAAACAAGGCCTTATCTGTTTGGGCCCAATGTCTTACTCATAGTTGTTGGGTTATACCTTCTATTGGTGAGATGTTCCTCTTCCCCTACAATATTCACAAGACACGCGAAAGGGTTTTGATAATTCTAAAAAGAAACAACAAAAGGGTTTTGACCCTTGTGAGTTAGGGGTATAATCATCCTCCTAACCAAGTTGCTGATAATTATCATGTAAAGATTGTTGTCCTAACTTAGTTCCATGAACTCCTCATTCGAAGAGGAGCACACTCTAAGGTCTTTAGAGTCGTTACAATATCTATGTTTGCAAACACTCGTAAGATGAAAGCCGAGTGTGGAATATCATTCACTTTATAGCATATGTGATAAGGCCTAAGGGCTAGGATGTGCCCAGATCCCACGAATTTGACCAATGGGGTGGATGAATGAGGGGGAAGAAGGTGAAGAACAAAAGATCCAAACAAGAACACACACACACAACCCAACACAAACCAATTTACTCCCTTGGTAGGTTAGACCAAGCCAATAGAACCACTTCTTAGAGAGACCCTTGGGTAGAATCTAAGAGGTGAGAGATTGGTGAGGAGATCCAACTAGAACTTGGATGAAAGAGGTAGAAGCCTTGAATCATCCATGAAGAGTAGAAATCCACAAGAGTACCTTGATACAAAGGGGATGAAACCCTAGGGAGACAAAGCTCAAATTTATGTTTAAGCCTAAATCTTGTCTAAAGAGGTAAAGGGGGCGTCCTAGGTCCTTATATAGGCATACAAGACGACACATGGCGAAAAGGTACGAAGTACATGACTAAAGCAGTTTTAACAAGGCATCTCGACGAATCCGGGGCCGGTCAGACCGGCCCTGGGACCGGGCGTCCGGTCCAAACCGGGTCCTAGACCGGACGGCGACGGGGACGGGTCCATGTGGCGCAGTAAGGCGCCCGGCAGGCCGCGTTCTCCGGTTTCGACCGGGGCGCCCGGTCAGGGATCCGGTCAGACCGGGTCCTGGACCGGGTGACTTCGTCCTTTCCTTGGCGCGTTCCGGGCGACGTCGAGTCCCGCTCCACGCGCGTCTTCTCGTCCATCTTCACGTTCAGCTGCTCCTCTCCTCCTCTTGACCATGTTGTGTCCTCCTCTCCGGGATCTTGATGCACCTTGTACCTAATGACACAAAGGGTGTCGGCATGAGGTAGCAATCCATCCAATGGGGTACCAATATCGAGAGTAGTGAGGAGCGAGGTGATACGTCTCCAACGTATCTATAATTTCTTATGTTCCATGCTAGTTTTATGACGATACCTACATGTTTTATTCATACTTTATATCGTTTTGATGCATTTGCCGGAACTAACCTATTAACAAGATGCCGAAGTGCGTTTCTGTTGCTTTTGGTTTCAGAAATCCTACAAAGGAAATATTCTCGGAATTAGACGAAATCAACGCCGATCTTATTTTTCCCAAGCTTCCAGAGCACCGAAGAGGGGCAGAGGGGAGCCACCCCACGGCGGCGCGTCCAGGGGCGCCCCATGGTGTGGCCCCACCAGGACTCCTCCGAGGCTGCCCTTCCGCCTACTTAAAACCTCCATCGCGAAAACCCTAAGAGAATAAGCCACGGGACGAGAAAAGTTACGCAGCCGCTGCCATCGCGAAGCCAAGTTCGGGGGACAGAAGTCTCTGTTCCGGCACGCCGCCGGGACGGGGAATTGCCCCGGAAGGCATCTCCATCGACATCACCGCCATCTTCATCGCCGCTGTTGTCTCCTATGATGAGGAGGGAGTAGTTCTCCCTCGAGGCTAAGGGCTCTACCGGTAGCTATGTGGTTAATCTCTCTCTCATGTACCTCAATACAATGATCTCATGAACTGCCTTGCATGATTGAGATCCATATGATGAGCTTTGTATCACTATTAATCTATGTGCTACTCTAGTGATGTTATTAAAGTAGTCTATTCCTCCTTCATGATGTAAAGGTGACGGTGTGTGCATCATGTAGTTCTTGGCGTAGGTTATGATTGTAATCTCTTGTAGATTATGGAGTTAACTATTACTATGATAGTATTGATGTGATCTATTCCCCCTTTCATAGCTTAAAGGTGACAGTGTGTATGCTATGTTAGTACTCGGTCTAAATTGCAACGGTCTATTATGCTCTAGAGGTTACTTAAATATGAACTCCGAATGTTGTGGCGCTTGTTAACTCCGGCTTGAGGGAGCTCTTGTAGCCCTACACAATGAATGGTGTTTGTTATCCAACAAAAGAGTGTATGTAGCACAAAGGAAGAGAAGATATTTATTTATGTGTTCATTGTTGAGAGTGTCCACTAGTGAAAGTAGGATCCCTAGGCCTTGTTTGCGAATAGAAAAGTTACACCACAGAGAATTGCCTCCCACGCCAGCAAGCTATTTTCTGGCACCGTTTCCAACAAGTTTTGCTACATGTTTACTTGCTGCCATATTTATTTTAGATTGTTATTACCACTCATATTCATCCATATCACCTGTGTTTCACTATCTCTTCGCCGAACTAGTGCACCTATACATCTGACAAGTGTATTAGGTGTGTTGGGGACACAAGAGACTTCTTGTATCGTGATTTCAGGGTTGCTTGAGAGGGATATCTTTGACCTCTACCTCCCTGAGTTCGATAAACCTTGGGTGATTCACTTAAGGGAAACTTGCTGCTGTTCTACAAACCTCTGCTCTTGGAGGCCCAACACTATCTACAAATAGAAGCGTGCGTAGACATCAAGCTATTTTGGCGCCGTTGGGGGAGGTAAGGTAAAGGTATTCACATCCTCCGAATACTAAGCTATTTCCTAGCACTGTTGCCGGTGTGTGAGTGCTCGAAGGTATTTCCTTTAGATCCTGCAATTATATGTTTTTGTTTCTTGTTTTCACTAGTTAGGCTTAATGGAAAACAACAACAAAATGAGAGATCTTTATGAACTTTATCTTGAATTAGGACATGATGTGTTTGAAGAGAGAATTAAAAAACCCATGGAACTTTATATGCATGCTAATGGGAATGTTATTAGTATGAATGCTTTGAACACCATTGTGAAGGAGATATGCCCTAGAGGCAATAATAAAGTGGTTATTATTTATATCTTTATGTTTATGATAAATGTTTATATATCATGCTAGAATTGTATTAACCGAAACATTAGTACATGTGTGATATGTAGACAAACAAGAAGTCCCTAGTATGCCTCTTAAACTAGCTTGTTGATTAATGGATGATTAGTTTCATAATCATGAACATTGGATGTTATTAATAACAAGGTTATGTCATTGTGTGAATGATGTAATGGACACACCCAATTAAGCGTAGCATAAGATCTCGTCATTAAGTTATTTGCTATAAGCTTTCGATACATAGTTACCTAGTCCTTATGACCATGAGATCATATAAATCACTTATACCGGAAAGGTACTTTGATTACACCAAACACCACTGCGTAAATGGGTGGCTATAAAGGTGGGATTAAGTATCCGGAAAGTATGAGTTGAGGCATATGGATCAACAGTGGGATTTGTCCATCCCGATGACGGATAGATATACTCTGGGCCCTCTCGGTGGAATGTCGTCTAATGTCTTGCAAGCATATGAATGAGTTCATAAGAGACCACATACCACGGTACGAGTAAAGAGTACTTGTCAGAGACGAGGTTGAACAAGGTATAGAGTGATACCGAAGATCAAACCTCGGACAAGTAAAATATCGCGAGACAAAGGGAATTGGTAATATATGTGTATGGTTCATTCGATCACTAAAGTCATCGTTGAATATGTGGGAGCCATTATGGATCTCCAGATCCCGCTATTGGTTATTGGTCGGAGTGAGTACTCAACCATGTCCGCATAGTTCTCGAACCGTAGGGTGACACACTTAAAGTTGGATGTTGAAATGGTAGTTCTTGAATTATGGAATGAAGTTCGAATATTTGTTCGAGTCCCGGATGAGATCCCGGACATCACGAGGAGTTCCGGAATGGTCCGGAGAATAAGATTCATATATAGGATGTCATTTTATGTGAAATAAAATGTCGCGGAAGGTTCTATGGAAGGTTCTAGAAGGTTCTAGAAAAGTCCGGAAGAAACCACCAAGGAAGGTGGAGTCCACAAGGGACTCCACCTCCATGGCCGGCCAGCCCTAGTGGGGTGGAGTCCCAAGTGGACTCCACCATAGGGGGCCGGCCACCCCCACATGGGAGGTGGGAATCCCACCTTTGGGTGGGAGTCCTAGTTGGGCTAGGTTTGCCCCTCCTATGGAAGGTTTTGGTTTCGGGTCTTATTCGAAGACTTGGACACCAACACTTGGGATCCACCTATATAATGAGGGGCCAAGGGAGGGGGCCGGCCACCCCAAGACCATAGCTTGGCCGCCCCCTTGAGTGGCCGGCCACCCCTCCCAAACCCTAGCTTTGCTCCTCCACTTCATATTGTCCGGTTTGCTTAGCGAAGCTCCGCCGGACTTCTACACCGCCACCGACACCACGCCGTCGTGGTCGGATTCAAGAGGAGCTACTACTTCCGCTGCCCGCTGGAACGGGAGGTGGACGTCGTCTTCATCAACAACCGAACGTGTGACCGAGTACGGAGGTGCTGCCCGTTCGTGGCGCCGGAACCGATCGTGATCAAGATCTTCTACGCGCTTTTGCAAGCGGCAAGTGATCGTCTACCGCAGCAACAAGAGCCTCATCTTGTAGGCTTTGGAATCTCTTCAAGGGTGAGACTCGATACCCCTCGTTGCTACCGTCTTCTAGATTGCATCTTGGCTTGGATTGCGTGTTCGCGGTAGGAAAATTTTTGTTTTCTATGCAACGTTATCCTACAGTGGTATCGAGCCGTGTCTATGCATAGATGGTTGCACGAGTAGAACACAATGGTTTGTGGGCGTTGATGCTCTTGTTATCTTTAGTTTGAGTACTTTGCATCTTTATGGCATAGTGGGATGAAGCGGCTCGGACTAACTTTACATGACCGCGTTCATGAGACTTGTTCCTCGTTCGACATGCAACTTGTATTGCATAAGAGGCTTTGCGGGTGTCTGTCTCTCCTACTATAGTAAAGATTCAATTTACTCTTCTATTGAAAACATTAGTATCAACGTTGTGGTTCATGTTCGTAGGTAGATTAGATCTCTCAAAACCCTAAACCACGTAAAATATGCAAACCAAATTAGAGACGTCTAACTTGTTTTTGCAGGGTTTGGTGATGTGATATGGCCATGATATGATGATGAATATGTATGAGATGATCATTATTGTATTGTGGCAACCGGCAGGAGCCTTATGGTTGTCTTTAAATTTCATGTTGAGTAGTATTTCAAAGTAGTTGTAATAGTTGCTACATGGAGGACAAACATGAAGACGGTGCCATTGACCTTGGTGCTACGCCGACGATGATGGAGATCATGCCCGAAGATGATGGAGATCATATCCGTGCTTTGGAGATGAAGATCAAAGGCGCAAGAACAAAAGGGCCATATCATATCACATATGAACTGCATGTGATGTTAATCCTTTTTATGCATCTTATTTTGCTTAGATCGCGACGGTAGCATTATAAGATGATCCCTCACTAAAATCTCAAGATAATAAAGTGTTCATCCTTAGTAGCACCGTTATTAAGTCTTATCGTTTCGAAGCATCTCGTGATGATCGGGTGTGATAGATTCGATAAGTACATACAACGGGTGCAAGACAGTTTTGCACATGCGGATACTAAGGTGGCCTTGACGAGCCTAGCATGTACAGACATGGTCTCGGAACACGTGATACCGAAAGGTAGAGCATGAATCATATGGTTGATATGATGAACACTATGAGTGTTCGCCATTGAAATCACACCTTTTCTCGTGATGATCGGGTTTAGGTGCGGTGGATTTGGTTCGTGTGATCACTAAGACAATGCGAGGGATATTGTTTTGAGTGGGAGTTCACCTAGGGTTTTAATTATGTTGAATTAAAATTTGAACTCAATTTGTCATAAACTTAGTCTAAACTATTGCAAATATATGTTGTAGAGATGGCGTCCCCAATCAATTTTAATCAGTTCCTAGAGAAAGAGAAACTTAAGAGCAACGGTAGCAACTTCACCGACTGGTTCCGTCATGTGAGGATCTTCCTCTCTGGCGGAAATCTGCAATTTGTGCTTGATGCACCGCTAGGTGACCCTCCTGAAGATGAATCCGATGAAGTAAAAGCTGTTTACGCAACTCGGAAAACTCGGTACTCTCAAGTTCAGTGTGCCATCCTGTGCAGTCTGGAATCCGATCTTCAAAAACGTTTTGAGCACCATGATCCTCATGAGTTGATGAATGAGCTGAAAGCTATATTCGAGACTCATGCGGCAGTGGAATGCTATGAAGCATCGAAACATTTCTTCAGCTGTATGATGGAAGAAGGCAGCTCCGTTAGTGAGCACATGCTCGCCATGACCGGGCATGCGAAGAAACTCAGTGACTTGGGAATAGTGATTCCTAACAGACTGGGGATTAATCGTGTCCTTCAATCACTGCCACCAAGTTACAAGAACTTTGTGATGAACTACAATATGCGAACATGAACAAGGAGTTACCTGAACTCTTTGGCATGCTAAAAGCTGAGATTGAGATCAAGAAAGAGCACCAAGTGTTGATGGTCAACAAGACCACCAGTTTCAAGAAACAGGGCAAGTCTAAGGGAAAATTCAAGAAGGGTGGCAAGAAAGCTGCCACGCCTCCTATGAAACCTAAGAACGGCCCTAAGCCTGATGCTGAGTGCTATTACTGCAAGGAGAAGGGACACTGGAAGCGTAATTGCTCCAAGTATCTGGCTGATCTAAAGAGCGGCCTTGTCAAGAAGAAGAAAGAAGGTATATCGATATACATGTTATAGATGTTTATCTCACTAGTTCTCGTTCTAGTACCTGGGTATTTGATACTGGTTCGGTTGCTCATATTTGTAACTCGAAACAGGAACTAAAGAATAAACGACAACTGCTGAAAGATGAAGTGACGATGCGCGTTGGAAACGGATCCAAGGTCAATGTGATCGCAGTCGGGACACTTCCTCTACATCTACCTTCGGGATTAGTTTTAAGCCTAAATAATTGTTATTATGTACCTGCGTTGAGCATGAACATTATATCTGGATCTTGTTTAATGCAAGACGGTTATTCATTCAAGTCTGAGAATAATGGTTGTTCTATTTTTATGAATAATATCTTTTATGGTCGAGCACCACAAAAGAATGGCTTATTTCTGTTAGATCTCGATAGTAGTGATACACATATACATAACATTGATGCTAAGCGAATTAAACTAAATGATAATTCTACTTATATGTGGCACTGTCGTCTTGGTCATATTGGAGTGAAACGCATGAAGAAACTCCATACTGATGGATTACTTGAATCACTTGACTTTGAGTCACTTGATAGATGCGAAGCATGTCTAATGGGAAAAATGACAAAGACTCCATTCTCTGGTATGATGGAGCGAGCTACTGACTTATTGGAAATCATACATACCGATGTATGTGGACCAATGAGCGTAGCATCGCGCGGTGGTTATCGTTATGTTCTAACCTTCACAGATGATCTGAGTAGATATGGGTATATCTATTTCATGAAACATAAATCCGAAACTTTCGAGAAGTTTAAGGAATTTCAAAGTGAAGTAGAAAATCAACGTAACAAGAAGATCAAATTTCTACGATCTGATCGTGGAGGTGAATATCTGAGTTATGAGTTTGGCATGCATTTAAAGAAATGCGGAATACTTTCACAATTGACACCGCCGGGAACACCTCAACGAAACGGTGTGTCCGAACGTCGTAATCGAACTCTCTTAGATATGGTTCGTAGTATGATGTCTCTTACTGATTTGCCGTTATCATTTTGGAGTTATGCATTAGAGACAGCCGCATTCACTTTAAATAGAGCACCATCAAAATCCGTAGAAACGACACCGTATGAATTATGGTTTAATAAGAAACCTAAGCTGTCGTTCTGAAAGTTTGGGGTTGCGAAGCCTATGTAAAGAAGTTACAACCGGACAAGCTAGAACCCAAAGCGGAGAAATGCGTCTTCATAGGTTATCCTAAGGAAACTATAGGATACACTTTCTATCACAGATCCGAAGGCAAAATCTTTGTTGCTAAGAACGGAACCTTTCTTGAGAAAGAATTTCTCACTAAAGAAGTGACTGGAAGAAAAGTAGAACTCGATGAGATTGATGAATCTATACTCGTTGATCGAGTAGCGCAGTACCGGAAGTTGTACCTGTACCGCCTACACCGGCAACAGAGGAAGCTAATGATAATGATCATGAAACTTCGAACGAGGAAACTACTGAACCTCGCAGATCGACAAGGGAACGTGCCACTCCTGATTGGTATGATCCTTGTCTAAATGTCATGATTGTGGATAACAATGATGAGGACCCTGCGACGTATGAAGAAGCGATGATGAGCCCAGATTCCAACAAATGGCAAGAAGCCATGAAATCCGAAATGGGATCCATGTATGATAACAAAGTATGGACTTTGGTAGACTTACCTGATAGCCGAAAGGCTGTCGAAAATAAATGGATCTTCAAGAGAAAAACAGATGCTGATGGTAATATTACTGTCTATAAAGCTCGACTTGTCGCAAAGGGTTTCCGACAAATTCAAGGAGTTGACTACGATGAGACTTTCTCACCTGTAGCGAAGCTAAAATCTGTGAGGATTTTGTTAGCAATAGCTGCATTTTTCGATTATGAGATTTGGCAGATGGATGTCAAAACGGCGTTCCTTAATGGAGACATTGAGGAAGAGTTGTATATGGTACAACCCAAAGGTTTTGTCGATCCTAAAAATGCTGACAAAGTATGCAAACTTCAGCGTTCAATCTATGGACTGAAGCAAGCATCGAGAAGTTGGAACCGACGCTTTGATAAGGTGATCAAAGACTTCGGGTTTATACAGTGTCATGGAGAGGCCTGTATTTACAAGAAAGTGAGTGGGAGCTCTGTAGCATTCCTGATATTATATGTAGATGACATATTATTGATCGGGAATGATATAGAACTATTAAGCAGTGTTAAGGGTTATTTGAATAATAGTTTTTCAATGAAAGACCTTGGTGAAGCATCGTATATATTAGGCATCAAGATTTATAGAGATAGATCAAGACGTCTAATAGGGCTATCACAGAGTACATATCTGGACAAGATTCTAAAGAAGTTTAGAATGGACGAAAGTAAGAAAGGGTTCTTACCTATGTTACCAGGCAAGGTATTGAGTAAAACTCAAGGACCGGCTACGGCAGAGAAAGAGAAAGGATGTGTAACATCCCCTATGCCTCGGCAGTATCTATCATGTATGCCATGCTATGTACTAGACCGGATATAGCACATGCTTAGTTTGACTAGCAGATATCAAAGTGATCCAGGAATGGAACACTGGACGGTCAAGAATATCCTGAAGTACTTGAAAAGAACTAAGGATATGTTTCTTTGTTATGGAGGTGACCAAGAGCTCGTTGTAAACGGTTACACCGATGCAAGTTGGAACACTGATCCTGATGACTCTAAGTCACAATCTGGGTACGTGTTTATATTGAATGGTGCTGCAGTAAGCTGGGCAAGCTCGAAGCAGTGCACGGTGGCGAAGTCTTCAACAGAATCGGAGTACATAGCGGCTTCAGGCTTCATCGCGGTATGGATGAAGAGGTTCATTGTAGAGCTCGGTGTGGTTCCGAGTGCATTGGACCCATTAATCATTTACTGTGATAACATGGGTGCCATCGCCAATGCACAAGAGCCAAGGTCACACAAGAGGCTGAAGCATATCAAGCTGCGTTACCACTCGATTCGCAAGTACATCGAAGATGGAGAAGTAAAGATTTGCAAAGTACACACTGATCTGAATGTAGCAGATCCGTTGACTAAAGCTCTCCCTAGGGCAAAGCATGACCAACACCAGAATGCCATGGGTGTTAGGTATATTACAATGTAATCTAGATTATTGACTCTAGTGCAAGTGGGAGACTGAAGGAGATATGCCCTAGAGGCAATAATAAAGTGGTTATTATTTATATCTTTATGTTTATGATAAATGTTTATATATCATGCTAGAATTGTATTAACCGAAACATTAGTACATGTGTGATATGTAGACAAACAAGAAGTCCCTAGTATGCCTCTTAAACTAGCTTGTTGATTAATGGATGATTAGTTTCATAATCATGAACATTGGATGTTATTAATAACAAGGTTATGTCATTGTGTGAATGATGTAATGGACACACCCAATTAAGCGTAGCATAAGATCTCGTCATTAAGTTATTTGCTATAAGCTTTCGATACATAGTTACCTAGTCCTTATGACCATGAGATCATATAAATCACTTATACCGGAAAGGTACTTTGATTACACCAAACACCACTGCGTAAATGGGTGGCTATAAAGGTGGGATTAAGTATCCGGAAAGTATGAGTTGAGGCATATGGATCAACAGTGGGATTTGTCCATCCCGATGACGGATAGATATACTCTGGGCCCTCTCGGTGGAATGTCGTCTAATGTCTTGCAAGCATATGAATGAGTTCATAAGAGACCACATACCACGGTACGAGTAAAGAGTACTTGTCAGGAGACGAGGTTGAACAAGGTATAGAGTGATACCGAAGATCAAACCTCGGACAAGTAAAATATCGCGAGACAAAGGGAATTGGTAATATATGTGTATGGTTCATTCGATCACTAAAGTCATCGTTGAATATGTGGGAGCCATTATGGATCTCCAGATCCCGCTATTGGTTATTGGTCGGAGTGAGTACTCAACCATGTCCGCATAGTTCTCGAACCGTAGGGTGACACACTTAAAGTTGGATGTTGAAATGGTAGTTCTTGAATTATGGAATGAAGTTCGAATATTTGTTCGGAGTCCCGGATGAGATCCCGGACATCACGAGGAGTTCCGGAATGGTCCGGAGAATAAGATTCATATATAGGATGTCATTTTATGTGAAATAAAATGTCGCGGAAGGTTCTATGGAAGGTTCTAGAAGGTTCTAGAAAAGTCCGGAAGAAACCACCAAGGAAGGTGGAGTCCACAAGGGACTCCACCTCCATGGCCGGCCAGCCCTAGTGGGGGTGGAGTCCCAAGTGGACTCCACCATAGGGGGCCGGCCACCCCCCACATGGGAGGTGGGAATCCCACCTTTGGGTGGGAGTCCTAGTTGGGCTAGGTTTGCCCCCTCCTATGGAAGGTTTTGGTTTCGGGTCTTATTCGAAGACTTGGACACCAACACTTGGGATCCACCTATATAATGAGGGGCCAAGGGAGGGGGCCGGCCACCCCAAGACCATAGCTTGGCCGCCCCCCTTGAGTGGCCGGCCACCCCCTCCCAAACCCTAGCTTTGCTCCTCCACTTCATATTGTCCGGTTTGCTTAGCGAAGCTCCGCCGGACTTCTACACCGCCACCGACACCACGCCGTCGTGCTGTCGGATTCAAGAGGAGCTACTACTTCCGCTGCCCGCTGGAACGGGGAGGTGGACGTCGTCTTCATCAACAACCGAACGTGTGACCGAGTACGGAGGTGCTGCCCGTTCGTGGCGCCGGAACCGATCGTGATCAAGATCTTCTACGCGCTTTTGCAAGCGGCAAGTGATCGTCTACCGCAGCAACAAGAGCCTCATCTTGTAGGCTTTGGAATCTCTTCAAGGGTGAGACTCGATACCCCCTCGTTGCTACCGTCTTCTAGATTGCATCTTGGCTTGGATTGCGTGTTCGCGGTAGGAAATTTTTTGTTTTCTATGCAACGTTATCCTACACATTGTTGCTAATGCTATGGAAAATTCTAAGCTTGGGGAAGCTGGTTTTGATGAGTATGATATTTTTAGTCCCCCAAGTTTTGAGGAGAAAATTTTCTTTGATGATACTTTACCTCCTATTTATGATGATTATAATGATAGTGGTATTTTGGTGCCACCTACTATGGAGGATAAAGGTTATTATGATTGTACCATGCCTGCAATTTATGATGATTACAATGATGGTTGTGATAGTTTTACTCCCACTATTACTAATAAAATTGATTATGCTTATGTGGAGAGTAATGATACTTTTATGCATGTGAATAAGAATGCTTTATGTGATACTTATATTGTTGAGTTTGTTCATGATGGCACTGAAAGTTATTATGAGAGAGGGAAACATGGTTATATGCATCTTAATAATATTAAGTTTCCCTCTTTATGTTGAGAATCTTGAAGTTGCGCTTGTGTTGCCTTTCTATGCTTCTCGCATTATGCTTACATGACTTGTTTATTTACAAGATTCCTTTTCATAGGAAGTGGGTTAGACTTAAAAGTGTTTCTAATTTGCTTCTTGATGCTCTCTTTTGCTTCAATTCCTATTTCTTGCGCGAGCATCATTAAAATCACTGAGCCCATCTTAATGGCTATAAAGAAAGCACTTCTTGGGAGATAACCCATGTTTTTATTTTGCTAATGTTTTGTTGTGTCTTGGAAGTTGTTATTACTGTAGCAACCTCTCCTTATCTTTATTTTATTGCATTGTTGTGCCAAGTAAAGTCCTTGATAGTAAGGTTGATACTAGATTTGGATTACTACGCAGAAACAGATTTCTTACTGTCACGAAATTGAGCAGCCCCGTCTGTAGGTAACTCAGAAAAATCTGCCAGTTTACGTGCGTAATCCTCAGATATGTACGCAACTTTCATTCAATTTGAGCTTTTTCATCTGAGCAAGTTAAATTCGTCTTTACGGACTGTTCTGTTTTGACAGATTCTGCCTTTAATTTCGCATTGCCTCTTTTGCTATGTTGAATGGATTTCTTTGTTCCATTAACTTTCAGTAGCTTTGGGAAATGTCCAGAAGTGTTAAGAATGATTGTGTTACCTCTGAACATGTGAATTTTTGATTATGCACTAACCCTCTAATGAGTTTGTTTCAAGTTTGGTGTGGAGGAAGTTTTCAAGGGTCAAGAGAGGAGGATGATATACTATGATCAAGAAGAGTGAAAAGTCTAAGCTTGGGGATGCCCCGTGGTTCATCCCTGCATATTTCAAGAAGACTCAAGCATCTAAGCTTGGGGATGCCCAAGGCATCCCCTTCTTCATCGTCAACTTATCAGGTCACCTCTAGTGAAACTATATTTTTATTCAGTCACATCTTATGTACTTTACTTGGAGCGTCTGTGTGCTTTTATTTTCGTTTTGTTATTTTCATTCTCAGAATAAATTCATGCTTGTGTGGGAGAGAGACACGCTCCGCTTTTTCATATGAACACTGGTGTTCTTAGTTCTATCTTTAATGTTCATGGCGGAGTTGAAACCGCTTCGTTAATTGCTATATGGTTGGAAACAGGAAATGCTTCATGTGGTAATTGGTATAATGTCTTGAATAATTTGATACTTGGGAATTGTTGTGCTCATATAGATCATGTTTAAGCTCTTGCATCATGTACTTTGCACCTATTAATGAAGAACTACATAGAGCTTGTTAAAATTTGGTTTGCATGATTGGTCTCTCTAAGTCTAGATATTTTCTGGTTAAGGTGTTTGAACAACAAGGAAGACAGTGTAGAGTCTTATAATGCTTGCAATATGTTCTTATGTAAGTTTTGTTGTAGCGGTTTATACTTGAGTTTGCTTCAAACAACCTTGCTAGCCTAAGCCTTGTATTGAGAGGGATTACTTCTCGTGCATCCAAATCCTTGAGCCAAAAACTATGCCATTTGTGTCCACCATACCTACCTACTACATGGTATTTCTCTGCCATTCCAAAGTACATTACTTGAGTGCTACCTTTAAAATTCTATTCTTTGTCTTCGCAATACATAGCTCATGGGAAAATAGCCTTAAAAACTATTGTGGTATTGAATATGTTGCTATGTATCTTATTTCTTATAAGTTGCTTGTTGTGCGGTAACCATGTTTCTGGGGACGCCATCAACTTTTTACACCTTTGTTGAATATCATGTGAGTTGCTATGCATGTTCGTCTTGTCTGAAGTAAGGGCGATTTTCATGATCAAATGGTTTGAGTATGCATATTGTTAGAGAAGAACATTGGGCCGCTAACTAAAACCATGAATCATGGTGGAAGTTTCAGTTTGGACATCAATCCTCAATCCCTTATGAGAAGATTATCTGTTGTTGAATGCTTAAGCATTAAAAGAGGAGTCCATTATCTGTTTTCTATGTTGTCCCGGTATGGATGTCTAAGTTGAGAATAATCAAAAGCGAGAAATCCAATGCGAACTTTCTCCTTAGACCTCTGTACAGGCGGCATAGAGGTACCCCTTTGTGACACTTGGTTGAATCATATGTTATGCAATGATAATCCATGTTAATCCAAGCTAATTAGGACAAGGTGCGAGCACTATTGGTATTCTATGCATGAGGCTTGCAACTTATAGGATGTCTTATACATAACACATATGAATTATTACTACCGTTGACAAAATTGTTTCTATGTTTTCAAAATGAAAAGCTCTAGCACAAAAATAGTAATCCATGCTTCCCTCTGCGAAGGGCCTTTCTTTTACTTTATGTTGAGTCAGTTTACCTACTTCTTTCTATCTTAGAAGCAAACACTTGTTTCAACTGTGTGCATTGATTCTTACATGTTTACTTATTGCACTTGTTATATTGCTTTATGTTGACAACTATCCATGAGATATACATGTTACAAGTTGAAAGCAATTGCTGAAACTTAATCATCCTTTGTGTTGCTTCAATGCTTTCTACTAAGAATTTATTGCTTTATGAGTTAACTCTTATGCAAGACTTATTGATGCTTATCTTGAAAGTACTATTCATGAAAAGTCTTTGCTATATGATTCAGTTGTTTAGTCATTATCTTTACTATTGCTTCGAATCACTTCATTCACTTCATATGCTTTACAATAGTATTGATCAAGATTATGTTGGTAGCATGTCACTTAAGAAATTATCCTTGTTATCGTTTACCTACTCGAGGGCGAGTAGGAACTAAGCTTGGGATGCTTGATACGTCTCCAACGTATCTATAATTTCTTATGTTCCATGCTAGTTTTATGACAATACCTACATGTTTTATTCATACTTTATATCGTTTTGATGCATTTTCCGGAACTAACCTATTAACAAGATGCCGAAGTGCTAGTTCGTTTTCTGCTGTTTTTGGTTTCAGAAATCCTACAAAGGAAATATTCTCGGAATTGGACGAAATCAACGCCCAGTATCTTATTTTTCCCGGAAGCTTCCAGAGCACCGAAGAGGGACCAGAGGGGAGCCAGGGGCTCCACCCCACAAGGCGGCGCGGCCAAGGGGGGGGCGCGCCCCCCTATGGTGTGGCCCCACCAGGAGTCCTCCGAGGCTGCCCTTCCGCCTACTTAAAGCCTCCATCGCGAAAACCCTAAGAGAATAAGCCACGGGACGAGAAAAGTTACGCAGCCGCCGCCATCGTGAAGCCAAGTTCGGGGGACAGAAGTCTCTATTCCGGCACGCCGCCGGGATGGGGAATTGCCCCCGGAAGGCATCTCCATCGACATCACCGCCATCTTCATCGCCACTGCTGTCTCCAATGATGAGGAGGGAGTAGTTCTCCCTCGAGGCTAAGGGCTCTACCGGTAGCTATGTGGTTAATCTCTCTCTCATGTACCTCAATACAATGATCTCATGAACTGCCTTGCATGATTGAGATTCATATGATGAGCTTTGTATCACTATTAATCCATGTGCTACTCTAGTGATGTTATTAAAGTAGTCTATTCCTCCTTCATGATGTAAAGGTGACGGTGTGTGCATCATGTAGTTCTTGGCGTAGGTTATGATTGTAATCTCTTGTAGATTATGGAGTTAACTATTACTATGATAGTATTGATGTGATCTATTCCCCCTTTCATAGCTTAAAGGTGACAGTGTGTATGCTATGTTAGTACTCGGTCTAAATTGCAACGGTCTATTATGCTCTAGAGGTTACTTAAATATGAACTCCGAATGTTGTGGCGCTTGTTAACTCCGGCTTGAGGGAGCTCTTGTAGCCCTACACAATGAATGGTGTTTGATCCAACAAAAGAGTGTATGTAGCACAAAGGAAGAGAAGTTATTTATTTATGTGATCATTGTTGAGAGTGTCCACTAGTGAAAGTAGGATCCCTAGGCCTTGTTTCCGAATAGAAAAGTTACACCACAGAGAATTGCCTCCCACGCCAGCAAGCTATTTTCTGGCACCGTTTCCAACAAGTTCTGCTACATGTTTACTTGCTGCAATATTTATTTCAGATTGTTATTACCACTCATATTCATCCATATCACCTGTATTTCACTATCTCTTCGCCGAACTAGTACACCTATACATCTGACAAGTGTATTAGGTTTGTTGGGGACACAAGAGACTTCTTGTATCGTGATTGCAGGGTTGCTTGAGAGGGATATCTTTGACCTCTACCTCCCTGAGTTCGATAAACCTTGGGTGATTCACTTAAGGGAAACTTGTTGCTGTTCTACAAACCTCTGCTCTTGGAGGCCCAACACTGTCTACAGGAATAGAAGCGTGCGTAGACATCACGAGGTCACCTTATCATGTAGCGCTTTAACTCGAGCCTGTGTCATTGGTCCACTTGGGGGACTTGTTGGTCTTGGTGAGGAGGTGTCCAAAGGCCACCCCGCATCATCTCCCCCCCTTGGGAGAGATTCGTCCTCGACTCTTGTTCCTCCTCATCTCCATGATAGGGTGATAGGTCGGAGATGTTGAACGTGTTGCTCACTGAGTACTTGGAGGTTTGTATGTCGATGACGTAAGAGTTGTTGTTGATGCGCTTGAGGACCTTGAAAGGCCCATCTCCTCTTGGCTTGAGCTTTGAGTTGCGTTCATGAGGGAACCTTTCTTTCCGAAGGTGAATCCAAACGAGGTCTCCTTCTTGAAACACTCGTTCCTTCTTCTTGGCGTTGAGGCAAGTAGCTTGGCGAAGTACATGCTCTTGAATGGTTGCTCTTGTGTCTTCATGTAGTTTCTTCATGGCGGTGGTGCGCTTATCGAAGTCCATGTTCGTCCTTTCATGAAGTGGTAGTGGAAGAAGGTCGAGCGCCGTGTGCGGTTCGAAGCCATATACAACCATGAACGGACTCCGTGATGTTGTGGAGTGCTTGGCTCGATTGTAGGCGAACTCCGCGTGTGGTAAACACTCTTCCCATGACTTCAAGTTTTTCTTCACTAGTGTGCGTAGGAGAGTAGAGAGGCTTCGATTGACCACTTCCGTTTGTCCATCGGTTTGAGGGTGCGAGGACGATGAGAACAAGAGCTTCACTCCAAACTTTGCCATGAGTGACTTCCATAGATAACTCATAAACTTGACGTCCCGATCCGACACAATGCTTGCCGGTACTCCATGTAGGCGAACCACTTCCCTGAAAAACAATGAAGCTATGTGTGAAGCATCATCGGTCTTATGGCAAGGTATGAAATGAACCATTTTAGAGAACCTATCCACTACCACAAAGATCGAATAATGCCCATGCTTTGTTCGTGGTAAGCCTAGTACAAAGTCCATGCTTATATCGGACCAAGGAGCATAAGGAATAGGCAACGGTGTATAAAGACCATAAGGGTTGGAAGTGGACTTAGCTTGTAAGCATGTTGTGCACCGTCGGCAAAGGCGTTCCACGCGGTACATTCTTGGCCAATAGTAGTGGGTTGAGAGCATGGCATATGTCTTCTCTCTTCCGAAATGTCCCATAAGACCACCACCATGCGATTCTTGTAAGAGCAAAAGGCGAAGCGATGACATAGGGATACAAAGTTTGTTGCCCTTGAACAAGAATCCTTGGTGCAAATAGAAATCATCGATGCCCTTTTCACTAGAACACTTTGCAAAAATTGGGCCAAAGAAAGCATCGAAGGCATATAGTTCTTTGATTTCATCAAGACCCAACACATGGAAATCCAAACGAGTGAGTAAAAGGGTGAGCTTGCGGGAAAGAGCATCCGCAACTACATTGTCCTTGCCCTTCTTGTATTTGATTACATGTGGGAAGGACTCAATGAACTCAACCCATTTTGCATGCCTTTTGTTCAAATTGTGTTGACTTTTCAAGTACTTCAAAGATTCATGGTCGGAATGAATGACGAACTCTTTTGGCCAAAGGTAATGTTGCCAAACTTCAAGAACACGAACCAAAGCATAAAGTTCCTTGTCATATATAGGATAGTTGAGGCGTGCGCCATCCAACTTCTCAGTATAATATGCCACGGGTTTTCCATCTTGCATAAGAACTCCACCAATACCAAGTCCACTCGCATCACACTCAATCTCAAAAGTTTTTGCAAAATTTGGAAGGACTAGAAGTGGAGCTTCGGTAAGGCGTTTCTTCAACTCATCAAAAGCATTTTGTTGGGCCTTGCCCCACACAAATGGAACATTCTTTTTGGTAAGCTCATTCAAAGGGCAAGCAATGGTGCTAAAATCTTTCACAAAAGCGGCGGTAGAAACCGGCGAGTCCATGGAAACTTCGAACTTGACCAACGGTGGTCGGCGTGGGCCAATTATGTATGGCTTCAACCTTCGAAGAGTCCACTTCAATGCCATTGGCGGAAATCACAAATCCAAGGAAAACCAATTTGTTTTGA
Organism: Lolium multiflorum; assembly: GCA_030979885.1. Lineage (NCBI taxonomy): Eukaryota > Viridiplantae > Streptophyta > Magnoliopsida > Poales > Poaceae > Lolium > Lolium multiflorum. Next base: position 346,440,726 of record CM061749.1, read on the forward strand.
GCAAATGTGCATTTAGGGAGGTTTGCATAAAGCTTCTCATGACGCAAGATGCATAAAACTTCTCTCACATGTTGCACGTGGTCCTCGAGATTTTTTCTATAAATGAGAATATCATCGAAATAGACAACCACACTCTTGCCAATGAGAGGTCGCAAGATGTGATTCATGAGGCGCATGAAAGTTGATGGAGCATTGGAAAGACCAAATGGCATGACAAGCCATTCATAGAGACCAAGTTTGGTCTTGAATGCCGTCTTCCATTCATCATTTGCGGATGGTGGTAGCCACTACGCAAATCGACTTTAGAGAAAATCGTGGCTCCACTCAACTCGTCAAGCATGTCATCTAAACGCGGAATGGGATGGCGGTAACGAACGGTAATGGCATTGATGGGGCGGCAATCCATACACATTTGTTGCGTCTCATCCGATTTAGGAACAAGAATCACAGGAACGGCACAAGGGCTAAGACTTTCTCGAACGTACCCTTTTGCGAGGAGATCTTGTATTTGGCGTTGAATCTCCTTTGTGTCTTCGGGGTTGGTGCGTTAGGCGGCGCGGTTTGGAAGGGGATCGCCTGGTATGAGATCGATGCGGTGCTCGATGCCCCTAAGCGGTGGAAGGCCATGAGGTAGCTCATCGGGGAAGACGTCTTGAAACTCCTTCAAAAGAGACAACAAAGACGAAGTAATGTTGGTTGAGTCGTTAGTCTCCGATGATGGTCCCTTGCAAATGAGCACATAGTGCAATGTGGTGGATGGGTTTTCTTGCACTTCTCTCCACTCGCTTTTGGTGGCTAGGAGGACGCTCTTTCTCTCACTCATGTAAGGCTTGTGGCGCTCACTCTCCTTTTGGTGGGTCGCTCCCTCTCCTCTCAACTCACTATGGTGGTTGTGTTGTTGTGCCCTCGCTAAAGCCTTCGCATTGTCCGCGATGATTTGGCTAGGAGTCATTGGGCGAAGCTCAAACTTCTTATCCTTGACCGTGAAGGTGTATGCATTGGAGAATCCGTCATGTATAGCCTTCTTGTCGAATTGACATGGGCGGCCAAGTAACATGTGGCACACCGTCATGGGCACCACGTCACACTCAATAGTATCTTCATAGGGGCCGATCTTGAAGTTGACGGTGGCGGTATGTTGTATCTTGACATTGCCCTTGTCACTTAACCATTGGACATGGTAAGGATGAGGATGCTTGCAAAGCGTGAGGTTGAGCTTCTCACACAACTCGGTGCTTGCGAGGTTGTGACAACTTCCCCCGTCGATGATGACCTTGATTGACTTGCCACCAATACCGGCACGGGTTTGGAAGATGTTGCACCGTTGGTCTTCCATAGCTTGAGGTTGAGTTGTTAGCACCCTTGTTACCACAAGCGAGGGGCTTGGGTCATGCTCACATAAGAGAGGGTCTTCTCCACTTTCTTCATCGTAATCTTCTTCATTGGCGACGACGGCTTGCACAAGGGCTTCATATTCACCTTCACTTAGTGTCTCTATGTCGCCATTCTCCATGGTGATCATGACCTTGGTATTCTTGCACTCAAAGGATTTGTGGCCTTGTGTGCCACACTTGAAGCAAGTGACATTAGATGGTCCCGTAGAGGCCTTTGAGGAGGCGGTGGAGGATACCGTTTGCTTCATGCGACTTTGGATAGTCGGTTGCTTGGATGGTTGGGAGGACACGGCGGGCTTGACACTTGTTTTAGGAGTTGATGTAGCGAGCTTTGAGGTGAAGTATGACTTGGACTTGGAGTACTTGATGTCCTCATTCACTTGGCGCTCGGCCTTGGAGGCTTGGTGAACCAACTCAACCATGTTGGAATATTGTTGGAACTCCACAATTCTCTTGATGGGGTAGTTGAGGCCATTGAAGAACCTAGCGATGGTTTGGTTCTCGGACTCTTGGATGTTGGCTCGCATCATAGTTAACTCCATCTCCTTGAAGAACTCCTCAACGGTCTTGGTGCCTTGCTTCAATTTTTGGAGTTTGTTGAAGAGGTCGGTCGTGTAGTGAGTTGGGACGAAGCGAGCTTCAATCTCTTCTTTCATTTCTTCCCAAGTGTTGATTGGCGGTTCTCCCTTTTCTTCCCTTAGAGAGACTACTTGCTCCCACCAAGTGTTTGCATAATCTTCAAACTCAAGAGACGCCATGGCCACTTTCTTGGCACCGGAGTAGTTGTGGATGCGGAAGATCTTGTCAACCTTGAGTGCCCATGAGAGGTAGGCCTCGGCATCGTCTTCACCCTTGAACTTGGGCATGTTGAACTTGAGCTTGATACGTCCAAAACGTATCTACTTTCCCGAACACTTTTGCTATTGTTTTGCCTCTAATTTGTGTATTTTGGATGCAACTAACACGGACTAACGCTGTTTTCAGCGAACTGCTGGTGTCTCGTTTTTGTGCAGAAATCCAACTTTCAGGAAAATCCTCGGAATTTATGCGAAGGTCCTATTTTCCCAGAATATTGGTGGAGCAGAAGGGCAAGCCAGGTGGGGGCCCCACACACTAGGCCGGCGCGGCCCAGGAGGGGCCCGCGCGGCCCTAGTGTGTGGCGGCCTCGGCTGGCCCCCGACGCCCTCTTTCGGACTACTTATTGCCTTCGACCTAAAAACGCAGGGGGAGAAGTCGAAGTCGCCAGAAACCCTCCAGAACGCCGCCACATCGCGAAACTCCGTCTCGCGAGCCAGAAGTCTCCGTTCTGGCACTCCGGGACGGGGAATTGGAGGAGATCATCGCCACCATCACCACCGACGCCTCTCCATCGACCAGCCATGTTTCCCCCATCCATGTGTGAGTAATTCCCCGCTGTAGGCTGAAGGGGATGGTAGGGATTGGATGAGATTGGTCATGTAATAGTATAAGATTGTTAGGGCATAGTGCCTAGTGTCCGTAATTGGTACTTTGATGATATTGTTGCAACTTGTTATGCTTAATGCTTGTCACTAGGGCCCGAGTGCCATGATCTCAGATCTGAACATGTTATTATTTCATCATGATATTCATTGTTTATGGTCTTACCTGCAAGTTGTATACACATGTCGCTGTCCGGAACCAATGGCCCCGAAGTGACAACGGAGGGGATGGTAGTGATGTGAGGATCACATGTGTTCACGGAGTGTTATTGCTTTGCTCCGGTACTCTATTAAAAGGAGTACCTTAATATCCAGTAGATTCCCTTGAGGCCCGGCTGCCACCGGCTGGTAGGACAAAAGATGTTGTGCAAGTTTCTCATTGCGAGCACGTACGACTATAATTGGAACACATGCCTATTGATTGCTTTGTACTTAGACATCGTTTTATTATTATCTGCAAATGCCCTGCTTGATTGTTACATGAGTTTCTCTCATCCATGCAACGCCCGTTATCCGTCCCCGTGCCTACATTATTTTAATCCTGTTTTTACTATAATCACTACTGCCTCTCGTACTGTTATTTCACTACCGCTACGCTATAAAACATTATCATAAACTCTTGCGAGCAAGTCTGTTTCCAGGTGCAGTGAATTGACAACTCCGTTGTTAAGGCTTTCAAGTATTCTTTGTCTCCCCTTGTGTCGAATCAATAAATTGGGTTTTACTACCCACGAAGACTGCTGCGATCCCCTATACTTGTGGGTTATCAAGACTGTTTTCTGGCGCCGTTGCCGGGGAGCATAGCTTTATTTGGAAGTTCACTTGGATTGATATTGTTCGCTGCAAACTCTCCATCATGGGTAAAACTCGCGATCCTAAAGTCGCCATATTACCATCCACTACAAGAAAAGGTACAACTCTGAGTACCTCTGCTTCTCTTGATTCACCATCTGTGATTGATAAACTTGTTTCACCGCCACATGCTTCACTTGCTGGTACTTCTGCTGAATCTGAAAACTCTGCTCGTGCTTCCAAACCCCTGAAAACCAAGTTGTTCGAAAGTGTCCACCATAAATACCTATGCATGGCATTTCAAACCATTCCAAGTAAATTCTCATGCGCTACCTTTAAAACCTTCAAAATGTTTCTCAATTTGTGTTAATGTTTCATAGCTCATGAGGAAGTATGTGGTGTTTAACCTTCAACCTTGTCATTTACTCTTGACGGACTTTCATTATGGACTAGTGGCACATCCGCTTATCCAATAATTTTGCAAAAAGAGCTGGCAATGGCCCCGATTAATCAAACTTCATTAATAATTCTCTTCACATGTTTTGCTCTGATCCATCAGTAAGCAACTTAATTTTGCAAATAGACACTCCTCCATGGTATGTGATTGATGGAAGGCACCCGATGATTCGTTAGCCATGGCTTGTGTAAGCAAAGGTTGGGGGGAGTGTCACTCGTAATAAAACTAAAATACGTGTAAACAAAAGAGAGAGGGATGATCTACCTTGCTCCTTCATGGGAACCGCTCTTGGAAGTCCGGTTGGCGACGTAGTTGGTGTACCCATTACCATTCTGTTGATCGCCAAAACCCACCGGCGGGCAGCGGCCTGTCAACACGGTAGAGCCGGGAAGAGCCTAGAGCTGCGGCTGGCTGAGACCCCTCCGAGCGACGGCCCGCAATGCTCTCGGTCACACGCGGCGATGCGAAGTGCAGGGCGTGCCACCTGACCTATACCTGGTCAGGAAGGTGATGGGGATGCCTCGCTTATGTTCCTGCATGGCATACACGTAAACATTAAATACGAGCCTCGATCGGCTCTCAGGTTATCCTGTGAATCGGCTCAAAGAGCCGATCCACCCATGATCCGTACGGGGTGTACGAATACTTGGTGATCCTGCTTGATCAAGATGAAGCTAATGAGATCTACGACGATTTAGGGTTTTCACCGCATAATCGGATCATCCTACTCCAGGTTGGGCCTCGCGGCCACGCACGGTGCTCATAAGCCGATCCTAAACAAGGCCAAAGAACCAACAATGATGTTGATCCGCGGAACATCCTGTTTAGGACTTGCGAACGCCACCCTACGTGCCACTGGATCCTCCCCCCTTTGTAAGGCCTAACTATTGCAGATATTAAACTAATCCTTGCATAACAAGGAGCAATCGTAACGGATCAGATCTACTAGATGATGAACAAGCAGGGTGCCGCCCCCACGCCTGAGATAGGCGTGAGGGCGGCTAGACATGCAAGGGTTGCACTACGTAAGCATGTTTATACGAAGAGCTATGCTAACCCTAACACATCTATGATAACTACGTTGCGCGCCATCAAAGACGCTTCAGTACGCGCAACGCATGAACAACGTGGAGCTTGTGCTGCCTAGATCGCAAGATGCGATCTAGGCAGCATGTCGCTTACCTGATTGAAACCCTCGAGACGAAGGAGTTGGCGGTGCGCCGAGATTGGTTTGTTTTGGGGTGAACGTTGTGTTGTTGTTTATTCCATAAACCCTAGATACATATTTATAGTCCAAAGGACTTTCACCTAACCGTGCACGAGTAAAACTCTAACTTTTAATCTAAAGATACGATCTACTATATTACAGATACAATGAGCAATTCAGCCCAATTTCGTGTATAAGGCCAATTCTTGTTTTTCCCTTCCATGTATATCTTCAAGTCTTTCTCAATTGTGGCCCACCTCTGACTCGGTCAAATTCTGGTGATAACACATGCCCCCCTGGTTTTGGAATTGGTAATTCCAAAATCTGCTTTCCTTCGTCGGGTCATGTCGTGGCGCCGTTGTATCATGATGCCTTGCCTTCTCAACTTCTCCGCGTGGCACCACTTCCTCGGAAACTGCTGTGGCATTGAATTTCCACTATATCCCCTTTTATTTAACCGCCACGAACAGTTCTCCTCTGCATCCCCTTCGCATTAGCACTCCAAGAGCCCTCCTGCGCCACCATGTCTTCCTCCTCCTCTGCCCCATCGGATCTTGCCAGCCAGTCCTCCACGTCCCGCGAGCCGACGCCGGAATACAACCCGGCGGAGGACCACGCGGCCAACACCCGCCGCGCCATTGCGGCCGGGGAGGAGTCTAGCCACGACTTCTCCATCTGGTCCGAGGACGACAAGTCCCTGACCGATGGGGAGAGCGACCTCCGCTTCCTCGCCGTTGGGGAAACGGAGGAGGAGAGCGATGACAGCTTCTCCTGCGACTTCACCTCTTCCGAGGAGGAGGAGGAGCAGGAAGAGGAGGAAGAGGACGACGACGAGAGCTCCTCCGACGAGCCGCCGGCCAAGCGGCTCGCCCTTGGCCCTCAGCGACTTCGACAGCGACGAGGACGACGCGACGAAGAAGATGAAGACAACGAGGGCCCGGTCGGCGGCCATTGGAGCGACGATGAGCCCGCCGGGAGCAGCGCCGATAGCGGCGACGACGGCGACGACGAGAGCAGTGATGGCCCATAGATAGGACCTCTAGAATAGGGCCAGTAGTAGTAGATGGGGCAATGTATCCCCTAGTACTTCCTTTTGAGAGCAATCAGCTCTTTATGTAAGAAATCTAATCAATGAAGAACTTTCCCCAATTCGATCTTGCCGATTTCCTTTGAGTTTAATTTAGCCGATTCCTCCTTCTACTGACCTTGCCGATTCGCCCCCTTTGCCAATGCGTAATAAACCGATAACAACGCATCGGTCCTTCGAAATTCGTCCCTTCCTTCTTCAACTGATGATTTTTCCTAATTCTGGCGGATAATGCAGAATCTTCAGGAAAACCTTGGAATTCTTCCAACCAAAACCAATGGTCCTTTTTAATACTCATCATCTGTGAAGGAGGCTGCAATGAAAAATCAGCCGATGGCATCCCCATCGGCTCTTTAAACAGAGTACCCACTAGGCCTGTTGCCCCCCGAGTCTTACTCGAGCCTGCTGCCCCCCGAGCCTTACTCGGGGCGAGAATGTCAGAGAGAATGCGCCACAGCCGATCCTCTTTCTTCCTCCAACAGCCGATAATCTTCCATTTCAGCTGAACTAGCCCCAAAGATTGGAAATCCTTGACAAAGAGGTTCAGGAACCCGGATCGGCTCGAAGTAGCTGAAGAAGTTTCCATTGTTTTACTCACTCGAGGCAACAGAAGGTACCACCGTTAGCCTGGATCTGGTGGAGGCTCGATAAAAATTGCATAAATCCACTAAAGTCGATGGCTGCGCATCGGCTGCCTCTCAATTCTAAAGTCGATGCCCTTGCATCGGCTGTAAAAAAAAAATTTTTTTTACTGGCCGATTTTCTCCTATCAGCCCCCAGTATTCATTGCACACATGTACCCCTGCATCTTGTTCATGTATTTAGGTGCCCCCCGAGCCGAATCTGTTAAAGAATGGCAGATATCGGCTCTGTAATTCGCACGTCGGCTCTTGATAGGGTCAAAGGTGAACACAAGCAGAACATGTGGTGAGGATAATTTTGGCCGATTGCTGGGATCGGCCTCCATAATGATTGGAGCGCTGACTGAAGGTTCCGTAATGTCCCTTCATACCTTTGGGGCCGATCACAAGGATCAGCCTCGCCAAGTTGCACGTCGCTTTGCTTCGACTACATGGTCAGGCCAGTGGATAAAACCAGCTTAACCCTTCCCTTTGTCACATCAATACGCTCGCAATCGTCCAAATTGATGCCTGAGAGGGGTTCTTGGCCTGCTGCTTCCCATGCGTTCATGCCAGCCGTTGAAACTTCGGCTGAGTCGTCAGCTTGGACGACCTCTACCTCATCTCCATCCCACTGTATTATGCATTGGTGCATCGTGGAGGGGATACAGCAGTTGGCGTGGATCCAATCTCTTCCAGCAGACACAGCATAACTGCTCGTGCTATCGACGATGAAGAACGTTGTAGGGATAGTCTTCCTTCCTACGGTCAGATCCACGTTCAGAACTCCTTGTGCCTCAGATGCTTGGCCGTTGAAATCGCTCAATGTTACGTTGGTCTTGATTAGATCCGAGCTAGAGCGTCCTAGCCGACGTAGCATAGAGTACGGCATGATGTTAACTGCCGCTCCGGTGTCCACCAGCATCTTATTCACAGGCCTCCCATCGATATACCCTCGTAAGTATAGGGCCTTCAGATGCCTGTAGCTCTTATCTCGTGGCTTCTCAAAGATAACCGGCCGTGGTGCAGTCAAGTTGTGCCACGGATGTCTCATCTAACCCTGGGGCACTGAACTCTGAAGGGAGGATGAACACCATGTTCGTTCCAGCCGATGTTTCATCATCGGCTCTCCTTTGTTTGGGGCGCCACTCCATTTTCCGTGGACGACCCTCTTCATCCAGGGCTCGCTGAACCTTCGCAGCCAGATCAGGCCGTGCCTTCCTTAGCGTATGGTATAACCTTTCGGCTTCCTCCAGGCCGCGCAAACGTTGAACCCTGCGCTTTTGTGAACGGCTGAGTCCGTCAGGGCACCACCTCGGACGGTGGCACTGTCTTCTTCTTCTTCTAGTCCTTCGTCTTCGGAATCCTCAAGATCTGCCCAACGAAGTGACTCAGCACGTTTGCTTGGTGGTGGGAGAGGCCCTAAGCGCTCAAACACAGACACGTTGGCTGCCTCCTTCTTCTTCTTGTTGCATTCTGGGCAATTGCCGATTGTGGGCAATCGGCTCATTCCTGAATCCCAGCAGTGTGAAGAAAGGGCAGTCCCAGTGTCTGGCGTTGTCATCTTGCTCCCTTGATGTGTCCGTGGCACGGCGCTCGTGCTCCTCCTCATAGCGATCCTGCCGACGATGTCTTCTGGCTTCTCTAGCCAGACGATCTCCTTCATCATCATAGTTGGACCATCGGCGTTGGTCATACTGTCTCACATATTTGTTGAGGAGGTGATCAGAGAGAGGTCGTTGATATCTTATGTTCTTCACTTCTAACGTAGCGCTTGCCATCATGATGGAGCCGATCGCGTGGAGCGGCCTCCTCTGTCCTTGCTATGAGAGCAGCTGCCCTCATCTCCATCTTTGCCAGAGTGGTTCCCGGTCCTACCATGTTGATGCCGAACGTGGGACCTGGCTGGCAGCCCTCGGGGTAGATGACTTCTACCATGTTAACGGCGGGGAAGGGCTGGGTGTCTACCTTCATGGCGTATTGGTTGAAAATTAAACGCCCCTTCTCTATCGCCGCTTGGATGTGCCGACGCCACACCCTGCGTTGGTGGCATGTGCGAGTTGTGGAATTTGCGCACGGCTTTCCGTTTAGCTCTTGCGCCGTGGGAACTTGAGACCTTCAGGAATCGTCAACTGTTTCTCCTTGAGCAGGAGGTCGAAGATTTGTTCGTCTTGGTCACGTCAAAATCAAATCCCCTGGGCGGCCCTGGTGGCTTTACCCATTTGCAGGACACGGGGTTCCTCCCCGAGTCCATTCAGCCACTGCTACTTCTTGGTCTCCAGGCACTTCACCTTCCTCTGTATCGACCATGACTACTGCACGCTTGAACTTGTCTTGGTACAGGTCTGGTGGCGCTGTTCATATGCGATAGTTTCTGAACCATGTGCGCCAGCGAGGATAATCTGCTTGGGAGGCCATGTCCTTGAGCTGTGTTGCAAGGCCGCTACTGCCAACTCGGCGCTTCCTTTTATACGAACCGAATAACATCGGTTCCTAAGATTCAAGCGCTGGATGTACTGTCACCGTTTCTCCGCTTCTCGTAATTGTGCTAGATTGGCAATGCTAGACTCGGAAGCTTCGAATGATATTGCATATGGAACTGTTCTTCCAATTGCTTCCAAGACCGGATGGAGTTTGCTGGCAAAGAGGTATACCATCCAAAAACCGATCTGTGAGGGACTGTGAAAAGAGCCTCACACGTAGCTGATCCGACACTGAAGCCGGTCCTAGTTGCGCCAAATATCGGCCGATGTGCTCGATGGAGCTGGAGCCATCCGATCCACTGAATTTGGAGAAGTCAGGGAGCCGATATTTAGGTGGCAGCGGGATCATCTCGTACTCGTCGGTACGGCTTAGAATAGCCGATTGCCCTCCTTTTCGGCATAATGCCGAACTGGTCTCTCATGGTACATCTGATCCGCCGTGCGCGGGAGATGCACTCGAAGATTCGCCGGGGTGGGACTTAGCCAGCCATGTTTGCTTTTCCAGCTCGAGCCAACTGCAGGAGCTGGGCTCGGAGTTTCGTCGGGGTGGCGTACTTAGTTAGCCACGTCTGCTTCTCAAGCTCTGTCGTTGACGTCCCTCCTGTCTGCGCCGGAGTCCCTGACGTTGTGGCCTGGTTTGAGAGTGCCCAGTTGCCACAATCTGGCACATACGTGCACGCGTATCCTTGAGGGATCTCCTTAGGCACCTCAGTCAAGAACTGGTAGTCACTAGGGTCACCACCGATCTTGTAGACGACGAATGCCGGTAGCCGGCACTTCAGGTGGTGCTGCCAACGCATATGGCAGCGGTGGACGGGACGGAGTGGCAACTCTCCTTGATGTGTCCCGAGAGCTGGTCGACGGCGAGTACTGGTGGCTCATGATCTCCTGGATCACGCGCGAGCGAGACGCTCCAACACGTTGACCAAGTTTTCAGAGTGGCGGTGTAGCGAGTGAGCCACCAAGTAGTTGATCTCCTGCCGCAGGCCCCTGGTGCGTTCCTCCGACGGGGCAGAGAGATCTATCCCATCGAGTGCACCTTGTGGTGAGAACCCCTTCCATCTGATGCCATGGGTACGGGTTCTCCGAAAAGAGCCGATGAGGTCGGCCGAGGTGGCCTTGATCTCGTCGTGTTTCTTCTTGAGCTCGCAGGCAGCTCCTCGTAGGTGACTGGCGTGCCATCCGTCGCCATCTCGATGTAGATGGCGATGTGGTTGATGTAGACGATTGTCCCACCGGGCGTGCAGAATGTGTTGATCGCCAAAACCCACCGGCGGCGGCTCCAACACGGTAGAGCCGGGAAGAGCCTAGAGCTGCGGCTGGCTGAGACCCCTCGAGCGACGGCCCGCAATGCTCTTCTGGTCACACGCGGCGATGCGAAGTGCAAGGGCGTGCCACGACCTATACCTGGTCAGGAAGGTGATGGGGATGCCTCGCATGTTCCTGCATGGCATACACGTAAACATTAAATACGAGCCTCGATCGGCTCTCAGGTTATCTGTGAATCGGCTCAAAGAGCCGATCCACCCATGATCCGTACGGGGTGTACGAATACTTGGTGATCCTGCTTGATCAAGATGAAGCTAATGAGATCTACGACGATTTAGGGTTTTCACCGCATAATCGGATCATCCTACTCAGGTTGGGCCTCGCGGCCACGCACGGTGCTCATAAGCCGATCCTAAACAAGGCCAAAGAACCAACAATGATGTTGATCCGCGGAACATCCTGTTTAGGACTTGCGAACGCCACCCTACGTGCCACTGGATCCTCCCCCTTTGTAAGGCCTAACTATTGCAGATATTAAACTAATCCTTGCATAACAAGGAGCAATCGTAACGGATCAGATCTACTAGATGATGAACAAGCAGGGTGCCGCCCCCACGAGATAGGCGTGAGGGCGGCTAGACATGCAAGGGTTGCACTACGTAAGCATGTTTATACGAAGAGCTATGCTAACCCTAACACATCTATGATAACTACGTTGCGCGCCATCAAAGACGCTTCAGTACGCGCAACGCATGAACAACGTGGGGCTTGTGCTGCCTAGATCGCAAGATGCGATCTAGGCAGCATGTCGCTTACCTGATTGAAACCCTCGAGACGAAGGAGTTGGCGGTGCGCCGAGATTGGTTTGTTTTGGGGTGAACGTTGTGTTGTTGTTTATTCCATAAACCCTAGATACATATTTATAGTCCAGCGGACTTTCTAATTCGGACGTGCACCTAACCGTGCACGAGTAAAACTCTAACTTTTAATCTAAAGATACGATCTACTATATTACAGATACAATGAGCAATTCAGCCCAATTTCGTGTATAAGGCCAATTCTTGTTTTTCCCTTCCATGTATATCTTCAAGTCTTTCTCAATCGTGGCCCACCTCTGACTCGGTCAAATTCTGGTGATAACACATTCGTTGACAACAATAAACACCTCTCAAAACAATTTTACTCCTGTTTTAAAAATGAAAAGCTCTAGCGCATGTTAATCCCTGCTTCCCTCTGCGAAGGGTCAATCTTTTACTTTTATGTTGTGTCTCCATCCTTTCTTTGAGCACTTTCTTGAGACAACTGTCATTCTTAGTATAATATGCTTGTCTCAAAATATGATTGATTGTGGTATAACTTTGATGCTTTTATCTTTGACAATCACTATTTCTAGTCTTTCTATGAACTTCAGAGGTGCCTGAGCATTTATGTTTTGCTGATCAAATATGGGCAAGCGAGATACCACTCTATCATACTCTTTTATGAACATTGCAATCCTGCTTATATACATGATTCATGATGCTTATTATTAATTGTTGGTACCTTTCCATGATTGACATAGCTATTAGATGATCTTATTTGCATGTATCTTATTATGAACTGCCTAAGTGTTAGCCATAGCATGAGAATATTTACATCATATGAACAAATGTGTTCGTGAAAGTTCTTTTATCGCTCAGTTGTTAACTGAATTGCTTGAGGACAAGCAATAAGCTAAGCTTGGGGAGTTGATACGTCCAAAACGTATCTACAACTTTTGCTATTATTTTGCCTCTAATTTGCGTATTTTGGATGCAACTAACACGGACTAACGCTGTTTTCAGCAGAACTGTTCTGGTGTCTCGTTTTTGTGCAGAAATCAACTTTCAGAAAATCCTCGGAATTTATGCAAGGTCCTATTTTCCCGAATATTGGCGGAGCCGAAGGGCAAGCCGGGTGGCACGAGGGCCCCACACACTAGGCCGGCGCGGCCCTAGTGTGGCGGCCTCGGCTGCCCCCGACGCCCTCTTTCGGACTACTTATTGCCTTCGACCTAAAAATGCAGGGGGAGAAGTCGAAGTCGCCAAACCCTCCGAACGCCGCCACATCGCGAAACTCCATCTCGGGAGCCAGAAGTCTCCGTTCGGCACCCGCCGGACGGGGAATTGGAGGAGATCATCGCCACCATCACCACCGACGCCTCTCCATCGACCAGCCATGTTTCCCCCATCCATGTGTGAGTAATTCCCCCTGTAGACTGAAGGGGATGGTAGGGATTGGATGAGATTGGTCATGTAATAGTATAAGATTGTTAGGGCATAGTGCCTAGTGTCCGTAATTGGTACTTTGATGATATTGTTGCAACTTGTTATGCTTAATGCTTGTCACTAGGGCCCGAGTGCCATGATCTCAGATCTGAACATGTTATTATTTCATCATGATATTCATTGTTTATGGTCTTACGCAAGTTGTATACACATGTCGCTGTCCGGAACCAATGGCCCCAAGTGACAGAAATCGGGACAACCGGAGGGGATGGTAGTGATGTGAGGATCACATGTGTTCACGGAGTGTTAATGCTTTGCTCCGGTACTCTATTAAAAGGAGTACCTTAATATCCAGTAGATTCCCTTGAGGCCCGCCACCGGCTGGTAGGACAAAAGATGTTGTGCAAGTTTCTCATTGCGAGCACGTACGACTATAATTGGAACACATGCCTATTGATTGCTTTGTACTTAGACACCGTTTTATTATTATCTGCAAATGCCCTGCTTGATTGTTACATGAGTTTCTCTCATCCATGCAACGCCCGTTATCCGTCCCCGTGCCTACATTATTTTAATCCTGCTGTTTACTATAATCACTACTGCTGTCTCTGTTACTCTGCTGTTGTTATTTCACTACTGCTACTGCTATAAAACTGTTACTACTGATAAACTCTTGCGAGCAAGTCTGTTTCCAGGTGCAGCTGAATTGACAACTCCGTTGTTAAGGCTTTCAAGTATTCTTTGTCTCCCCTTGTGTCGAATCAATAAATTGGGTTTTACTACCCACGAAGACTGCTACGATCCCCTATACTTGTGGGTTATCAAGACTGTTTCTGGCGCCGTTGCCGGGAGCATAGCTTTATTTGGAAGTTCACTTGGATTGATATTGTTCGCTGCAAACTCTCCATCATGGGTAAAACTCGCGATCCTAAAGTCGCCATATTACCATCCACTACAAGAAAAGGTACAACTCTGAGTACCTCTGCTTCTCTTGATTCACCATCTGTGATTGATAAACTTGTTTCACCGCCACATGCTTCACTTGCTGGTACTTCTGCTGAATCTGAAAACTCTCATAATATTGATAATGTTTCTGCTGTGCTTGATGATAGTGGTTCATTGGGATCCTTTCTAGATGCTACAATTGCTAGGTCTAGACAAATTGAAAATGCTGAAACTCCTGATGCTACTACACCTGTTAATTCACCTGAACTTGATTATTCTAGTGATGATCCTGATGAAGATTATGTGGAGCTTAATGATGATCTTATTAATAGATGCAATGCTACTGCTGATGCAAGTAAAATTAAAAAGTTTCTCACACAATATACTGTTAGACATAAGTTATCTCCTGATCCTAAATTTGCCACATCTCCTATATGCATTAAGGATAAAGATTATGATTTTTCTCTTGATCTATCTCATATAGCTATTGTAGAGAAAGCACCCTTTTGTGGTACTGAAAAAGAAAGTGCTGTAGAACACATGATTGAACTTTCTTCTATGAGTAGCTTGTTTTCTCGATGATGTCAAGATGCGTACTTATTTTGTCGCTAAATTTTTTCCTTTCTCATTAAAGGATGATGCTAAAACTTGGTATAATAATTTGCCTCCTGGTTCTATTAAAAGTCCAACTGATTTGCGTGATGTTTTCTTTCGAAAATACTTTCCTGCTAGTGCTCAACATGTTGCTTTACAGAGAATTTATAGATTTGACCAGGGAGATGAAGAGAAATTGCCTGAGGCTTGGGCAAGATTTTGTTCTCTTATCAGAGCTCGACCTGGACATGATTTAGAAAAGAATGATCTACTTGATATATTTTATAGTGGACTAACCATTGAGTCTAGGGCATATTTGGATAGTTGTGCTGGTTGTGTTTTCAGGAAAAGAACTCCAGACGAAGCTGAAGAATTATTGGCTAAAATAGGCCGGAATCATGATGATTGGACTACGCCTGAACCAATTCCAACGCCAATATTGAAGAAGAGGGGTTTAATTAAATTGAATGATGAAGATATGAGGGAAGCCAAGAAGTCTCTCAAGGAGAAAGGTATTAAATCTGAAGATGTGAAGAATCTGCCTCCCATAGAAGATATATGTGAGATAATTCCCCCTTCATCCATGATTGAGGTAAATTCCCTTCAGCGCTTTACTAGGGAAGATATTCCGTATTCAAAACCTCCTGCGCAATGCTTAGATGAGTTTGATAATTATATTGTTAAGCAAGAAAATTTTAATATGAGAGTAGAGAATCATCTAATGGAAAATTCTCAAGCTATTAGCAATTTGCATGATATTGTGGAGAGAACCTCCAATGATGTTAAGATGCTTGTTAAACATTTTCAAATGGTTCAAACTCAAATTGATCAGCTTACTAAAGTGCAAAATGACTTATTACAAAATAATTCTAAAGAGAAACATGCTTATGAAGTAACAACTAGAGGTGGTGTCTCTACCCAGGATCCTCTATATCCTGAAGGGCATCCCAAAAGAATTGAACAAGATTCTCAACGCATTGAACCTAGTGCTCCTTCTAAGAAAAAGAAGAAGAAACATAAAAATGTTGTAGAATCCTCTGAACATGTTAATGATCCTAATAGTATTTCTATTTCCGAAACTGAAAGTGGTAATGAACATGATAATAATAATGGTAATGATAAGAATGATGTTTCTGATAAAGAAGGAGTTGAAGAAGAACCTGAAAAGCATGCTAAAAATAAGAAGTATACTAAAGAAGATTTTATTGCTAAGAAACATGGTAATGAAAGGGAACCTTGGGTGCAAAAGCAAATGCCTTTTCCTGCTAAGAAACTAAAATCAAAGGAAGAAGAACACTATAATAAATTTTGTGATTGGATGAAACCTTTATTCTTGCAAATCCCTTTGACTGATGCTATTAAATTGCCTCCTTATTCAAAGTATATGAAAGATATTGTTACTAACAAAAGGAAAATCCCCAATGAGGAAATTTCCACTATGCTTGCTAATTACTCTTTCAATGGCAAAGTTCCAAAGAAGTTGGGCGACCCAGGTATACCTACTATTCCTTGTTCTATTAAGAATAATTATGTTAAGACTGCTCTATGTGACTTGGGAGCCGGTGTTAGTGTTATGCCTTTCTCTCTTTATAAGAGACTTTACTTAGATAAGTTGATACCTACTGATATATCTTTGCAAATGGCTGATAAATCTACTGCTATTCCTGTTGGTATATGTGAGGATGTTCCTGTTCAAGTTACTAATAACTGCTTGATATTAACTGATTTTGTTGTGTTGGAAATGCCTGAAGATGATAATATGTCTATTATTCTTGGGAGACCTTTTCTTAACACCGCAGGGGCTGTTATTGATTGCAATAAAGGAAAGGTTACTTTCAATGTTGATGATAGGGAGCATACCGTTTATTTTCCCAAGAGGATTGAGAAAGCGTGTGGAGTTAATACAATTTCTAATGTGAGAACTATCAAAGTGGGAACTATTGATTGTCCTATATATGAGCCTAAAGAAGAATATCAAACTCTTATGATTGGATCCATATCAATACAATTCAAGGTAACATGATTGATTTGAGGTTTATTTCTTCTTATGCTATGTAAAATTTATTTGGTGGCAAGACTTGATCAACCTTGTTAACAAATACTTTTTATATGCATAGAGGAGGTAAACAACATCTATTTCTTCCTCCATTTGCTCTAGTTGCTGTAGCACTTTTATTTTGCAAAGTTCCTTAGTTAATTAGAGATTTCAAAAAATTTCCTGGCCAGTAATAATAAACTTAATACCCAAAAATGTGCATTTTTCGAAGTTTTCAAAAATTCACAAAAATTATACCGTTGGTCCTATTTTTCGACGAGGCACCTGGGAGCACTGGGATGACTGACACCTGTGGTGGCACCCCAGGGCGCGCCCAGCAAGGGGCGCGCCACCCGGTGTGTGGGTCCCCCTTTACCCCACTTTAGCATCTCTTTCGCCCACTCTCTTCTCTCTCCCGAAAAAACTCGCACCAGGTTCCTCTCACTCGCATTTTTGCTCAAGAACTCCAGATTTCTCGATCTCTTTGTTCAGCCCAGATTTCTGTCTGAAATTTGGCACATTTACTCTTCGGTATGTGACTCCTCCGACTATCCAAGTAGATTGAATATTTTGCTGCTGTAGGTAACATGTTTAGTGAGCTTCCATGCTTGTTCTAAGATGTATAAACTAGTTTTGATGCATGTTTAGTACTCTAGCAAGTTCCTATGGTAGTTTCTCTCGATTATATGTCACCAAATCAAATTTTATATTGTTTGTTGAAAAATTTCAGAAAAGGGGGATGGACAACTTTAACTTTGGAGAAGTGTTCCAAGGGGAGACAACAAGCTCGGGGAGGCCCTCTAGGTCATCCACCCGATGCAGGCCATCCTATAATGAGGATCTCATCGCACCAAGCTTCGCACCCGAGGAGGACAATGGAGTCCCTAACGCTTCATCTTTCCCATGTTATGACTTTTTGAGAAATGCAGGTTTGTTGGATGATTTCTTGACCCTCGTCGGTAAGGCAGGCTTAACCACCTATGTGGGAGATGAGAGTGAGCAATACTACACGCTCACTAAAATCTTTGTGGAGAGCTTCAAGTTCAACAATAAGCACTTTCACCCGACAGTTTCATTCAAGATCTATGGTAAACCTATTACTATGAAGTTGGAAAACTTTTGTGCTGCATTGGGTATCCCTGTAGGTACAGCAAGGAAGATCGAGGACAACCCAAGGGAATTGTTGGAGCTCTATCGAGGGATCACCAATGATGATTGTCGCACCATTCAGCGTGGCAAGATAAGAAACATTCAACTCCCCGCCATTAAGTATTTTGCTTATTACATTGGTACTAGCATTCTTGGTAGGGAGAATACTAGCAACATATCTAGCTATCACCTTGGTTTCTTAATTGCTGCACTCACTGGGGACACGCCTTATCATCTTGGTGCTCTTGTTGCTCGCCGCTTGTCTAACAAGGGGCCTATATTTGGAGGAATTATTGCTTCGCGCGTTTTAGCATATTTAGAGCTTCCTCTTGACCCTAATGATGTAAAAATAGCTCCTATGAGGCTCGATATTGCTGCTATGAAGAGTCATCAATTTGTTACAACCGACTCTAGTTTAGATAAGATTGTCTATAGAATATTGTTTGCTGACGGGGAAGAGAGGGAAATCCTTTTGCCGCAGCCAGATTTGTTCAGTATTGACAGGAAACCATGGTCGCGCACTAAGGAGGAGGTGGATGAGCAATTGAAGATACAAGGCTTCCACCAGCAGCATGACTCCGAGGACGCCGAGCCCTCCTACGACTACACCGTCACGTATCCGGGTGCTTCTTCTAGCACATACCCGGAATATGATCCATCTTCGTACTACGAAGGTGCTTCTTCATGGGCACCATGGGGTTGATCTCCACTTAGGCCAAAAGCCTAAGCTTGGGGGAGGTATACCGGCATCACTCATTCTTTGCATATTATGGTTGCTGGATACTTGTACATACTTGTTTAGTTTCTTTGAGTGGTTTTCTAATGAGAGGGAGATGATATTTGGGGAAGTGCTGCCTGAAAACAGATTCTGGACTGTTACTAAAAAAATTCGTGCGCACCGCCAGAACGTTATTTTGTGCTGCCAATTTTTGTGCGTGTTTCCCAGGTTGTTATCTAACTTTCATTAGTTGAACACTTTTCGAGATGAGCAACGGAAGATTTTTGTAAAAATCGATTTCTGTACTGCTGTCAGGATTTGGCAGATTTCTGCCATCTTGTTTTTCTGTGTTTCTTTTAGTTTTCATTTTCTTGTTCTTGCTTTGTTTCTTTCCTAAAACACAAAAAGACCAAAAATATTTCTGTTGTTTCTCTTCACCATTTGTTTATCTTGGTTTCTTACATTTGTCTTGCTTTATTTGCTATTGCTAGTTTGCTATAAGAAAACCCAAAAAGATTTTGCTTTGTTTGCTTGTTTCCTTTTGTTCTTGTGTCCAAATTCGAAAACACCAAAAATATTTGCTGTTCTTATTTGGTTTTGTAAAGTCCTTTATGTGTTCAATGGTCTTCGGTGGCTGGAGCGTGGTTTTCATTCCATATTATTCAAGCTACACAAGTGAAAAGGCAATAATGACGATCTACGACAATCTGATTGTGGTGAGAGGCTGGTATGAACTCTATTTGTTTTCATTTTTGTACATATACTCATCCATGTGAGCACGCTTGGTTGGTTCATGTGAGGTATATGTCATTTAAGAAAGTCTAGTAGTTCATGATATCTCATGTTTAGCTCCAATTTATTAATATAAGTAGCATGTCATGGATGTTTGCTTGCATTGTTTTATTCATAAATAGGTATGATATTGTGGTATCCTCCTCTGAATAATTCTCTTGAATCAACTTGGCACATGCTCACGCATGCATAGACTGAACAAAATGTCAATTAAGCCTCAATGATTTACATTGCCTTAGAGTTCCTGTATCACTTTTATGCCTCAGTTAATCTATTTTGCCGCAAGCATGATTATGACAGTTACTGCTCTCTTGATTTGTCGCTCCCTAGTCTTTTGCTAGCCTTCACTTGTACTGAGTGGGAACACTGCTCGTGCTTCCAAACCCCTGAAAACCAAGTTGTTCGAAAGTGTCTACCATAAATACCTATGCATGGCATTTCAAACCATTCCAAGTAAATTCTCATGCGCTACCTTTAAAACCTTCAAAATGTTTCTCAATTTGTGTTAATGTTTCATAGCTCATGAGGAAGTATGTGGTGTTTAACCTTCAACCTTGTCATTTACTCTTGACGGACTTTCATTATGGACTAGTGGCACATCCGCTTATCCAATAATTTTGCAAAAAGAGCTGGCAATGGGGTTCCCAGCCCCGATTAATCAAACTTCATTAATAATTCTCTTCACATGTTTTGCTCTGATCCATCAGTAAGCAACTTAATTTTGCAAATAGACACTCCTCCATGGTATGTGATTGATGGAAGGCACCCGATGATTCGGTTAGCCATGGCTTGTGTAAGCAAAGGTTGGGGGAGTGTCACTCATAATAAAACTAAAATACGTGTGTAAACAAAAGAGAAGAGGGATGATCTACCTTGCTCCTTCATGGGAACCGCTCTTGGAAGTCCGGTTGGCGACGTAGTTGGTGTACCCATTACCATTCGTTGACAACAATAAACACCTCTCAAAACAATTTTACTCCTGTTTTAAAAATGAAAAGCTCTAGCGCATGTTAATCCCTGCTTCCCTCTGCGAAGGGTCAATCTTTTACTTTTATGTTGTGTCTCCATCCTTTCTTTGAGCACTTTCTTGAGAGCACAACTGTCATTCTTAGTATAATATGCTTGTCTCAAAATATGATTGATTGTGGTATAACTTTGATGCTTTTATCTTTGACAATCACTATTTCTAGTCTTTCTATGAACTTCAGAGGTGCCTGAGCATTTATGTTTTGCTGATCAAATATGGGCAAGCGAGATACCACTCTATCATACTCTTTTATGAACATTGCAATCCTGCTTATATACATGATTCATGATGCTTATTATTAATTGTTGGTACCTTTCCATGATTGACATAGCTATTAGTTATTAATTGTTGGTACCTTTCCATGATTGTTGGTACCTTTCCATGATTGACATAGCTATTCCATGATTGACATAGCTATTAATTGTTGGTACCTTTCCATGATTGACATAGCTATTCCATGATTGACATAGCTATTAATTGTTTTATCTTCCTATGCTTGTTACTTTGCTCTTCATGAACTTGTTTATTTACAAGATTCCTATGCATAGGAAGCATTTTAGACTTAAATGTGTTTTGAATTTGCCTCTTGATGCTCTCTTTTGCTCCAAATACTATTTCTTGCGAGTGCATCATTAAAACTGCTGAGCCCATCTTAATGGCTATAAAGAAAGAACTTCTTGGGAGATAACCCATGTGTTATTTTGCTACAGTACTTTATTTTTATTTTGTGTCTTGGAAGTTGTTTACTACTGTAGCAACCTCTCCTTATCTTAGTTTTGTGTTTTGTTGTGCCAAGTTAAGCCGTTGATAGAAAAGTAAGTACTAGATTTGGATTACTGCGCAGTTCCAGATTTCTTTGCTGTCACGAATCTGGGTCTACCTCCCTGTAGGTAGCTCAGAAAAATCTGCCAGTTTACGTGCGTAATCCTCAGATATGTACGCAACTTTCATTCAATTTGAGCTTTTTCATCTGAGCAAGTTAAGTGCCCCAGAAAATTCGTCTTTACGGACTCTTCTGTTTTGACAGATTCTGCCTTTAATTTCGCATTGCCTCTTTTGCTATGTTGAATGGATTTCTTTGTTCCATTAACTTTCAGTAGCTTTGGGAAATGTCCAGAAGTGTTAAGAATGATTGTGTTACCTCTGAACATGTGAATTTTTGATTATGCACTAACCCTCTAATGAGTTTGTTTCAAGTTTGGTGTGGAGGAAGTTTTCAAGGGTCAAGAGAGGAGGATGATATACTATGATCAAGAAGAGTGAAAAGTCTAAGCTTGGGGATGCCCCTGGTTCATCCCTGCATATTTCAAGAAGACTCAAGCATCTAAGCTTGGGGATGCCCAAGGCATCCCCTTCTTCATCGTCAACTTATCAGGTCACCTCTAGTGAAACTATATTTTTATTCGCACATCTTATGTACTTTACTTGGAGCGTCTGTGTGCTTTTATTTTCGTTTTGTTATTTTCATTCTCAGAATAAATTCATGCTTGTGTGGGAGAGAGACACGCTCCGCTGTTTCATATGAACACTGGTGTTCTTAGTTCTATCTTTAATGTTCATGGCGGAGTTGAAAGCTTCGTTAATTGCTATATGGTTGGAAACAGAAATGCTTCATGTGGTAATTGGTATAATGTCTTGAATAATTTGATACTTGGGAATTGTTGTGCTCATATAGATCATGTTTAAGCTCTTGCATCATGTACTTTGCACCTATTAATGAAGAACTACATAGAGCTTGTTAAAATTTGGTTTGCATGATTGGTCTCTGAGTCTAGATATTTTCTGGTTAAGGTGTTTGAACAACAAGGAAGACAGTGTAGAGTCTTATAATGCTTGCAATATGTTCTTATGTAAGTTTTGTTGTAGCGGTTTATACTTGAGTTTGCTTCAAACAACCTTGCTAGCCTAAGCCTTGTATTGAGAGGGATTACTTCTCGTGCATCCAAATCCTTCTGCCAAAAACTATGCCATTTGTGTCCACCATACCTACCTACTACATGGTATTTCTGCCATTCCAAAGTACATTACTTGAGTGCTACCTTTAAAATTCTATTCTTTGTCTTCGCAATACATAGCTCATGGGAAAATAGCCTTAAAAACTATTGTGGTATTGAATATGTTGCTATGTATCTTATTTCTTATAAGTTGCTTGTTGTGCGGTAACCATGTTTCTGGGGACGCCATCAACTTTTTACACCTTTGTTGAATATCATGTGAGTTGCTATGCATGTTCGTCTTGTCTGAAGTAAGGGCGATTTTCATGATCAAATGGTTTGAGTATGCATATTGTTAGAGAAGAACATTGGGCCGCTAACTAAAACCATGAATCATGGTGGAAGTTTCAGTTTGGACATCAATCCTCAATCTCTTATGAGAATATTATCTGTTGTTGAATGCTTAAGCATTAAAAGAGGAGTCCATTATCTGTTTTCTATGTTGTCCCGGTATGGATGTCTAAGTTGAGAATAATCAAAAGCGAAATCCAATGCGAACTTTCTCCTTAGACCTCTGTACAGGCGGCATAGAGGTACCCCTTTGTGACACTTGGTTGAATCATATGTTATGCAATGATAATCCATGTTAATCCAAGCTAATTAGGACAAGGTGCGAGCACTATTGGTATTCTATGCATGAGGCTTGCAACTTATAGGATGTCTGATACATAACACATATGAATTATTACTACCGTTGACAAAATTGTTTCTATGTTTTCAAAATGAAAAGCTCTAGCACAAAAATAGTAATCCATGCTCCCCTCTGCGAAGGGCCTTTCTTTTACTTTATGTTGAGTCAGTTTACCTACTTCTTTCTATCTTAGAAGCAAACACTTGTGTCAACTGTGTGCATTGATTCTTACATGTTTACTTATTGCACTTGTTATATTGCTTTATGTTGACAACTATCCATGAGATATACATGTTACAAGTTGAAAGCAATTGCTGAAACTTAATCATCCTTTGTGTTGCTTCAATGCTTTCTACTAAGAATTTATTGCTTTATGAGTTAACTCTTATGCAAGACTTATTGATGCTTATCTTGAAAGTACTATTCATGAAAAGTCTTTGCTATATGATTCAGTTGTTTAGTTATTATCTTTACTATTGCTTCGAATCACTTCATTCACTTCATATGCTTTACAATAGTATTGATCAAGATTATGTTGGTAGCATGTCACTTAAGAAATTATCCTTGTTATCGTTTACCTACTCGAGGGCGAGTAGGAACTAAGCTTGGGGATGCTTGATACGTCTCCAACGTATCTATAATTTCTTATGTTCCATGCTAGTTTTATGACAATACCTACATGTTTTATTCATACTTTATATCGTTTTGATGCATTTTCCGGAACTAACCTATTAACAAGATGCCGAAGTGCTAGTTCCTGTTTTCTGCTGTTTTGGTTTCAGAAATCCTACAAAGGAAATATTCTCGGAATTGGACGAAATCAACGCCCAGTATCTTATTTTTCCCGGAAGCTTCCAGCACCGAAGAAGAGGGGAGCCAGGGGGCTCCACCCCACAAGGCGGCGCGGCCAGGGGGCGCGCCCCCCTATGGTGTGGCCCCACCAGGACTCCTCCGAGGCTGCCCTTCCGCCTACTTAAAGCCTCCATCGCGAAAACCCTAAGAGAATAAGCCACGGGATGAGAAAAGTTACGCAGCCGCCGCCATCGTGAAGCCAAGTTCGGGGGACAGAAGTCTCTGTTCCGGCACGCCGCCGGACGGTCCCCGAAGGCATCTCCATCGACATCACCGCCATCTTCATCGCCACTGCTGTCTCCAATGATGAGGAGGGAGTAGTTCTCCCTCGAGGCTAAGGGCTCTACCGGTAGCTATGTGGTTAATCTCTCTCTCATGTACCTCAATACAATGATCTCATGAACTGCCTTGCATGATTGAGATCCATATAATGAGCTTTGTATCACTATTAATCTATGTGCTACTCTAGTGATGTTATTAAAGTAGTCTATTCCTCCTTCATGATGTAAAGGTGACGGTGTGTGCATCATGTAGTTCTTGGCATAGGTTATGATTGTAATCTCTTGTAGATTATGGAGTTAACTATTACTATGATAGTATTGATGTGATCTATTCCCCCTTTCATAGCTTAAAGGTGACAGTGTGTATGCTATGTTAGTACTCGGTCTAAATTGCAACGGTCTATTATGCTCTAGAGGTTACTTAAATATGAACTCGAATGTTGTGGCGCTTGTTAACTCCGGCTTGAGGGAGCTCTTGTAGCCCTACACAATGAATGGTGTTTGATCCAACAAAAGAGTGTATGTAGCACAAAGGAAGAGAAGTTATTTATTTATGTGATCATTGTTGAGAGTGTCCACTAGTGAAAGTAGGATCCCTAGGCCTTGTTTCCGAATAGAAAAGTTACACCACAGAGAATTGCCTCCCACGCCAGCAAGCTATTTTCTGGCACCGTTTCCAACAAGTTCTGCTACATGTTTACTTGCTGCAATATTTATTTCAGATTGTTATTACCACTCATATTCATCCATATCACCTGTATTTCACTATCTCTTCGCCGAACTAGTGCACCTATACATCTGACAAGTGTATTAGGTGTGTTGGGGACACAAGAGACTTCTTGTATCGTGATTGCAGGGTTGCTTGAGAGGGATATCTTTGACCTCTACCTCCCTGAGTTCGATAAACCTTGGGTGATTCACTTAAGGGAAACTTGTTGCTGTTCTACAAACCTCTGCTCTTAGAGGCCCAACACTGTCTACAGGAATAGAAGCGTGCGTAGACATCACGAGGTCACCTTATCATGTAGCGCTTTAACCCGTGTCATTGGTCCACTTGGGGGACTTGTTGGTCTTGGTGAGGAGGTGTCCAAAGGCCACCCCGCATCATCTCCCCCCCTTGGGAGAGAGTCGTCCTCGACTCTTGTTCCTCCTCATCTCCATGATAGGGTGATAGGTCGGAGATGTTGAACGTGTTGCTCACTGAGTACTTGGAGGTTTGTATGTCGATGACGTAAGAGTTGTTGTTGATGCGCTTGAGGACCTTGAAAGGCCCATCTCCTCTTGGCTTGAGCTTTGAGTTGCGTTCATGAGGGAACCTTTCTTTCCGAAGGTGAATCCAAACGAGGTCTCCTTCTTCAAACACTCGTTCCTTCTTCTTGGCGTTGAGGCGAGTAGCTTGGCGAAGTACATGCTCTTGAATGGTTGCTCTTGTGTCTTCATGTAGTTTCTTCATGGCGGTGGTGCGCTTATCGAAGTCCATGTTCGTCCTTTCATGAAGAGGTAGTGGAAGAAGGTCGAGCGCCGTGTGCGGTTCGAAGCCATATACAACCATGAACGGACTCCGTGATGTTGTGGAGTGCTTGGCTCGATTGTAGGCGAACTCCGCGTGTGGTAAACACTCTTCCCATGACTTCAAGTTTTTCTTCACTAGTGTGCGTAGGAGAGTAGAGAGGCTTCGATTGACCACTTCCGTTTGTCCGTCGGTTTGAGGGTGCGAGGACGATGAGAACAAGAGCTTCACTCCAAACTTTGCCATGAGTGACTTCCATAGATAACTCATAAACTTGACGTCCCGATCCGACACAATGCTTGCCGGTACTCCATGTAGGCGAACCACTTCCCTGAAAAACAATGAAGCTATGTGTGAAGCATCATCGGTCTTATGGCAAGGTATGAAATGAACCATTTTAGAGAACCTATCCACTACCACAAAGATCGAATCATGCCCATGCTTTGTTCGTGGTAAGCCTAGTACAAAGTCCATGCTTATATCGGACCAAGGAGCATAAGGAATAGGCAACGGTGTATAAAGACCATAAGGGTTGGAAGTGGACTTAGCTTGTAAGCATGTTGTGCACCGTCGGCAAAGGCGTTCCACGTCGCGGTACATTCTTGGCCAATAGTAGTGGGTTGAGAGCATGGCATATGTCTTCTCTCTTCCGAAATGTCCCATAAGACCACCACCATGCGATTCTTGTAAGAGCAAAAGGCGAAGCGACGACATAGGGATACAAAGTTTGTTGCCCTTGAACAAGAATCCTTGGTGCAAATAGAAATCATCGATGCCCTTTTCACTAGAACACTTTGCAAAAATTGGGCCAAAGAAAGCATCGAAGGCATATAGTTCTTTGATTTCATCAAGACCCAACACATGGAAATCCAAACGAGTGAGTAAAAGGGTGAGCTTGCGGGAAAGAGCATCCGCAACTACATTGTCCTTGCCCTTCTTGTATTTGATTACATGTGGGAAGGACTCAATGAACTCAACCCATTTTGCATGCCTTTTGTTCAAATTGTGTTGACTTTTCAAGTACTTCAAAGACTCATGGTCGGAATGAATGACGAACTCTTTTGGCCAAAGGTAATGTTGCCAAACTTCAAGAACACGAACCAAAGCATAAAGTTCCTTGTCATATATAGGATAGTTGAGGCGTGCGCCATCCAACTTCTCAGTATAATATGCCACGGGTTTTCCATCTTGCATAAGAACTCCACCAATACCAAGTCCACTCGCATCACACTCAATCTCAAAAGTTTTTGCAAAATTTGGAAGGACTAGAAGAGGAGCTTCGGTAAGGCGTTTCTTCAACTCATCAAAAGCATTTTGTTGGGCCTTGCCCCACACAAATGGAACATTCTTTTTGGTAAGCTCATTCAAAGGGCAAGCAATGGTGCTAAAATCTTTCACAAAGCGGCGGTAGAAACCGGCGAGTCCATGGAAACTTCGAACTTGACCAACGGTGGTCGGCGTGGGCCAATTATGTATGGCTTCAACCTTCGAAGAGTCCACTTCAATGCCATTGGCGGAAATCACAAATCCAAGGAAAACCAATTTGTTTTGAGCAAATGTGCATTTAGGGAGGTTTGCATAAAGCTTCTCATGACGCAAGATGCATAAAACTTCTCTCACATGTTGCACGTGGTCCTCGAGATTTTTTCTATAAATGAGAATATCATCGAAATAGACAACCACACTCTTGCCAATGAGAGGTCGCAAGATGTGATTCATGAGGCGCATGAAAGTTGATGGAGCATTGGAAAGACCAAATGGCATGACAAGCCATTCATAGAGACCAAGTTTGGTCTTGAATGCCGTCTTCCATTCATCACCAATTGCCATGCGGATTTGGTGGTAGCCACTACGCAAATTGACTTTAGAGAAAATCGTGGCTCCACTCAACTCGTCAAGCATGTCATCTAAACGCGGAATGGGATGGCGGTAACGAACGGTAATGGCATTGATGGGGCGGCAATCCATACACATTCGTTGCGTCTCATCCGATTTAGGAACAAGAATCACAGGAACGGCACAAGGGCTAAGACTTTCTCGAACGTACCCTTTTGCGAGGAGATCTTGTATTTGGCGTTGAATCTCCTTTGTGTCTTCGGGGTTGGTGCGTTAGGCGGCGCGGTTTGGAAGGGGATCGCCTGGTATGAGATCGATGCGGTGCTCGATGCCCCTAAGCGGTGGAAGGCCATGAGGTAGCTCATCGGGGAAGACGTCTTGAAACTCCTTCAAAAGAGACAACAAAGACGAAGTAATGTTGGTTAAGTCGTTAGTCTCCGATGATGGTCCCTTGCAAATGAGCACATAGTGCAATGTGGTGGATGGGTTTTCTTGCACTTCTCTCCACTCGCTTTTGGTGGCTAGGAGGACGCTCTTTCTCTCACTCATGTAAGGCTTGTGGCGCTCACTCTCCTTTTGGTGGGTCGCTCCCTCTCCTCTCAACTCACTATGGTGGTTGTGTTGTTGTGCCCTCGCTAAAGCCTTCGCATTGTCCGCGATGATTTGGCTAGGAGTCATTGGGCGAAGCTCAAACTTCTTATCCTTGACCGTGAAGGTGTATGCATTGGAGAATCCGTCATGTATAGCCTTCTTGTCGAATTGACATGGGCGGCCAAGTAACATGTGGCACACCGTCATGGGCACCACGTCACACTCAATAGTATCTTCATAGGGGCCGATCTTGAAGTTGACGGTGACGGTATGTTGTATCTTGACATTGCCCTTGTCACTTAACCATTGGACATGGTAAGGATGAGGATGCTTGCGAAGCGTGAGGTTGAGCTTCTCACACAACTCGGTGCTTGCGAGGTTGTGACAACTTCCCCCGTCGATGATGACCTTGATTGACTTGCCACCAATACCGGCACGGGTTTGGAAGATGTTGCACCGTTGGTCTTCCATAGCTTGAGGTTGAGTTGTTAGCACCCTTGTTACCACAAGCGAGGGGCTTGGGTCATGCTCACATAAGAGAGGGTCTTCTCCACTTTCTTCATCGTAATCTTCTTCATTGGCGACGACGGCTTGCACAAGGGCTTCATATTCACCTTCACTTAGTGTCTCTATGTCGCCATTCTCCATGGTGATCATGACCTTGGTATTCTTGCACTCAAAGGATTTGTGGCCTTGTGTGCCACACTTGAAGCAAGTGACATTAGATGGTCCCGTAGAGGCCTTTGAGGAGGCGGTGGAGGATACCGTTTGCTTCATGCGACTTTGGATAGTCGGTTGCTTGGATGGTGTAGAGGACACGGCGGGCTTGACACTTGTTGTAGGAGTTGATGTAGCGAGCTTGGAGGTGAAGTATGACTTGGACTTGGAGTACTTGATGTCCTCATTCACTTGGCGCTCGGCCTTGGAGGCTTGGTGAACCAACTCAACCATGTTGGAATATTGTTGGAACTCCACAATTCTCTTGATGGGGTAGTTGAGGCCATTGAAGAACCTAGCGATGGTTTGGTTCTCGGACTCTTGGATGTTGGCTCGCATCATAGTTAACTCCATCTCCTTGAAGAACTCCTCAACGGTCTTGGTGCCTTGCTTCAATTTTTGGAGTTTGTTGAAGAGGTCGGTCATGTAGTGAGTTGGGACGAAGCGAGCTTGCATCTCTTCTTTCATTTCTTCCCAAGTGTTGATTGGCGGTTCTCCCTTTTCTTCCCTTAGAGAGACTACTTGCTCCCACCAAGTGTTTGCATAATCTTCAAACTCAAGAGACGCCATGGCCACTTTCTTGGCACCGGAGTAGTTGTGGATGCGGAAGATCTTGTCAACCTTGAGTGCCCATGAGAGGTAGGCCTCGGCATCGTCTTCACCCTTGAACTTGGGCATGTTGAACTTGAGCTTGATACGTCCAAAACGTATCTACTTTCCCGAACACTTTTGCTATTGTTTTGCCTCTAATTTGTGTATTTTGGATGCAACTAACACGGACTAACGCTGTTTTCAGCAGAACTGGGTGTCTCGTTTTTGTGCAGAAATCCAACTTTCAGGAAAATCCTCGGAATTTATGCGAAGGTCCTATTTTCCCAGAATATTGGCGGAAGGGCAAGCAGGTGGGGGCACGAGGGCCCCACACACTAGGCCGGCGCGCCCAGAGGGGCCCGCGCGGCCCTAGTGTGTGGCGGCCTCGGCTGGCCCCCGACGCCCTCTTTCGGACTACTTATTGCCTTCGACCTAAAAACGCAGGGGGAGAAGTCGAAGTCGCCAAACCCTCCAGAACGCCGCCACATCGCGAAACTCCGTCTCGGGAGCCGAAGTCTCCGTTCCGGCACTCCGCGGGACGGGGAATTGGAGGAGATCATCGCCACCATCACCACCGACGCCTCTCCATCGACCAGCCATGTTTCCCCCATCCATGTGTGAGTAATTCCCCCACTGTAGGCTGAAGGGGATGGTAGGGATTGGATGAGATTGGTCATGTAATAGTATAAGATTGTTAGGGCATAGTGCCTAGTGTCCGTAATTGGTACTTTGATGATATTGTTGCAACTTGTTATGCTTAATGCTTGTCACTAGGGCCCGAGTGCCATGATCTCAGATCTGAACATGTTATTATTTCATCATGATATTCATTGTTTATGGTCTTACCTGCAAGTTGTATACACATGTCGCTGTCCGGAACCAATGGCCCCGAAGTGACAGAAATCGGGACAACCGGAGGGGATGGTAGTGATGTGAGGATCACATGTGTTCACGGAGTGTTAATGCTTTGCTCCGGTACTCTATTAAAAGGATTACCTTAATATCCAGTAGATTCCCTTGAGGCCCGGCTGCCACCGGCTGGTAGGACAAAAGATGTTGTGCAAGTTTCTCATTGCGAGCACGTACGACTATAATTGGAACACATGCCTATTGATTGCTTTGTACTTAGACACCGTTTTATTATTATCTGCAAATGCCCTGCTTGATTGTTACATGAGTTTCTCTCATCCATGCAACGCCCGTTATCCGTCCCCGTGCCTACATTATTTTAATCCTGCTGTTTACTATAATCACTACCTGTCTCGTACTCGCTATTGTTATTTCACTACTTATGCTATAAAATTACTACGATAAACTCTTGCAAGCATTTCCAGTGCAGCTGAATTGACAACTCCGTTGTTAAGGCTTTCAAGTATTCTTTGTCTCCCTTGTGTCGAATCAATAAATTGGGTTTTACTACCCACGAAGACTGTTGCGATCCCCTATACTTGTGGGTTATCAAGACTGTTTTCTGGCGCCGTTGCCGGGGAGCATAGCTTTATTTGGAAGTTCACTTGGATTGATATTGTTCGCTGCAAACTCTCCATCATGGGTAAAACTCGCGATCCTAAAGTCGCCATATTACCATCCACTACAAGAAAAGGTACAACTCTGAGTACCTCTGCTTCTCTTGATTCACCATCTGTGATTGATAAACTTGTTTCACCGCCACATGCTTCACTTGCTGGTACTTCTGCTGAATCTGAAAACTCTGCTCGTGCTTCCAAACCCCTGAAAACCAAGTTGTTCGAAAGTGTCCACCATAAATACCTATGCATGGCATTTCAAACCATTCCAAGTAAATTCTCATGCGCTACCTTTAAAACCTTCAAAATGTTTCTCAATTTGTGTTAATGTTTCATAGCTCATGAGGAAGTATGTGGTGTTTAACCTTCAACCTTGTCATTTACTCTTGACGGACTTTCATTATGGACTAGTGGCACATCCGCTTATCCAATAATTTTGCAAAAAGAGCTGGCAATGGGGTTCCCAGCCCCGATTAATCAAACTTCATTAATAATTCTCTTCACATGTTTTGCTCTGATTCATCAGTAAGCAACTTAATTTTGCAAATAGACACTCCTCCATGGTATGTGATTGATGGAAGGCACCCGATGATTCGTTAGCCATGGCTTGTGTAAGCAAAGGTTGGGGGAGTGTCACTCATAATAAAACTAAAATACGTGTGTAAACAAAAGAGAAGAGGGATGATCTACCTTGCTCCTTCATGGGAACCGCTCTTGGAAGTCCGGTTGGCGACGTAGTTGGTGTACCCATTACCATTCGTTGACAACAACAAACACCTCTCAAAACAATTTTACTCCTGTTTTAAAAATGAAAAGCTCTAGCGCATGTTAATCCCGCTTCCCTCTGCGAAGGGTCAATCTTTTACTTTTATGTTGTGTCTCCATCCTTTCTTTGAGCACTTTCTTGAGAGCACAACTGTCATTCTTAGTATAATATGCTTGTCTCAAAATATGATTGATTGTGGTATAACTTTGATGCTTTTATCTTTGACAATCACTATTTCTAGTCTTTCTATGAACTTCAGAGGTGCCTGAGCATTTATGTTTTGCTGATCAAATATGGGCAAGCGAGATACCACTCTATCATACTCTTTTATGAACATTGCAATCCTGCTTATATACATGATTCATGATGCTTATTATTAATTGTTGGTACCTTTCCATGATTGACATAGCTATTAGATGATCTTATTTGCATGTATCTTATTATGAACTGCCTAAGTGTTAGCCATAGCATGAGAATATTTACATCATATGAACAAATGTGTTCGTGAAAGTTCTTTTATCGCTCAGTTGTTAACTGAATTGCTTGAGGACAAGCAATAAGCTAAGCTTGGGGGAGTTGATACGTCCAAAACGTATCTACTTTCCCGAACACTTTTGCTATTATTTTGCCTCTAATTTGCGTATTTTGGATGCAACTAACACGGACTAACGCTGTTTTCAGCAGAACTGTTCGGTGTCTCGTTTTGTGCAGAAATCCAACTTTCAGAAAATCCTCGGAATTTATGCAAAAGGTCCTATTTTCCCAGAATATTGGCGGAGGGCAGCCGGTGGGGGCACGAGGGCCCCACACAGGCCGGCGCGGAGAGGGGCCCGCGCGGCCCTAGTGTGTGGCGGCCTCGGCTGGCCCCCGACGCCCTCTTTCGGACTACTTATTGCCTTCGACCTAAAAATGCAGGGGAGAAGTCGAAGTCACCAAACCCTCCGAACGCCGCCACATCGCGAAACTCCATCTCGGGAGCCAGAAGTCTCCGTTCGGCACTCCGCCGGACGGGGAATTGGAGGAGATCATCGCCACCATCACCACCGACGCCTCTCCATCGACCAGCCATGTTTCCCCCATCCATGTGTGAGTAATTCCCGCTGTAGGCTGAAGGGGATGGTAGGGATTGGATGAGATTGGTCATGTAATAGTATAAGATTGTTAGGGCATAGTGCCTAGTGTCCGTAATTGGTACTTTGATGATATTGTTGCAACTTGTTATGCTTAATGCTTGTCACTAGGGCCCGAGTGCCATGATCTCAGATCTGAACATGTTATTATTTCATCATGATATTCATTGTTTATGGTCTTACCTGCAAGTTGTATACACATGTCGCTGTCCGGAACCAATGGCCCCGAAGTGATAGAAATCGGGACAACCGGAGGGGATGGTAGTGATGTGAGGATCACATGTGTTCACGGAGTGTTAATGCTTTGCTCCGGTACTCTATTAAAAGGATTACCTTAATATCCAAGATTCCCTTGAGGCCCGCTGCCACCAGCTGGTAGGACAAAAGATGTTGTGCAAGTTTCTCATTGCGGCACGTACGACTATAATTGGAACACATGCCTATTGATTGCTTTGTACTTAGACACCGTTTTATTATTATCTGCAAATGCCCTGCTTGATTGTTACATGAGTTTCTCTCATCCATGCAACGCCCGTTATCCGTCCCCGTGCCTACATTATTTTAATCCTGCTGTTTACTATAATCACTACGCTGTCTCATTTCGCTATTGTTATTTCCACGCTATCGCTTATAAAATCATACTATAAACTCTTGCGAGTGTCGTTTCCAGTGTGCACTGAATTGACAACTCCGTTGTTAAGGCTTTCAAGTATTCTTTGTCTCCCCTTGTGTCGAATCAATAAATTGGGTTTTACTACCCACGAAGACTGCTGCGATCCCCTATACTTGTGGGTTATCAAGACTGTTTTCTGGCGCCGTTGCCGGGGAGCATAGCTTTATTTGGAAGTTCACTTGGATTGATATTGTTCGCTGCAAACTCTCCATCATGGGTAAAACTCGCGATCCTAAAGTCGCCATATTACCATCCACTACAAGAAAAGGTACAACTCTGAGTACCTCTGCTTCTCTTGATTCACCATCTGTGATTGATAAACTTGTTTCACCGCCACATGCTTCACTTGCTGGTACTTCTGCTGAATCTGAAAACTGCTCGTGCTTCCAAACCCTGAAAACCAAGTTGTTCCAAAGTGTCCACCATAAATACCTATGCATGGCATTTCAAACCATTCCAAGTAAATTCTCATGCGCTACCTTTAAAACCTTCAAAATGTTTCTCAATTTGTGTTAATGTTTCATAGCTCATGAGGAAGTATGTGGTGTTTAACCTTCAACCTTGTCATTTACTCTTGACGGACTTTCATTATGGACTAGTGGCACATCCGCTTATCCAATAATTTTGCAAAAAGAGCTGGCAATGGGGTTCCCAGCCGATTAATCAAACTTCATTAATAATTCTCTTCACATGTTTTGCTCTGATCCATCAGTAAGCAACTTAATTTTGCAAATAGACACTCCTCCATGGTATGTGATTGATGGAAGGCACCCGATGATTCGGTTAGCCATGGCTTGTGTAAGCAAAGGTTGGGGGGAGTGTCACTCATAATAAAACTAAAATACGTGTGTAAACAAAAGAGAAGAGGGATGATCTACCTTTCTCCTTCATGGGAACCGCTCTTGGAAGTCCGGTTGGCGACGTAGTTGGTGTACCCATTACCATTCGTTGACAACAACAAACACCTCTCAAAACAATTTTACTCCTATTTTAAAATGAAAAGCTCTAGCGCATGTTAATCCCTGCTTCCCTCTGCGAAGGGTCAATCTTTTACTTTTATGTTGTGTCTCCATCCTTTCTTTGAGCACTTTCTTGAGAGCACAACTGTCATTCTTAGTATAATATGCTTGTCTCAAAATATGATTGATTGTGGTATAACTTTGATGCTTTTATCTTTGACAATCACTATTTCTAGTCTTTCTATGAACTTCAGAGGTGCCTGAGCATTTATGTTTTGCCGATCAAATATGGGCAAGCGAGATACCACTCTATCATACTCTTTTATGAACATTGCAATCCTGCTTATATACATGATTCATGATGCTTATTATTAATTGTTGGTACCTTTCCATGATTGACATAGCTATTAGATGATCTTATTTGCATGTATCTTATTATGAACTGCCTAAGTGTTAGCCATAGCATGAGAATATTTACATCATATGAACAAATGTGTTCGTGAAAGTTCTTTTATCGCTCAGTTGTTAACTGAATTGCTTGAGGACAAGCAATAAGCTAAGCTTGGGGGAGTTGATACGTCCAAAACGTATCTACTTTCCCGAACACTTTTGCTATTATTTTGCCTCTAATTTGCGTATTTTGGATGCAACTAACACGGACTAACACTGTTTTCAGCAGAATTTCGTGTCTCGTTTTTTGCGTAAATCCAACTTTCAGAAAATCCTCGAATTTATGCAGAAGGTCCTATTTTCCCAGAATATTGGCGGAGCTGAAGGGCAAGCTGGGGGCACGAGGGCCCCACACACTAGGCCGGCGCGGCCTGGAGGGCCCGCGCGGCTAGTGTGTGGCGGCCTCGGCTGGCCCCCGACGCCCTCTTCGGACTACTTATTGCCTTCGACCTAAAAATGCGGGGAGAAGTCGAAGTCACCAGAAACCCTCCAACGCCGCCACATCGCGAAACTCCATCTCGGGAGCCAGAAGTCTCCGTTGGCACTCCGCCGGGACGGGGAATTGGAGGAGATCATCGCCACCATCACCACCGACGCCTCTCCATCGACCAGCCATGTTTCCCCATCCATGTGTGAGTAATTCCCCCGTTGTAGGCTGAAGGGGATGGTAGGGATTGGATGAGATTGGTCATGTAATAGTATAAGATTGTTAGGGCATAGTGCCTAGTGTCCGTAATTGGTACTTTGATGATATTGTTGCAACTTGTTATGCTTAATGCTTGTCACTAGGGCCCGAGTGCCATGATCTCAGATCTGAACATGTTATTATTTCATCATGATATTCATTGTTTATGGTCTTACCTGCAAGTTGTATACACATGTCGCTGAACCAATGGCCCCGAAGTGACAGAAATCGGGACAACCGGAGGGGATGGTAGTGATGTGAGGATCACATGTGTTCACGGAGTGTTAATGCTTTGCTCCGGTACTCTATTAAAAGGAGTACCTTAATATCCAGTAGATTCCCTTGAGGCCCGGCTGCCACCGGCTGGTAGGACAAAAGATGTTGTGCAAGTTTCTCATTGCGAGCACGTACGACTATAATTGGAACACATGCCTATTGATTGCTTTGTACTTAGACACCATTTTATTATTATCTGCAAATGCCCTGCTTGATTGTTACATGAGTTTCTCTCATCCATGCAACGCCCGTTATCCGTCCCCGTGCCTACATTATTTTAATCCTGCTGTTTACTATAATCACTACTCTCTGTTACTTCACTGTTGTTATTTCACTACTGCTATCTTGCTATAAAACTGTTACTATCGATAAACTCTTGCGAGCAAGTCTGTTTCCAGGTGCAGCTGAATTGACAACTCCGTTGTTAAGGCTTTCAAGTATTCTTTGTCTCCCTTGTGTCGAATCAATAAATTGGGTTTTACTACCCACGAAGACTGCTGCGATCCCCTATACTTGTGGGTTATCAAGATGTTTTCTGGCGCCGTTGCCGGGGAGCATAGCTTTATTTGGAAGTTCACTTGGATTGATATTGTTCGCTGCAAACTCTCCATCATGGGTAAAACTCGCGATCCTAAAGTCGCCATATTACCATCCACTACAAGAAAAGGTACAACTCTGAGTACCTCTGCTTCTCTTGATTCACCATCTGTGATTGATAAACTTGTTTCACCGCCACATGCTTCACTTGCTGGTACTTCTGCTGAATCTGAAAACTCTCATAATATTGATAATGTTTCTGCTGTGCTTGATGATAGTGGTTCATTGGGATCCTTTCTAGATGCTACAATTGCTAGGTCTAGACAAATTGAAAATGCTGAAACTCCTGATGCTACTACACCTGTTAATTCACCTGAACTTGATTATTCTAGTGATGATCCTGATGAAGATTATGTGGAGCTTAATGATGATCTTATTAATAGATGCAATGCTACTGCTGATGCAAGTAAAATTAAAAAGTTTCTCACACAATATACTGTTAGACATAAGTTATCTCCTGATCCTAAATTTGCCACATCTCCTATATGCATTAAGGATAAAGATTATGATTTTCTCTTGATCTATCTCATATAGCTATTGTAGAGAAAGCACCCTTTTGTGGTACTGAAAAAGAAAGTGCTGTAGAACACATGATTGAACTTTCTTCTATGAGTAGCTTGTTTTCTGATGATGTCAAGATGCGTACTTATTTTGTCGCTAAAATTTTTCCTTTCTCATTAAAGGATGATGCTAAAACTTGGTATAATAATTTGCCTCCTGGTTCTATTAAAAGTCCAACTGATTTGCGTGATGTTTTCTTTCGAAAATACTTTCCTGCTAGTGCTCAACATATTGCTTTACAGAGAATTTATAGATTTGACCAGGG
The DNA here is from genome assembly GCA_030979885.1 of Lolium multiflorum. NCBI lineage: Eukaryota > Viridiplantae > Streptophyta > Magnoliopsida > Poales > Poaceae > Lolium > Lolium multiflorum. The sequence continues at coordinate 346,477,892 of CM061749.1, forward strand.
AGATGAAGAGAAATTGCCCGAGGCTTGGGCAAGATTTTGTTCTCTTATCAGAGCTCGACCTGGACATGATTTAGAAAAGAATGATCTACTTGATATATTTTATAGTGGACTAACCATTGAGTCTAGGGCATATTTGGATAGTTGTGCTGGTTGTGTTTTCAGGAAAAGAACTCCAGACGAAGCTGAAGAATTATTGGCTAAAATAGGCCGGAATCATGATGATTGGACTACGCCTGAACCAATTCCAACGCCAATATTGAAGAAGAGGGGTTTAATTAAATTGAATGATGAAGATATGAGGGAAGCCAAGAAGTCTCTCAAGGAGAAAGGTATTAAATCTGAAGATGTGAAGAATCTACCTCCCATAGAAGATATATGTGAGATAATTCCCCTTCATCCATGATTGAGGTAAATTCCCTTCAGCGCTTTACTAGGGAAGATATTCCGTATTCAAAACCTCCTGCGCAATGCTTAGATGAGTTTGATAATTATATTGTTAAGCAAGAAAATTTTAATATGAGAGTAGAGAATCATCTAATGGAAAATTCTCAAGCTATTAGCAATTTGCATGATATTGTGGAGAGAACCTCCAATGATGTTAAGATGCTTGTTAAACATTTTCAAATGGTTCAAACTCAAATTGATCAGCTTACTAAAGTGCAAAATGACTTATTACAAAATAATTCTAAAGAGAAACATGCTTATGAAGTAACAACTAGAGGTGGTGTCTCTACCCAGGATCCTCTATATCCTGAAGGGCATCCCAAAAGAATTGAACAAGATTCTCAACGCATTGAACCTAGTGCTCCTTCTAAGAAAAAGAAGAAGAAACATAAAAATGTTGTAGAATCCTCTGAATATGTTAATGATCCTAATAGTATTTCTATTTCCGATGCTGAAACTGAAAGTGGTAATGAACATGATAATAATAATGGTAATGATAAGAATGATGTTTCTGATAAAGAAGGAGTTGAAGAAGAACCTGAAAAGCATGCTAAAAATAAGAAGTATACTAAAGAAGATTTTATTGCTAAGAAACATGGTAATAAAAGGGAACCTTGGGTGCAAAAGCAAATGCCTTTTCCTGCTAAGAAACTAAAATCAAAGGAAGAAGAACACTATAATAAATTTTGTGATTGGATGAAACCTTTATTCTTGCAAATCCCTTTGACTGATGCTATTAAATTGCCTCCTTATTCAAAGTATATGAAAGATATTGTTACTAACAAAAGGAAAATCCCCAATGAGGAAATTTCCACTATGCTTGCTAATTACTCTTTCAATGGCAAAGTTCCAAAGAAGTTGGGCGACCCAGGTATACCTACTATTCCTTGTTCTATTAAGAATAATTATGTTAAGACTGCTCTATGTGACTTGGGAGCCGGTGTTAGTGTTATGCCTTTCTCTCTTTATAAGAGACTTTACTTAGATAAGTTGATACCTACTGATATATCTTTGCAAATGGCTGATAAATCTACTGCTATTCCTGTTGGTATATGTGAGGATGTTCCTGTTCAAGTTACTAATAACTGCTTGATATTAACTGATTTTGTTGTGTTGGAAATGCCTGAAGATGATAATATGTCTATTATTCTTGGGAGACCTTTTCTTAACACGCAGGGGCTGTTATTGATTGCAATAAAGGAAAGGTTACTTTCAATGTTGATATAGGAGCATACCGTTTATTTTCCCAAGAGGATTGAGAAAGCGTGTGGAGTTAATACAATTTCTAATGTGAGAACTATCAAAGTGGGAACTATTGATTGTCCTATATATGAGCCTAAAGAAGAATATCAAACTCTTATGATTGGATCCATATCAATACAATTCAAGGTAACATGATTGATTTGAGGTTTATTTCTTCTTATGCTATGTAAAATTTATTTGGTGGCAAGACTTGATCAACCTTGTTAACAAATACTTTTTATATGCATAGAGGAGGTAAACAACATCTCTTTCTTCCTCCATTTGCTCTAGTTGCTGTAGCACTTTTATTTTGCAAAGTTCCTTAGTTAATTAGAGATTTCAAAAAATTTCCTGGCCAGTAATAATAAACTTAATACCCAAAAATGTGCATTTTTCGAAGTTTTCAAAATTCACAAAAATTATACCGTTGGTCCTATTTTTCGACGAGGCACTGGGAGCACTGGGATGACCAGTGGGGCACCCCAGGTGGCACCCCACAGGCCGGCGCGGCCAGCAAGGGGGGCGCGCCACCCTGGTGTGTGGGTCCCCCTTTACCCCACTTTAGCATCTCTTTCGCCCACTCTCTTCTCTCTCCCGAAAAAACTCACACCAGGTTCCTCTCACTCGCATTTTTGCTCAAGAACTCCAGATTTCTCGATCTCTTTGTTCAGCCCAGATTTCTGTCTGAAATTTGGCACATTTACTCTTCGGTATGTGACTCCTCCGACTATGTATATATTGAATATTTTGCTGCTGTAGGTAACATGTTTAGTGAGCTTCATGCTTGTTCTAAGATGTATAAACTAGTTTTGATGCATGTTTAGTACTCTAGCAAGTTCCTATGGTAGTTTCTCTCGATTATATGTCACCAAATCAAATTTTATATTGTTTGTTGAAAAATTTCAGAAAAGGGGGATGGACAACTTTAACTTTGGAGAAGTGTTCCAAGGGGAGACAACAAGCACGGGGAGGCCCTCTAGGTCATCCACCCGATGCAGGCCATCCTATAATGAGGATCTCATCGCACCAAGCTTCGCACCCGAGGAGGACAATGGAGTCCCTAACGCTTCATCTTTCCCATGTTATGACTTTTTGAGAAATGCAGGTTTGTTGGATGATTTCTTGACCCTCGTCGGTAAGGCAGGCTTAACCACCTATGTGGGAGATGAGAGTGAGCAATACTACACGCTCACTAAAATCTTTGTGGAGAGCTTCAAGTTCAACAATAAGCACTTTCACCCGACAGTTTCATTCAAGATCTATGGTAAACCTATTACTATGAAGTTGGAAAATTTTTGTGCTGCATTGGGTATCCCTGTAGGTACAGCAAGGAAGATCGAGGACAACCCAAGGGAATTGTTGGAGCTCTATCGAGGGACCACCAATGATGATTGTTGCACCATTCAGCGTGGCAAGATAAGAAACATTCAACTCCCCACCATTAAGTATTTTGCTTATTACATTGGTACTAGCATTCTTGGTAGGGAGAATACTAGCAACATATCTAGCTATCACCTTGGTTTCTTAATTGCTGCACTCACTGGGGACACGCCTTATCATCTTGGTGCTCTTGTTGCTCGCCGCTTGTCTAACAAGGGGCCTATATTTGGAGGAATTATTGCTTCGCGCGTTTTAGCATATTTAGAGCTTCCTCTTGACCCTAATGATGTAAAAATAGCTCCTATGAGGCTCGATATTGCTGCTATGAAGAGTCATCAATTTGTTACAACCGACTCTAGTTTAGATAAGATTGTCTATAGAATATTGTTTGCTGACGGGGAAGAGAGGGAAATCCTTTTGCCGCAGCCAGATTTGTTCAGTATTGACAGGAAACCATGGTCGCGCACTAAGGAGGAGGTGGATGAGCAATTGAAGATACAAGGCTTCCACCAGCAGCATGACTCCGAGGACGCCGAGCCCTCCTACGACTACACCGTCACGTATCCGGGTGCTTCTTCTAGCACATACCCGGAATATGATCCATCTTCGTACTACGAAGGTGCTTCTTCATGGGCACCATGGGGTTGATCTCCACTTAGGCCAAAAGCCTAAGCTTGGGGGGAGGTATACCGGCATCACTCATTCTTTGCATATTATGGTTGCTGGATACTTGTACATACTTGTTTAGTTTCTTTGAGTGGTTTTCTAATGAGAGGGAGATGATATTTGGGGAAGTGCTGCCTGAAAACAGATTCTGGACTGTTACTAAAAAATTCATGCGCACCGCCAGGACGTTATTTTGAGCTGCCAATTTTTGTGCGTGTTTCCCAGGTTGTTATCTAACTTTCATTAGTTGAACACTTTTCGAGCTGAGCAACGGAAGATTTTTGTAAAAATCGATTTCTGTACTGCTGTCAGGATTTGGCAGATTTCTGCCATCTTGTTTTTCTGTGTTTCTTTTAGTTTTCATTTTCTTGTTCTTGCTTTGTTTCTTTCCTAAAACACAAAAAGACCAAAAATATTTCTGTTGTTTCTCTTCACCATTTGTTTATCTTGGTTTCTTACATTTGTCTTGCTTTATTTGCTATTGCTAGTTTGCTATAGGAAAACCCAAAAGATTTTGCTTTGTTTGCTTGTTTCCTTTTGTTCTTGTGTCCAAATTCGAAAACACCAAAAATATTTGCTGTTCTTATTTGGTTTTGTAAAGTTCTTTATGTGTTCAATGGTCTTCGGTGGCTGGAGCGTTCATTTCATATTATTCAAGCTACACAAGTGAAAAGGCAATAATGACGATCTACGACAATCTGATTGTGGTGAGAGGCTGGTATGAACTCTATTTGTTTTCATTTTTGTACATATACTCATCCATGTGAGCATGCTTGGTTGGTTCATGTGAGGTATATGTCATTTAAGAAAGTCTAGTAGTTCACGATATCTCATGTTTAGCTCCAATTTATTAATATAAGTAGCATGTCATGGATGTTTGCTTGCATTGTTTTATTCATAAATAGGTATGATATTGTGGTATCCTCCTCTGAATAATTCTCTTGAATCAACTTGGCACATGCTCACGCATGCATAGACTGAACAAAATGTCAATTAAGCCTCAATGATTTACATTGCCTTAGAGTTCTGTATCACTTTTATGCCTCAGTTAATCTATTTTGCCGCAAGCATGATTATGACAGTTCGCTCTCTTGATTTGTCGCTCCCTAGTCTTTTGCTAGCCTTCACTTGTACTGAGTGGGAACACTGCTCGTGCTTCCAAACCCCTGAAAACCAAGTTGTTCGAAAGTGTCCACCATAAATACCTATGCATGGCATTTCAAACCATTCCAAGTAAATTCTCATGCGCTACCTTTAAAACCTTCAAAATGTTTCTCAATTTGTGTTAATGTTTCATAGCTCATGAGGAAGTATGTGGTGTTTAACCTTCAACCTTGTCATTTACTCTTGACGGACTTTCATTATGGACTAGTGGCACATCCGCTTATCCAATAATTTTGCAAAGAGCTGGCAATGGGGTTCCCAGCCCCGATTAATCAAACTTCATTAATAATTCTCTTCACATGTTTTGCTCTGATTCATCAGTAAGCAACTTAATTTTGCAAATAGACACTCCTCCATGGTATGTGATTGATGGAAGGCACCCGATGATTCGGTTAGCCATGGCTTGTGTAAGCAAAGGTTGGGGGAGTGTCACTCATAATAAAACTAAAATACGTGTGTAAACAAAAGAGAAGAGGGATGATCTACCTTGCTCCTTCATGGGAACCGCTCTTGGAAGTCCGGTTGGCGACGTAGTTGGTGTACCCATTACCATTCGTTGACAACAACAAACACCTCTCAAAACAATTTTACTCCTGTTTTAAAAATGAAAAGCTCTAGCGCATGTTAATCCCTGCTTCTCTGCGAAGGGTCAATCTTTTACTTTTATGTTGTGTCTCCATCCTTTCTTTGAGCACTTTCTTGAGAGCACAACTGTCATTCTTAGTATAATATGCTTGTCTCAAAATATGATTGATTGTGGTATAACTTTGATGCTTTTATCTTTGACAATCACTATTTCTAGTCTTTCTATGAACTTCAGAGGTGCCTGAGCATTTATGTTTTGCTGATCAAATATGGGCAAGCGAGATACCACTCTATCATACTCTTTTATGAACATTGCAATCCTGCTTATATACATGATTCATGATGCTTATTATTAATTGTTGGTACCTTTCCATGATTGACATAGCTATTAGATGATCTTATTTGCATGTATCTTATTATGAACTGCCTAAGTGTTAGCCATAGCATGAGAATATTTACATCATATGAACAAATGTGTTCGTGAAAGTTCTTTTATCGCTCAGTTGTTAACTGAATTGCTTGAGGACAAGCAATAAGCTAAGCTTGGGGGAGTTGATACGTCCAAAACGTATCTACTTTCCCGAACACTTTTGCTATTATTTTGCCTCTAATTTGCGTATTTTGGATGCAACTAACACGGACTAACGCTGTTTTCAGCAGAACTGTTCTGGTGTCTCGTTTTTGTGCAGAAATCCAACTTTCAGGAAAATCCTTGGAATTTATGCAGAAGGTCCTATTTTCCCAGAATATTGGCGGAGCCTGAAGGGCAAGCCAGGTGGGGGCACGAGGCCCCACACACAGGCCGGCGCGGCCCGGGGAGGGGCCCGCGCGGCCCTAGTGTGTGGCGGCTCGGCTGGCCCCCGACGCCCTCTTCGGACTACTTATTGCCTTCGACCTAAAAATGCAGGGGGAGAAGTCGAAGTCACCAGAAACCCTCCAGAACGCCGCCACATCGCGAAACTCCATCTCGGGAGCCAGAAGTCTCCGTTCTGGCACTCCGCCCGGACGGGAATGGAGGAGATCATCGCCACCATCACCACCGATGCCTCTCCATCGACCAGCCATGTTTCCCCCATCCATGTGTGAGTAATTCCCCCGTTGTAGGCTGAAGGGGATGGTAGGGATTGGATGAGATTGGTCATGTAATAGTATAAGATTGTTAGGGCATAGTGCCTAGTGTCCGTAATTGGTACTTTGATGATATTGTTGCAACTTGTTATGCTTAATGCTTGTCACTAGGGCCCGAGTGCCATGATCTCAGATCTGAACATGTTATTATTTCATCATGATATTCATTGTTTATGGTCTTACCTGCAAGTTGTATACACATGTCGCTGTCCGGAACCAATGGCCCCGAAGTGACAGAAATCGGGACAACCGGAGGGGATGGTAGTGATGTGAGGATCACATGTGTTCACGGAGTGTTAATGCTTTACTCCGGTACTGTTGACGTCCGAAACCCACCGGCGGGCAGCGACGGGCAACACCGTAGAGCCGGGAACAACCTAGGGCTGCGGCTGGCCGAGGTCCCTCCGAGCGACGGCCCGCAAAGCCTTCTGGTCACACGTCCGATGCTGATTGCAAGGGTGCCACCTGACCTATACCTGGCCAGGAAGGTGATGGAGATGCCTCGCTTAGTTTCCTGCATGGCATACACGTAAACATTAAATATGAGCCTCGATCGGCTCTCGGGTCCTGTGAATCGGCTCAAGGAGCCGATCCACCCATGATTCGTACGGGGTGCACAAATATATGGTGGTCCTGCTTGATCAAGATAAAGCTAATGAGATCTACGACGATTTAGGGTTTTCACCGCATAATCGGATCATCCTACTCAGGATTGGGCCTCGCGGCCACGCACGGTGATCGTAAGCCGATCCTAGACAAGGCCTAAAAACCAACACGAGGTTGATCCCGGAACATCCTGTCTAGGACTAGCAAACGACACCCTACGTGCCGCTGGATCCTCCCCCTTGTAAGGCCTAACTATTGCAGATATTAAACTAATCCTTGATGAACAAGGAGCAACCGTAGCGGATCGGATCTACTAAATAATGATCAAGCGGGGTGCCGCCCCTACACCTAAGATAGGTGTAAGGGCGGCTAGACATGCAAGGGTTGCACTACGATAGCATGTTACACGAAGAACTATGCTAACCCTAACACATCTATGATAACTACGTTGCTCGCCATCAAAAAGGCTTCAGTACGAGCAACGCATGAACAACGTGGAGCTTGTGCTGCCTAGATCGCAAGATGCGATCTAGGCAGCATGTTGCTTACCGTAGAAACCCTCGAGACGAAGGAGTTGGCGATGCGCCGAGATTGATTTGGTTGGTTGAACGTTGGTTGTTGTTTATTCCATAAACCCTAGATACATATTTATAGTCCAGGGGACTTTCTAATTTAGACGTGCACCTAACCGTGCACGGGTAAAACTCTATCTAAGATACGATCTACTATATTACAGATATATGGGCAATCTAGCCCAACTTTGCATATAAGGCCGATCTACGTATTTTCTCCGTATATAATCTTCAAGCCCATCTTAATCGTGGCCCACCTCTGACTTGGTCAAATTCCGGTGATAACACATGCCCCCCTGGTTTTGGAATTATCAATTCCAAAATCACTCCGTTTTCTCTTCGTCGGGTCATGTCATGGCAGAACCGTTGCAGTATCCTTTATCATGATGCCTTGTCTCCTCAACTTCTTGCAAAACTTGATACCTTTAGCACCACTTCCTTGGAAACCGCAATGGCTTTAAATCCCCATTAGACTCCTCCTTATTAAACTGTGCCGATTGACTAGCCTCCTTCATCCCCTTCCTCTGCTTTAGCTATCGGCACTAAAAAACCCTCTTTCCCTGTAGCAATGTCTTCTTCTCCTCCGTCTACTCCGGCCTCTCTTTCCAATCTTCTTCCCCAAGCGAGCCAATGTCGGAGCCCGAGTGGGACTTTGATCTCATGTCAGATGGCGACATGCCCCTGACCGATGAGGAGGGTGACCTCCACCTCCTCGTTGAAGGGGAACTGGAGAGCGAAAACGAGGATGACCTCTCCTCATGGAGGAAGCCCACTTCCTATGATAAGGAAGAGGAAGACGAGGATGCGGAGGAGGAAGATGATTCCTCCTCCTCTGCTGGATACCCGCCGGCGAAGCGCCTCCGTGCTTGGGCAGACAGTGAAGATGACGATGACGATGCAGAGGAAGAAGCTCCGGTCGAAGGCTGGGGCAGCAGTGACGAGGAGTTCTCCGGAAGTAGCGCCGGTGACAGCTACGATGCCGACGACGAGGGCAGCGAGGATTAGTGATATAGCATCAGTAGTACGCGAGCAATCGGCTCTTCTTTTGTTCCTCTTTGAGCAATCGGCTCTTCATTGTAAAAACCCTCCTTTGTTAATGAAGGAGTATTTCCAGTCAACTGTTTTGCCGATAGTCAAAGTCACAAAATCTCCAAAAAGAGCCGATGGCATCGCATCGGTCTCTATCATAAAAACACGAGTAAAGTCGACCTAGCCGCCCTTCCAAACGGTAACCTGCGACCTCCATCTGAAAAGGCAAACTCAGATCCCCAAATCGCCGCCTGAGCAGTTCCAACCCAGAACCACCTACACAGATCTCGACCGCGCCGCCCCCAGCTCCTTCAACGCATCCCATGGCGGAATCATCCAATACCGACACCACGGCTTCCGGACTGAAGGTAATCCTCAACCTCCTCTCGCCGTTCGACTTGACATGGGATTAATGGCAAACACCTGAATTAATGTTTCGCTCCGCTACTAATTTAGGTTTCAGACATTCTTCTGCCACATCCTTCTCTCGCAAATTCGATGTGCCTCGGTCCTCGTTCTTCCGAGAGTCCCGCCCTGTTAATTTCGTGCGAAGCTAACAGAATCCCCTTCGTGAGCCAGAACCTAGATCTGACTTCCTGGGCCGACTGCTTGCGAGCCTGGCCTAATCCTCCTGAGGGTTGGGTGGCATGGTACAATAGAGTATCAAAAACCCACTATGCCACTTGGGAAACCATAGGGATAGCCGATGCCCTGTCATTATCATTATCTCCTCTTGAGAAGAATGAGAACATCCTGAAAACCATCGGCTACTTCTGGTCTGATGCACTGAACTGCTTCATGTTTGGTCATGGCCCTATGACACCGACCCTGCTGGATGTGGCCATGATCACAGGCCTAGACATTGCATCCCCCAGCCCTTCTGCATTCAAACTGCCAAAAGTCCCTTTCACTCTTTCCTCTAAAAAAGAGTGTACCAGCTGGGGCGCCTATCTCAATCGTTATATGAAAAACAAAGGCCCCGTGACAGAGAGGGAGCACACAGCCTTCCTGAATTTCTGGCTGGAGCACTTCATATTCTGTGGCCCATCACTTGCTCCTACCAAGAATTACCTCTCCCTGGCCTATGAACTTGCTAAAGGCACCCAACTCGGCCTAGGCAAACTGTTTCTTGGAGAAGTCTACCGATCCCTTCAACTGATGTCTGTCAAACTGTTCTCTCAAAAGACAGTTAAAACTGGCGGCCCCTGGTGGTTCATTCAGTTGTGGGCCCAACTATACTTCCAAAACCAAATCCCAGACTTCCCACCGCTGACCACCTGCACCTTTCCGGATGTAAATGGAAAGGAAATTCGATGCACCAGCTACGGCCAAGCCCTGTATGGTCTCCCAGGCAGCAGGCTGATCCCCAAGGAAGCAGCAGGGTGGTTTAAGATTTTCTTCCAAGGTTTGGACAACCCCCTGTTCCACCCTTATACTGAATCGGCAAATTTTGAAAACCCAGTCTCTTTCCGATTGGATGACTTTGCCGATGACGCCAGCACACAGCATTTGTACTCCCTCATGATTCGTCCTTGCTTCCTCCCTGTTGGCATGAGTACCTCGAACCGGATCATCAAGCCCGGTTATGAGTGTTATCAACCGGTAGTGGCAGCCCGACAGCTTGGTCTCGGACAGGTGCCTCCACACTTCTTCTTACACCACCTGACAGCAAGTAGAGCTGAACTGCCTGACATCCTTACTGCCCAAAGGTGTTATACCTTCTTTGATGCTTTGGCCATTCCAATTCCCCACGACCTCCGTTTCTCCTTCACTACCGATGGTTTTGAAACTTGGTGGTCCATGTGGAAGACCCACGTCTTCAGGAAGGCTCTAGGACCGCTGCTGAGAGAGCTTGACGCCGAGTATGAGATCCCTGCAGACCAGGTACCATCACTTAAACATTTCTTGTAACCGCATTATGGTGATCGTCTGTGACCTGACTCTTTCTCCTGGCAGCAACAAGATGGTCCGGCTCCCACACAAGCCGACGGTTCCCCTTTCGTATTCCTTCCTCCGGCACCAGTGGTTCTCTTCTGCCAGAGCTCGCCACCCCTGAAGAAAGTCATAATGCAGAGTCAGCCGATTTCGCCGAAATCGGCTCCCAAGAGTAAAGCATCTTCGGGGCCAGTTGCCCCCCGAGCCTCAACTCAGGCGAGGACGGCCGTGAGGAAGGTGGCTGCCAGGAAAACCCTGAAGCGTAAGGCTCCTGCCCAAGAAAGCCCACGTGTAAGTTGGTTCAGACCCTGTCCACATTTATCCACTTTCCAAATCTTTTACAATACGCTCGTATTCTTTTCTACAGACTTCCACCGAAGAAACCTCCAGCAGGGCCGAAGAATCCAGTCAGGGGGACTCGAGCTCGGGCAATTCTGAGAGGTCCACCACCCAGAGCCAGACGGCTTCACCAGCGCCGGCTTCTAAGAAAAGGTCGATTCCTGAACCTCCTGCTCCCCAAGCCCCAACCAGATCGGGGTCACGCACGAAGCGCCGCTGCGTCAAAAGGGCTCGTAAGAACCCACGAGCCTCTCCATCAAGCCAGGAGGTCTCAAATGTAATTATCTCCCTGGTCACACTTCATGCTAACCCATTGTCATTTGGATCGGCTAATCACTTCCTCCTGCAGACCGAAGAAACTTCTAGCGGAGACGTTGAGGAGGTACCGATGCCGTCCGCCACCCTGGACCTGGCCACCTCGACGATCGCGGCTGCCCAAGTGGCTGACCTATCCAAGTCCACAGAAAAGCCGATCGTCACTACATCGGCTGTTCCTCCTTCCTTGGGAGAGGTATGCCCCTCCTCCTTGGCTCCATTAATTTCTTCATTGCACGCTAAACTCACTTTGTTTGCCCCACCAGGGTTGTGATCTTTCGAGCTTGCTGACGTTCGATCCAGAATCCATCGAGCCAACCTCTTCCAAGGCAAGTGGAGAGCCGAGCCTTAGTACGGTCCATGGTCCACTCCAGCGTCTCAAAGACTTGCTTTCTTCCTCAACTGAGACCCTGATTGAAAATTCCGAGGAAGTCAAAGGCATCCTCGAGGATATCCAGCCCCATCTCCCTATGACACTGCAAGTGAAGCTCTGGCCCGCTGTTACCCTGTCGGTCTTTAAGTCAAGGGTGCAATCGGCTCGACAAAGGATTACTCTTCGCCACTCCCAGCTTCCACTGAGAGCCGATATTGCCGAAAAGTGTCGACGGCTCAACGAGAAGAAGGCTGCCCTGGACGCCAAGACGGACACTTCTGCCAATCGCGCCGAACTCGAGACCCTGCGCAAGGAGCTGGAGAGCCTCGAAGAGAGGGTAAGGATGACCAAGCAGCTCATCCAAGACAAGGAAGCCCTTATTGCCCGTTCTGAAGACGAAGCAAAAGGCCTCACAGCCGATCTGAAGACCGATCTGGCTGAAATTCGTACCCTGAGCGGCCAGCTGGTGACGGGAAAAGACGAGGACAACGAAGCTGAGATCGCTGAGGTAGATCGCATCCGTGTCGAAGCCCTTCATGCCCTTGACGCGTTCCTCCAGTAGGGACCTGTTTCGCTGAACTCGAGTGAATCTGCTTCGACTGTACTTGCTACATTTTTTTTCGGCCGATTTTCCACCGGCTCCTAATATTTCATTGACCCTATGTGTCTGTCTACCGCTCATGTGCCCCCGAGCCGAATCTGTCAGGTAACTGCGGATATCGGCTCAGCGGTTGTCGGTAGGATCATGCCTGAACATTGGCTCTGCAGTCATGGACCAATGCCGATTCCCCTGCCCTCACAAACCGATGTAAACCCATACTCCAGTCTTCCGTTACCCGCTAGATTGATGCCGAATGCCGGCGAAACGTATGGCACGGACAATACGGCGGCTACTGAATTGGTCTCTAATTGACCGCCGCTCGAAAGAGGTTCACACCGTGCCGGCCGATGTCTCCTCACCGGCCTTCCTTTGTTTGGGGCATCATACCCCCCTTTTGCGGTCGATGCTCGTACGTGACAGGAGTGCCGTCCGCCATCTCAGATGTAGATGGCGAGGTGGTTGATGTAGAAGCTTGTCCCACCGGGCGTGCCAGAATGTGTTGACGTCCGAAACCCACCGGCGGGCAGCGACGGCAACACCGTAGAGCCGGGAACAACCTAGGGCTGCGGCTGGCCGAGGTCCCTCCGAGCGACGGCCCGCAAAGCCTTCTGGTCACACGTCCGATGCTGATTGCAAGGGCGTGCCACCTGACCTATACGCCGGAAGGGTGATGGAGATGCCTCGCTTAGTTTCTGCATGGCATACACGTAAACATTAAATACGAGCCTCGATCGGCTCTCGTTATCCTGTGAATCGGCTCAAGGAGCCGATCCACCCATGATTCGTACGAGGTGCACGAATATATGGTGGTGCTTGATCAAGATAAAGCTAATGAGATCTACGACGATTTAGGGTTTTCACCGCATAATCGGATCATCCTACTCAGGATTGGGCCTCGCGGCCACGCACGGTGATCGTAAGCCGATCCTAGACAAGGCCTAAAAACCAACACGAGGTTGATCCCCGGAACATCCTATGACTAGCAAACGACACCCTACGTGCCGCTGGATCCTCCCCCCTTTGTAAGGCCTAACTATTGCAGATATTAAACTAATCCTTGATGAACAAGGAGCAACCGTAACGGATCGGATCTACTAAATAATGATCAAGCGGGGTGCGCCCCTACACCTAAGATAGGTGTAAGGGCGGCTAGACATGCAAGGGTTGCACTACGATAGCATGTTACACGAAGAACTATGCTAACCCTAACACATCTATGATAACTACGTTGCTCGCCATCAAAAGGCTTCAGTACGAGCAACGCATGAACAACGTGGAGCTTGTGCTGCCTAGATCGCAAGATGCGATCTAGCATGTTGCTTACCGGTAGAAACCCTCGAGACGAAGGAGTTGGCGATGCGCCGAGATTGATTTGGTTGGTTGAACGTTGGTTGTTGTTTATTCCATAAACCCTAGATACATATTTATAGTCCAGGGGACTTTCTAATTTAGACGTGCACCTAACCGTGCACGGGTAAAACTCTATCTAAGATACGATCTACTATATTACAGATATATGGGCAATCTAGCCCAACTTTGCATATAAGGCCGATCTACGTATTTTCTCCGTATATAATCTTCAAGCCCATCTTAATCGTGGCCCACCTCTGACTTGGTCAAATTCCGGTGATAACAGGTACTCTATTAAAAGGAGTACCTTAATATCCAGTAGATTCCCTTGAGGCCCGGCTGCCACCGGCTGGTAGGACAAAAGATGTTGTGCAAGTTTCTCATTGCGAGCACGTACGACTATAATTGGAACACATGCCTATTGATTGCTTTGTACTTAGACACCGTTTTATTATTATCTGCAAATGCCCTTGATTGTTACATGAGTTTCTCTCATCCATGCAACGCCCATCCGTCCCCGTGCCTACAATATTTTAATCCTGCTGTTTACTATAATCGACTGCTGTTCTCGTACTCGTTGTTATTTCACTACGCACGTTATAAAACTGTTACTATCGATAAACTCTTGCGAGCAAGTCTGTTTCCAGGTGCAGCTGAATTGACAACTCCGTTGTTAAGGCTTTCAAGTATTCTTTGTCTCCCCTTGTGTCGAATCAATAAATTGGGTTTTACTACCCACGAAGACTGCTGCGATCCCCTATACTTGTGGGTTATCACTTGCCGAACATGTTCTCTTCATGTTCCAAATTTCTTCGGCGAGGACGGATGCCTTCATCTTTTGCGGCTTGAGGTGGTATAGGAGGTCTTCCACGGCCAACCATAGCATTGGGTTGGTGTTGAAGTTGAACACTAGCTTCACTTGGTTCACGATGATGATGTTGTTGAAGATCTTGACGAGGTTGTTGTGGTTGTGGACGGTGTCCGAGTATGGCCCTCTCATCTTGATCATGTTGCGGTTCTCCTCTTCCCCGGTGGTCATGGCGAGGTTGATTACGGAGGTCACGCCTCGGTGGAACTTGATGACCTTGGTCTTGAGCGTCAACATGTGGTTCACGATGAGGTGCCGGGTCCATGTTGTGGATGACGTTGTCGTGGGGTTGGTCGTCATGCCCATGGTGGGCATGGCGAGCCGCTTGATGACGATCTTGGTATAGAACTTGTTCTTGTGGAGGACGTTCATGGGGACGAGCATGGCGATGGAATTCGCCTCGCCTTGAGTTGGAGCGAGAGTCTTGTTGACGAGCATGCGAGCGATGAGGTCGATGATGATCTCCATGCCTTGAGTTGGAGCTTGAGGACGTATGGAGATCATGAGAGTAGTAATCTTGTGACGAGGTTGACGATGATGAGGAAGTAGAGCGATGTCGATGTCGGCGGCCCAAGTTGTTGATGGCGCGCTCGAGACTATCCATGCGCCGCTCCATGTTTGCATCATTCGCCTTCACTTGACCATGCAAGTTGTCTGTAGCTTCACGAAGTAGAGAGATATCTTGGTTCACTTGTGAGAAGTTGTGGGCTACTTCTTCATATTGCTCATCGATGCGTGTCTCGAACAAGGTGAGTTTCTCCTTGAACTCTTGGCGTTGTGTCCATAGATTGTGATGGGTAGCCAACCGCTCGGTGTTGCGTAAGACTTCATCCTCCCGAGCTTCGTCTCCGTGCCTATCCATGATAGCAAGACAAGAACTATATGGTGGTGGTTAGTGGAGAAACGACCTTCGGGTCTTACCTTGAAGTGATGGAATTGGGTCAACTAACGATACCAAGAGCAAATCGAGTTGTGTTGGGTTACACACACAAAAACACACGCAAAAGCTAGCAAATATGGTGGTGGGTGTGGTGGTGGAAAACCAAATGATGAAATCCGAGATCAAGTGTATTGTTAAAAGTGGGTAAGCTCCAAAAATCAAGTGTCGAAGTGGAGATCACTATAAACAGTTGTGGAACGCACACACGGGATAAGCGGGGTTAGTGCAACCAAAAAGTGAGCGGAAAAGTGTAAAAAGCAATGCTCGATGTCACACTAACACAAGAAGAGATCAAAGCTTGGTTGCAACTTGAGAGACAACACGATTCACACTTCTCTTCTCTCTCGTTTGCTTAAAAGCTTTTCACCCTTTCGTACACGGTGGCACTTGCACTCTTTGGTATGTATGGTGCTACTTGCACTCTTTTTGTGTTTTTCTTTCTTTTTCTCGCACTATGTTAGCGTTAGCCTCGCTTTTACTATTTTGCCACACGAGTTCTTGCTTATAAGCTTGACTCCACACTACACACACACCTCACAATCGGGGCCACGTGCAATGTCTCGCAACACTTGATAAGCAATGCTCGATAGGATAGATCGCAAAAGGAAGAGGGGTTACAAGGGAAATGCAAGTTATACCTAAGATGTATAGGCGGTGATGAACACACAACTTGCGATGATGGTGGTGGTGGTGGTCGGCGGTGGTGTTAGCAGTCGTGCCCGGTCCGTGGCCGGTCCGACTGGGGCCGGCGTCTCCGGTTTGGCGCCCGGTCGGCCGGGTGCTGGGCTGGCGGGTCCGGTCTAGGGTCCGGTCAACCGGTTGCTCAACCGGCTGCTCGTGTTTCTCTCTCCGGTTCTTCCCCAAACCAAAACCAAAAGATCAAATCGACGGGAAACGACGGAATTGGAGGCTAAAAGGTGGGGGAAGAGTAGATCAAGCACAATAACACCGAATCCATGGACCAAAACCACTCAAAACGCAACAAAATCTCAGATCTGACCAAAGGCAATTTAGGGCTATTTTTTGGAAAAATTTTGGGACAAAATTGGAGGGGTGGAGGTCAAATCTGGGCTAACCAAGAGCTCTGATACCATTTGATAAGGCTAAGGGCTAGGATGTGCCCAGATCCCACGAATTTGACCAATGGGGTGGATGAATGAGGGGGAAGAGGATGAAGAACACAAGATCCAAACAAGAACACACACACACAACCCAACACAAACCAATTTACTCCCTTGGTAGGTTAGACCAAGCCAATAGAACCACTTCTTAGAGAGACCCTTGGGTAGAATCTAAGAAGTGAGAGATTGGTGAGGAGATCCAACTAGAACTTGGATGAAAGAGGTAGAAGCCTTGAATCATCCATGAAGAGTAGAAATCCACAAGAGTGCCTTGATACAAAGGGGATGAAACCCTAGGGAGACAAAGCTCAAATTTATGTTTAAGCCTAAATCTTGTCTAAAGAGGTAAAGGGGGCGTCCTAGGTCCTTATAAAGGCATACAAGACGACACATGGCGAAAAGGTACGAAGTACACGACTAAAGCAGTTTTAACAAGGCATCTCGACGAATCCGGTCAGGGGCCCGGTCAGACAGGCCCTGGGACCGGGGCGTCCGGTCCAAACCGGGTCCTAGACCGGACGGCGACCGGGGACGGGTCCATGTGGCGTAGTAAGGCGCCCGGTTGCAGTCAGCGCGTTCTCCGGTTTCGACCGGGGCGCCCGGTCAGGGATCCGGTCAGACCGGGTCCTGGACCGGGTGACTTCGTCCTTTCCTTGGCGCGTTCCGGCGACGTCGGTCCCGCTCCACGCGTCTTCTTGTCCATCTTCACGTTCAGCTGCTCCTCTCCTCCTCTTGACCATGTTGTGTCCTCCACTCCGGGGTCTTGATGCACCTTGTACCTAATGACACAAAGGGTGTCGGCATGAGGTAGCAATCCATCCAATGGGGTACCAATATCGAGAGTAGTGAGGAGCGAGGTCACCTTATCATGTAGCGCTTTAACTCGAGCCCGTATCATTGGTCCACTTGGGGGACTCGTTGATCTTGGTGAGGAGGTGTCCAAAGGCCACCCCGCATCAATATGTTACTAGGTTTCCATCCATAACCAGGATGTAAATTCTCCCATGGTTAACTCCGACCTTACAACCCCAAATCAATATTTCGTAGAATAAACAACTTGTTGACGTTTTGTGTGCCATAGAATCTTCTTCCTACCTCTTAGGAAGACATGCATACTCTCCTCTACAAGTGTGTATTAAGATATTTTTTCATACTCATACTCTCTAGAGCCATTAAACATTTCATAGATTTAAAAAAGACATATAAACGTAAATTGCAGATACATAGGAGTAATAGAATTAGAGATTTCTTTATCTCTTCTGTTGAGGATCTCATAAATGACTATATATGTGCCTATTCCCATGTCTAAAATAAATTTAAAATCATGAACACAATTTATCAAAAATACAGTTAACAGTATGCATATGGTAGAATTGTGTAAGAGGGAATATTATCCTATGAAACAGTTGACTCAACATAAGTAATAATCATGTGGGAACAATACAAAAATAGTTAAACTTTTAATGTAAATTCCTACATTAATGTTGGAGTAGTACATCCCATAGAATGCTAACAAATATTTACAGAGACAACCAAATGCACATATGGGTTGTATTAGTACATGGTTTTTGATGCTTTGATCATCGATGACACATTATAGATTTTAGTTTATGTTGTATGTAATGTATTTTGATATTGTGGGCAGCTTCTGTGCTGTTGCCATCTCATATAATGGCTAGATCTGGGTGAGGTCGATGTCGCGCAGCTAGGGATAAGATGATATTCTATGTAATTGCATACACATGCACCCTCTAATTATATAAACAAGTTATAATGTACCCTTTAATCGTAAAATTGCATGTACAGCCTGAAACTATAGTAAGCCGACTAGGATGTCATTCTGTTTAAGTATGCATAAATAATACTATTCATGATTCTTATTCTTGGTGCTTAATTTTGAAAGTATTCTTTCCCACTACTCGTAGTACATAACTACATAATACAATAGTATGTCCAAATAAGTACCGGGAGGTTAACACATCCAGATAGTCATATGATTTTTAACTAAAAGACCTTCACTCAAACACACAATAGAACAAAAGAATTCATAATATTGATTATGGTTGGAAAACCAGGAAGTCATCCCCCACCGAAACCTCATGTCCACTCCAGGAAGCGTGCCTTTACTACGTTCTTCCACGTACTATCGTTTAGCTTACAATAATTTGCATACACTCATATTAACCCCGTCTAGTCGTCATATATCAATCTTTCATATTGGCATACTTGAAACTGTGGCAAATTATAAATAGTGAGTCTGGTAGTTTTTATTTAGATAGAATGGCAATATATCACGACGACAACAACATGTTAAAACACTCATCGGTTTTTGCCATGACTTGTTGAAGGCCAAGCTCTAGAGTGAAGTATGTGATCGAAGACCACCAACTCACCAACCTAGCGATGTCATCTCTTGCCCGGATGAAAATGTGAACTATTTTATACATAGTATATGGTAGTATACTATAAGATTGCATCTTTTAGTTTGCTTCCCAATTAATGATACCATATTTCTATCTGTACTCTCCTTCCCAATTAATGATACTATATTCCTATGGAGGTGGCGTTTTGGCTCGTAGGAGCAAATGCTTCCATTATAAAAAATAATTAAAAAACAATTTTAAAAATTTGAAAAAATTCTGACATATTTTTTTTGGTGTACATATAGTAACATTCTATGTTAGTGCACACGTTTTCTTGGAGAAACAACATTTTGTGTGGCGTGTACAAAAAAGACAAAAAAAATATTCTGTACATAACCGTGTTATAGCATCAAAATTTATCTTTTTTACAGGAGCCACAAATTTTTTTAGTTTTTTTTTACTTCTGTACGTACATAAAATGTGTAGTTGTACATGGAAAATTTTATTTTAGAATTTTTTGACACTTCGAAATATAGATTCACGCAACGGGAGCAAATGCTTCTATGAGCCAAAGTAAATATCCCTATTCCTATTTGTTACATCAGGATCTCAATACAAGGATACTAAATATTTTGATGGCGGGTGTCTGTTTGAAAACGACTTGTAAAGTGGGCTTCCTTTATGATTGGTGTGTTCCCAAATTTCTACCAAAATCTGGTACTGTGTGTACAAAATGACTTATTCATCTGTCATGACAAGGAAGTGCAAGCTAGTAAGAATATCATAAACAAGCTTGTGATATTTATTTACTTAAGAAGTATAAATATGCTCATTCTTCAATTATCTCTGTACCAAAAATATTTGGATCTGAGTTCCCAGTTAAGTACCTGAAGAATCTCCTTGAAGATCCTGTTGATGTCTATGTTTCGTGCATCAACAGCAGGAGGCCATGGAAAGTTAGGATGAAGATGGGAGTTGGGTCAAACAATGCAATCTTGACAGCTGGATGGGACAATGTTGTGAAGATGTTTAACCTGCGTGAGGATGACATTGTCCTTTTGGGCTTCCAGGAAAAATATGGAGAGCTTCATCTTCTGGTTCACATCCTAGCATGAATGTGTTTGCTAGAGTACTAATTATGCTAGTTTGAGGCACTGAAGTATCTATGTATTTCAGTAGAAGTTTGATGTAATAATGCACAATGTGGAACCAGTCCACCTTTTCCCCTTTCTTCTCTCTCTCTGCTACAGTATCTGAGAGCATTCTCGAGTGCGCCGGGCCGACCCGAGGCCGTTCTCGCTAGCAACACCGATCGAGATGGGCGGAGGGGAGGCGCCGGAGTAGGTAGGGTAGATAGGAGAAGCGGTAGTTTGCCGGTAGTGGGCTTGATGCCCAGTAGTTGGAGCGGAGGGAAGGATTCAGCGCCTGGATCCTTGCTGTTTTAGGGGTTCTCCTCCTCGCTCTTCTTCTCCAATGGTCGGAGGGAAGATTGGAGGGGAGGACTATCGCTCCCTTGAATAAAGGTGTGGCGGTGTACCACATGGTGCTGCGCGAGCGTGGTAGGCGTTAGCTTTTCCTGGCCTGCCTTGGTGGCGAGGGGGGAAGCGCGAGCACGCCGGCGAGCAATGTCATGGAGGAGCTCCTGACCGGCCGTGGAGGCGAGGAGGAGTGCAGTTGCTTCGTTGCGAGATTGACATCGTCCTGGTGGTCTTATCCTTGCTGCTTCTAGTGTGGAGGCAGCACGTCGGAGTTGTTTCTCTCAGCCGGCCGTGTTGGCAAGGGAGAGGAGAGCGATGTTGCTGCTGCGCTAGCTGCACTGGATGTAGTGCATGCATGCAAAGAAGCTCAAGCTGCGGCAGATTACAAGCGTCGGCGTTCAGAGCCGCCGCTATCCTTGGCCAGGGGGTACTCTCCGCACCTCGGACGATGATGCTCCGAGGAGATTCTACTTCTTCCAGGCCTTTGTGCCGTTGCGGAGGATCTTCCTCCAGGGCTAGCATCGCGCATGGCGGGGAGAGACGATGTTGGCCCGACGCTCCATCTCCGAACTCGACTAGATAGAGATAAGAAGAGAAGAAACAAGCAAGTGGACTTCTCCATAGTGTGGACTTTGCTAGAAATGGCCCATTCTATCTGTTTCGGCCCAATGTCTTAGTTACAGTTGTTGGGTTGTATCTCTATTGATGAGAATGTTCCTCTTCCTCTAAAATATTTTCACAAGACACACAAAAGGGTTTTGATAATTTCTAAAAACAAAAGGGTTTTGACCCTTGTGAGTTAGAGGTATAATCATCCTGCTAACCATACAATTAGTGACAATTCTCATGTACAGATTGTTATCCCAACTTAGTTTCATGAGCTCCTCATTCGAATAGGAGCACACTCTAAGGTCTTTAGAGTCGTTACACTATCTATGTTCGCAAACACTCGTAAGATGAAAGCCGAGTGTGGAAGATATATCACTTTGTAGCATATGTTACTAGATCTCCATCCATAACCAGGACGTAAATTCTCCAATGGTTAACTCCAACCTTACAACCCCAAATCCATATTTCGTAGAATAAACAACTTGTTCACATTTTGTGTGCCATAGAATATTCTTCCTACATCCTAGGAAGACATGCATACTCTGCTCCACAAGTGTGTATTAATATATTTTTTATACTCATACTCTCTAGAGCCATTAAACATTTCATATATTTAAAAAAGAAATATAAATGTATATAAAAAAATTGCAGATACATAGGAGTAATAGAATTAGAGATTTCTTTATCTCTTATGTTGAGGATCTCATAAATGAATATATATGTGCCTATTCCCATGTATAAAATAAATTTAAAACCATGAACACAATTTATCAAAAATACAGTTAACAATATGCATACGGTAGAATTGTGTAAGAGGGAATATTATCCTATGAAACAGTTGACTCAACATAAGTAATAATCATGTAGGAACAATACAGAAATAGTTAAACTTGTAATGTAAATTCCTACATTAATGTTGGAGTAGTACATCCCATAGAATGCTAACAAATATTTGACAAGGTCACAGAGACAACCAAATGCACATATGGGTTGTATTAGTACATCGTTTTTGACGCTTTGATCATCGATGACATCATATTTTTTAGTTTCTGTTGTATGTAATGTATTTTAATATCGTGGGAAGCTTTAGTGTTGTTGCCATCTCATTTAGTGGCTAGAACTGGGTGAGGTCGATGTCCCACTGCTCAGGATTTTAATTCTCGTACTCACCGTGGTAGAGGGTGTAGTCATTAATGCATGCGTGTATCTTTTGCACATCTAATCCTAGAGGGTAGACAACCTTCTTCGCTACATACGTACCGGCGGACAATTCGTTACCCCTTGAAATCTTCTTATTAATTATTTACAGCAAGTTTTTAAATCCTGAGCAGTGACATCGTTCTCTGTCTTCCATTGCATCAATTCAAGTGTGCTACCTAGCTTTTTATGGCCATCTTCGCAAGTTGGGTATAATAATTTGTTGTGATCCTCTATCATCTGGTCGAAGGCCAACCTTTCCTTTTCAGTTTCACATTCTCTCCTTGCATCAGCAATGGCCCGACCAAGATCATCATCAGCAGGCTCATCTGGTGCCTCTTGATCTTCTGCTTCATTATCTTCATTGCCTTCTGATGGAAAACAACCCCCTCTGCAGTATCACCGTATTCAGGGAACATGGGATAGCTGTCATCATCCTCTTCTTCTTCATTGTCTTCCATCATAACCCCTCTTTCTCCGTGCTTGGTCCAACAATAGTACTGGGGCATGAAACCGGATCGCAGCAGGTGGCCGTGAATGGTACTCGAGTGAGCGTAATTTACGACATTCTTACAGTCAACACATGGACAATACATAAAGCCACCATGTTTGTTTGCCTCAGCCACGGCGATAAAATTACTCAGGCCCGAAGTGAACTCGTCAAAGCGTCGGTCAATGTACATCCATTGCCGATTCATCTACATGATATAATTAAACTTATCAAAAACCATTACAGAACATCATGATTAGTGAAACAATGTATATATATATACACACATGCATTTTATCAATGACATATGAAAGTATAAAGTTGTTAACCTCGATGGAGAAGAAAAAAGACAGTTAAGTGTGGCTTGTTTTGTGTGAACTCAAGTGGCAAAATCTCTTAGGCATTTCATCGAACACCTCTTGTGCATGTGAAAAGAACAAAACAACATACACCCCTCTTGTGATAGGAAGTGCAAAAATGGCTAAGTGTGACTCACACTTAGGCATGGGCAAGGTATATGTAGGCAGATGAGGACTTTGTCCCGGTTGGTAAGGCAAACCGAGACCAAAGGGTAGAATACAAACCGGGACCAAAGGGATCCGAGGCCTGACACGGCCTGCCGCAACCTCTTTAGTACAAACCGGGACCAAAGACCCCAAATGGACCAGGATCAGTGATGGGATTCGTAGCATAGAAAACAAAAAAATTCCTACCGCAAGAACGAAACACAAGCCAAGATCCAATCTAGAAGACGGTACCAACGAGGGGATCACGAGACTAACCCTTGAAGATTTCCAAAGCCTACGAGCTTAGATCTCGTTGTTGCAGAAGATGATCACTTGCCGCTTTCAAAAGCGCGTAGAAGATCTTGACGGTGCCACAATCGGGCAGCACCTCCGTACTCGGTCACACGTTCGGTGTTGACGAAGACGATGTCCTTCTCCCTGTTCCAGCGGGCAGCGGAAGTAGTAGATCCTCCTCGGAATCCCAGCAGCACGACGGCGTGGTGGCGGTGGTGGTGGAGAACTCCGGCAAGGCTTCGCCTATACGCTGCGGGAGTTGTATGTGGAGGAGGAGGCGGCTAGGGTTTGGGGAGCGGTTAGGGTTTGGGGCGCCGGCCAAGGGGGTGCGGCCAACTTGTGGTCTTGGGGTGGCCGGCCCCCTCCCCTTGCTCCTCCTTATATAGGTGGAAGCCCCAAGTCTTGTCTCCCAAGTCTTCGAATAAGACCCCAACTCCAAAACCTACCTTTGGTGGGAAACCTACTAAAGGGGGGAGTCCTACTCAAGGTGGGACTCCCACCTTTCCTTGAGGTGGCCACCTTGGTGGAGCCCACCTGGGACTCCTCCCCTTAGGGTTTGGCCGGCCAAGCTTGTGGAGTCCCTCTAGGACTCCACCTTCCATAGTGCCTTTCTTCCGTACTTTTCTAGAACCTTCTAGAACCTTCCATAAATATATCAGATCATTTTCAAACATGTAAAATGACTTCCTATATATGAATCTTATTCTCTGGACCATTCCGGAACTCCTCGTGATGTCCTGGATCCCATCCGAGACTCCGAACAAAACTTCGAACTCCATTCCATATTCCATAACTCAAACGACATCAAACCTTAAGTGTGTCACCCTACGGTTCACGAACTATGCAGACATGGTTGAGACTTCTCTCCGACCAATAACCAATAGCGGGATCTGGAGATCCATAATGGCTCCCACATATTCAACGATGACTTAGTGATCGAATGAACCATTTACATACGATACCGATTCCCTTTGTCACGCGATATTTTACTTGTCCGAGGTTTGATCATCGGTATCTCTATACCTCGTTCAACCTCGTCTCATGACAAGTACTCTTTACTCGTACCATGGTATGTAGTCTCTTATGAACCATTCATATGTTTGCAAACTAATTAGACGACATTCCACCGAGAGGGCCCAGAGTATATCTATCCGTCATCGGGATGGACAAATCCCATTGTTGATCCATATGCCTCAACTCATACTTTCCGGATACCTAATCCCACCTTTATAACCACCCATTTACGCAGTGGCGTTTGATGTAATCAAAGTACCCTTCCGGCATAAGTGATTTACATGATCTCATGGTCGAAAGGACTAGGTAACTATGTATCGAAAGCTTATAGCAAATGAACTTGATGACGTGATCTTATGCTACGCTTAATTGGGTGCGTCCATTACATCATTAACATAGTGACATAACCTTGTTATTAATAACATCCAATGTTCATGATCACGAAACTATGATCATCTATTAATCAACAAGCTAGTTATACAAGAGGCTTACTAGGGACTTCTTGTTGTTTACATAACACACATGTATCAATGTTTCGGTTAATACAATTATAGCATGGTATATAAACATTTATCATAAACACAAAGATATATAATAACCAATTTATTATTGCCTCTTGGGCATATCTCCAACAGTCTCCCACTTGCACTAGAGTCAATAATCTAGATTACATTGTAAGGTACCTAACACCCATGGCATTTTGGTGTTGGTCATGCTTTGCCCTAGGGAGAGCTTTAGTCAACGGATCTGCTACATTCAGATCGGTGTGTACTTTGCAAATCTTTACTTCTCCATCTTCGATGTACTCGCGAATCGAATGAAAGCGCAGCTTGATATGCTTCAGCTTCTTGTGTGACCTTGGTTCCTGTGCATTGGCGATGGCACCCATGTTATCACAATAAATGACTAGTGGGTCCAATGCACTAGGAACCACACCAAACTCAACAATGAACCTCTTCATCCATACCGCTTCCGATGAAGCCTCCGAAGCCGCTATGTATTCCGATTCTGTTGAAGACTTCGCCACCGTGCACTGCCTGCACCAGCTTACTGTAGCACCATTCAATATAAACACGTACCCAGACGAGACTTAGATTCATAAGGATATCGCAAGCGAGCCGACACACTCCCTTGCCCCGAGCGTTGCCACACACCCTTGTATGTACAGCATCCGGGCGTTCCCTCGCAACGCTTGCTCCACCGTCCTATGACGTATACTGATGGCCGTGGAGTGGTTCAGGGTTGTACTCGGAAAGTTCGGCGTATGAGCTGATGGTCCAGGGCAGTGTCAGATTTGAGCTGGCAGAGGCAATTTGGAGAAGCCATGCTACGCCAAAGAGCAAGCTCTTTATCTGGCTGGCGGCACAGCACCGTATTTGGACGTCCGATCGACGTGCCAGGCATGGCTTGCAGGATGCACCATCCCCATGCCATGTTTGTCTGCAGGAGGAGGACACGGCTGAGCACATCCTCGTGCGGTGCGTTTATGCAAGGGAGGTTTGGTGGAGGTGTCGTCAGAGGCTAAGGATGCGCTTTCAAACCCCAGAGGAGAACAACTCTTTGAGGGAGTGGTGGACAAAGGAGAGAGGAAGATTTAGGGCTAAGGAGAGGAGATGGTTTGATGGGTTGGTCTGCACCGTAGGTCACGCTCTGTGGAAGCAAAGGAATGCGTGGTGCTTCGGCAATGTGCGCAACCAGTACTTGGCAGAGGCCTTGGTTACCCGCATCTTGGAGGAACTTAGGTTGTACCGGGTTACGCATGATCAGGAAGTAGGAGTGTTAGACAGTGGTTAGAGAGAGTAGTCTTGTCTAGGTTTTGTGGAGTCAAATCCTTGCATGGTTCCATGTAAGGTATTCTTGTAAATACTCTTTCTGCCTTCTATAAAAGTATGGTACGCATTCGCGTACTCTCAAGGATCAGTGTTCCAACTTGCATCGGTGTAACTGGTTACAACGAGCTCTTGGTCACCGCCATAACAAAGAAACATATCCTTAGTTCTTTTCAAGTACTTCATGATATTCTTGACCGCTATCCAGTGTTCCATTCCTGGATCACTTTGATATCTTCTAGTCAAACTAACAACATGTGCTATATCCGGTCTAGTACACAGCATGGCATACATGATAGATCCTACTGCCGAGGCATAGGGGATCTGATTCATCCTCTCTCTTTCTTCTGACGTAGCCGGACCTTGAGTCTTACTCAAGACCTTACCTGGCAACATCGGTAAGAATCCTTTCTTACTTTCATCCATTCTAAACTTCTTTAGAATCTTGTCCAGGTATGTACTCTATGAAAGCCCTATTAGGCGTCTCGATCTATCTCTAAATCTTGATGCCTAAAATGTACGCTGCTTCACCAAGATCCTTCATTGAAAAACACTTATTCAAATAACCTTTTACACTACTCAATAGTTCTATATCATTCCCAATCAATAATATGGCATCTACATATAATATCAGGAATGCTACAGAGCTCCCACTCACTTTCTTGTAAATACAGGCCTCTCCATGGCACTGTATAAACCCGAAGTCTTTGATCACCTTATCAAAGCGTCGGTTCCAACTCCTGGATGCTTGCTTCAGTCCATAAATGGAACGCTGAAGTTTGCATACCTTGTCAGCATTTTTAGGATCGGCAAAACCTTTGGGTTGTACCATATACAACTCTTCCTCAATGTCACCATTAAGGAACGCCGTTTTGACATCCATCTGCCAAATCTCATAATCGAAAAATGCAGCTATTGCTAACAAAATCCTCACAGATTTTAGCTTCGCTACAGGTGAGAAAGTCTCATCGTAGTCAACACCTTGAATTTGTCGGAAACCCTTTGCGACAAGTCAAGCTTTATAGACAGTAATATTACCATCAGCATCTGTTTTTCTCTTGAAGATCCATTTATTCTCGACAGCCTTTCGGCTATCAGGTAAGTCTACCAAAGTCCACACTTTGTTATCATACATGGATCCCATTTCGGATTTCATGGCTTCTTGCCATTTGTTGGAATCTGGGCTCATCATCGCTTCTTCATACGTCGCAGGATCCTCATCATTGTTGTCCACAATCATGACATTTAGACAAGGATCATACCAGTCAGGAGTAGTACGTTCCCTTGTCGATCTGCGAGGTTCAGTAGCTACCTCGCTCGAAGTTTCATGATCATTATCATTAGCTTCCTCTGTTACCGGTGCGGGCGGCACAGGAACATCTTCCGGTACTGCGCTACTCTGATCAACGAGAGAAGGTTCAGTAACCTCGTCGAGTTCTACTTTTGTTCCAGTCACTTCTTTAGTGAGAAACTCTTTTTCAAGAAAGGTTCCGTTCTTGGCAACAAAGATTTTGCCTTCGGATTTGTGATAGAAAGTATACCCTATAGTTTCCTTAGGGTATCCTATGAAGACGCATTTCTCCGCTTTGGGTTCTAGCTTGTCCAGTTGTAACTTTTTTACATAGGCTTCACAACCCCAAACTTTTAGGAACGACATCTTAGGTTTCTTATTAAACCATAATTCATACGGTGTCGTTGCAACGGATTTAGATGGTGCCCTATTTAAAGTGAATGCAGCTGTCTCTAATGCATAACCCCAAAACGATAACGGCAAATCGGTAAGAGACATCATAGAACGAACCATATCTAAGAGAGTTCGATTACGACGTTCGGACACACCATTGCGCTGTGGTGTTCCCGGCGGTGTCAACTGTGAAAGTATTCCGCATTTCTTTAAATGCATGCCAAACTCATAACTCAGATATTCGCCTCCGCGATCAGAACGCAGAAACTTGATCTTCTTGTTACGTTGATTTTCTAATTCACTTTGGAATTCCTTAAACTTCTGGAAAGTTTCGGATTTATGTTTCATGAAATAGATATACCCATATCTACTCAGATCATCTGTGAAGGTTAGAACATAACGATAACCACCGCGCGAGGCTACACTCATTGGTCCGCACACATCGGTATGTATGATTTCCAATAAGTCTGTAGCTCGCTCCATAATACCAGAGAATGGAGTCTTAGTCATTTTTCCCATTAGACATGTTTGCATCTGTCAAGTGACTCAAAGTCAAGTGACTCAAGTAGTCCATCGGAATGGAGTTTCTTCATGCGTTTCACTCCAATATGACCAAGACGACAGTGCCACATATAAGTAGAATTATCATTCAATTTAATTCGCTTAGCATCAATGTTATGAACATGTGTATCGCTACTATCGAGACTTAATAGAAATAAACCATTCTTCTCAGGCGCATGACCATAAAAAATATTATTCATAAAAATAGAACAACCATGATTCTCAGACTTAAATGAATAACCGTCTTGCATTAAACACGATCCAGATATAATTTTCATGCTCAACGCAGGCACCAAATAACAATTATTGAGGTCTGATACGTCTCCGACGTATCGATAATTTCTTATGTTCCATGCCACATTATTGATGATAGCTACATGTTTTATGCACACTTTATGTCATATTCGTGCATGTTCTGGAACTAACCTATTAACAAGATGCCGAAGAGCTTCTTGTTTTCTGCTGTTTTTGGTTTCAGAAATCCTAGTAAGGAAATATTCTCGAATCGGACGAAATCAACGCCCAACATCCTATTTTTCCACGAAGCTTCCGGAACAGGGAAGGACCGAGGGGGCCACAGGCCACCCAGACCATAGGCCGGCGTGGCCCAGGCCCTGGCTGCGCCGCCCTATAGTGTCGGCGCCCCTTCGACCTTCTGATGCCGCCTCTTCGCCTATATAAAGCCCCTGGACCTAAAACCTCGATACGAAAAAGCCACGGTACGAGAAACCTTCCAGAGCCGCCGCCATCGCGAAGCCAAGATCTGGGGACAGAGTCTCTGTTCCGGCACGCCGCCGGGACGGGAAGTGCCCCGGAAGCTCCTCCATCGACACCACCGCCATCTCCATCAACGCTGTTGTCTCCCATGAGGAGGGTAGTTCTCCATCGAGGCTTGGGGCTGTACCGGTAGCTATGTGGTTCATCTCTCTCCCTATGTACTTCAATACAATGATCTCATGAGCTGCCTTACATGATTGAGATCCATATGATGATGATTGTAATCTAGATGTCGTTATGCTAGTCAAGTGAATTTTACTTATGTGATCTCCGGATACTCCTTGTCCCACGTGTGTAAAGGTGACAGTGTGTGCACCGTGTGGGTCTCTTAGGCTATATTTCACAGAATACTTATTCACTGTTATGAATGGCATAGTGAAGTGCTTATTTATATCTCTTTATGATTGCAATGTGTTTTGTATCACAATTTATCTATGTGCTACTCTAGTGATGTTATTAAAGTAGTTTTATTCCTCCTGCACGGTGTAATGGTGACAGTGTGTGCATCCGTGTTAGTACTTGGCGTAGGCTATGATTGTGATCTCTTGTAGATTATGAAATTAAATATTGCTATGATGGTATTGATGTGATCTATGCCTCCTTTCGTAGCGTGAAGGTGACAGTGTGCATGCTACATTAGTACTTGGTTTAGTCGTGTTGATCTTTCATGCACTCTAAGGTTATTTAAATATGAACATTGAATTGTGGAGCTTGTTAACTCCGGCATTGAGGGTTCGTGTAATCCTACGCAATGGTGTTCATCATCCAACAAGAGTGTAGAGTATGCATTTATCTATTCTGTTATGTGATCAATGTTGAGAGTGTCCACTAGTGAAAGTCTGATCCCCGGCCTTGTTTCCAATGCTATCGCTGCTTGTTTGTTTCTTGTGTTACTACTGCTACGTTACTACGCTTGTTTACTTGTCTGGGCAAAGCACTTTTAGTGTGTTGCTACTTATTCATACCACCGTATTTCACTATCTCTTCGCGAACTAGTGCACCTATTTGGTGTGTTGGGGACACAAGAGACTTCTTGCTTTGTGGTTGCAGAGTTGCATGAGAGGGATATCTTTGACCTCTTCCTCCCTGAGTTCGATAAACCTTGGGTGATCCACTTAAGGGAAACTTGCTTTTGTTCTATAAACCTCTGCTCTTGGAGGCCCAACACGTCTACAGGAAAAGGAGGGGCGTAGACATCAAGCTATTTTCGGCGCCGTTGCCGGGAGGAAAGGTAAAAGGCACTCATACTCCGGTTCCAGGTAATAGTACTTTTCTGGCGCCATTGTGTTTGTGCTCGAAGCTATTTCCTTTAGATCCTGCAATTGCATCTTTTTGTTTCTTGTTTACACTAGTTTGGCATAATGGACAACAATGAGCTTCTTATTCTATTTCCTGATTTAAAACATGGATGGTTTGATCCGAAAATTTAAAAACCCATGGAACATGTTAGCATGAATACTTTGAACACCATTGTTGCTAATGATATGGAAAATTCTAAGCTTGGGGAAGCTGGTTTTGATGAGCATGATCTTTTTAGTCCCGCAAGAATTGAGGAGAAAATTTACTTTGATGATATTTTGCCTCCTATTTATGATGATTATAATGATAGTAGTCTTTTGTTACCACCTGTTATGGAGGATGAATTTGATTATGATTACAATATGCCTCCTATATTTGATGATGAGAATAATAATGATAGCTACTTTGTTGAATTTGCTCCCACTAGTACTAATAAAATTGATTATGCTTATGTGGAGAGTAATAATTTTATGCATGAGACTCATGATAAGAATGCTTTATGTGATGGTTATATTGTTGAGTTTTCTCATGACACTACTGAAAGTTATTATGAGAGAGGAAAATATGGTGGTAGAAATTTTCATGTTACTAAAACACCTCTCTATATGCTTAAAATCTTGAAGTTGAGCTTGTCTAGTTTTTCTATGCTTGTTGCATTATGCTTCTTGAATTTGTTTATTTACAAGATTCCTTTGCATAGGAAGCATGTTAGACTTAAATGTGTTTTGAATTTGCCTCTTGATGCTCTCTTTTGCTTCAACTACTATTTCGAGTGCATCATTAAAACTGCTGAGCCCATCTTAGTGGCTATAAAGAAAGCAACTTCTTGGGAGATAACCCATGTGTTATTTTGCTACAGTACTTGGTTTTATATTTGAGTCTTGGAAGTTTTTTACTACTGTAGCAACCTCTCCTTATCTTAGTTTAGTGTTTTGTTGTGCCAAGTAAAGTCTTTGATAGTAAAGTTCATACTAGATTTGGATTACTGCGCAGTTTCAGATTTCTTTGCTGTCACGAATTTCGACCTGCCTCCCTGTAGGTAGCTCAGAAAATTAAGCCAATTTACGTGCGTGATCCTCAGATATGTACGCAACTTTCATTCAATTTGGGCATTTTCATTTGAGCAAGTCTGGTGCCATTTTAAAATTCGTCTTTACGAACTGTTCTGTTTTGACAGATTCTGCCTTTTATTTCGCATTGCTTCTTTCGCTGTGTTGGGTGGATTTCTTTGTTCCATTACCTTCCAGTAGCTTTGAGCAATGTCCATAAGTGTTAAGAATGATTGTGTCACCTCTGAACATGTGAGTTTTTGATTATGTACTAACCCCTCTAATGAAGTTTATGAGAAGTTTGGTGTGAAGGAAGTTTTCAAGGGTCAAGAGAGGAGGATGATATACTATGATCAAGAAGAGTGAAAGCTCTAAGCTTGGGGATGCCACGGTGGTTCACCCTGCATATTCTAAGAAGACTCAAGCGTCTAAGCTTGGGGATGCCCAAGGCATCCCCTTCTTCATCGACAACATTATCAGGTTCCTCCCCTGAAACTATATTTTTATTCGTCACATCTTATGTGCTTTGCTTGGAGCGTCGGTTTGTTTTTGTTTTTGTTTTTGTTTGAATAAATGGATCCTAGCATTCACTGTATGGGAGAGAGACACGCTCCGCTGTTGCATATGGACAAGTATGTCCTTAGGCTTTACTCATAGTATTCATGGCGAAGTTTCTTCTTCGTTAAATTGTTATATGGTTGGAATTGGAAAATGATACATGTAGTAATTGCTAAAATGTCTTGGATAATGTGATACTTGGCAATTGTTGTGCTCATGTTTAAGCTCTTGCATCATATACTTTGCATATACGTCCAATTTGCATCACTATTTTATATCATAATTTGCTGTTATTCATTGATATATTTCATATTGGGACACAATACTTATGTTATTTCATCTATTTTGCATGTTTCATCATTATTGGAGGATCAAGCACCGGAGCCAGGATTCTGCTGGAAAAAGCACCGTCAGAACGCAATATTTCGGAAGATCAACTGTGGAAGGAAATTATACCAAAAATCCTATTTTTCAAGATGACGAAGGAAGCCAGAAGGAGGAGCCAGGAGGAGCCAGGGTGGGCCCACACCCTAGGGGCGGCGCGGCCCATGCCCTGGCCGCGCCGCCATGTGGTTTGGGGGGCCCACGACCCCTTTCGCCTCCTTTTCTTCGCGAAATCCTTCGTCCCGAAAACCTAAGCCACAGAGGGTACCTCGCGAAGAGTTACAGCCGCCTGCGGGCGGAGAACACTAGAGAGAAAAGAGCTCTCCGGTGGGCAGGAATCCGTGGAAATTCCCTCCGGGAGGGGGAAATCGACGCCATCGTCACCGTCATCGAGCTGGACATCATCTCCATCACCATCATCATCATCTCCACCATCATCACCGCCGTCTCCACCGCTGGACACCGTCACCGCCGTAGCAATTTGGGTTTGATCTTGATTGTTTGATAGGGGAAACTCTCCCGGTATCGATCTCTACTTGTTGTTGATGCTATTGAGTGAAACCATTGAATCAAGTTTATGTTCAGATTGTTATTCATCATCATATCACCTCTGATCATGTTCCATATGATGTCTCGTGAGTAGTTCGTTTAGTTCTTGAGGACATGGGTGAAGTCTAAATGCTAGTAGTGAACTATGGTTGAGTAATATTCAATGGTATGATATTTAAGTTGTGGTGTTATTCTTCTAGTGGTGTCATGTGAACGTCGACTACATGACACTTCACCATTTATGGGCCTAGGGGAATGCATCTTGTATTCATTTGCTAATTGCGGGGTTGCCGGAGTGACAGAAACCTAAACTCCCGTTGGTATATCGATGCAGGAGGGATCGCAGGATCTCAGAGTTTAAGGATGTGGTTAGATTTATTCTTAATTACTTTCTTGTAGTTGCGGATGCTTGCAAGGGGTATAATCACAAGTATGTATTAGTCCTAGGAAGGGCGGTACATTAGCATAGGTTCACCCACACAACACTTATCATAACAATGAAGATTATTTAACCGTATGTAGCGAAAGCATAGACTAAAATCCCGTGTGTCCTCGAGAACGTTTGGTCATTATAAGTAAATAAACCGGCTTGTCCTTTGTGCTAAAAAGGATTGGGCCACTCGCTGCAATTATTACTCTCGCACTTTACTTACTCGTACTTTATTCAACTGTTACATCAAAACCCCCGAATACTTGTCGTGAGCATTTACAGTGAATCCTTCATCGAAACCTTGTCAACACCTTCTGCTCCTCGTTGGGATCGACATTCTTACTTATCAAAGATACTACGATACACCCCCTATACTTGTGGGTCATCAAGACTATTTTCTGGCGCCGTTGCCGGGGAGTGAAGCGCTATTGGTAAGTGGAATTGGTAAGGAAAACCTTTACTGTTGTGCTGATTTTATTTCTGCCTGCTGCTATAAGTCATTATGGAGAGATCTTCTCTTCAATTTTTATTTGGGAAATCTACTACTACTGCAACGGTAGTGGATGAGGCGCCAGGTGAGGAAGTGATACCATATAAAATACCTATGAAAATTATTGAACGTGTTATGGATAACCGCTATGAAGGGGATGGAACTGTCCATCCTGGTGATCATTTACTGTTTTTGCATGAATTATGCGGGTTATTCAAATGTGCAGGTATTGCTATGGATGAAGTGAGGAAGAAACTATTCTCTTTATCGCTGTCTGGTAAGGCGGCGCATTGGTATAAATTACTGGATAATGGGGATTCTCTTGAATGGAATGATATTGTGCCCCGGTTTTATTCTAAGTTCTATCCTCCAAGTGAAATTCACAAGGATCGGAATCGCATATATAATTTTTGGCCTCATGATGGAGAGAGTATTGCCCAAGCTTGGGGAGATTGAAGTCTTTAATGCTCAAATGCCCCATTCATGAGCTTCCTGGTAATGTTATTATTGATAATTTCTATGCAAGACTTTCTTTTCAAGACAAGACCTTGCTGGATACTTCTTGTTCTGGATCATTTACACGCAACAAAGAAGAGTTTAAAAGGGACCTTCTTGATCGGATCCAAGAAAATACTGAAGGTTGGGAGAACGACAAGGATAGAGAATCAGGTATAATTTATGATTATAAATGCATTGAAGCTTTTATGGATACTGATAAATTTCGTAATATGAGTGCTACATATGGTCTTGATTCTCAAGTTGCTGCAAATCTTTATAAAGCTTTTGCCTCTCATTATGAATTGCCAAAGAAGAATTTTGATAAGTATCATGAACCGTATAAAGATAAAATTGATTCATCTATTAATAAATGTGTTGTAGTTGAAACTGCTGATCATGTTATTCCTGAAGCTTATATTGAAAAAACTCCTTTCCCTGCTAAAATGAAGGAGTACTCTGTTATAAATAGTGCGGTTCATAAAAGTGAAAAGAAACCTATAGAACCTGAAGAACAAATAAAAGTTGAACCTGCTGTTGCAATAATTAAAGATCTTGTGACTGAAAATGTGGAGGATGGTCATATTATTTTCTGTGAAGATGCTTCTAATATTGTTTCACATCCTAATAAACCCAAACAAGCTAGTGTTCCTATGCTATCTGTTAGAATTGGTGATCATTGCTATTATGGATTATGTGATATTGGTGCAAGTGTTAGTGCTATTCCGTATGAGCTTTACACGGAGATTATGCACGAAATTGATTCTTGTGAACTTGAAGATATTGATGTGGTTATTCAGGTGGCTAATAGAGAAACTATTTCTCCGATTGGTATTGTTCGAGATGTGGAAGTTTTATGCGGTAAGATTAAATATCCTGCTGACTTTTTGGTACTTGGTTCTGCTGCTAGTGATTATTGTCCTATTATTTTTGGTAGACCTTTTCTAAATACTTGTGGAGCTATTATAGATTGCAAGAAAGAGAAAATTTTGACTAAATTTGCTGGTGAATCTTATGAGTTTAACTTCTCTAAATTTACTAAAACTCCTTATAAAGCTGATTTGCCTAGTAATGATTTTAAAATGGAGCAATGTGCATCTATTGTTCTTGTTCCTAATAATCCTTTGCAGCAACATTTGGAGGATAGCGAGAGTGAAGTTTTTAGGAAAGAAAGAGATGAGCTTGAGGAAATTTTTCTTCGCCAACCTATTCTCAAGCATGATTTACCGGTGGAAGATCTGGGTACAACACCGCCACCAAAGGAAGATCCTGTTTTTGATTTAAAGCCTTTGCCTGATAATCTTTAATATGCTCATATTGATGATAAGAAAATATATCCTGTTATTATTAGTTCTAAGCTTTCAGAGATTGAGGAAGAAAGGTTATTGGAAATATTGAAGAAGCACCGAGGAGCTATTGGCTATACTCTTGATGATTTGAAAGGGATTTCTCCTTCTATTTGCCAACATGCTATTAATATGGAAGATGATGCAAAGCCTGTTGTTGAACATCAGCGTCGTCTAATTCCGAAGATGAAGGAAGTGGTAAGGAATGAGGTATTACGACTTCTTGAAGCTGGTATTATATATCCTATTGCTGATAGTAGATGGGTTAGTCCTGTGCATTGCGTTCCCAAGAAAGGAGGAATGACTGTTGTGCCTAATGATAATGATGAGCTTATCCCTCAAAGAGTAGTTGTAGGGTATAGAATGTGCATTGATTTTCGAAAAGTTAATAAAGTTACTAAGAAAGATCATTACCCTTTACCATTTATTGATCAAATGCTAGAAAGATTGTCTAAAAACACTCATTTTTGTTTTCTTGATGGTTATTCTGGGTTTTCACAAATTGCTGTTAAAGCTAAAGATCAAGAGAAAACCACTTTTACTTGTCCCTATGGAACTTATGCTTATAGACGTATGCCTTTTGGTTTATGTAATGCTCCTGCTACTTTTCAAAGATGCATGTCTGCTATTTTTCATGGTTTTTGTGAAAGTATTGTAGAGGTATTCATGGATGATTTTTCCGTCTATGGGAATTCTTTTGATAGTTGCTTGCGAAACCTTGATAAAGTTTTGCAGAGATGTGAAGAAACTAACCTTGTTCTTAATTGGGAGAAATGCCACTTTATGGTTAATGAAGGAATTGTATTGGGACATAAAATTTCCGAGAGAGGTATTGAAGTTGATAGAGCTAAAGTTGAAGCAATTGAGAAGATGCCCTATCCTAGGGATGTTAAAGGTATTCGTAGTGTTCTTGGTCATGCTGGGTTTTATAGGAGATTTATTAAAGATTTCTCCAAGATTTCAAAGCCTCTTACTAATCTTCTTCAAAAAGATGTACCATTTGTTTTTGATGATGATTGTAAGGAAGCTTTTGAAACTCTTAAGAAAGCCTTAACAACTGCTCCTATAGTTGAACCTCTTGATTGGAACTTACCCTTTGAGATTATGTGTGATGCTAGTGATTTTGCTGTAGGCGCTGTTCTTGGACAGCGAGTAGATAAAAAGCTGAATGTTATTCATTATGCTAGTAAAACTCTTGATGCTGCTCAAAGAAATTATGCTACAACTGAAAAAGAATTATTAGCTGTAGTCTTTGCTTGCGATAAATTTAGATCTTATATTGTTGATTCAAAAGTTACTATTCATACTGATCATGCTGCAATTAGATACCTTATGACAAAGAAAGATGCTAAGCCGAGGCTTATTAGATGGGTACTTCTTTTGCAAGAATTTGATTTACATATTATAGATAGGAAAGGTGCTGATAATCCTGTTGCTGATAATTTGTCTAGATTGGAAAATATTGTTTATGATCCTGTTCCTATTAATGATAGTTTTCCAAATGAACAATTGGCTGTAATAAAGGTGAGCTCGCGAGACAGTCCTTGGTATGCTGATTATGCTAACTTTATTGTTTCCAAGTACTTGCCTCCAACCTTTTCAGCTCAGCAAAGGAGGAAATTCTTTTATGACTTGAGGCATTATTTCTGGGATGACCCACACTTATATAAAGAAGGAGTGGATGGTATTATGCGAAGATGTGTTCCCGAATATGAACAACAAGAGATATTGAGTAAATGTCATGGTAGTGCTTATGGAGGACATCATGCCGGAGAAAGAACCGCGCAAAAGGTTCTACAATCAGGTTTTTATTGGCCAACTCTCTTCAAGGATGCGAGAAAGTTTATTTTATCTTGTGATGAATGCCAAAGGGTTGGTAATATCTCCAGACGCAATGAAATGCCTATGAATTATACTCTTGTTATTGAACCGTTTGATTGTTGGGGATTTGACTTCATGGGACCTTTTCCCTCTTCGAAGGTAACACTCATATACTTGTTGCTGTTGATTATGTTACTAAATGGGTGGAAGCTATACCTACAAAAAGTGCTGATGGTGAGACCTCTTTAAGAATGCTTTTAGATATTATTTTTCCTAGATTTGGAGTGCCTAGATATATTATGACTGATGGAGGTTCTCATTTTATTCATGGAGGTTTTAGAAAAACTCTTGCTAAGTATGGTATTAATCATAGAATTGCTTCCGCTTATCATCCTCAAACTAGTGGTCAAGTAGAATTATCAAATAGAGAGATTAAATCTATTTTGGGAAAGACCGTTAATAAAACTAGAAAGAATTGGGCTAGTAAATTGAAGGATGCACTTTGGGCTTATAGAACTGCTTATAAAAATCCCATGGGAATGTCACCTTATAAAATGGTTTATGGGAAAGCTTGTCATTTACCTTTAGAACTAGAGCACAAAGCTTATTGGGCTGTTAGAGAGTTAAATAAAGATCCTAAACTTGCCGGTGATAAGAGGTTGTTGCAATTAAGTTCTCTAGATGAATGGAGAAGTGAAGCTTATGAAAATGCTAAACTCTTTAAGGAGAAAGTTAAAAAATGGCATGATAGGAGGATTATCAAAAGAGAATTTAATATTGGGGATAAAGTCCTATTGTATCGGTCTCGTCTCAGATTCTTTGCAGGGAAATTACTCTCGAAATGGGAAGGACCATATGTTGTCGAGGAGGTGTATCGTTCAGGAGCAATCAAAATTAGCTCTCTCCAAGGCAATGCTACGCAAGTGGTGAATGGACAAAGACTCAAGCATTATATCTCGGGTGATTCTTATAATGTTGATGTTGATATTATTCAAGTGGAAACACCGGAGGCTTTCATTAAAGGGCAAATTGACAGTCCGCCAGAACTCGACTTTGAATAGGTAACAGTACTGGTAATGAAAAGTACGCAATTTACTTTCCGAACAATATTTTCGCTGTTTTTGGAAAATATGAAAAATTACGAGTTCGAAACGGAGTGGAAAGGACGCACGAGGGCGTGGCACCATAGGCGGCGCGGCCTGACCGGGGCCCGCGCCGCCTATGGTTTGGCCGCCCGTCGCCCCTTTCCGACTCGGTTCGATCTGGTACTTTCCGTTTGTCGTGAAATTTTTTGCTATATAATCCCCCGGACCCCTGGAGGTCCGTATATCATTTTCTCGACGTGTTTTGTTTCGAGCTGTTTCTGCCAGGATTTGCTTCGGATCTAGAGCCATCATGTCTTCGTCGGAAACTCCGAAGGACAGCTCCTGCAAGGATGTTGGCAACTTGTACATGGAGGAGCTGAGGATGCACCCCAAGGAGTTGCTGCTCGTTGAAGGAGAACTGCAGGTCAAGGATGTCCAGGGTCCTAAAGGAGAAGGAAGCTTGGAAGACAGGATGGAGAAGCTAGAACAAGAGGTTTTCAAATACAAGAAGATGGCTGAGCGTGAGGTGGATATCTTCCACAGGATTGTGTCTGAACTCATTGCTGAACATGAGAAGGAAACTGCAAAGCTTTGGAGCGACATCCTCTCACTTCACGACACCACCAACAAGCTCCAAGCACAACTCTATGATTTTCAGAATCAGAACTGTGAGTATGAAAACAGGTTTAAATACATAAGCCGTGCTGCTAGTTTCAGGATCCCCGAGACCAAGATGTCGTTTCTTGATGGAGAGCCTCTTCCTTGGAAGTTTGATGACGGGAATTCATCACCACCATCTCCGCAGGAGTAATTCATCATCGGTATTGGCATCCCCTTGGTTTGTTCCAAGCTTGGGGGAGTGCCGCGGTATCACATTATCACTACCTTTTACTTTTATTGTCAAGTAGTGTCATATCATGAGTAGGGAAGTTATCATATAAGATGGGTTGCAGTTGGAAGTATCTCTCTTTAGTTGGTTGTCTATGTATCCCTTGGTGTGAGTTATCATTATGGAATATTAATGAGAAGTCTTATCATTTACATATTGCACATCTTATTTTAGTTTGCAATCTCTACTATATGATTTACCTTGTTGTTAGTATTGGTATCACTTTGGGAGCATTGAATAAATCTATTTGGTTTTGGCAAACTTAGCATTGGTCAATAGCAACAACACTTTGAGGTTTAGTTAGAAAAGAGAAATACATATAGATGTTTCATTGTCTTTCTTTCTTGTTAGCTCATAGCTTATTATTCTGAAGTTAAGATTGTTTGTGCTTACAAGGAAGATGCATGATTGTTTCTATCATATGTATATTTGTTTGTTTCCCTCGACTCTTATGCTTGCTAATTAACCTTGCTAGCCAAAGACCTGTACTGAGAGGGAATACTTCTCGTGCATCCAAACCTTAACCCAAACCTATGTCATTTGTGTCCACCATACCTACCTACTACATGGTATTTTCTGCCATTCCAAGTAAATACTTCATGTGCTACCTTTAAACAATTCAAAACTTAGTATCTCTTATTTGTGTCAATGTTTCATAGCTCATGAGGAAGTATGTGGTGTTTTATCTTTCAATCTTGTTGGGCAACTTCCACCAATGGACTAGTGGCTTCATCCGCTTATCCAATAATTTTGCAAAAAGAGCTGGCAATGGGATTCCCAGTCCCAAATTAATTAAACTAAATAGACACTCCTCCATGGTATGTGATTGATGGACGGCACCCGAAGGATTCGGTTAGCCATGGCTTGTGTAAGCAAAGGTTGGGGGGAGTGTCATCATCATAATAAAGCTAAAATAAAAAGGCACTCCTTCATGGTATATAAACATTTATCATAAACACAAAGATATATAATAACCA
This sequence comes from Lolium multiflorum, assembly GCA_030979885.1. Lineage (NCBI taxonomy): Eukaryota > Viridiplantae > Streptophyta > Magnoliopsida > Poales > Poaceae > Lolium > Lolium multiflorum. The sequence goes on from CM061749.1 coordinate 346,518,724, forward strand.
ATTTATTATTGCCTCTTGGGCATATCTCCAACAGTCTCCCACTTGCACTAGAGTCAATAATCTAGATTACATTGTAAGGTACCTAACACCCATGGCATTTTGGTGTTGGTCATGCTTTGCCCTAGGGAGAGCTTTAGTCAACGGATCTGCTACATTCAGATCAGTGTGTACTTTGCAAATCTTTACTTCTCCATCTTCGATGTACTCGCGAATCGAATGAAAGCGCAGCTTGATATGCTTCAGCTTCTTGTGTGACCTTGGTTCCTGTGCATTGGCGATGGCACCCATGTTGTCATAATAAATGACTAGTGGGTCCAATGCACTAGGAACCACACCAAACTCAACAATGACCCTCTTCATCCATACCGCTTCCGATGAAGCCTCCGAAGCCGCTATGTATTCCGATTCTGTTGAAGACTTCGCCACCGTGCACTGCTTGGAGCTGCACCAGCTTACTGTAGCACCATTCAATATAAACACGTACCAGTGAGACTTAGATTCATAAGGATATCGCAAGCCGAGCGACACACTCCCTTGCCCCGAGCGTTGCCACACACCCTTGTATGTACAGCATCCGGGCGTTCCCTCGCAACGCTTGCTCCACCGTCCTATGACGTATATGGATGGCCGTGGAGTGGTTCAGGGTTGTACTCGGAAAGTTCGGCGTATGAGCTGATGGTCCAGACGGTGTCGATTTGTGGCGAGGCAATTTGGAGAAGCCATGCTACGCCAAAGAGCAAGCTCTTTATCCGGCTGCGGCACAGCACCGTATTTGGACGTCCGATCGACGTGCCAGGCATGGCTTGCAGGATGCACCATCCCCATGCCATGTTTGTCTGCAGGAGGAGGACACGGCTGAGCACATCCTCGTGCGGTGCGTTTATGCCAGGGAGGTTTGGTGGAGGTGTCGTCGAGGCTAAGGATGCGCTTTCAAACCCCAGAGGAGAACAACTCTTTGAGGGAGTGGTGGACAAAGGAGAGAGGAAGATTTAGGGCTAAGGAGAGGAGATGGTTTGATGGGTTGGTCTGCACCGTAGGTCACGCTCTGTGGAAGCAAAGGAATGCGTGGTGCTTCGGCAATGTGCGCAACCAACTTGGCGAGGCCTTGGTTACCCGCATCTTGGAGGAACTTAGGTTGTACCGGGTTACGCATGATCAGGAAGTAGGAGTGTTAGACAGTGGTTAGAGAGAGTAGTCTTGTCTAGGTTTTGTGGAGTCAAATCCTTGCATGGTTCCATGTAAGGTATTCTTGTAAATACTCTTTCTGCCTTCTATAAAAGTATGGTACGCATTCGCGTACTCTCAAAAAAAAGGATCAGTGTTCCAACTTGCATCGGTGTAACTGGTTACAACGAGCTCTTGGTCACCGCCATAACAAAGAAACATATCCTTAGTTCTTTTCAAGTACTTCATGATATTCTTGACCGCTGTCCAGTGTTCCATTCCTGGATCACTTTGATATCTGCTAGTCAAACTAACAACATGTGCTATATCCGGTCTAGTACACAGCATGGCATACATGATAGAGCCTACTGCCGAGGCATAGGGGATCTGATTCATCCTCTCTCTTTCTTCTGCCGTAGCCGGACCTTGAGTCTTACTCAAGACCTTACCTGGCAACATCGGTAAGAATCCTTTCTTACTTTCATCCATTCTAAACTTCTTTAGAATCTTGTCCAGGTATGTACTCTGTGAAAGCCCTATTAGGCGTCTTGATCTATCTCTATAAATCTTGATGCCTAAAATGTACGCTGCTTCACCAAGGTCCTTCATTGAAAAACACTTATTCAAATAACCTTTTACACTACTCAATAGTTCTATATCATTCCCAATCAATAATATGTCATCTACATATAATATCAGGAATGCTACAGAGCTCCCACTCACTTTCTTGTAAATACAGGCCTCTCCATGGCACTGTATAAACCCGAAGTCTTTGATCACCTTATCAAAGCGTCGGTTCCAACTCCTGGATGCTTGCTTCAGTCCATAAATGGAACGCTGAAGTTTGCATACCTTGTCAGCATTTTTAGGATCGACAAAACCTTTGGGTTGTACCATATACAACTCTTCCTCAATGTCACCATTAAGGAACGCCGTTTTGACATCCATCTGCCAAATCTCATAATCGAAAAATGCAGCTATTGCTAACAAAATCCTCACAGATTTTAGCTTCGCTACAGGTGAGAAAGTCTCATCGTAGTCAACACCTTGAATTTGTCGGAAACCCTTTGCGACAAGTCGAGCTTTATAGACAGTAACATTACCATCAGCATCTGTTTTTCTCTTGAAGATCCATTTATTCTCGACAGCCTTTCGGCTATCAGGTAAGTCTACCAAAGTCCACACTTTGTTATCATACATGGATCCCATTTCGGATTTCATGGCTTCTTGCCATTTGTTGGAATCTGGGCTCATCATCGCTTCTTCATACGTCGCAGGGTCCTCATCATTGTTGTCCACAATCATGACATTTAGACAAGGATCATACCAATCAGGAGTGGTACGTTCCCTTGTCGATCTGCGAGGTTCAGTAGCTACCTCGCTCGAAGTTTCATGATCATTATCATTAGCTTCCTCTGTTACCGGTGCGGGCGGCACAGGAACATCTTCCGGTACTGCGCTACTCTGATCAACGAGAGAAGGTTCAGTAACCTCGTCGAGTTCTACTTTTCTTCCAGTCACTTCTTTAGTGAGAAACTCTTTCTCAAGAAAGGTTCCGTTCTTGGCAACAAAGATTTTGCCTTCGGATTTGTGATAGAAAGTATACCCTATAGTTTCCTTAGGGTATCCTATGAAGACGCATTTCTCCGCTTTGGGTTCTAGCTTGTCCGGTTGTAACTTTTTTACATAGGCTTCGCAACCCCAAACTTTTAGGAACGACAGCTTAGGTTTCTTATTAAACCATAATTCATACGGTGTCGTTTCAACGGATTTAGATGGTGCCCTATTTAAAGTGAATGCAGCTGTCTCTAATGCATAACCCCAAAACGATAACGGCAAATCGGTAAGAGACATCATAGAACGAACCATATCTAAGAGAGTTCGATTACGACGTTCGGACACACCATTGCGCTGTGGTGTTCCCGGCGGTGTCAACTGTGAAAGTATTCCGCATTTCTTTAAATGCATGCCAAACTCATAACTCAGATATTCGCCTCCGCGATCAGAACGCAGAAACTTGATCTTCTTGTTACGTTGATTTTCTACTTCACTTTGGAATTCCTTAAACTTCTGGAAAGTTTCGGATTTATGTTTCATGAAATAGATATACCCATATCTACTCAAATCATCTGTGAAGGTTAGAACATAACGATAACCACCGCGCGAGGCTACACTCATTGGTCCGCACACATCGGTATGTATGATTTCCAATAAGTCTGTAGCTCGCTCCATAATACCAGAGAATGGAGTCTTAGTCATTTTTCCCATTAGACATGCTTCGCATCTATCAAGTGACTCAAAGTCAAGTGACTCAAGTAGTCCATCGGAATGGAGTTTCTTCATGCGTTTCACTCCAATATGACCAAGACGACAGTGCCACATATAAGTAGAATTATCATTCAATTTAATTCGCTTAGCATCAATGTTATGAACATGTGTATCGCTACTATCGAGACTTAATAGAAATAAACCATTCTTCTCAGGCGCATGACCATAAAAGATATTATTCATAAAAATAGAACAACCATTATTCTCAGACTTAAATGAATAACCGTCTTGCATTAAACACGATCCAGATATAATGTTCATGCTCAACGCAGGCACCAAATAACAATTATTGAGGTTGAAACGTCTCGACGTATCGATAATTTCTTATGTTCCATGCCACATTATTGATGATATCTACATGTTTTATGCACACTTTATGTCATATTCGTGCATTTTCTGGAACTAACCTATTAACAAGATGCCGAAGAGCCAGTTCTTTTTTTGCTGTTTTTGGTTTCAGAAATCCTAGTAAGGAAATATTCTCGGAATCGGACGAAATCAACACCCAGCACCCTATTTTTCCACGAAGCTTCCAGAACACCCGGGAAGGACCAGAGGGGGGCCACAGGCCACCCAGACCATAGGCCGGCGCGGCCCAGGCCCTGGCCGCGTCGCCCTATAGTGTCGGCGCCCCTTCGACCTTCGGCCGCGCCTCGCCTATATAAAGCCCCTGGACCTAAAACCTCGATACGAAAAAGCCACGGTACGAGAAACCTTCCGAGCCGCCGCCATCGCGAAGCCAAGATCGGGGGACAGGAGTCTCTGTTCGGCCCGCCGGGACGGGGAAGTGCCCCCGGAAGGCTCCTCCATCGACACCACCGCCATCTCCATCAACGCTGCTGTCTCCCATGAGGAGGGAGTAGTTCTCCATCGAGGCTTGGGGCTGTACCGGTAGCTATGTGGTTCATCTCTCTCCCTATGTACTTCAATACAATGATCTCATGAGCTGCCTTACATGATTGAGATCCATATGATGATGATTGTAATCTAGATGTCGTTATGCTAGTCAAGTGAATTTTACTTATGTGATCTCCGGAGACTCCTTGTCCCACGTGTGTAAAGGTGACAGTGTGTGCACCGTGTGGGTCTCTTAGGCTATATTTCACAGAATACTTATTCACTGTTATGAATGGCATAGTGAAGTGCTTATTTATATCTCTTTATGATTGCAATGTGTTTTGTATCACAATTTATCTATGTGCTACTCTAGTGATGTTATTAAAGTAGTTTTATTCCTCCTGCACGGTGTAATGGTGACAGTGTGTGCATCCGTGTTAGTACTTGGCGTAGGCTATGATTGTGATCTCTTGTAGATTATGAAGTTAACTATTGCTATGATGGTATTGATGTGATCTATGCCTCCTTTCGTAGCGTGAAGGTGACAGTGTGCATGCTACGTTAGTACTTGGTTTAGTCGTGTTGATCTTTCATGCACTCTAAGGTTATTTAAATATGAACATTGAATTGTGGAGCTTGTTAACTCCGGCATTGAGGGTTCGTGTAATCCTACGCAATGGTGTTCATCATCCAACAAGAGTGTAGAGTATGCATTTATCTATTCTGTTATGTGATCAATGTTGAGAGTGTCCACTAGTGAAAGTCTGATCCCTGGGCCTTGTTTCCAATACTGCTATCGCTGCTTGTTTACTTGTTTCGTGTTACTACTGCTGCGTTACTACTGCTTGTTCTGTCCTGGGCAAAGCACTTTTCTGGTGCTGTTGCTACTTATTCATACCACCTGTATTTCACTATCTCTTCGCCGAACTAGTGCACCTATTTGGTGTGTTGGGGACACAAGAGACTTCTTGCTTTGTAGTTGCAGGGTTGCATGAGAGGGATATCTTTGACCTCTTCCTCCCTGAGTTCGATAAACCTTGGGTGATCCACTTAAGGGAAACTTGTTGCTGTTCTACAAACCTCTGCTCTTGGAGGCCCAACACCATCTACAGGAGGGGGCGTAGACATCAAGCTATTTTCTGCGCCGTTGCCGGGAGGAAAGGTAAAAGGCACTCATACTCCGGTTCCAGGTAATAGTACTTTTCTGGCGCCATTGTGTTTGTGCTCGAAGCTATTTCCTTTAGATCCTGCAATTGCATCTTTTTGTTTCTTGTTTACACTAGTTTGGCATAATGGACAACAATGAGCTTCTTATTCTATTTCCTGATTTAAAACATGGATGGTTTGATCCGAAAATTAAAAAACCCATGGAACATGTTAGCATGAATACTTTGAACACCATTGTTGCTAATGATATGGAAAATTCTAAGCTTGGGGAAGCTGGTTTTGATGAGCATGATCTTTTTAGTCCCCCAAGAATTGAGGAGAAAATTTACTTTGATGATACTTTGCCTCCTATTTATGATGATTATAATGATAGTAGTCTTTTGTTACCACCTGTTATGGAGGATGAATTTGATTATGATTACAATATGCCTCCTATATTTGATGATGAGAATAATAATGATAGCTACTTTGTTGAATTTGCTCCCACTAGTACTAATAAAATTGATTATGCTTATGTGGAGAGTAATAATTTTATGCATGAGACTCATGATAAGAATGCTTTATGTGATGGTTATATTGTTGAGTTTTCTCATGACACTACTGAAAGTTATTATGAGAGAGGAAAATATGGTGGTAGAAATTTTCATGTTACTAAAACACCTCTCTATATGCTTAAAATCTTGAAGTTGAGCTTGTCTAGTTTTTCTATGCTTGTTGCATTATGCTTCTTGAATTTGTTTATTTACAAGATTCCTTTGCATAGGAAGCATGTTAGACTTAAATGTGTTTTGAATTTGCCTCTTGATGCTCTCTTTTGCTTCAACTACTATTTCTTGCGAGTGCATCATTAAAACTGCTGAGCCCATCTTAATGGCTATAAAGAAAGCAACTTCTTGGGAGATAACCCATGTGTTATTTTGCTACAGTACTTGGTTTTATATTTGAGTCTTGGAAGTTTTTACTACTGTAGCAACCTCTCCTTATCTTAGTTTAGTGTTTTGTTGTGCCAAGTAAAGTCTTTGATAGTAAAGTTCATACTAGATTTGGATTACTGCGCAGTTTCAGATTTCTTTGCTGTCACGAATTTCGACCTGCCTCCCTGTAGGTAGCTCAGAAAATTAAGCCAATTTACGTGCGTGATCCTCAGATATGTACGCAACTTTCATTCAATTTGGGCATTTTCATTTGAGCAAGTCTGGTGCCATTTTAAAATTCGTCTTTACGAACTGTTCTGTTTTGACAGATTCTGCCTTTTATTTCGCATTGCTTCTTTCGCTGTGTTGGGTGGATTTCTTTGTTCCATTACCTTCCAGTAGCTTTGAGCAATGTCCATAAGTGTTAAGAATGATTGTGTCACCTCTGAACATGTGAGTTTTTGATTATGTACTAACCCCTCTAATGAAGTTTATGAGAAGTTTGGTGTGAAGGAAGTTTTCAAGGGTCAAGAGAGGAGGATGATATACTATGATCAAGAAGAGTGAAAGCTCTAAGCTTGGGGATGCCCCGGTGGTTCACCCCTGCATATTCTAAGAAGACTCAAGCGTCTAAGCTTGGGGATGCCCAAGGCATCCCCTTCTTCATCGACAACATTATCAGGTTCCTCCCCTGAAACTATATTTTTATTCATCACATCTTATGTGCTTTGCTTGAAGCGTCTGTGTGCTTTTGTTTTTGTTTTTGTTTGAATAAATGGATCCTAGCATTCACTTGTATGGGAGAGACACGCTCCGCTGTTGCATATGGACAAGTATGTCCTTAGGCTTTACTCATAGTATTCATGGCGAAGTTTCTTCTTCGTTAAATTGTTATATGGTTGGAATTGGAAAATGATACATGTAGTAATTGCTAAAATGTCTTGGATAATGTGATACTTGGCAATTGTTGTGCTCATGTTTAAGCTCTTGCATCATATACTTTGCACCCTGATACGTCCAATTTGCATCACTATTTTATATCATAATTTGCTGTTATTCATTGATATATTTCATATTGGGACACAATACTTATGTTATTTCATCTATTTTGCATGTTTCATCATTATTGGAGGATCAAGCACCGGAGCCAGGATTCTGCTGGAAAAAGCACCGTCAGAACGCAATATTTCGGAAGATCAACTGTGGAAGGAAATTATACCAAAAATCCTATTTTTCAAGATGACGAAGGAAGCCAGAAGGAGGAGCCAGGAGGAGCCAGGGTGGGCCCACACCCTAGGGCGGCGCGGCCCATGCCCTGGCCGCGCCGCCATGTGGTTTGGGGGGCCCACGACCCCTTTCGCCTCCTTTTCTTCGCGAAATCCTTCGTCCCGAAAACCTAAGCCACAGAGGGTACCTCGCGAAGAGTTACAGCCGCCTCTGCGGGGCGGAGAACACTAGAGAGAAAAGAGCTCTCCGGTGGGCAGGAATCCGCCGGGGAAATTCCCTCCGGGAGGGGGAAATCGACGCCATCGTCACCGTCATCGAGCTGGACATCATCTCCATCACCATCATCATCATCTCCACCATCATCACCGCCGTCTCCACCGCTGGACACCGTCACCGCCGTAGCAATTTGGGTTTGATCTTGATTGTTTGATAGGGGAAACTCTCCCGGTATCGATCTCTACTTGTTGTTGATGCTATTGAGTGAAACCATTGAACCAAGTTTATGTTCAGATTGTTATTCATCATCATATCACCTCTGATCATGTTCCATATGATGTCTCGTGAGTAGTTCGTTTAGTTCTTGAGGACATGGGTGAAGTCTAAATGCTAGTAGTGAACTATGGTTGAGTAATATTCAATGGTATGATATTTAAGTTGTGGTGTTATTCTTCTAGTGGTGTCATGTGAACGTCGACTACATGACACTTCACCATTTATGGGCCTAGGGGAATGCATCTTGTATTCGTTTGCTAATTGCGGGGTTGCCGGAGTGACAGAAACCTAAACCCCCGTTGGTATATCGATGCAGGAGGGATCGCAGGATCTCAGAGTTTAAGGATGTGGTTAGATTTATTCTTAATTACTTTCTTGTAGTTGCGGATGCTTGCAAGGGGTATAATCACAAGTATGTATTAGTCCTAGGAAGGGCGGTACATTAGCATAGGTTCACCCACACAACACTTATCATAACAATGAAGATTATTTAGCCGTATGTAGCGAAAGCATTAGACTAAAATCCCGTGTGTCCTCGAGAACGTTTGGTCATTATAAGTAAATAAACCGGCTTGTCCTTTGTGCTAAAAAGGATTGGGCCACTCGCTGCAATTATTACTCTCGCACTTTACTTACTCGTACTTTATTCAACTGTTACATCAAAACCCCCTGAATACTTGTCTGTGAGCATTTACAGTGAATCCTTCATCGAAACTGCTTGTCAACACCTTCTGCTCCTCGTTGGGATCGACATTCTTACTTATCAAAGATACTACGATACACCCCCTATACTTGTGGGTCATCAAGACTATTTTCTGGCGCCGTTGCCGGGGAGTGAAGCGCTATTGGTAAGTGGAATTGGTAAGGAAAACCTTTACTGTTGTGCTGATTTTATTTCTGCCTGCTGCTATAAGTCATTATGGAGAGATCTTCTCTTCAATTTTTATTTGGGAAATCTACTACTACTGCAACGGTAGTGGATGAGGCGCCAGGTGAGGAAGTGATACCATATAAAATACCTATGAAAATTATTGAACGTGTTATGGATAACCGCTATGAAGGGGATGGAACTGTCCATCCTGGTGATCATTTACTGTTTTTGCATGAATTATGCGGGTTATTCAAATGTGCAGGTATTGCTATGGATGAAGTGAGGAAGAAACTATTCTCTTTATCGCTGTCTGGTAAGGCGGCGCATTGGTATAAATTATTGGATAATGGGGATTCTCTTGAATGGAATGATATTGTGCCCCGGTTTTATTCTAAGTTCTATCCTCCAAGTGAAATTCACAAGGATCGGAATCGCATATATAATTTTTGGCCTCATGATGGAGAGAGTATTGCCCAAGCTTGGGGGAGATTGAAGTCTTTAATGCTCAAATGCCCCATTCATGAGCTTCCTGGTAATGTTATTATTGATAATTTCTATGCAAGACTTTCTTTTCAAGACAAGACCTTGCTGGATACTTCTTGTTCTGGATCATTTACACGCAACAAAGAAGAGTTTAAAAGGGACCTTCTTGATCGGATCCAAGAAAATACTGAAGGTTGGGAGAACGACAAGGATAGAGAATCAGGTATAATTTATGATTATAAATGCATTGAAGCTTTTATGGATACTGATAAATTTCGTAATATGAGTGCTACATATGGTCTTGATTCTCAAGTTGTTGCAAATCTTTATAAAGCTTTTGCCTCTCATTATGAATTGCCAAAGAAGAATTTTGATAAGTATCATGAACCGTATAAAGATAAAATTGATTCATCTATTAATAAATGTGTTGTAGTTGAAACTGCTGATCATGTTATTCCTGAAGCTTATATTGAAAAAACTCCTTTCCCTGCTAAAATGAAGGAGTACTCTGTTATAAATAGTGCGGTTCATAAAAGTGAAAAGAAACCTGTAGAAACCTGTAGAACCTGAAGAACAAATAAAAGTTGAACCTGCTGTTGCAATAATTAAAGATCTTGTGACTGAAAATGTGGAGGATGGTCATATTATTTTCTGTGAAGATGCTTCTAATATTGTTTCACATCCTAATAAACCCAAACAAGCTAGTGTTCCTATGCTATCTGTTAGAATTGGTGATCATTGCTATTATGGATTATGTGATATTGGTGCAAGTGTTAGTGCTATTCCGTATGAGCTTTACACGGAGATTATGCACGAAATTGATTCTTGTGAACTTGAAGATATTGATGTGGTTATTCAGCTGGCTAATAGAGAAACTATTTCTCCGATTGGTATTGTTCGAGATGTGGAAGTTTTATGCGGTAAGATTAAATATCCTGCTGACTTTTTGGTACTTGGTTCTGCTGCTAGTGATTATTGTCCTATTATTTTTGGTAGACCTTTTCTAAATACTTGTGGAGCTATTATAGATTGCAAGAAAGAGAAAATTTTGACTAAATTTGCTGGTGAATCTTATGAGTTTAACTTCTCTAAATTTACTAAAACTCCTTATAAAGCTGATTTGCCTAGTAATGATTTTAAAATGGAGCAATGTGCATCTATTGTTCTTGTTCCTAATAATCCTTTGCAGCAACATTTGGAGGATAGCGAGAGTGAAGTTTTTAGGAAAGAAAGAGATGAGCTTGAGGAAATTTTTCTTCGCCAACCTATTCTCAAGCATGATTTACCGGTGGAAGATTTGGGTACAACACCGCCACCAAAGGAAGATCCTGTTTTTGATTTAAAGCCTTTGCCTGATAATCTTAAATATGCTCATATTGATGATAAGAAAATATATCCTGTTATTATTAGTTCTAAGCTTTCAGAGATTGAGGAAGAAAGGTTATTGGAAATATTGAAGAAGCACCGAGGAGCTATTGGCTATACTCTTGATGATTTGAAAGGGATTTCTCCTTCTATTTGCCAACATGCTATTAATATGGAAGATGATGCAAAGCCTGTTGTTGAACATCAGCGTCGTCTAATTCCGAAGATGAAGGAAGTGGTAAGGAATGAGGTATTACGACTTCTTGAAGCTGGTATTATATATCCTATTGCTGATAGTAGATGGGTTAGTCCTGTGCATTGCGTTCCCAAGAAAGGAGGAATGACTGTTGTGCCTAATGATAATGATGAGCTTATCCCTCAAAGAGTAGTTGTAGGGTATAGAATGTGCATTGATTTTCGAAAAGTTAATAAAGTTACTAAGAAAGATCATTACCCTTTACCATTTATTGATCAAATGCTAGAAAGATTGTCTAAAAATACTCATTTTTGTTTTCTTGATGGTTATTCTGGGTTTTCACAAATTGCTGTTAAAGCTAAAGATCAAGAGAAAACCACTTTTACTTGTCCCTATGGAACTTATGCTTATAGACGCATGCCTTTTGGTTTATGTAATGCTCCTGCTACTTTTCAAAGATGCATGTCTGCTATTTTTCATGGTTTTTGTGAAAGTATTGTAGAGGTATTCATGGATGATTTTTCCGTCTATGGGAATTCTTTTGATAGTTGCTTGCGAAACCTTGATAAAGTTTTGCAGAGATGTGAAGAAACTAACCTTGTTCTTAATTGGGAGAAATGCCACTTTATGGTTAATGAAGGAATTGTATTGGGACATAAAATTTCCGAGAGAGGTATTGAAGTTGATAGAGCTAAAGTTGAAGCAATTGAGAAGATGCCCTATCCTAGGGATGTTAAAGGTATTCGTAGTGTTCTTGGTCATGCTGGGTTTTATAGGAGATTTATTAAAGATTTCTCCAAGATTTCAAAGCCTCTTACTAATCTTCTTCAAAAAGATGTACCATTTGTTTTTGATGATGATTGTAAGGAAGCTTTTGAAACTCTTAAGAAAGCCTTAACAACTGCTCCTATAGTTGAACCTCCTGATTGGAACTTACCCTTTGAGATTATGTGTGATGCTAGTGATTTTGCTGTAGGCGCTGTTCTTGGACAGCGAGTAGATAAAAAGCTGAATGTTATTCATTATGCTAGTAAAACTCTTGATGCTGCTCAAAGAAATTATGCTACAACTGAAAAAGAATTATTAGCTGTAGTCTTTGCTTGCGATAAATTTAGATCTTATATTGTTGATTCAAAAGTTACTATTCATACTGATCATGCTGCAATTAGATACCTTATGACAAAGAAAGATGCTAAGCCGAGGCTTATTAGATGGGTACTTCTTTTGCAAGAATTTGATTTACATATTATAGATAGGAAAGGTGCTGATAATCCTGTTGCTGATAATTTGTCTAGATTGGAAAATATTGCTTATGATCCTGTTCCTATTAATGATAGTTTTCCAAATGAACAATTGGCTGTAATAAAGGTGAGCTCGCGAGACAGTCCTTGGTATGCTGATTATGCTAACTTTATTGTTTCCAAGTACTTGCCTCCAACCTTTTCAGCTCAGCAAAGGAGGAAATTCTTTTATGACTTGAGGCATTATTTCTGGGATGACCCACACTTATATAAAGAAGGAGTGGATGGTATTATGCGAAGATGTGTTCCCGAATATGAACAACAAGAGATATTGAGTAAATGTCATGGTAGTGCTTATGGAGGACATCATGCCGGAGAAAGAACCGCGCAAAAGGTTCTACAATCAGGTTTTTATTGGCCAACTCTCTTCAAGGATGCGAGAAAGTTTATTTTATCTTGTGATGAATGCCAAAGGGTTGGTAATATCTCCAGACGCAATGAAATGCCTATGAATTATACTCTTGTTATTGAACCGTTTGATTGTTGGGGATTTGACTTCATGGGACCTTTTCCCTCTTCAGAAGGTAACACTCATATACTTGTTGCTGTTGATTATGTTACTAAATGGGTGGAAGCTATACCTACAAAAAGTGCTGATGGTGAGACCTCTTTAAGAATGCTTTTAGATATTATTTTTCCTAGATTTGGAGTGCCTAGATATATTATGACTGATGGAGGTTCTCATTTTATTCATGGAGGTTTTAGAAAAACTCTTGCTAAGTATGGTATTAATCATAGAATTGCTTCCGCTTATCATCCTCAAACTAGTGGTCAAGTAGAATTATCAAATAGAGAGATTAAATCTATTTTGGGAAAGACCGTTAATAAAACTAGAAAGAATTGGGCTAGTAAATTGAAGGATGCACTTTGGGCTTATAGAACTGCTTATAAAAATCCCATGGGAATGTCACCTTATAAAATGGTTTATGGGAAAGCTTGTCATTTACCTTTAGAACTAGAGCACAAAGCTTATTGGGCAGTTAGAGAATTAAATAAAGATCCTAAACTTGCCGGTGATAAGAGGTTGTTGCAATTAAGTTCTCTAGATGAATGGAGAAGTGAAGCTTATGAAAATGCTAAACTCTTTAAGGAGAAAGTTAAAAAATGGCATGATAGGAGGATTATCAAAAGAGAATTTAATATTGGGGATAAAGTCCTATTGTATCGGTCTCGTCTCAGATTCTTTGCAGGGAAATTACTCTCGAAATGGGAAGGACCATATGTTGTCGAGGAGGTGTATCGTTCAGGAGCAATCAAAATTAGCTCTCTCCAAGGCAATGCTACGCAAGTGGTGAATGGACAAAGACTCAAGCATTATATCTCGGGTGATTCTTATAATGTTGATGTTGATATTATTCAAGTGGAAACACCGGAGGCTTTCATCAAAGGGCAAATTGACAGTCCGCCAGAACTCGACTTTGAATAGGTAACAGTACTGGTAATGAAAAGTACGCAATTTACTTTCCGAACAATATTTTCGCTGTTTTTGGAAAATATGAAAAATTACGAGTTCGAAACGGAGTGGAAAGGACGCACGAGGGCGTGGCACCATAGGCCGGCGCGGCCTGACCAGGGCCCGCGCCGCCTATGGTTTGGCCGCCCGTCGCCCCTTTCCGACTCTGGTTCGATCTGGTACTTTCCGTTTGTCGTGAAATTTTTTGCTATATAATCCCCCGGACCCCTGGAGGTCCGTATATCGTTTTCTCGACGTGTTTTGTTTCGAGCTGTTTCTGCCAGGATTTGCTTCGGATCTAGAGCCATCATGTCTTCGTCGGAAACTCCGAAGGACAGCTCCAGCAAGGATGTTGGCAACTTGTACATGGAGGAGCTGAGGATGCACCCCAAGGAGTTGCTGCTCGTTGAAGGAGAACTGCAGGTCAAGGATGTCCAGGGTCCTAAAGGAGAAGGAAGCCTGGAAGACAGGATGGAGAAGCTAGAACAAGAGGTTTTCAAATACAAGAAGATGGCTGAGCGTGAGGTGGATATCTTCCACAGGATTGTGTCTGAACTCATTGCTGAACATGAGAAGGAAACTGCAAAGCTTTGGAGCGACATCCTCTCACTTCACGACACCACCAACAAGCTCCAAGCACAACTCTATGATTTTCAGAATCAGAACTGTGAGTATGAAAACAGGTTTAAATACATAAGCCGTGCTGCTAGTTTCAGGATCCCCGAGACCAAGATGTCGTTTCTTGATGGAGAGCCTCTTCCTTGGAAGTTTGATGACGGGAATTCATCACCACCATCTCCGCAGGAGTAATTCATCATCGGTATTGGCATCCCCTTGGTTTGTTCCAAGCTTGGGGGAGTGCCGCGGTATCACATTATCACTACCTTTTACTTTTATTGTCAAGTAGTGTCATATCATGAGTAGGGAAGTTATCATATAAGATGGGTTGCAGTTGGAAGTATCTCTCTTTAGTTGGTTGTCTATGTATCCCTTGGTGTGAGTTATCATTATGGAATATTAATGAGAAGTCTTATCATTTACATATTGCACATCTTATTTTAGTTTGCAATCTCTACTATATGATTTACCTTGTTGTTAGTATTGGTATCACTTTGGGAGCATTGAATAAATCTATTTGGTTTTGGCAAACTTAGCATTGGTCAATAGCAACAACACTTTGAGGTTTAAGTAGAAAAGAGAAATACATATAGATGTTTCATTGTCTTTCTTTCTTGTTAGCTCATAGCTTATTATTCTGAAGTTAAGATTGTTTGTGCTTACAAGGAAGATGCATGATTGTTTCTATCATATGTATATTTGTTTGTTTCCCTCGACTCTTATGCTTGCTAATTAACCTTGCTAGCCAAAGACCTGTACTGAGAGGGAATACTTCTCGTGCATCCAAACCTTAACCCAAACCTATGTCATTTGTGTCCACCATACCTACCTACTACATGGTATTTTCTGCCATTCCAAGTAAATACTTCATGTGCTACCTTTAAACAATTCAAAACTTAGTATCTCTTATTTGTGTCAATGTTTCATAGCTCATGAGGAAGTATGTGGTGTTTTATCTTTCAATCTTGTTGGGCAACTTCCACCAATGGACTAGTGGCTTCATCCGCTTATCCAATAATTTTGCAAAAAGAGCTGGCAATGGGATTCCCAGTCCCAAATTAATTAAACTAAATAGACACTCCTCCATGGTATGTGATTGATGGACGGCACCCGAAGGATTCGGTTAGCCATGGCTTGTGTAAGCAAAGGTTGGGGGAGTGTCATCATCATAATAAAGCTAAAATAAAAAGGCACTCCTTCATGGTATATAAACATTTATCATAAACACAAAGATATATAATAACCAATTTATTATTGCCTCTTGGGCATATCTCCAACAGTCTCCCACTTGCACTAGAGTCAATAATCTAGATTACATTGTAAGGTACCTAACACCCATGGCATTTTGGTGTTGGTCATGCTTTGCCCTAGGGAGAGCTTTAGTCAACGGATCTGCTACATTCAGATCAGTGTGTACTTTGCAAATATTTACTTCTCCATCTTCGATGTACTCGCGAATCGAATGAAAGCGCAGCTTGATATGCTTCAGCTTCTTGTGTGACCTTGGTTCTTGTGCATTGGCGATGGCACCCATGTTGTCACAATAAATGACTAGTGGGTCCAATGCACTAGGAACCACACCAAGCTCAACAATGAACCTCTTCATCCATACCGCTTCCGATGAAGCCTCCGAAGCCGCTATGTATTCCGATTCTGTTGAAGACTTCGCCACCGTGCACTGCTTGGAGCTGCACCAGCTTACTGTAGCACCATTCAATATAAACACGTACCCAGACTGAGACTTAGATTCATAAGGATATCGCAAGCCAGAGCCTGACACACTCCCTTGCCCCGAGCGTTGCCACACACCCTTGTATGTACAGCATCCAGGCGTTCCCTCGCAACGCTTGCTCCACCGTCCTATGACGTATACAGATGGCCGTGGAGTGGTTCAGGGTTGTACTCGGAAAGTTCGGCGTATGAGCTGATGGTCCAGGGCAGTGTCAGATTTGAGCTGGCAGAGGCAATTTGGAGAAGCCATGCTACGCCAAAGAGCAAGCTCTTTATCTGGCTGGCGGCACAGCACCGTATTTGGACGTCCGATCGACGTGCCAGCATGGCTTGCAGGATGCACCATCCCCATGCCATGTTTGTCTGCAGGAGGAGGACACGGCTGAGCACATCCTCGTGCGGTGCGTTTATGCCAGGGAGGTTTGGTGGAGGTGTCGTCAGAGGCTAAGGATGCGCTTTCAAACCCCAGAGGAGAACAACTCTTTGAGGGAGTGGTGGACAAAGGAGAGAGGAAGATTTAGGGCTAAGGAGAGGAGATGGTTTGATGGGTTGGTCTGCACCGTAGGTCACGCTCGTGGAAGCAAAGGAATGCGTGGTGCTTCGGCAATGTGCGCAACCAGTACTTGGCAGAGGCCTTGGTTACCCGCATCTTGGAGGAACTTAGGTTGTACCGGGTTACGCATGATCGGGAAGTAGGAGTGTTAGACAGTGGTTAGAGAGAGTAGTCTTGTCTAGGTTTTGTGGAGTCAAATCCTTGCATGGTTCCATGTAAGGTATTCTTGTAAATACTCTTTTGCCTTCTATAAAAGTATGGTACGCATTCGCGTACTCTCAAAAAAAAGGATCAGTGTTCCAACTTGCATCGGTGTAACTGGTTACAACGAGCTCTTGGTCACCGCCATAACAAAGAAACATATCCTTAGTTCTTTTCAAGTACTTCAGGATATTCTTGACCGCTGTCCAGTGTTCCATTCCTGGATCACTTTGATATCTGCTAGTCAAACTAACAACATGTGCTATATCCGGTCTAGTACACAGCATGGCATACATGATAGAGCCTACTGCCGAGGCATAGGGGATCTGATTCATCCTCTCTCTTTCTTCTGCCGTAGCCGGACCTTGAGTCTTACTCAAGACCTTACCTGGCAACATCGGTAAGAATCCTTTCTTACTTTCATCCATTCTAAACTTCTTTAGAATCTTGTCCAGGTATGTACTCTGTGAAAGCCCTATTAGGCGTCTTGATCTATCTCTATAAATCTTGATGCCTAAAATGTACGCTGCTTCACCAAGGTCCTTCATTGAAAAACACTTATTCAAATAACCTTTTACACTGCTTAATAGTTCTATATCATTCCCAATCAATAATATGTCATCTACATATAATATCAGGAATGCTACAGAGCTCCCACTCACTTTCTTGTAAATACAGGCCTCTCCATGGCACTGTATAAACCCGAAGTCTTTGATCACCTTATCAAAGCGTCGGTTCCAACTCCTGGATGCTTGCTTCAGTCCATAAATGGAACGCTGAAGTTTGCATACCTTGTCAGCATTTTTAGGATCGACAAAACCTTTGGGTTGTACCATATACAACTCTTCCTCAATGTCACCATTAAGGAACGCCGTTTTGACATCCATCTGCCAAATCTCATAATCGAAAAATGCAGCTATTGCTAACAAAATCCTCACAGATTTTAGCTTCGCTACAGGTGAGAAAGTCTCATCGTAGTCAACACCTTGAATTTGTCGGAAACCCTTTGCGACAAGTCGAGCTTTATAGATAGTAACATTACCATCAGCATCTGTTTTTCTCTTGAAGATCCATTTATTCTCGACAGCCTTTCGGCTATCAGGTAAGTCTACCAAAGTCCACACTTTGTTATCATACATGGATCCCATTTCGGATTTCATGGCTTCTTGCCATTTGTTGGAATCTGGGCTCATCATCGCTTCTTCATACGTCGCAGGGTCCTCATCATTGTTGTCCACAATCATGACATTTAGACAAGGATCATACCAGTCAGGAGTGGTACGTTCCCTTGTCGATCTGCGAGGTTCAGTAGCTACCTCGCTCGAAGTTTCATGATCATTATCATTAGCTTCCTCTGTTACCGGTGCGGGCGGCACAGGAACATCTTCCGGTACTGCGCTACTCTGATCAACGAGAGAAGGTTCAGTAACCTCGTCGAGTTCTACTTTTCTTCCAGTCACTTCTTTAGTGAGAAACTCTTTCTCAAGAAAGGTTCCGTTCTTGGCAACAAAGATTTTGCCTTCGGATTTGTGATAGAAAGTATACCCTATAGTTTCCTTAGGGTATCCTATGAAGACGCATTTCTCCGCTTTGGGTTCTAGCTTGTCCGGTTGTAACTTTTTTACATAGGCTTCGCAACCCCAAACTTTTAGGAACGACAGCTTAGGTTTCTTATTAAACCATAATTCATACGGTGTCGTTGCAACGGATTTAGATGGTGCCCTATTTAAAGTGAATGCAGCTGTCTCTAATGCATAACCCCAAAACGATAACGGCAAATCAGTAAGAGACATCATAGAACGAACCATATCTAAGAGAGTTCGATTACGACGTTCGGACACACCATTGCGCTGTGGTGTTCCTGGCGGTGTCAATTGTGAAAGTATTCCGCATTTCTTTAAATGCATGCCAAACTCATAACTCAGATATTCGCCTCCGCGATCAGAACGCAGAAACTTGATCTTCTTGTTACGTTGATTTTCTACTTCACTTTGGAATTCCTTAAACTTCTGGAAAGTTTCGGATTTATGTTTCATGAAATAGATATACCCATATCTACTCAAATCATCTGTGAAGGTTAGAACATAACGATAACCACCGCGCGAGGCTACACTCATTGGTCCGCACACATCGGTATGTATGATTTCCAATAAGTCAGTAGCTCGCTCCATAATACCAGAGAATGGAGTCTTAGTCATTTTTCCCATTAGACATGCTTCGCATCTGTCAAGTGACTCAAAGTCAAGTGACTCAAGTAGTCCATCGGAATGGAGTTTCTTCATGCGTTTCACTCCAATATGACCAAGACGACAGTGCCACATATAAGTAGAATTATCATTCAATTTAATTCGCTTAGCATCAATGTTATGAACATGTGTATCGCTACTATCGAGACTTAATAGAAATAAACCATTCTTCTCAGGCGCATGACCATAAAAGATATTATTCATAAAAATAGAACAACCATTATTCTCAGACTTAAATGAATAACCGTCTTGCATTAAACACGATCCAGATATAATGTTCATGCTCAACGCAGGCACCAAATAACAATTATTGAGGTCTGATACGTCTCCGACGTATCGATAATTTCTTATGTTCCATGCCACATTATTGATGATATCTACATGTTTTATGCACACTTTATGTCATATTCGTGCATTTTCTGGAACTAACCTATTAACAAGATGCCGAAGAGCCAGTTCCTGTTTTCTGCTGTTTTTGGTTTCAGAAATCCTAGTAAGGAAATATTCTCGGAATCGGACGAAATCAACGCCCAGCATCCTATTTTTCCACGAAGCTTCCAGAACACCCGGGAAGGACCAGAGGGGGGCCACAGGCCACCCAGACCATAGGCCGGCGCGGCCCAGGCCCTGGCCGCGCCGCCCTATAGTGTCGGCGCCCCTTCGACCTTCTGACGCCGCCTCTTCGCCTATATAAAGCCCCTGGACCTAAAACCTCGATACGAAAAAGCCACGGTACGAGAAACCTTCCAGAGCCGCCGCCATCGCGAAGCCAAGATCGGGGGACAGGAGTCTCGTTCCGGCACGCCGGGACGGGGAAGTGCCCCGGAAGGCTCCTCCATCGACACCACCGCCATCTCCATCAACGCTGCTGTCTCCCATGAGGAGGGAGTAGTTCTCCATCGAGGCTTGGGGCTGTACGGTAGCTATGTGGTTCATCTCTCTCCCTATGTACTTCAATACAATGATCTCATGAGCTGCCTTACATGATTGAGATCCATATGATGATGATTGTAATCTAGATGTCGTTATGCTAGTCAAGTGAATTTTACTTATGTGATCTCCGGAGACTCCTTGTCCCACGTGTGTAAAGGTGACAATGTGTGCACCGTGTGGGTCTCTTAGGCTATATTTCACAGAATACTTATTCACTGTTATGAATGGCATAGTGAAGTGCTTATTTATATCTCTTTATGATTGCAATGTGTTTTGTATCACAATTTATCTATGTGCTACTCTAGTGATGTTATTAAAGTAGTTTTATTCCTCCTGCACGGTGTAATGGTGACAGTGTGTGCATCCGTGTTAGTACTTGGCGTAGGCTATGATTGTGATCTCTTGTAGATTATGAAGTTAACTATTGCTATGATGGTATTGATGTGATCTATGCCTCCTTTCGTAGCGTGAAGGTGACAGTGTGCATGCTACGTTAGTACTTGGTTTAGTCGTGTTGATCTTTCATGCACTCTAAGGTTATTTAAATATGAACATTGAATTGTGGAGCTTGTTAACTCCGGCATTGAGGGTTCGCGTAATCCTACGCAATGGTGTTCATCATCCAACAAGAGTGTAGAGTATGCATTTATCTATCTGTTATGTGATCAATGTTGAGAGTGTCCACTAGTGAAAGTCTGATCCTGGGCCTTGTTTCCAATGCTATCGCTGCTTGTTCTTGTTTTCCGTGTTACTACTGCTGCGTTACTACCGCTTGTTTCTTGTCTGGGCAAAGCACTTCTCGTTGCTACTTATTCATACCACTGTATTTCACTATCTCTTCGCCGAACTAGTGCACCTATTTGGTGTGTTGGGGACACAAGAGACTTCTTGCTTTGTAGTTGCAGGGTTGCATGAGAGGGATATCTTTGACCTCTTCCTCCCTGAGTTCGATAAACCTTGGGTGATCCACTTAAGGGAAACTTGCTGCTGTTCTACAAACCTCTGCTCTTGGAGGCCCAACACCATCTACAGGAAAAGGAGGGGGCGTAGACATCAAGCTATTTTCTGGCGCCGTTGCCGGGGAGGAAAGGTAAAGGCACTCATACTCCGGTTCCGGGTAATAGTACTTTTCTGCGCCATTTTGTTTGTGCTCGAAGCTATTTCCTTTAGATCCTGCAATTGCATCTTTTTGTTTCTTGTTTACACTAGTTTGGCATAATGGACAACAATGAGCTTCTTATTCTATTTCCTGATTTAAAACATGGATGGTTTGATCCGAAAATTAAAAAACCCATGGAACATGTTAGCATGAATACTTTGAACACCATTGTTGCTAATGATATGGAAAATTCTAAGCTTGGGAAGCTGGTTTTGATGAGCATGATCTTTTTAGTCCCCCAAGCATTGAGGAGAAAATTTACTTTGATGATATTTTGCCTCCTATTTATGATGATTATAATGATAGTAGTCTTTTGTTACCACCTGTTATGGAGGATGAATTTGATTATGATTACAATATGCCTCCTATATTTGATGATGAGAATAATAATGATAGCTACTTTGTTGAATTTGCTCCCACTAGTACTAATAAAATTGATTATGCTTATGTGGAGAGTAATAATTTTATGCATGAGACTCATGATAAGAATGCTTTATGTGATGGTTATATTGTTGAGTTTTCTCATGACACTACTGAAAGTTATTATGAGAGAGGAAAATATGGTGGTAGAAATTTTCATGTTACTAAAACACCTCTCTATATGCTTAAAATCTTGAAGTTGAGCTTGTCTAGTTTTTCTATGCTTGTTGCATTATGCTTCTTGAATTTGTTTATTTACAAGATTCCTTTGCATAGGAAGCATGTTAGACTTAAATGTGTTTTGAATTTGCCTCTTGATGCTCTCTTTTGCTTCAACTACTATTTCTTGCGAGTGCATCATTAAAACTGCTGAGCCCATCTTAGTGGCTATAAAGAAAGCAACTTCTTGGGAGATAACCCATGTGTTATTTTGCTACAGTACTTGGTTTTATATTTGAGTCTTGGAAGTTGTTTACTACTGTAGCAACCTCTCCTTATCTTAGTTTAGTGTTTTGTTGTGCCAAGTAAAGTCTTTGATAGTAAAGTTCATACTAGATTTGGATTAGTGCGCAGTTTCAGATTTCTTTGCTGTCACGAATTTCGACCTGCCTCCCTGTAGGTAGCTCAGAAAATTAAACCAATTTACGTGCGTGATCCTCAGATATGTACGCAACTTTCATTCAATTTGGGAATTTTCATTTGAGCAAGTCTGGTGCCATTTTAAAATTCGTCTTTACGAACTGTTCTGTTTTGACAGATTCTGCCTTTTATTTCGCATTGCTTCTTTCACTGTGTTGGGTGGATTTCTTTGTTCCATTACCTTCCAGTAGCTTTGAGCAATGTCCATAAGTGTTAAGAATGATTGTGTCACCTCTGAACATGTGAGTTTTTGATTATGTACTAACCCCTCTAATGAAGTTTATGAGAAGTTTGGTGTGAAGGAAGTTTTCAAGGGTCAAGAGAGGAGGATGATATACTATGATCAAGAAGAGTGAAAGCTCTAAGCTTGGGGATGCCACGGTGGTTCACCCCTGCATATTCTAAGAAGACTCAAGCGTCTAAGCTGGGGATGCCCAAGGCATCCCCTTCTTCATCGACAACATTATCAGGTTCCTCTCCTGAAACTATATTTTTATTCTGTCACATCTTATGTGCTTTGCTTGGAGCGTCGGTTTGTTTTTGTTTTTGTTTTTGTTTGAATAAATGGATCCTAGCATTCATTGTGTGGGAGAGACACGCTCCGCTGTTGCATATGGACAAGTATGTCCTTAGGCTTTACTCATAGTATTCATGGCGAAGTTTCTTCTTCGTTAAATTGTTATATGGTTGGAATTGGAAAATGATACATGTAGTAATTGCTAAAATGTCTTGGATAATGTGATACTTGGCAATTGTTGTGCTCATGTTTAAGCTCTTGCATCATATACTTTGCACCTATTAGTGAAGAAATACATACTATTTTATATCATAATTTGCTGTTATTCATTGATATATTTCATATTGGGACACAATACTTATGTTATTTCATCTATTTTGCATGTTTCATCATTATTGGAGGATCAAGCACCGGAGCCAGGATTCTGCTGGAAAAAGCACCGTCAGAACGCAATATTTCGGAAGATCAACTGTGGAAGGAAATTATACCAAAAATCCTATTTTTCAAGATGACGAAGGAAGCCAGAAGGAGGAGCCAGGGTGGGCCCACACCCTAGGGTGGCGTGGCCCATGCCCTGGCCGCGCCGCCATGTGCTTTGGGGGCCTGACCCCCTAGCCTCCTTTCTTCGCGAAATCCTTCGTCCCGAAAACCTAAGCCACGAGAGGTACCTCGCGAGTTACAGCCGCCTCGCGGGGGCGGAGAACACTAGAGAGAAAGAGCTCTCCGGCGGGCAGGAATCCCAGCCGGGAAATTCCCCGGAAATCCCGCCATCGTCCTGAGTCATCGAGCTGGACATCATCTCCATCACCATCATCATCATCTCCACCATCATCACCGCCGTCTCCACCGCTGGACACCGTGTTATCACCGGAATTTGACCAAGTCAGAGGTGGGCCACGATTGAGATAGACTTGAAGATATACATGAAAGGAAAAACAAGAATTGGCCTTATACACGAAGTTGGGCTGAATTGCCCATGTATCTGTAATATAGTAGATCGCATCTTAGATTAAAAGTTAGAGTTTTACTCGTGCACGGTTAGGTGCACGTCCGAATTAGAAAGTCCCCTGGACTATAAATATGTATCTAGGGTTTATGGAATAAACAACAACACAACGTTCACCCCAAAAACAAACCAATCTCGGCGCATCGCCAACTCCTTCGTCTCGAGGGTTTCAATCAGGTAAGCGACATGCTGCCTAGATCGCATCTTGCGATCTAGGCAGCACAATCCACGTTGTTCATGCGTTGCCCGTACTGAAGCGTTTTTGATGGCGAGCAACGTGGTTATCATAGATGTGTTAGGGTTAGCATAGTTCTTCGTATAACATGCTTACGTAGTGCAACCCTTGCATGTCTAGCCGCCCTCACGCCTATCTCAGGTGTGGGGGCGGCACCCTGCTTGTTCATCATCTAGTAGATCTGATCCGTTACGATTGCTCCTTGTTATGCAAGGATTAGTTTAATATCTGCAATAGTTAGGCCTTACAAAGGGGGGAGGATCCAGTGGCACGTAGGGTGGCGTTCGCAAGTCCTAAACAGGATGTTCCGCGGATCAACTTCATTGTTGGTTCTTTGGCCTTGTTTAGGATCGGCTTATGAGCACCGTGCGTGGCCGCGAGGCCCAACCTGGAGTATGATCCGATTATGCGGTGAAAACCCTAAATCGTCGTAGATCTCATTAGCTTTATCTTGATCAAGCAGGATCACCAAGTATTCGTGCACCCCGTACGAATCATGGGTGGATCGGCTCTTCGAGCCGATTCACAGGATAACCTGAGAGCCGATCGAGGCTCGTATTTAATGTTTACGTGTATGCCATGCGGGAACTAAGCGAGGCATCCCCATCACCTTCCTGACCAGGTATAGGTCAGGTGGCACGCCCTTGCACTTCGCATCGCCGCGTGTGACCAGAAGAGCATTGCGGGCCGTCGCTCGGAGGGGTCTCAGCCAGCCGCAGCTCTAGGCTCTTCCCGGCTCTACCATGTTGACGGGCCGCTGCCCGCCGGTGGGTTTGGCGATCAACACATTCTGCACGCCCGGTGGGACAATCATCTACATCAACCACATCGCCATCTACATCTGAGATGGCGACGGACGGCACGCCAGTCACCTACGAGGAGCTGCCTGCTGAGCTCAAGAAGAAACATGACGAGATCAAGGCCACCCTCGAAGCCGACCTCATCGGCTCTTTTCGGAGAACCCGTACCCATGGCATCAGATGGAAGGGATTCTCACCACAAGGTGCACTCGATGGGATAGATCTCTCTGCCCCGTCGGAGGAACGCACCAGGGCCTACGGCAGGAGATCAACTACTTGGTGGCTCACTCGCTACACCGCCACTGAAAACTTGGTCAACGTGTTGGAGCGTCTCGCTCTGCGCGTGATCCAGGGGATCATGAGCCACCAGTACTCGCCGTCGGGACCAGCTCTCGGGGCACCCAGGAGAGTGCCACTCCAGTCCCGTCCACCGCTGCCATATGCGTTGGCAGCACCACAGTGCCGGCTACACCGGCATTCGTCGTCTACAAGATCGGTGGTGACCCTAGTGACTACCAGTTCTTGCTGAGGCGCCTAAGGAGATCCCTCAAGGATACGCGTGCACGTATGTGCCAGATTGTGGCTGTGGGCACTCTCAAACCAGGCCACAACGTCGGGGACTCCGGCGCAGACAGGAGGGACGTCAGCGACAGAGAAGCGAGACGTGGCTAACTAAGCACGCCACCCCGACGAAACTCCAGAGCCCAGCTCCTGCAGTTGGCTCAGAGCTGGAAAAGCAAACATGGCTGGCTAAGTCGCCACCCCGGCGAATCTTAGAGTGCATCTCCCCAGCCCGACACGGCGGATCAGATCGGTACCATCGAGAGACCGGTTCGGCATTATCCAGAAAGGAGGGCAATCGGCTATTCCAAGCCGTACCCGGACGAGTACGAGATGATCCCGCTGCCACCTAAATATCGGCTCCCCGACTTCTCCAAATTTAGTGGATCGGATGGCTCCGCCCATCGAGCACATCGGCCGATATTTGGCGCAACTAGGACCGGCTTCGGTGTCGGATCAGCTACGCGTGAGGCTCTTTTCACAGTCCCTCACGGGATCGGCTTTTGGATGGTATACCTCTTTGCCAGCAAACTCCATCCAGTCTTGGAAGCAATTGGAAGAACAGTTCCATATGCAATATCATTCAGAAGCTTCCGAGTCTAGCATTGCCGATCTAGCACAACTACGTCAGAAGCGCGGAGAAACGGTGACAGAGTACATCCAGCGCTTCAGGAATCTTAGGAACCGATGTTATTCGGTTCGTATAACTGAAAAGGATCGAGTTAGCCAGTAGGCCTTGCAACACGGCTGGACATGGCCTCCCAAGCAGTTATCCTCGGCGGCGCATGGTTCGAAACTATCGGCATATGAACAGCGCCACCCGGACCTGTACCAAGACAAGTTCAAGCGTGCAGTAGTCATGGTCGATACAGAGGAAGGTGAAGTGCTGCGGGAGACCAAGAAGTAGCGGTGGCTGAGTGGACTCGGGGAGGAACCCCCGTGTCTGCAAATGGGTAAAGCCACCGGGGCCGCCCGGGGGATTTGATTTGACGTGACCAAGCGAACAAATCTTCGACCTCTGCTCAAGGGAGAAACGGTTGACGATTCTGAAGGTCTCAAGTTCCCCACGGCGCAAGAGCTAAACGGAAAGCCGTCTTGCAAATTCCACAACTCGCTTTCCCATGCCACCAACGACTGCAGGGGTGTGGCGTCAGCACATCAAGCGGCGATAGAAAAGGGGCGTTTAATCTTCAACCAGTACGCCATGAAGGTAGACACCCAGCCCTTCCCCGCCGTTAACATGGTAGAAGTCATCTACCCCGAGGGCTGCCAGCCAGGTCCCACGTTCAGCATCAACATGGTAGGACCTGGGAACCACTCTGGCAAAGATGGAGATGAGGGCAGCTGCTCTCATAGCAAGGACACAGAGGAGGCCGCTCCACGCGATCGGCTCCATCATGATGGCAAGCGCTACGTTACAGAGGGAGAAGTGAAGAACATAAGATATCAACGACCTCTCTCTGATCACCTCCTCAACAAATATGTGAGTCAGTATGACCAACGCCGACGGTCCAACTATGATGATGAAGGAGATCGTCTGGCTAGAGAAGCCAGAAGACATCGTCGGCAGGATCGCGATGAGGAGGAGCATGAGCGCCGTGCCACGGACACATCAAGGGAGCAAGATGACAACGCCAGACACTGGGATTGCCCTTTCTTCAGACACTGCTGGGATTCAGGAATGAGCCGATTGCCTACAATCGGCAATTGCCCCAGAATGCAACAAGAAGAAGAAGGAGGCAGCCAGCGTGTACGTGTTCGACGTTTAGGGCCTCTCCGTCACAAAGCAAGCATGTGAGTCACCTCGTTGGGCAGATCTTGAGGATTAGAGACGAGGGACTAGAAGAAGAAGGCGAGTACACGAGTCAAGGGTGGTGCCCTGACGGACTCAGCCGTTCACAAAGCGCAGGGTTCAGCGGTTGCGCGGCCTGGAGGAAGCCGAAAGGTTATATCTGCATACGCTAAGAAAGGCACGGCCCGATCTGGCTGCAAAGGTTCAGCGAGCCCTGGATGAAGAGGGTCGTCCACGGAAAATGGAGTGGCACCCCAAACAAAGGAGAGCCGATGATGAAACATCGGCTGGAACGAACATGGTGTTCATCCTCCCTTCAGAGTTCAGTGCCCCAGGGTTAGATGAGACATCCGTGGCACAACTTGACTGCGGCCCACGGCCGGTTATCTTTGAGAAGCCACGAGATAAGAGCTACAGGCATCTGAAGGCCCTATACTTACGAGGATATATCGATGGGAGGCCTGTGAATAAGATGCTGGTGGACACCGGAGCGGCAGTTAACATCATGCCGTACTCTATGCTACGTCGGCTAGGACGCTCTAGCTCGGATCTAATCAAGACCAACGTAACATTGAGCGATTTCAACGGCCAAGCGTCTGAGGCACAAGGAGTTCTGAACGTGGATCTGACCGTAGGAAGGAAAACTATCCCTACAATGTTCTTCATCGTCGATAGCACGAGCACTTATGCTGTTCTGCTAGGAAGAGATTGGATCCACGCCAACTGCTGCATTCCCTCCACGATGCACCAATGCATAATACAGTGGGATGGAGATGAGGTAGAGGTCGTCCAGCCGATGACTCAGCCGAAATTTCAACGGCTGGCATGAACGCATGGGAAGCAGCAGGCCAAGAACCCCTCTCAGGCATCAACTTGGACGACTGCGAGCGCATCGATGTGACAAAGGGAAGGGTTAAGCTGGTTTTATCCACTGGCCTGACCATGTAGTTGAAGCAAAGCGATGTGCAACTTGGCGAGGCTGATCCTTGTGATCGGCCCCAAAGGTCTATGAAGGGACATTACAGAACCTTCAGTCAGCGCAATCAATATGGAGGCCGATCCAGCAATCGGCCAAAATTATCCTCACCACATGTTCTGCTTGTGTTCACCTTTGACCCTATCAAGAGCCGACGTGCGAATTATAGAGCCGATATCTGCCATTCTTTAACAGATTCGGCTCGGGGGGCACCTAAATACATGAACAAGATGCAGGGGTACATGAACAAGATGCAGGCATGAACAAGATGCAGGGGTACATGTGTGCAATGAATACTGGGGGCTGATAGGAGAAAATCGGCCAGTAAAAAAAAAATTTTTTTACAGCCGATGCAAGGGCATCGACTTTAGTGGATTTATGCAATTTTTATCGAGTCTCCACCAGATCCAGGCTAACGGTGGTACCTTCGTTGCCTCGAGTGAGTAAAACAATGGAAACTTCTTCACTACTTCGAGCCGATCCGGGTTCCTGAACCTCTTTGTCAAGGATTTCCAATCTTTGGGGCTAGTTCAGCTGAAATGGAAGATTATCAGTGTTGGAGGAAGAAAGGGATCGGCTGTGGCGCATTCTCTCGACATTCTCGCCCCGAGTAAGGCTCGGGGGGCAGCAGGCTCGAGTAAGACTCGGGGGGCAACAGGCCTAGTGGATACTCTGTTTAAAGAGCCGATGGGGATGCCATCGGCTGATTTTTCATTGCAGCCTCCTTCACAGATGATGAGTATTAAAAAGGACCATTGGTTTTGGTTGGAAGAATTCCAAGGTTTTCCTGAAGATTCTGCATTATCCGCCAGAATTAAAAAAAAAAAATCATCAGTTGAAGAAGGAAGGGACGAATTTCGAAGGACCGATGCGTTGTTATCGGTTTATTCATTGGCAAGGGGCGAATCGGCAAGGTCAGTAGAAGAGGAATCGGCTAAATTGAACTAGAAGAAATCGGCAAAATCAAATTGGGAAAGTTCTTCATTGATTAGATTTCTTACATAAAGAGCTGATTGCTCTCAAAAGGAAGTACTAGGGATACATTGCCCCATCTACTACTACTGGCCCTATTCTAGAGGTCCTATCTACGGCCTGCCCTCTTCGTCGCCGTCGTCGCCGGCTGCCGGCGCTTCTTCCGCCGGGCTGGTCGTCGCTCCGATGGCCGCCGGCCCGGGCCCTCATTGTCCTCATCTTCTTCGTCGGCGTCATCATCCGAAATCGCTGAATTGCCCGGCCAGGGGCAGAGCCGCTTGCCGGCGGCTCGTCGGAGGGTGTCATCCTCCTCCTCTTCTCTCCTCCTCCTCCTCGGAAGAGGTGAAGTCGAGGAGAAGGCATCGTCGTCGCTCTCCTCCTCCGTTTCCCCACGGCGAGGAAGTGGAGGTCGCTCTCCCCGTCGGTCGGGGACTTGTCGTCCTCGACCGGATGGAGAAGTCGTGGCTAGACTCCTCCCGGCCGCAATGGCGCGGCGGGTGTTGGCGCGTGGACCTCCGCGGGTTGTACTCCGTCGGCTCTCGAGGATGTGGAGGGTGGCTGGAAGGATCCGATGGAGCAGAGGAGGAAGGAGACATGGTGGCAGGAGGGCTCTTGGAGTGCTAATGCGAAGGGGATGCAGAGGAGAACTGTTCATGGCGGTTAAATAAAAGGGGATATAGTGGAAATTCAATGCCACAGCAGTTTCAGAGGAAGTGGTGCCGCGGAGAAAGTTGAGAAAAGGCATCATGATGCTGCAACGGTTACGCCACGACATGACCCGAAGGAAAAAACAAGTTGATTTTGGAATTACCAATTCCAAAACCAGGGGGGCATGTGTTATCACCAGAATTTGACCAAGTCAGAGGTGGGCCACGATTGAGATAGACTTGAAGATATACATGGAAGGAAAAACAAGAATTGGCCTTATGCACGAAGTTGGGCTGAATTGCCCATGTATCTGTAATATGGTAGATCGCATCTTAGATTAAAAGTTAGAGTTTTACTCGTGCACGGTTAGGTGCACGTCCGAATTAGAAAGTCCCTGGACTATAAATATGTATCTAGGGTTTATGGAATAAACAACAACACAACGTTCACCCCAAAAACAAACCAATCTCGGCGCATCGCCAACTCCTTCGTCTCGAGGGTTTCAATCAGGTAAGCGACATGCTGCCTAGATCGCATCTTGCGATCTAGGCAGCACAAGCTCCACGTTGTTCATGCGTTGCCGTACTGAAGCGTCTTTGATGGCGAGCAACGTAGTTATCATAGATGTGTTAGGGTTAGCATAGTTCTTCGTATAACATGCTTACGTAGTGCAACCCTTGCATGTCTAGCCGCCCTCACGCCTATCTCGGGCGTGGGGGCGGCACCCTGCTTGTTCATCATCTAGTAGATCTGATCCGTTACGATTGCTCCTTGTTATGCAAGGATTAGTTTAATATCTGCAATAGTTAGGCCTTACAAAGGGGGGAGGATCCAGTGGCACGTAGGGTGGCGTTCGCAAGTCCTAAACAGGATGTTCCGAGGATCAACTTCATTGTTGGTTCTTTGGCCTTGTTTAGGATCGGCTTATGAGCACCGTGCGTGGCCGCGAGGCCCAACCTGGAGTAGGATGATCCGATTATGCGGTGAAAACCCTAAATCGTCGTAGATCTCATTAGCTTTATCTTGATCAAGCAGGATCACCAAGTATTCGTGCACCCCGTACGAATCATGGGTGGATCGGCTCTTTGAGCCGATTCACAGGATAACCTGAGAGCCGATCGAGGCTCGTATTTAATGTTCACGTGTATGCCATGCAGGAACTAAGCGAGGCATCCCCATCACCTTCCTGACCAGGTATAGGTCAGGTGGCACGCCCTTGCACTTCGCATCGCCGCGTGTGACCAGAAGAGCATTGCGGGCCGTCGCTCGGAGGGGTCTCAGCCAGCCGCAGCTCTAGGCTCTTCCCGGCTCTACCGTGTTGACAGGCCGCTGCCCGCCGGTGGGTTTTGGCCGCAGCACCTCGTCACCGCTGTAGCAATTTGGGTTTGATCTTGATTGTTTGATAGGGGAAACTCTCCCGGTATCGATCTCTACTTGTTGTTGATGCTATTGAGTGAAACCATTGAACCAAGTTTATGTTCAGATTGTTATTCATCATCATATCACCTCTGATCATGTTCCATATGATGTCTCGTGAGTAGTTCGTTTAGTTCTTGAGGACATGGGTGAAGTCTAAATGCTAGTAGTGAACTATGGTTGAGTAATATTCAATGGTATGATATTAAAGTTGTGGTGTTATTCTTCTAGTGGTGTCATGTGAACGTCGACTACATGACACTTCACCATTTATGGGCCTAGGGGAATGCATCTTGTATTCATTTGCTAATTGCGGGGTTGCCGGAGTGACAGAAACCTAAACCCCCGTTGGTATATCGATGCAGGAGGGATCGCAGGATCTCAGAGTTTAAGGCTGTGGTTAGATTTATTCTTAATTACTTTCTTGTAGTTGCGGATGCTTGCAAGGGTATAATCACAAGTATGTATTAGTCCTAGGAAGGGCGGTGCATTAGCATAGGTTCACCCACACAACACTTATCATAACAATGAAGATTATTTAACCGTATGTAGCGAAAGCACTAGACTAAAATCCCGTGTGTCCTCGAGAACGTTTGGTCATTATAAGTAAACAAACCGGCTTGTCCTTTGTGCTAAAAAGGATTGGGCCACTCGCTGCAATTATTACTCTCGCACTTTACTTACTCGTACTTTATTCATCTGTTACATCAAAACCCCCTGAATACTTGTATGTGAGCATTTACAGTGAATCCTTCATCGAAACTGCTTGTCAACACCTTCTGCTCCTCGTTGGGATCGACATTCTTACTTATCAAAGATACTACGATACACCCCCTATACTTGTGGGTCATCAAGACTATTTTCTGGCGCTGCCGGGGAGTGAAGCGCTATTGGTAAGTGGAATTGGTAAGGAAAACCTTTACTGTTGTGCTGATTTTATTTCTGCCTGCTGCTATAAGTCATTATGGAGAGATCTTCTCTTCAATTTTTATTTGGGAAATCTACTACTACTGCAACGGTAGTGGATGAGGCGCCAGGTGAGGAAGTGATACCATATAAAATACCTATGAAAATTATTGAACGTGTTATGGATAACCGCTATGAAGGGGATGGAACTGTCCATCCTGGTGATCATTTACTGTTTTTGCATGAATTATGCGGGTTATTCAAATGTGCAGGTATTGCTATGGATGAAGTGAGGAAGAAACTATTCTCTTTATCGCTGTCCGGTAAGGCGGCGCATTGGTATAAATTACTGGATAATGGGGATTCTCTTGAATGGAATGATATTGTGCCCCGGTTTTATTCTAAGTTCTATCCTCCAAGTGAAATTCACAAGGATCGGAATCGCATATATAATTTTTGGCCTCATGATGGAGAGAGTATTGCCCAAGCTTGGGGGAGATTGAAGTCTTTAATGCTCAAATGCCCCATTCATGAGCTTCCTGGTAATGTTATTATTGATAATTTCTATGCAAGACTTTCTTTTCAAGACAAGACCTTGCTGGATACTTCTTGTTCTGGATCATTTACACGCAACAAAGAAGAGTTTAAAAGGGACCTTCTTGACCGGATCCAAGAAAATACTGAAGGTTGGGAGAACGACAAGGATAGAGAATCAGGTATAATTTATGATTATAAATGCATTGAAGCTTTTATGGATACTGATAAATTTCGTAATATGAGTGCTACATATGGTCTTGATTCTCAAGTTGCTGCAAATCTTTATAAAGCTTTTGCCTCTCATTATGAATTGCCAAAGAAGAATTTTGATAAGTATCATGAACCGTATAAAGATAAAATTGATTCATCTATTAATAAATGTGTTGTAGTTGAAACTGCTGATCATGTTATTCCTGAAGCTTATATTGAAAAAACTCCTTTCCCTGCTAAAATGAAGGAGTACTCTGTTATAAATAGTGCGGTTCATAAAAGTGAAAAGAAACCTATAGAACCTGAAGAACAAATAAAAGTTGAACCTGCTGTTGCAATAATTAAAGATCTTGTGACTGAAAATGTGGAGGATGGTCATATTATTTTCTGTGAAGATGCTTCTAATATTGTTTCACATCCTAATAAACCCAAACAAGCTAGTGTTCCTATGCTATCTGTTAGAATTGGTGATCATTGCTATTATGGATTATGTGATATTGGTGCAAGTGTTAGTGCTATTCCGTATGAGCTTTACACGGAGATTATGCACGAAATTGATTCTTGTGAACTTGAAGATATTGATGTGGTTATTCAGCTGGCTAATAGAGAAACTATTTCTCCGATTGGTATTGTTCGAGATGTGGAAGTTTTATGCGGTAAGATTAAATATCCTGCTGACTTTTTGGTACTTGGTTCTGCTGCTAGTGATTATTGTCCTATTATTTTTGGTAGACCTTTTCTAAATACTTGTGGAGCTATTATAGATTGCAAGAAAGAGAAAATTTTGACTAAATTTGCTGGTGAATCTTATGAGTTTAACTTCTCTAAATTTACTAAAACTCCTTATAAAGCTGATTTGCCTAGTAATGATTTTAAAATGGAGCAATGTGCATCTATTGTTCTTGTTCCTAATAATCCTTTGCAGCAACATTTGGAGGATAGCGAGAGTGAAGTTTTTAGGAAAGAAAGAGATGAGCTTGAGGAAATTTTTCTTCGCCAACCTATTCTCAAGCATGATTTACCGGTGGAAGATCTGGGTACAACACCACCACCAAAGGAAGATCCTGTTTTTGATTTAAAGCCTTTGCCTGATAACCTTAAATATGCTCATATTGATGATAAGAAAATATATCCTGTTATTATTAGTTCTAAGCTTTCAGAGATTGAGGAAGAAAGGTTATTGGAAATATTGAAGAAGCACCGAGGAGCTATTGGCTATACTCTTGATGATTTGAAAGGGATTTCTCCTTCTATTTGCCAACATGCTATTAATATGGAAGATGATGCAAAGCCTGTTGTTGAACATCAGCGTCGTCTAATTCCGAAGATGAAGGAAGTGGTAAGGAATGAGGTATTACGACTTCTTGAAGCTGGTATTATATATCCTATTGTTGATAGTAGATGGGTTAGTCCTGTGCATTGTGTTCCCAAGAAAGGAGGAATGACTGTTGTGCCTAATGATAATGATGAGCTTATCCCTCAAAGAGTAGTTGTAGGGTATAGAATGTGCATTGATTTTTGAAAAGTTAATAAAGTTACTAAGAAAGATCATTACCCTTTACCATTTATTGATCAAATGCTAGAAAGATTGTCTAAAAATACTCATTTTTGTTTTCTTGATGGTTATTCTGGGTTTTCACAAATTGCTGTTAAAGCTAAAGATCAAGAGAAAACCACTTTTACTTGTCCCTATGGAACTTATGCTTATAGACGCATGCCTTTTGGTTTATGTAATGCTCCTGCTACTTTTCAAAGATGCATGTCTGCTATTTTTCATGGTTTTTGTGAAAGTATTGTAGAGGTATTCATGGATGATTTTTCCGTCTATGGGAATTCTTTTGATAGTTGCTTGCGAAACCTTGATAAAGTTTTGCAGAGATGTGAAGAAACTAACCTTGTTCTTAATTGGGAGAAATGCCACTTTATGGTTAATGAAGGAATTGTATTGGGACATAAAATTTCCGAGAGAGGTATTGAAGTTGATAGAGCTAAAGTTGAAGCAATTGAGAAGATGCCCTATCCTAGGGATGTTAAAGGTATTCGTAGTGTTCTTGGTCATGTTGGGTTTTATAGGAGATTTATTAAAGATTTCTCCAAGATTTCAAAGCCTCTTACTAATCTTCTTCAAAAAGATGTACCATTTGTTTTTGATGATGATTGTAAGGAAGCTTTTGAAACTCTTAAGAAAGCCTTAACAACTGCTCCTATAGTTGAACCTCTTGATTGGAACTTACCCTTTGAGATTATGTGTGATGCTAGTGATTTTGCTGTAGGCGCTATTCTTGGACAGCGAGTAGATAAAAAATGAATGTTATTCATTATGCTAGTAAAACTCTTGATGCTGCTCAAAGAAATTATGCTACAACTGAAAAAGAATTATTAGCTGTAGTCTTTGCTTGCGATAAATTTAGATCTTATATTGTTGATTCAAAAGTTACTATTCATACTGATCATGCTGCAATTAGATACCTTATGACAAAGAAAGATGCTAAGCCGAGGCTTATTAGATGGGTACTTCTTTTGCAAGAATTTGATTTACATATTATAGATAGGAAAGGTGCTGATAATCCTGTTGCTGATAATTTGTCTAGATTGGAAAATATTGTTTATGATCCTGTTCCTGTTAATGATAGTTTTCCAAATGAACAATTGGCTGTAATAAAGGTGAGCTCGCGAGACAGTCCTTGGTATGCTGATTATGCTAACTTTATTGTTTCCAAGTACTTGCCTCCAACCTTTTCAGCTCAGCAAAGGAGGAAATTCTTTTATGACTTGAGGCATTATTTTTGGGATGACCCACACTTATATAAAGAAGGAGTGGATGGTATTATGCGAAGATGTGTTCCCGAATATGAACAACAAGAGATATTGAGTAAATGTCATGGTAGTGCTTATGGAGGACATCATGCCGGAGATAAGAACCGCGCAAAAGGTTCTACAATCAGGTTTTTATTGGCCAACTCTCTTCAAGGATGCGAGAAAGTTTATTTTATCTTGTGATGAATGCCAAAGGGTTGGTAATATCTCCAGACGCAATGAAATGCCTATGAATTATACTCTTGTTATTGAACCGTTTGATTGTTGGGGATTTGACTTCATGGGACCTTTTCCCTCTTCGAAGGTAACACTCATATACTTGTTGTTGTTGATTATGTTACTAAATGGGTGGAAGCTATACCTACAAAAAGTGCTGATGGTGAGACCTCTTTAAGAATGCTTTTAGATATTATTTTTCCTAGATTTGGAGTGCCTAGATATATTATGACTGATGGAGGTTCTCATTTTATTCATGGAGGTTTTAGAAAAACTCTTGCTAAGTATGGTATTAATCATAGAATTGCTTCCACTTATCATCCTCAAACTAGTGGTCAAGTAGAATTATCAAATAGAGAGATTAAATCTATTTTGGGAAAGACCGTTAATAAAACTAGAAAGAATTGGGCTAGTAAATTGAAGGATGCACTTTGGGCTTATAGAACTGCTTACAAAAATCCCATGGGAATGTCACCTTATAAAATGGTTTATGGGAAAGCTTGTCATTTACCTTTAGAACTAGAGCACAAAGCTTATTGGGCTGTTAGAGAATTAAATAAAGATCCTAAACTTGCCGGTGATAAGAGGTTGTTGCAATTAAGTTCTCTAGATGAATGGAGAAGTGAAGCTTATGAAAATGCTAAACTCTTTAAGGAGAAAGTTAAAAAATGGCATGATAGGAGGATTATCAAAAGAGAATTTAATATTGGGGATAAAGTCCTATTGTATCGGTCTCGTCTCAGATTCTTTGCAGGGAAATTACTCTCGAAATGGGAAGGACCATATGTTGTCGAGGAGGTGTATCGTTCAGGAGCAATCAAAATTAGCTCTCTCCAAGGCAATGCTACGCAAGTGGTGAATGGACAAAGACTCAAGCATTATATCTCGGGTGATTCTTATAATGTTGATGTTGATATTATTCAAGTGGAAACACCGGAGGCTTTCATCAAAGGGCAAATTGACAGTCCGCCAGAACTCGACTTTGAATAGGTAACAGTACTGGTAATGAAAAGTACGCAATTTACTTTCCGAACAATATATTCGCTGTTTTTGGAAAATATGAAAAATTACGAGTTCGAAACGGAGTGGAAAGGACGCACGAGGGCGTGGCACCATAGGCCGGCGCGGCCTGACCAGGGCCCGCGCCGCCCGCCCGTCGCCCCTTTCCGACTCTGGTTCGATCTGGTACTTTCCGTTTGTCGTGAAATTTTTTGCTATATAATCCCCCGGACCCCTGGAGGTCCGTATATCGTTTTCTCGACGTGTTTTGTTTCGAGCTGTTTCTGCCAGGATTTGCTTCGGATCTAGAGCCATCATGTCTTCGTCGGAAACTCCGAAGGACAGCTCCAGCAAGGATGTTGGCAACTTGTACATGGAGGAGCTGAGGATGCACCCCAAGGAGTTGCTGCTCGTTGAAGGAGAACTGCAGGTCAAGGATGTCCAGGGTCCTAAAGGAGAAGGAAGCCTGGAAGACAGGATGGAGAAGCTAGAACAAGAGGTTTTCAAATACAAGAAGATGGCTGAGCGTGAGGTGGATATCTTCCACAGGATTGTGTCGAACTCATTGCTGAACATGAGAAGGAAACTGCAAAGCTTTGGAGCGACATCCTCTCACTTCACGACACCACCAACAAGCTCCAAGCACAACTCTATGATTTTCAGAATCAGAACTGTGAGTATGAAAACAGGTTTAAATACATAAGCCGTGCTGCTAGTTTCAGGATCCCCGAGACCAAGATGTCGTTTCTTGATGGAGAGCCTCTTCCTTGGAAGTTTGATGACGGGAATTCATCACCACCATCTCCGCAGGAGTAATTCATCATCGGTATTGGCATCCCCTTGGTTTGTTCCAAGCTTGGGGGAGTGCCGCGGTATCACATTATCACTACCTTTTACTTTTATTTGTCAAGTAGTGTCATATCATGAGTAGGGAAGTTATCATATAAGATGGGTTGCAGTTGGAAGTATCTCTCTTTAGTTGGTTGTCTATGTATCCCTTGGTGTGAGTTATCGTTATGGAATATTAATGAGAAGTCTTATCATTTACATATTGCACATCTTATTTTAGTTTGCAATCTCTACTATATGATTTACCTTGTTGTTAGTATTGGTATCACTTTGGGAGCATTGAATAAATCTATTTGGTTTTGGCAAACTTAGCATTGGTCAATAGCAACAACACTTTGAGGTTTAGTTAGAAAAGAGAAATACATATAGATGTTTCATTGTCTTTCTTTCTTGTTAGCTCATAGCTTATTATTCTGAAGTTAAGATTGTTTGTGCTTACAAGGAAGATGCATGATTGTTTCTATCATATGTATATTTGTTTGTTTCCCTCGACTCTTATGCTTGCTAATTAACCTTGCTAGCCAAAGACCTGTACTGAGAGGGAATACTTCTCGTGCATCCAAACCTTAACCCAAACCTATGTCATTTGTGTCCACCATACCTACCCACTACATGGTATTTTCTGCCATTCCAAGTAAATACTTCATGTGCTACCTTTAAACAATTCAAAACTTAGTATCTCTTATTTGTGTCAATGTTTCATAGCTCATGAGGAAGTATGTGGTGTTTTATCTTTCAATCTTGTTGGGCAACTTCCACCAATGGACTAGTGGCTTCATCCGCTTATCCAATAATTTTGCAAAAAGAGCTGGCAATGGGATTCCCAGTCCCAAATTAATTAAACTAAATAGACACTCCTCCATGGTATGTGATTGATGGACGGCACCCGAAGGATTCGGTTAGCCATGGCTTGTGTAAGCAAAGGTTGGGGGGAGTGTCATCATCATAATAAAGCTAAAATAAAAAGGCACTCCTTCATGGTATGAGATTGTTGGCAGGCACCCGAGGATTCGGTTAGCCATGGTTTGTGAAATAAAGGTTGGAAGGAGTGCCACACAAAATGAAAATAATATGGGAGCCGCTCTTAGGAGGTTGTCTGGCAAGGGGGTTAGAGTACCCGCTACCAGTCGTTGACAACAACAAACACCTCTCAAAATGTTACTTTTATTCTCTTTATATGATTGCAAAACTGAAAAAGCTCTAGCACATGATTTAATCCCTGCTTCCCTCTGCGAAGGGCCTGTCTTTTACTTTATGTTGAGTCAGTAAACCTATTTCCCTCCATCTCAAGCAAGCATTTGAGTAGTTGTGATCAAACCATTATATTGTGATTTGCTTCATCATGTCTTTTATTCTTCCTTGTTTAGTACAAGTTTTATCTGAATGAATATAGCTTTGCACGTTATCAATGATTATGAAGAGACCATTATGATTGAGTATGCAAGTTGTGCCTTATAAACTTTAACATGAGAGCGCTGCTCAATGAGATAAATATAATCTGTTAATTGTTCTCTGACCAAGAACAAAGTTTGCCATCACCAATTATGATTTCTTATGCACCTTTACTTGTGATTACCTTATACTTGTTTCAAGTTGAGTTATAAGAGGTTGTTTACTATAATATCTTGTGTGAATGAATATGATGCTTCTTGTCCGTATTTTATTTATCGACTCTTCACTCCATAAACATGTGGTCCTGTCTATCGAGCTCAGTTTCGCTTGGGGACAAGCGAAGTCTAAGCTTGGGGGGTTGATACGTCCAATTTGCATCACTATTTATATCATAATTTGCTGTTATTCATTGATATATTTCATATTGGGACACAATACTTATGTTATTTCATCTATTTTGCATGTTTCATCATTATTGGAGGATCAAGCACCGGAGCCAGGATTCTGCTGGAAAAAGCACCGTCAGAACGCAATATTTCGGAAGATCAACTGTGGAAGGAAATTATACCAAAAATCCTATTTTTCAAGATGACGAAGGAAGCCGAAGGAGGAGCCGGGGTGGGCCCACACCCTAGGGCGGCGCGGCCCATGCCCTGGCCGCGCCGCCATGTGGTTTGGGGGCCCGACCCCTTCGCCTCCTTTTCTTCACGAAATCCTTCGTCCTGAAAACCTAAGCCAGAGGGTACCTCGCGAAGAGTTAAAGCCGCCTGCGGGGCGGAGAACACGAGAGAAAGAGCTCTCCGGCGGCGGGAATCCCAGGAAATTCCCTCGGGAGGGGAAATCGACGCCATCGTCACCGTCATCGAGCTGGACATCATCTCCATCACCATCATCATCATCTCCACCATCATCACCGCCGTCTCCACCGCTGGACACCGTCACCGCCGTAGCAATTTGGGTTTGATCTTGATTGTTTGATAGGGGAAACTCTCCCGGTATCGATCTCTACTTGTTGTTGATGCTATTGAGTGAAACCATTGAACCAAGTTTATGTTCAGATTGTTATTCATCATCATATCACCTCTGATCATGTTCCATATGATGTCTCGTGAGTAGTTCGTTTAGTTCTTGAGGACATGGGTGAAGTCTAAATGCTAGTAGTGAACTATGGTTGAGTAATATTCAATGGTATGATATTTAAGTTGTGGTGTTATTCTTCTAGTGGTGTCATGTGAACGTCGACTACATGACACTTCACCATTTATGGGCCTAGGGGAATGCATCTTGTATTCGTTTGCTAATTGCGGGGTTGCCGGAGTGACAGAAACCTAAACCCCGTTGGTATATCGATGCAGGAGGGATCGCAGGATCTCGAGTTTAAGGTTGTGGTTAGATTTATTCTTAATTACTTTCTTGTAGTTGCGGATGCTTGCAAGGGGTATAATCACAAGTATGTATTAGTCCTAGGAAGGGCGGTACATTAGCATAGGTTCACCCACACAACACTTATCATAACAATGAAGATTATTTAACCGTATGTAGCGAACTAGACTAAAATCCCGTGTGTCCTCGAGAACGTTTGGTCATTATAAGTAAACAAACCGGCTTGTCCTTTGTGCTAAAAAGGATTGGGCCACTCGCTGCAATTATTACTCTCGCACTTTACTTACTCGTACTTTATTCAACTGTTACATCAAAACCCCCTGATACTTGTCTGTGAGCATTTACAGTGAATCCTTCATCGAAACTGCTTGTCAACACCTTCTGCTCCTCGTTGGGATCGACATTCTTACTTATCGAAGATACTACGATACACCCCCTATACTTGTGGGTCATCACACCCATTAATGAAGAAACACCTAGAGCTTGCTAATTTGGTTTGCATATTTGGTCTCTCTAAAGTCTAGATAGTTTCTAGTATTGAGTTTTGAACAACAAGGAAGACGGTGTAGAGTCTTATAATGTTTTCAATATGTCTTTTATGTGAGTTTTGCTGCACCGCTTCATCCTTGTGTTTGTTTCAAATAACCTTGCTAGCCTAAACCTTGTATCGATAGGGAATACTTCTCATGCATCCAAAATCCTTGAGCCAACCACTATGCCATTTGTGTCCACCATACCTACCTACTACATGGTATTTCTCCGCCATTCCAAAGTAAATTGCTTGAGTGCTACCTTTAAAATTCCATCATTCGCCTTTGCAATATATAGCTCATGGGACAAATAGCTTAAAAACTATTGTGGTATTGAATATGTACTTATGCACTTTATCTCTTATTAAGTTGCTTGTTGTGCGATAACCATGTTTCTGGGGACGCCATCAACTATTCTTTGTTGAATATCATGTGAGTTGCTATGCATGTCCGTCTTGTCCGAAGTAAGAGAGATCTACCACCTTAATGGTTGGAGCATACATATTGTTAGAGAAGAACATTGGGCCGCTAACTAAAGCCATGATTCATGGTGGAAGTTTCAGTTTTGGACATATATCCTCAATCTCATATGAGAATAATAATTGTTGCCACATGCTTATGCATTAAAGAGGAGTCCATTATCTGTTATCCATGTTGTCCCGGTATGGATGTCTAAGTTGAGAATAATCAAAAGCGAGAAATCCAAAATGCGAGCTTTCTCCTTAGACCTTTGTACATGGCATGGAGGTACCCCATTGTGACACTTGGTTAAAACATGTGTATTGTGATGATCCGGTAGTCCAAGCTAATTAGGACAAGGTGCGGGCACTATTAGTATACTATGCATGAGGCTTGCAACTTGTAAGATATAATTTACATAACGCATATGCTTTATTACTACCGTTGACAAAATTGTTTCATGTTTTCAAAATAAAAGCTCTAGCACAAATATAGCAATCTTTTTACTTTTATGTTGAGTCAGTTCACCTATTTCTCTCCACCTCAAGAAGCAAACACTTGTGTGAACTGTGCATTGATTCTTACATACTTGCATATTGCACTTATTATATTACTCTATGTTGACAATTATCCATGAGATATACATGTTATAAGTTGAAAGCAACCGCTGAAACTTAATCTTCCTTTGTGTTGCTTCAATACCTTTACTTTGATTTATTGCTTTATGAGTTAACTCTTATGCAAGACTTATTGATGCTTGTCTTTAAGTACTATTCATGAAAAGTCTTTGCTATATGATTCATTTGTTTACTCATGTCATTACCATTGTTTTGATCGCTGCATTCATTACATATGCTTACAAATAGTATGATCAAGGTTATGATGGCATGTCACTTCAGAAATTATCTTTGTTATCGTTTTACCTGCTCGGGACGAGCAGAACTAAGCTTGGGGATGCTGATACGTCTCGACGTATCGATAATTTCTTATGTTCCATGCCACATTATTGATGATATCTACATGTTTTATGCACACTTTATGTCATATTCGTGCATTTTAAACTAACCTATTAACAAGATACCGAAGAGCCATTCTGTTTTCTGCTGTTT
This sequence comes from Lolium multiflorum, assembly GCA_030979885.1. Classification (NCBI taxonomy): domain Eukaryota; kingdom Viridiplantae; phylum Streptophyta; class Magnoliopsida; order Poales; family Poaceae; genus Lolium; species Lolium multiflorum. The sequence continues at coordinate 346,561,352 of CM061749.1, forward strand.
TGGTTTCGAAATCCTAGTAAGGAAATATTCTCGGAATCGGACGAAATCAACGCCCACATCCTATTTTTCCACGAAGCTTCCGGAACACCGAAGGACCGGAGAGGGGCCCACGGACACCTGACCATAGGCGCGCGCCCGGCCCTGCCGCGCCACCCTATAGTGTCGGTGCCCCTTCGACCCGCGTCGCCTCTTCGCCTATATAAAGCCCCTGGACCTAAAACCTCGATACGAAAAAGCACTAGAGAAACCTTCCAGGCCGCCGCCATCGCGAAGCCAAGATGCGGGGGACAGTCTGTTCCGGCAGCCGTCGGGACGGCCCCGGAGCTCCTCCATCGACACCACCGCCATCTCCATCAACGCTGCTGTCTCCCATGAGGAGGGAGTAGTTCTCCATCGAGCTCGGGGCTGTACCGGTAGCTATGTGGTTCATCTCTCTCCCTATGTACTTCAATACAATGATCTCATGAGCTGCCTTACATGATTGAGATCCATATGATGAAGATTGTAATCTAGATGTCGTTATGCTAGTCAAGTGAATTTTACTTATGTGATCTCCGGAGACTCCTTGTCCACGTGTGTAAAGGTGACAGTGTGTGCACCGTGTGGGTCTCTTAGGCTATATTTCACAGAATACTTATTCACTGTTATGAATGGCATAGTGAAGTGCTTATTTATATCTCTTTATGATTGCAATGTGTTTTGTATCACAATTTATCTATGTGCTACTCTAGTGATGTTATTAAAGTAGTTTTATTCCTCCTGCACGGTGTAATGGTGACAGTGTGTGCATCCGTGTTAGTACTTGGCGTAGGCTATGATTGTGATCTCTTGTAGATTATGAAGTTAACTATTGCTATGATGGTATTGATGTGATCTATGCCTCCTTTCGTAGCGTGAAGGTGACAGTGTGCATGCTACATTAGTACTTGGTTTAGTCGTGTTGATCTTTCATGCACTCTAAGGTTATTTAAATATGAACATTGAATTGTGGAGCTTGTTAACTCCGGCATTGAGGGTTCGTGTAATCCTACGCAATGGTGTTCATCATCCAACAAGAGTGTAGAGTATGCATTTATCTATTCATTATGTGATCAATGTTGAGAGTGTCCACTAGTGAAAGTCGATCCCTAGGCCTTGTTTCCAATACGCTATCGCTGCTTGTTCTTGTTTTCCGTGTTACTATGCTGCGTTACTACGCTTGTTTATTGTCTGGGCACTTTCTGGTGCTGTTGCTACTTATTCATACCACCTGTTCACTATCTCTTCGCCGAACTAGTGCACCTATTTGGTGTGTTGGGGACACAAGAGACTTCTTGCTTTGTGGTTGCGGGGTTGCATGAGAGGATATCTTTGACCTCTTCCTCCCTGAGTTCGATAAACCTTGGGTGATCCACTTAAGGGAAACTTGTTGCTGTTCTACAAACCTCTGCTCTTGGAGGCCCAACACCGTCTACAGGAAAAGGAGGGGGCGTAGACATCAAGGTCTAAAACTAATCCCGATGGTAGATGTAGAGGGAGCGTGCCGACAGCGATCACATCGACCTTGGATCCATTTCCAATGCGCATCGTCACTTCATCCCTCGCTAGGCTTCGTTTATTCCGTAGTTCCTGTTTCGAGTTACAAATATGAGCAACCAAACCAGTATCAAATACCCAGGCACTAGTACGAGAACCAGTGAGATAAACATCTATAACATGTATATCAGATATACCTTTCTTCTTCTTGACAAGGCCGCTCTTCAGATCAGCCAAGTACTTGGGGCAATTCCGCTTCCAGTGCCCCTTCCCATTGTAGTAATAGCAGTCAGTATCAGGTTTAGAGCCACCCTTAGGCTTCTCAAGAGGCGCGGCAGCTTTCTTTCCACCCTTCTTAAGGTCCTTCTTAGGTTTGCCCTGCTTCTTGAACTTGGTGGTCTTGTTGACCATCAACACTTGGTGCTCTTTCTGTATCTCAATCTCAGCAGATTTTAGCATGGAGAAGAGTTCAGGTAACTCCTTGTTCATGTTCTGCATATTGTAGTTCATCACGAAGTTCTTGTAACTTGGTGGCAGTGATTGGAGAACACGATGAATACCCAGCTGGTTGGGGATGATAATCCCCAAGTCACTGAGCTTCTTCGCGTGTCCGGACATAGCGAACACGTGCTCACTAACGGAGCTGCCCTCTTCCATCATACAGCCAAAGAACTGTTTTGAGGCCTCATAGCTCTCCACAGCCGCATGAGTTTCTGTTATCACCAGAATTTGACCGAGTCAGAGGTGGGCCGCGATCAAGATGAATTTGAAGAATATATATGGAAGAAATACGTGAATCGGCCTGTTATGCAAAGTTTGGGCTAGTTGGCCCGTGTATCTGTAATATAGTAGGATACGTGTTGTTTAGGTAGAGTTTGTCTCGTGCACGGTGGGGATTATTCCCACGTTAGAAAGTCCCCTGGACTATAAATATGTATCTAGGGTTTATGGAATAAACAACAACCAACGTTCAACCACAAATCAATCTCGGCGCATCGCCAACTCCTTCGTCTCGAGGGTTTCTACCGGTAAGCATCATGCTGCCTAGATCGCATCTTGCGATCTAGGCAGCACAAGCTTTATGTTGTTCACGCGTTGCTCGTACTGAAGCCTTTTGATGGCGAGCAACGTAGTTATCATAGATGTGTTAGGGTTAGCATAGTTCTTCGTATCATATGCTAATGTAGTGCAACCCTTACGCATCTAGCCGCCCTTACACCTATCTTAGGTGTAGGGGCGGCACCCCGCTTGATCATTATTTAGTAGATCCGATCCGTTACGGTTGCTCCTTGTTCTACAAGGATTAGTTTAATATCTGCAATAGTTAGGCCTTACAAAGGGTTGGAGGATCCAGCGGCACGTAGGGTGTCGTTTGCTAGTCCTAGGCAGGATGTTCCGGGATCAACCTCGTGTTGGTTTTTAGGCCCTATCTAGGATCGGCTTACGATCACCGTGCGTGGCCGCGAGGCCCAATCGTGAGTAGGATGATGTAACGATCCGACCCGGTACGGGTTGAATCTCTGTGCTTAGTAGTGCTAGTCCCTGGATCAATCGCTAGCACACACAGTTTAAGATGTAATACCAAGAAACAGAGGTCTTTATTACATCGCATGATCCAAAATTACATAATAACTTACAAATTGCATAGCACAAGGCTAGCTCAATATCAGAGTTCACCACGATCCATAACAGCATGGAGTCCTTCGTCTTCATGTGCCACAGGCGAGCATGTCGAGTATAGACTCGTAACCCTAACCATCGAACCTCACTCGTTCATCGGAATATCTGCAACATAAAACGTTGCAGCCACGCAGGGTCAATACATTTGGAATTGTATTGGCAAATGTCACTTTTGGTGGATATATAAATGGCGCCTAACAACTACGTGCTCATTTGGCAAGTGGAGTTTCGGCTCTTTTGCGGAAAGCAATAGTTTCCCTATCTTTTATAAACAATTTTATTCTTTAAAAATCATCGTCTAGGAACATATTAGCATAACCCATGCCGTCGCAAGACAGTTAGCTTCATATGCTCCTAAACATCTACGGACATGCTAGCATAGGCCCATGTAAACACAAGACAACCTAGCTTTGCATGCTCCTAAACCCATTGTTTGTCCCATCAAGTTTTATTAAGAAATTGGAATGATGAGATCTTCCAAACAGTAACAGCCCAGTTGCTCATAGTTGTCCGTAACCGGGGACACGGCTAAGTACTTAGTTTGACACTCTCGAGAGGATTGTACACTTTACCCACATGACCTAGTCATCCCCTTTTACCATGATGCTCAATTTGCTCAAATGGTCGGGAAAAGACTAAGTCGAGACCGTTTTCAGAAGTAGTACCCCGAGCCATCTGGACGGACCCATGCCAACCTACACATCTACATCTGCTAGTCACGTCAGGTCGGGTTCCTACAACCTACTTAGTCAAGCCAGAGCCCATATGACATGCGGCTGTACACGGAGCTACTAAACAAGAAACCTGTCAAATCTCTTTGTTTCTGGGTGGCCATCCACAAGTGTGATACACACGACCGCCATAGACATGACTCCGTTGTAACCACTCAACATAAACCAAGCAAACCACTTCCACCCAGATGATTCATTATCTTAGGTTGTTTTATTACATAAAACAATACTTTCACCATACCACATATCACATCATGAAATCCCAACCACGCATCTACAATAGCAACGCTAAGCATACTACAGTACGGTGGCGACAAAGAATAAAGCATGAAATCATATGGCTATCCTAGATAGGTTTATTGGCATAGCAATATATAATTTGAAAAACTCCTACACATACATAGCTACTGAAAATAACTACAATGTGCATACAAAAATAATAGGACAGAACAGTGTGTGACACTTGCCTTTTTGGTAATTGAAGAATTCTGCACTTCTCTCAATCAAAACTCGTATCTCTCCGTACAACTATAACATAAAAGTAACAGAACATAAACACACATTCAAACAACAAGAAAATCAAGCAAGACAACAATTTAGAAAGATTTGTTATTCATTGTATTTTAGTTTTCATTAAATTGATGGTTAATTGGAAAATTAAAGGTATGGCAGAGGTATGGCTTGCAAGATATGAATTTGAGATATTGAATGATGAGCTCAATTACTTAGAAAGAGAAGTACCATCAATGAACAATTGGTAAAGGAAGATTGATTACAAAGGAATGAGCAAAATTGGATTGGTTCATGTGATAAGAATCACGTAGATTCCACATGGTGAAAAATCAAATGCTATTAAGTTAAAGCGTGACAGCACTTATCACAATAGCTCAAGTTACACAAAGGCTTGGGTATGAACTCATGATATACTGAATTACTCAAATGACTCATTTTGTAATTTGCATAGGTCATATCTTTAGAATTGAATAGCATGAGGTTGGATAGTCATGAAAGATAGGGAGAAAGTTATTCAATGATGTGAATGGATATAAATGTTTTATCACATGCGCATTGGTGTAGAGTATCCCAACACAACATTTGCCCATGGCAAAATAATAATCATATTTTTCCCAAATAGCTTAATTAGAAATTGAATAATGGGATCTAGGCCAAAATGATTTAGGTTGATATAATATATCTTAAATAATTTGGACACATATGTATGAAAATTTGGGTTACTTTTGTAAAAGGAATCTTGTCAAAATTAATTCGGAAATTGCATCTATCATGAGAATACTCAAATTCTCATATTTACATTTGAATACTTAAAACTTGTTTCATAAATTAAATACAGGTGTGCCACTGCATAGAAAATTTTAATAGTTTTTATTTGGTGTTGGAATCAAGTTGAAATAATTTACCAAATTTACAATACATTAAATATACTGTAAGCACTATTTATAATTTGAAAATATGTAACTTCCGTGAAAATATAAGCTCACAGTACCATGATGTTCTTCTCGTTTTTATGAATCTAGCTATATATCATTTGTAAAATTCCGAGTTAATAGACATTTGTTACAAAATTTACAAGATTAAATACTTTACGGGACGATCATAATAATGTGTGTAAAGTTGTCAGATAAAGTTGCTCGGATGAAAAAGCTTTCTACATAAAAATTATAGATGATTTAATTACAAACCTAATGCAAAAAAATATCGCCTAAAACTGACCTATAGATCATTTGATATGAAATTTTGAAGTTAGACATAAGATATGAGCTAGCATATACAGGAACGGATCGATCGGTATGTGAGGCTGAGCTGATCAGTTTATTATAAGCTAACAAACACCCTTAGATTTCGATCAGACGGCGTCAATGGATCTGCTAAATTCCTTTTGAACTATGAAGCGCTAGCTGGCTTACATGTTGACGAAGGAGACACTGGCGTGATCGCGCGCGGTCCATGTCCCCTCTCCGGTGGTGTCCTGGCTCAGGGAAAATGTCCACGGGAACCAGCTCTTCGCGCAGAGCTCGGTGTTGAGGCCGGCGGCCTCGATCTCTTCCGTGTAACAACGACGAGGACGGCCGGAGGTGGTGCTGCTCCGGTGTGATCCAGTCGAGGTGATGGTTCCCGTCGTTCTAGTGGTCGTCGGCGGTGGTGGCGAGGTCGACGTGAAGCGGACGAAGACGAAGGGGTCGACTGCATACAGGGCGTTGCCTCGGAGGCCCTGAGTTGCCGGCGTTCTTCGGACGGAGTTGCCAAGCCTACGGCAACCTCAGATTTCTTCGGCGTCAGCGCTACGCTGCGAGGAAAAAGAAAATGAAAAAGAAGTGGAGAAGATGCGCAAGAACAAGCTGATCAAATAGGGACCAAACGGGGGCAGAAAAACCTTGAATACTCGTCGGAATCGAGAGAAATACGGCGACGGCAGAGACGGACTCCGGCGAGCAAAATCGTCAGCCTGGCGGCGGGATTGGTTAGGGTTTTTGCGGGATAAAGTGTGCACAGGTGTGGGTTATTTATAGATAGAATTTCGTGGAAAAAGAGAGCACGAAATCGAACGGAGCCGGCGAAGAAACAGGAGATTTTCGGTTCTGGTTCATACGCGTACGTGAGATAAACTCTGGCTAGAGGTTGAAGATAGCTGCGGCCCCCGCGACAGTGAGAGAAGAAAAAGAAAAAAAACGAAAAGGAAAAGGCAGCGTGGCTGCGCTGCGTGACTTGGCCTCTGGCCTCTCGCGAGCGTGCGCGCGTGCGCGGTTCCGGCTTGGCCGGCCCGGCCGGACGTTCTTTTTCTTTCATTCTTTTCTATTTTCTGATTTGTACTTTACATTTTTTAGTTTCAGTTTGGGTATCCAATTTTAGAGAAACCAAACATGAAGGTTCTGTAAAAATTAGTGTACAGTATGTGGACAATATGGACAATATGGAATACTATTTCAGTCCAAACAAGCACATGGTATATATATTTTGTGCACTTAGCCTAATAGACTATTAGCAAAATTTAGAAATATAATTTATATTTTATACAATCAAGCAATTAAAATATTTCACGAAAATGAAACCTTTTGCAGATTTTATTTCAACATAGATTATGGTATTGAAGTCGAAACGACTCAATTAACTTTATAAAACTCATTTTGGTCAAAAACCAAATTACAAAAATGTTATTATAAATATAACGTTTTATATGGCTACTTGGGCATTGATATATCAGAATAAGGTTTGGGCCTTTTGTCTCAAAATAGAATCTTATATGATTTCAAAACCATGAAACATAAATAGGTTTGGTTTGAAATATTTTGAAAACAAATCTTTGTGAAAACTTATTTTGGGAAAGGCTTATAAATAAACTCAAAAAGTTTTAGTTCCTTGTGAAATTTCAACAAAGACAAACAATTCAATCAACTTAATTTATTTATCTTTACATTCCAAAATTTGAAAATTTTGGGATGTTACAGACTACCACCCTTAAAAGGAATCTCGTCCTCGAGATTCGAGAAAGGCTAGAAAGAAAGATGGGTTTGGGATATGTTGGGGTGGGCTACCACCCTTAAAGGAAATTTTTCTAGGCAGTCTTAAGTCTTGGGTTTAGGTTAAGACTATCTTGGGTATAACTTGGCACATCCTAGGACATGACTTGACACCAGGTCATCTTTTGAAAACATCTATAGCTTATGGCTTCTGAGTTAAAATCGAATAGGCGAATATTGATTCACATATAGTGAACCACATATCACTTCCAAGGGATTTTTAGTAGGCCTTTTCTCATGGTTGGGTTTGCTAATCCATATAGGATGGTGGTTGATCTAATTTTGACAATGAGGGGTCACTCTTTAGGTCAATCCGGAGGCCAAGATAGTGAAAACATCATGACATCCTTCATCTTTTGCTTCTTGGTGTCTTCGACAGCTTTCCACCACTCTTCATCTAGTGATAGATCTTCAAACTAGACGTAGTCCTACGCTTGGCAGCACTTGCCTACTATAAGGGTATAATATTTATCCACCCTAGGGTTTAGGCTTATTCGCCGACATCTCTTTTGTAGGTATGTCTCTCTAGATTCGCAAAGTCAATATTACGAAAGCGAATAATAAGAGTAGTAGGAATGGTGATCAATCCATCCTCACCCAGATTATTACTCCGTATTTGATTTATTGAATCTCGCATTCTAACACTTGGTCAACCTTACAAGTTTGATAAAATTTCTATGGAGGATTGAATCAATGCTTTAATCCCCATTATTGAATTGTTTTGAAAACATTTCTATCGATCCTTAACTAGGGTTTTACGTATCTCACACTCTACGCTTCTTCATCTTGATATGGAACATCAAGGTTGGTTTTGTTAGGGTTATCTCCAGGATGATTTGTCAGGAAAACATTTGTTGGGTTGGGTATATACGAGAATAGATAGAAAGATTCTAAAGAGAATTACTACACTCAAAATAGCAAATCAAGGCAATTCATCTTACAAACAAAATCTACCAAGCATTCTTCACATCAATCAAACTAGTTCAAACAAATACAAAATCCAATATGGTCATACCACAAGTTAGTATGATCATAATGTTATTCTGATATCGTTGGTCTAACAAGCTAAAATTATTGGTGGTCTATTCTATTTATGCCTCCAATGCTTCAACTTCTTCTACTGTTATGATGTATCTGTGGGGTTGTCAAATGTGCATCGATGTCTTCTCCAAATTCTTCGTTGGCCTTCCATGAAGTTGCATCATGTTGAGTCGAATAATAACATATGAAGCATCGGTCTTCACACTTAAGGTATGTGGTCATCATCAATCCTTTCTTGATGGATTTCAAGAGTTAGGCCATCTAAGATAAGAGGAAATTCTTTTGAAGGTTAAGTAGAGGAGAATACAAGAAGTTCAAAATGCAAGATCTTTTAATAAAAACTAGTTTAGATAGATTTTTCATCCTAAGGTCTTCCTATTACTATTCCAAATTTAGGATCACGAACCTACAGTCAACACAATGCTCTGATACCATCTGTAACGATCCGACCCGGTACGGGTTGAATCTCTGTGCTTAGTAGTGCTAGTCCCTGGATCAATCGCTAGCACACACAGTTTAAGATGTAATACCAAGAAACAAAGGTCTTTATTACATCGCATGATCCAAAATTACATAATAACTTACAAATTGCATAGCACAAGGCTAGCTCAATATCAGAGTTCACCACGATCCATAACAGCATGGAGTCCTTCGTCTTCATGTGCCACAGGCGAGCATGTCGAGTATAGACTCGTAACCCTAACCATCGAACCTCACTCGTTCATCGGAATATCTGCAACATAAAACGTTGCAGCCACGCAGGGTCAATACATTTGGAATTGTATTGGCAAATGTCACTTTTGGTGGATATATAAATGGCGCCTAACAACTACGTGCTCATTTGGCAAGTGGAGTTTCGGCTCTTTTGCGGAAAGCAATAGTTTCCCTATCTTTTATAAACAATTTTATTCTTTAAAAATCATCGTCTAGGAACATATTAGCATAACCCATGCCGTCGCAAGACAGTTAGCTTCATATGCTCCTAAACATCTACGGACATGCTAGCATAGGCCCATGTAAACACAAGACAACCTAGCTTTGCATGCTCCTAAACCCATTGTTTGTCCCATCAAGTTTTATTAAGAAATTGGAATGATGAGATCTTCCAAACAGTAACATGCCTAGTTGCTCATAGTTGTCCGTAACCGGGGACACGGCTAAGTACTTAGTTTGACACTCTCGAGAGGATTGTACACTTTACCCACATGACCTAGTCAGCCCCTTTTACCATGATGCTCAATTTGCTCAAATGGTCGGGAAAAGACTAAGTCGAGACCGTTTTCAGAAGTAGGACCCCAAGCCATCTGGACGGACCCATGCCAACCTACACATCTACATCTGCTAGTCACGTCAGGTCGGGTTCCTACAACCTACTTAGTCAAGCCAGAGCCCATATGACATGCGGCTGTACACGGAAGCTACTAAACAAGAAACCTGTCAAATCTCCTTGTTTCTGGGTGGCCATCCACAAGTGTGATACACACGACCGCCATAGACATGACTCCGTTGTAACCACTCAACATAAACCAAGCAAACCACTTCCACCCAGATGATTCATTATCTTAGGTTGTTTTATTACATAAAACAATACTTTCACCATACCACATACATGAAATCCCAGCCACGCATCTACAATAGCAACGCTAAGCATACTACAGTACGGTGGCGACAAAGAATAAAGCATGAAATCATATGGCTATCCTAGATAGGTTTATTGGCATAGCAATATATAATTTGAAAAACTCCTACACATACATAGCTACTGAAAATAACTACAATGTGCATACAAAAATAATAGGACAGAACAGTGTGTGACACTTGCCTTTTTGGTAATTGAAGAATTCTGCACTTCTCTCAATCAAAACTCGTATCTCTCCGTACAACTATAACATAAAAGTAACAGAACATAAACACACATTCAAACAACAAGAAAATCAAGCAAGACAACAATTTAGAAAGATTTGTTATTCATTGTATTTTAGTTTTCATTAAATTGATGGTTAATTGGAAAATTAAAGGTATGGCAGAGGTATGGCTTGCAAGATATGAATTTGAGATATTGAATGATGAGCTCAATTACTTAGAAAGAGAAGTACCATCAATGAACAATTGGTAAAGGAAGATTGATTACAAAGGAATGAGCAAAATTGGATTGGTTCATGTGATAAGAATCACGTAGATTCCACATGGTGAAAAATCAAATGCTATTAAGTTAAAGCGTGACAGCACTTATCACAATAGCTCAAGTTACACAAAGGCTTGGGTATGAACTCATGATATACTGAATTACTCAAATGACTCATTTTGTAATTTGCATAGGTCATATCTTTAGAATTGAATAGCATGAGGTTGGATAGTCATGAAAGATAGGGAGAAAGTTATTCAATGATGTGAATGGATATAAATGTTTTATCACATGCGCATTGGTGTAGAGTATCCCAACACAACATTTGCCCATGGCAAAATAATAATCATATTTTTCCCAAATAGCTTAATTAGAAATTGAATAATGGGATCTAGGCCAAAATGATTTAGGTTGATATAATATATCTTAAATAATTTGGACACATATGTATGAAAATTTGGGTTACTTTTGTAAAAGGAATCTTGTCAAAATTAATTCGGAAATTGCATCTATCATGAGAATACTCAAATTCTCATATTTACATTTGAATACTTAAAACTTGTTTCATAAATTAAATACAGGTGTGCCACTGCATAGAAAATTTCAATAGTTTTTATTTGGTGTTGGAATCAAGTTGAAATAATTTACCAAATTTACAATACATTAAATATACTGTAAGCACTATTTATAATTTGAAAATATGTAACTTCCGTGAAAATATAAGCTCACAGTACCATGATGTTCTTCTCGTTTTTATGAATCTAGCTATATATCATTTGTAAAATTCCGAGTTAATAGACATTTGTTACAAAATTTACAAGATTAAATACTTTACGGGACGATCATAATAATGTGTGTAAAGTTGTCAGATAAAGTTGCTCGGATGAAAAAGCTTTCTACATAAAAATTATAGATGATTTAATTACAAACCTAATGCAAAAAAATATCGCCTAAAACTGACCTATAGATCATTTGATATGAAATTTTGAAGTTAGACATAAGATATGAGCTAGCATATACAGGAACGGATCGATCGGTATGTGAGGCTGAGCTGATCAGTTTATTATAAGCTAACAAACACCCTTAGATTTCGATCAGACGGCGTCAATGGATCTGCTAAATTCCTTTTGAACTATGAAGCGCTAGCTGGCTTACATGTTGACGAAGGAGACACTGGCGTGATCGCGCGCGGTCCATGTCCCCTCTCCGGTGGTGTCCTGGCTCAGGGAAAATGTCCACGGGAACCAGCTCTTCGCGCAGAGCTCGGTGTTGAGGCCGGCGGCCTCGATCTCTTCCGTGTAACAACGACGAGGACGGCCGGAGGTGGTGCTGCTCCGGTGTGATCCAGTCGAGGTGATGGTTCCCGTCGTTCTAGTGGTCGTCGGCGGTGGTGGCGAGGTCGACGTGAAGCGGACGAAGACGAAGGGGTCGACTGCATACAGGGCGTTGCCTCGGAGGCCCTGAGTTGCCGGCGTTCTTCGGACGGAGTTGCCAAGGCTGCGGCAACCTCAGATTTCTTCGGCGTCAGCGCTACGCTGCGAGGAAAAAGAAAATGAAAAAGAAGTGGAGAAGATGCGCAAGAACAAGCTGATCAAATAGGGACCAAACGGGGGCAGAAAAACCTTGAATACTCGTCGGAATCGAGAGAAATACGGCGACGGCAGAGACGGACTCCGGCGAGCAAAATCGTCAGCCTGGCGGCGGGATTGGTTAGGGTTTTTGCGGGATAAAGTGTGCACAGGTGTGGGTTATTTATAGATAGAATTTCGTGGAAAAAGAGAGCACGAAATCGAACGGAGCCGGCGAAGAAACAGGAGATTTTCGGTTCTGGTTCATACGCGTACGTGAGATAAACTCTGGCTAGAGGTTGAAGATAGCTGCGGCCCCCGCGACAGTGAGAGAAGAAAAAGAAAAAAAACGAAAAGGAAAAGGCAGCGTGGCTGCGCTGCGTGACTTGGCCTCTGGCCTCTCGCGAGCGTGCGCGCGTGCGCGGTTCCGGCTTGGCCGGCCCGGCCGGACGTTCTTTTTCTTTCATTCTTTTCTATTTTCTGATTTGTACTTTACATTTTTTAGTTTCAGTTTGGGTATCCAATTTTAGAGAAACCAAACATGAAGGTTCTGTAAAAATTAGTGTACAGTATGTGGACAATATGGAACACTATTTCAGTCCAAACAAGCACATGGTATATATATTTTGTGCACTTAGCCTAATAGACTATTAGCAAAATTTAGAAATATAATTTATATTTTATAAAATCAAGCAATTAAAATATTTCACGAAAATGAAACCTTTTGCAGATTTTATTTCAACATAGATTATGGTATTGAAGTCGAAACGACTCAATTAACTTTATAAAACTCATTTTGGTCAAAAACCAAATTACAAAAATGTTATTATAAATATAACGTTTTATATGGCTACTTGGGCATTGATATATCAGAATAAGGTTTGGGCCTTTTGTCTCAAAATAGAATCTTATATGATTTCAAAACCATGAAACATAAATAGGTTTGGTTTGAAATATTTTGAAAACAAATCTTTGTGAAAACTTATTTTGGGAAAGGCTTATAAATAAACTCAAAAAGTTTTAGTTCCTTGTGAAATTTCAACAAAGACAAACAATTCAATCAACTTAATTTATTTATCTTTACATTCCAAAATTTGAAAATTTTGGGATGTTACAGATGATCCGATTATGCGGTGAAAACCCCAAATCGTCGTATATCGAGTTAGCTTTATCTTGATCAAGTAGGACCACCATATATTCGTGCACCTCGTACGAATCATGGGTGGATCGGCTCCTTGAGCCGATTCACAGGACAACCTGAGAGCCGATCGAGGCTCGTATTTAATGTTTACGTGTATGCCATGCAGGAAACTAAGCGAGGCATCTCCATCACCTTCCTGACCAGGTATAGGTCAGGTGGCACGCCTTGCACCAGCACGTGTGTACCAGAGGCTTTGCGGGCCGTCGCTCGGAGGGACCAGGGCCAGCCGCAGCCCTAAGTTGTTTGGCTCTCTTGTGTTGCCCGTCGCTGCCCGCCGGTGGGTTCGGACCGCAACACATTCTGCACGCCCGGTGGGACGAGCCGACATCAACCACATCGCCATCTACATCGAGATGGCGGACGCACCCGATCACGAGGATCTGACCGAGGAGCTCAAGAAGAAGTATGACGAGGTCAAAGCGATCCTCGAAGCCGACCTCATCGGCTCTTTTCACAGACCCGTTCACATGGCATCAGGTGGAAAGGGTTCTCACCTCAAGGTGCGCTCGATGGAATAGACCTATCCGCCCCATCGGAAGAACGCACCAGGTCCTGCGCAGGAGATCAACTACATGGTAGCTCACTCGCTACACCGCCACTCGAGAACCTGGTGAACACTTTGGAGCGTGTCGCTCTTCGGGTGATCCAGGAGATCATGAGGCATCAGTACTCGCCGTCAGGACCAGCTCTCGGGACACATCAAGGAGAGTTGCCACTCCAGTCCCGTCCACCGCTGCCATTTGCGTGGGCAGCACCAGAAGTGCCGAACTCACCGGCATTCGTCGTCTACAAGATCGGTGGTGACCCTAGTGACTACCAGTTCTTGCAGGCGCCTAAGGAGATCCCTCACGGGTACATGTGCACATATGTGCCGGACTGCGGTGGGCGCTCACAAACCAGGCGCAACATCAGGGACTTCGGGAAAACAGGAGGAACGTCGGCCAGATCTTGAGAAGCAGACGTGGCTAACTAAGTACGCCACTCCGACGAACCTCCAGAGCCCAGCTCCTGCAGTTGGCTCAGAGCTGGAAAAGCAAGCATGGCTGGCTAAGTACGCCACCCCGGCGAATCTTCAGAGTTCGACTCTTACAGCCAGCACCGTGGATCAGATCAGCACGATCCTGCGGGACCAGTTCGGCATGGTGCGAAAAGGAGGACAATCGGCTATTCCAAGCCGTACCATGAATTGAGTCCCGCTACCACCCAAGTATCGGCTCCCTGACTTCTCCAAGTTCAGTGGATCAGATGGCTCCAGCTCCATCGAGCATGTGAGCCGATATTTGGCACAGCTAGGACGGCGTCGGATCCACTACGCGTGAGGTTCTTCGCACAGTCCCTCACGGGATCGGCTTTCGGGTGGTACACTTCGTTGCCACCGGACTCGATCCGGACTTGGAAGCAGTTGGAAGAACAGTTCCACATGCGGTATCACTCAGAGTCTGGCCTTGCCGATCTAGCACAAATACGTCAGAAGCGTGGAGAAGCGTGGCAGAATACATCCAGCGCTTCAGGAATCTTAGGAACCGATGTTATTCGGTTCGTGTGATTGAAAAGGAAGCAGTCGAGTTGGCAGTAGCGGGCCTTGCATCACCACTCAAGGACATGGCCTCCCAAGCAGACTACCCTTCACTGGCGCACATGGTTCAGAAATTGTCGGCATATGAACAGCGCCACCCGGAATTGTACCAGGACAAATTCAAGCGTGCGATAGTCCTGTCGAGGCAGATGACGAGAGTTTCTGCGGGAGATCAAGAGGTAACGTGGCTGAATGGACTCGGGGGCAACCCCGTGTCCTGCAAATGGGTAAAGCCACCAGGCCCGCCCAGGGGGTTTGATTTTGACGTGACCAAACTGAGCAAATCTTCGACCTCTTACTCAAGGAGAAGCGATTGAAGATACCGAAGGCCTCAAAATCCCCACGGTACAGGAGCTGAACGGAAAGCCATACGCAAATGGCATAACTCGCTCTCCCATGCCACCAACGACTGCAGGGTGTGGCGTCAGCAGATCCAAATGGCGATAGAACAAGGACGTCTGATTTTCAACCAGTACGCCATGAAGGTCGACACCCACCCCTTCCCCGCCGTTAACATGGTGGAGTGCACTTACCCGAAGGTTGCCAGCCAGGATCCTCGTTCGGCATCAACATGGTAGGACTTGGACACCACGGCGGCAAGGACGGAGACGAGGCAGCTGCTCTCGTAGCAAGGACACGAAGGAGGCCGCTCACGCGATCGGCTGTCACGATGGCAAGCGTTACGTCACGAAGGGAGAAGTAAAGAGCATAAGATATCAGCGACCCTCTCGATCACCTCCTCAACAAGTATGTGAGTCGGTATGACCAACGCCGACGATCCAGCGATGATGATGAAAGAGGTCTGCTAGAGAAGCCAGAAGACATCGTCGGTATGATCGCGATGAGGAGGAGTACGAGCACCGTGCCAAGGAAAGTCAAGGGAGCGAGACGACGAGGACAGGCGGGACTGTCCCTTCTTCGACACCTTCTGGGATTCAGGGAATGAGCCGATTGCCTACAATCGGCAATTGCCCAGAATGCAACCAGAAGAAGAAGGAGGCACCAACGTGTCCGTGTTCCAACGCTTAGGGCCTCTCCCTCCTCGAAGCAAACGCGCTGAGTCCCTCGGTTGGAAGATCTCGAGGATTTGGAAGACGAGGAGAAGAAGAAGAGACAGGTACCACCGGCCAGGTGGTGCCTGATGGACAGCCGTTCCCAAGCGTAGGGTTCACGACTTGCGTGGCTTAGAGGCCAGGAAAGGTTATACTGCACACGCTAAGGAAGGCGCGGCCTGATCTGGCCGCGAAAATCGGCGAACCCTGGACGAAGAGGGTCGACCACGAAAAATGGAGTGGCGCCCAAGCAAAGGAAAGCCGATGATGAAACATCGGGCACAAACATGGTGTTCATCCTTCCTTCGGAGTTCAGTGCTCCAGGATTAGACGAGGCATGTGGCACAACTTGACTGGCCCACGGCCGGTTATCTTTGAGAAGCCACGAGAAAGAAGCTACAGACATCTGAAGGCCCTGTACTTGCGGGTTATATCGATGGGAGGCCTGTCAATAAGATGCTGGTGGACACCGGAGCGGCAGTCAACATTATGCCATACTCTATGCTACGTCGGTTGGGACGCTCTAGCTCGGATCTGATCAAGACCAACGTGACATTGAGCGATTTCAACGGCCAGGCGTCTGACGCACAAGGTGTTCTGAACGTGGATCTGACCGTAGGAAGGAAAACTATCCCTACGGCGTTCTTCATCGTCGATAGCAAGAGCACCTATGCTGTTCTGCTAGGAAGAGATTGGATCCACGCCAACTGCATTCCCTCCACGATGCACCAATGCGTAATACAGTGGGATGGAGATGAGGTAGAGGTCGTCCAGGCTGATGACTCAGCCGAGATTTCAACGGCTGGCATGAACGCTTGGGAGACAGCAGGTCAAGAGCCACTCTCAGGCATCAATTTGGACGACTGCGAGCGCATCGACGTGACGAAGGGCAGGGTTAGGCTGGTCTTATCCACCGGCCTGACCAGGTAGCAAGAACAAACCGATGAGCAAACATGGCGAGGCTGATCCTTGGGATCGGCCCCAAAGATCTATGGAGGAACATTACAGAACCTTCATTGAGCGTTTCGATCAATATGGAGGCCGATTTTCAGCAATCGGCCAAAATTATCTTCACCACAGGTTCTGCTTACGTTCAACATTGATCTATTGGGCAGCGGTCACGTCGGCGGATGAGAGTCAACACGAATCCTAGCGGAGCCGAAATACAGTGCCTTGGCTAACCACAAAGCCGATATCTGCAGTCACCTGGCAGATTCGGCTCGGGGGGCATCTAATCATCAGATGAACAGGGGCAGATGAACATGTGTGCAGTGAAATGTTGGGGGCCGATAGAAAAATTGGCCAGTAAAAAAAAAACTTCATGATATACAGCCGATGCAAGGACATCGACTCTAGTACAAGATCTACCGGTTGCGGGTTCAGGACACGGATTTCGACCAAGACCAGTTCATCCGTGAGGCCCTCTGCTTCCTCGAGGGGGCAAACAATCAGAGCTTCCTCAGCTGCAACGAGCCGATTGCAACAGTACTGTCAGAAGCCAGTTTTGGCGTACAACATCGGCTTTCAACAGGGGAAGAGGCAATCGATGGGGTCGAGAGCGGCTGAATCGGCAGGGTGGCTGTCTCAGAATTATCTGAGTTCCAAGCCTTTGGTCTGATCTGTGCAGCTTCACCAGTATTCTCGCCTTGGCTGAGGCTCGGGGGGCAGCTGGCCCAGTAGATGCTCTGTTTAGGAGCCGATTGAGATGTCATCGGCTGATCCTTCGTCACAAGATGATGAGTGCTCGCGGAAGAAGGTCGCTGAAACTGGTGAGAGAAATTTAAAGGGCTCTCTTGAAGACTTCACATTGTCCACCAGATCTCGAAATCATCAGTTGAAGAATTGAAGGATGGATTTTAAAGGGCCGATGCGTTGCTATCGGCTCAGTACGCATTGGCTAAGGGGACAAATCGGCAAGGTTAGTATAAAGGGAAATCGGCTAATTAAGCTCAAAGAAATCGGCAAAATCAAATTGGGAGAAGTTCTTCATTGATAAGCAAGATTTCTTACATAAAGAGCTGATTGCTCTCAAAAGGAAATACTAGGGGGTACATTGCCCCATCTACTACTACTGGTCCTATGCTAGAAGTCCTATCTACGGGCCGTCACTGCCCTCGTCATCGCCATCGTCGCCGCTGTCGGGCTTACTCGGCGGGCTCGTCGTCGCTGCTCCAGTGGCCGCCCAGGGCCCTCGTTGTCCTCGTCCTCCTCGTCGCGTCGTCATCGTCGCGTCGGTCGCTGAGTTCCGACCGGGCGAACCGCTGGCGGCGGCTCGTCGGAGGGGGTGTTGTCCTCCTCCTCCTCCTCCTCCTTCTCCTCCTCCTCCTCCTCAGGGGAGGTGAAGTCGTCGCAGGGGAAGCGATCATCGTCGCTCTCCTCCTCCGTTTCCCCGTCGGCGAGGAAGCGGAGGTCGCTTTCCCCGTCGGTTAGGGACTTGTCGTCCTCTGACCAGATGGAGAAGTCATGGCTAGACTCCTCCCCGGCCTCAATGGCACGGCGGGTGTTGGCCGCGTGGACCTCCGCCGGGTTCGGATCCGGCGTCGGCTCGCGGGAAGAAGAGGACTGGCTGGAAAGGTCCGATGAAGCAGAGGAGGAAGAAGACATGGTGGCACAGGAGGGCTTTTGGAGTGCTAATGCGAAGGAGATGCGGAAGTAAACTGTGCGGAGCGGTTAAATAAAAGGGGATATAGTGGAAATTCAATGCCACAGCAGTTTCCGAGGAAGTGGTGCCTAAAAGAAATAAATAAAAAACTGCCAGGTCACGCGGAGAAGTTGAGAAGGCAAGGCATCATGATGAAGGATACTGCAACGGTTCTGCCACGACATGACCCAACGAAGTAAAGCAGAGTGATTTTGGAATTGCTAATTCCAAAACCAGGGGGCATGTGTTATCACCAGAATTGACCGAGTCAGAGGTGGGCCGCGATCAAGATGAATTTGAAGAATATATATGGAAGAAATACGTGAATCGGCCTGTTATGCAAAGTTTGGGCTAGTTGGCCAGTGTATACGTAATATAGTAGGATACGTGTTGTTTATGTAGAGTTTGTCTCGTACACGGTGGGGATTATTCCCACGTTAGAAAGTCCCCTGGACTATAAATATGTATCTAGGATTTATGGAATAAACAACAACCAACGTTCAACCACAAATCAATCTCGGCGCATCGCCAACTCCTTCGTCTCGAGGGTTTCCTAGGTAAGCATCATGCTTTGCCTAGATGCATCTTGCGATCTAGGCAGCAGCTTTATGTTGTTCACGCGTTGCTCGTGTGAAGCCTTTTTGATGGCGAGCAACGTAGTTATCATAGATGTGTTAGGGTTAGCATAGTTCTTCGTATCATATGCTAATGTAGTGCAACCCTTACGCATCTAGCCGCCCTTACACCTATCTTAGGTGTAGGGGCGGCACCCCGCTTGATCATTATTTAGTAGATCCGATCCGTTACGGTTGCTCCTTGTTCTACAAGGATTAGTTTAATATCTGCAATAGTTAGGCCTTACAAAGGGTTGGAGGATCCAGCGGCACGTAGGGTGTTGTTTGCTAGTCCTAGACAGGATGTTCCGGGGATCAACCTCGTGTTGGTTTTTAGGCCCTGTCTAGGATCGGCTTACGATCACCGTGCGTGGCCGCGAGGCAATCGTGAGTAGGATGATCCGATTATGCGGTGAAAACCCCAAATCGTCGTAGATCGAGTTAGCTTTATCTTGATCAAGCGGGACCACCATATATTCGTGCACCCGTACGAATCATGGGTGGATGGCTCCTTGAGCCGATTCACGGGACAACCTGAGAGCCTCGTATTTAATGTTTACGTGTATGCCATGCGGGAAACTAAGCGAGGCATCTCCATCACCTTCCTGACCAGGTATAGGTCAGGTGGCACGCCCTGCACCAGCATCGGACGTGTGTACCAGGAGGCTTTGCGGGCCATCGCTCGGAGGGACCGGGGCCGGCCCAGGCCCTAAGTTGTTCCCGGCTCTACTGTGTTGCCCGTCGCTGCCCGCCGGTGGGTTTCTGACCGCAACAGTTTCAAAGATGACTTTGAGCTCATTGATCATATCACAGGGGTCATGGTGCTCAAAACGCTTTTGGAGCTCTGCCTCTAGGATGCATAGGATGGCACACTGAACTTGAGAGTACACTTTAGCCCGATTCTCGAAAGCATTCTTTTCTTCCTCGGATACTGCAGGAGGTGGTGGGGAACCTAGCGGTGCATCAAGCACATATTGCAGATTTCCGCCATTGAGGAAGATCCTCACATGACGGAACCGGTCGGTGAAGTTGCTACCATTGCTTTTAAGCTTTTCTTTCTCTAGGAACTGGTTAAAATTTATTGATGGGGACGCCATGATCTACAACATATATTTGCAATAGTTTAGACTAAGTTTATGATAAATTGAGTTCAAATTTTAATTCAATAAAATTAAAAACTAGGTGAACTCCCACTCAAAACAATATCCCTCGCATTGTCTTAGTGATCACACGAACCAAATCCACCACACCAAATCCGATCATCACGAACAAGATGTAATTTCAATGGCGAACACCCAAGTGTTCATCATATCAATCATATGACTCATGCTCTACCTTTCGGTATCCCGTGTTCCGAGACCATGTCTGTGCATGCTAGGCTCGTCAAGGCAACCTTTGTACCCGCGTGTATAAAACTGGCTTGCACCGTTGTATGCACATGTAGAATTTATCACACCCGATCATCACGAGATGCTTCAAAACGACAAGTCTTAGCAACGGTGCATACTAAGGATGAACACTTTATTATATTGATATTTAGTGAGAGGGATCATCTTATAATGCTACCGTCGCGATCTAAGCAAAATAAGATGCATAAAAGGATTAAAATCACATGCAATTCATATGTGATATGATATAGCCCATTTGTCTTTGCTCCTTTGATCTTCATCTCCAAAGCACGGACATGATCTCCATCATCAACGGGCATGATCTCAATCATCTTCGGCGTAACGTCAAGGTCCATGGCGCCGTATTCATGATTGTACTCCCATGTAGCAACTATTACAACTTCTTTGAAATACTACTCAACATGAAATTTAAAGACAACCATAAGGCTCCTGCCGGTTGCCACAATACAATAATGATCGTCTCATACATATTCATCATCACATTATGGCCATATCACATCACCAAACCCTGCAAAAACAAGTTAGACGGTTCTAATTTGGTTTGCATATTTTACGTGGTTTAGGGTTTCGCATAAGATCCAATCTACCTACGAACATGAACCACAACGGTGATACTAGTGTTGTCAATAGAAAGAGTAAGTTGGATCTTTACTATAGTAGGAGAGACAGACACCCGCAAAGCCACTTATGCAATACAAGTTGCATGTCGAGCGTGGAGCAAATCTCATGAACGCGGTCATGTAAAGTTAGCCCGAGCCGCTTCATCCCACTATGCCACAAAGATGCAAAGTACTCGAACTAAAGACAACAAAGCATCACACCCACAAAACAATTGTGTTCTACTCGTGCAACCAATCTATGCATAGACACGGCTCTGATACCACTGATGGGATTCGTAGCATAGAAAACAAAAATTTTCCTACCGCAAACGAAACACAAGCCAAGATCCAATCTAGAAGACGGTAGCAACGAGGGGATCACGAGACTAACCCTTGAAGATTCCAAAGCCTACGAGATTAGATCTCGTTGTTGCAGATGATCACTTGCCGCTTTCAAAAGCGCGTAGAAGATCTTGACGGTGCCACAATCGGGCAGCACCTCCGTACTCGGTCACACGTTCGGTGTTGATGAAGACGGCGTCCTTCTCCCGTTCCAGTGGGCAGCGGAAGTAGTAGATCCTCCTCGGAATCCCGGCAGCACGACGGCGTGGTGGCGGTGGTGGTGGAGATCTCCGGCAGGGCTTCGCCTATGCGGCTGCGGGAGTTGTATGTGGAGGGGGCGGATAGGGTTGGGGAGAGGCTAGGGTTTGGGGGCGCCGGCCAGGGGGTGTGGCCAACTTGTGGTCTTGGGGTGGCCGGCCCCCACTGCTCCTCCTTATAGGTGGAAGCGAGTCTTGTCTCCCAAGTGCCGAATAAGGCATTCAGCACTCGCTTTGGTGGGAAGCCTACTAAAGGGGGTCCTCAGTGGGACTCCTTTCCTTGAGTGGGGTGGCCAGCCACCTGGTGGAGCCCACTGGGACTCCTCCCCTTGGGTTTGGCGAACCAAACTGGGTCATACGGGACTCCACCTTCCATATGCCTTTCTTCGGACTTTTCTAGAACCTTCAGAACCCCATAAATACACCGTATCATTTTCAAACATGTAAAATGACTTCCTATATATGAATCTTATTCTCCGGACCATTCCGGAACTCCTCGTGATGTCCTGGATCCCATCCGAGACTCCGAACAAAACTTCGAACTCCATTCCATATTCCATATCTACTCAAACGACATCAAACCTTAAGTGTGTCACCCTACGGTTCGCGAACTATGCGGACATGGTTGAGAATTCTCTCCGACCAATAACCAATAGCGGGATATGGAGATCCATAATGGCTCCCATATTCAACGATGACTTAGTGATCGAATGAACCATTTACATATGATACCGATTCCCTTTGTCACGCGATATTTTACTTGTCCGAGGTTTGATCATCGGTATCTCTATACCTCGTTCAACCTCGTCTCATGACAAGTACTCTTTACTCGTACCGTGGTATGTAGTCTCTTATGAACCATTCATATGTTTGCAAACTAATTAGATGACATTCCACCGAGAGGGCCCAGAGTATATCTATCCGTCATCGGTATGGACAAATCCCACTGTTGATCCATATGCCTCAACTCATACTTTCCGGATACCTAATCCCACCTTTATAATCACCCATTTACGCAGTGGCGTTTGATGTAATCAAAGTACCCTTCCGGCATAAGTGATTTACATGATCTCATGGTCGAAAGGACTAGGTAACTATGTATCGAAAGCTTATAGCAAATGAACTTAATGATGTGATCTTATGCTACGCTTAATTGGGTGTGTTCATTACATCATTCACATAGTGACATAACCTTGTTATTAATAACATCCAATGTTCATGATCACGAAACTATGATCATATATTAATCAACAAGCTAGTTATACAAGAGGCTTACTAGGGACTTCTTGTTGTTTACATAACACACATGTATCAATGTTTCGGTTAATACAATTATAGCATGGTATATAAACATTTATCATAAACACAAAGATATATAATAACCAATTTATTATTGCCTCTGGGGCATATTTCCAACAATCAGAGGGTGGGATCGCTCCGCGCCGAACGTACCGGGATCAATGCCCCCCACTGGTCCCGGCCCGTGTCAAAACCGGAACTGTTGCTCCCAGAGGTGCTGGATAAAAGGTCTGTTCTCTACTAGTGCCTCCAAGGATTGGTGTCAACGCCCCTCCTCCAACACCTCAGATTCCTATCACAAAACGAGCAGTGAGCCACTTCATCAGTGTAGGAACATGATTGAATTCATTTATGAACAGGGTTCAATTGGTTTGTAGTTTACCAGATCGGACTGGTATGCGAAGCCTGCTGATGATACGCTGTTGGAACGTGGTGAGTTGTGTGGCGAGTCTGAAAACTCCTCAACCAAACCTGCATCGTGTACTGAACCTGGCTCGTCTCTGCAGATCCACTCATGTGCCATCTCAAGGTTGGTAACGACGTCTGATATGGCCAGCCGGTCCTTCACATCCAACTTCACACAGCATCGTGCCGTCCATGCCACACGCTTCAGCGCCTGCAGCTGCCATGGGGTTGGCTCCGGCACAGGTCGCCTGTCCAGAAAATCCGGTACGATGGATACATGTCGCCTGTCTAGAAAATCCGTTAGGATGTGAAGACCTCCAAATTTCCTCTCTTGGGAAACTGCCTTTTCTCCTGTCAGAACCTCGAGCATCACCACGCCCAAGCTGTACACGTCAATCATAGGACTCAGATGACCACGGGCCATGTACTCGGGGGCCATGTACCCGACTGTGCCTACAACCTCGGAGACATTCACCGCCGTGTCCCATGCGACTGACGAGCCAAAGTCCGACAAATGCGGCACCCAATTGGCATCGAAAAGGATGTTAGCCGACTTGGTATCACGGTGGATGATCGGTGGCCTGGCATGGGAGTGCAGGTGCTCCACGGCCCGCGACACGCCGAGGAGCACATTGATGCGCATCGCCCATGACAAAGTCACCGGCGACAGCTCAGATATGCCGTGGTCACAGTGCAGGTGGTCGAAGAGCGTGCCGTTCTGCATGTACTCATATACGATCAACCTCTCCGGCTCTTCCGGCTCCTTTCTCCGCCTTGTTAGCAGGCCCTTTTTCTTCTTTTGCGTAGTGTCTTGTAGGAGCTTGTCCTTGCTCACAGTCACACATGACCCAAGTAGGCGGATGATGTGTTTGTGTGGGAGACGTGATAGGATGTCGAGCTCCGTCTGGAACTCCTCCTGTAAATTGCTTGAGCCATAGTTCTCCCGAAAAGTGTTTGTGTAGAACTCCTCCTTTAAATTCCTCGACTGCAAATTCTTCATGCGCTTCACAGCCACCTCTTGCCCATCGTGAAGCCTGCCACGGTACACCGTTCCAAAGCCGCCTTCACCGATAATGGTGTCAAGGGAGAAGTTATTGGTGGCAGCCATTATCTCTGCGAACGTGAATTCCTGGATTCCGGGTGTAATTATCTCCTGACCAAGCTTTGTAGATTTCTGAAAAAGAGAAAGCAAATGAGCATTCAATGAGCACATACCGGAGCATGCATGTCAATATCTGAGTCATCTGCGAGGAGCAATTTGTATTGAAGGTAACTACCTGCAGCTGGGATGACTGTGGAAGTTGAGACGGTTCAGCACTCGTGGAGTCATCTTGAACAAGGACCTTGTAGATTTGTTCAAGGCGGCGTGTTATGCCAATGTGGCTGATCACAGGGAAGATGATGAGGTAGAACTCGATCTTCCTCTGCACCTCCCTGAAACTCTCGGCCTGCCTGCCGGCCATGACCAACTGGTAGGCCGCGCTGCGCCCCTGGCAGGATACGACAAGCTCGTGGGCGTCCCGAAGCGTGTCGCCCAGCCCGGCCAGCTGTTGCGCCGCCTCGGGGTCCTGCACGTGCGGCAGCAGCTGCGCGATCATGAGGACCCGACGCGCGAGCTGCTCGCACTCTTTTCGGTTCTGCCGGGCTGTCAGCGCAGCCTGCATGATCATAGAGATAAGCCCGCCGACATCTGCGCCAACCAGCTGCGCTACGGTCGCCGCCTGACCCAGCCCAGTCCACAGAGCCATTGCAGCTGCCTCTACCTATGGTGGCGAAGGACGGAAAAAGTTTGAGGTTGGGTGAATTCTAAAGCATAGAAAAATTGATGCAAAATATCAAAGTTGCTTAGACACGTTAACACCTTATATGATCCTTTGTACAATGTTATTAGCAATGTATTCAGATAGAAATAGAACCAACATACCGATAATGAATTTTCAGTATCGTCTAGAAGTCCCGAGCAATGGAAAAAAAAATGTTATACCCAATTGTCAAATTCACAATTCACAAATTCATCAAATCAAACTGTGTGGTCTACCCAAATGCAAAAATTTGACGAAAATGTTCCCTACTCCCCCCTCCCCTTTGCTGTGCAAAGTTTGCTACTACCATTTTTCCCTTCCCAGTCCATCGATACCAAGAGCTTCGCCACTGACTACCTGGACACAAGGTCGAGACCTGAAAGAATGGCGGCTCCCAATATATTGCCGTGAAACTTGTGCAGCGGAGCTGTGCAAGGCCGCACGCACGGCACACGCGGACATACACACGCTTGCGGTACACACATCAAAATTCGGCTCTGCCTCCGCACGCGGCTCCTTACTTACCCTCAGATATTCGCCACCGCCGAGC
Source organism: Lolium multiflorum (assembly GCA_030979885.1). NCBI lineage: Eukaryota > Viridiplantae > Streptophyta > Magnoliopsida > Poales > Poaceae > Lolium > Lolium multiflorum. The sequence goes on from CM061749.1 coordinate 346,587,295, forward strand.
CCCCAAAATTCGCCGGGTCTCCGCGCCCCGAAATCCGGCGGCCAGCCTCGCCCCTAAACACCGGCCCCTACCGGAGCAGCCGCGACACAGAATATGCGAGAAGAGAGAGGGCGGAAGAGAGCTAGGAGATGGGAGGCTGACCTCTGCCTCTGCCACCGCCGACGTCCTCGTTCGGCAGTGGCCACCACGTACAAGTGGCTGTGTGGTCTTGGTTTGCCGCGTGAGGATGGTTTCCACGAAGCTCCTCGTGGAACACTGCTGCTGACTTCCGCGCGGTCTCCCATCTGTGTACTGTGCTGAGTCTCTTCTCTCACGCGGCCCTTCTTTTCTCCCATCAGCCATTGCTTTCAAGTTCCACTACTGCACTACCACTGGTGGAAAAAAGCACTGTGACGTGGTTGGCGAACTACCATGTCGCGGTGTGACCGGCCAAAGCCAATTAAAGCCCCCCCTTTAGTCGCGGTTCCTGAACCGCGTAAAGGCTCCGTCCATTGGGCCGTAGCCTGAAACGGAGGACCTTTAGTCGCGGTTCTTGTAACCGCGACTAAAGGCTCACGAGTTTTAGGGTTTTTACACCACCCTAAATCTGGTTTCTTTTTAATTTGTATTGTTTTATTTCTTTTGGGTTTTAATTTTGAAGGAGTTTCACATATTCTACGGTACTGTATACATACATGCATATGAATGTACAATTTCAAACAAATTTGAAATTAGAACCAAAAGAAATTCAAGAGGAATATACAATATATATTCAATATCGGATGACCATATACAATATATATTCAATATCGGATGACCATATACAATTTTGAACAAGTTAGTTACAAATTCTGGTGCATATAAAGTTCTACGTCATCGTAATAGTGTTCTCCTCTAGGATCGATGACTTCCCTCGCCAACCATCCAGCTAGTTCCTCTTGAAGTGGTCGGAAGCGAGCTTCTGGACTAAGCGTCTTCCGGAGGTTATTCCTCAGATGTTGTTCTCACACGTCTGGTCCGCTCATTGCAGTATCTCCGGATCCTCTCACAAACATAGTATCCACATAGATTGGTCCCCGGTGGCTGAATATCCCCAGTCGTCGGCACTACCATTTTAAAATGTAGCTCCTTTTTGAATTCACCGACCTTGGTATCTACGAACCGTCTCCAAACCCTACGAGGCAAAGAAAATTAAATAAACAAGAGAGTTATTAATCAGTTACTTGATATTAGGAAATGATGAACGAAATAGGCCGATCGATATAGAGCGCAAATGAATGAAAATAATTACTTTTGCATCATTTTTCTCATGTCGCCCCAAAGCGCCGGATCCATATTCAGAGAGTCGTGGACGAGAACTGAGGAGGTCTGAACTTTAATTACCATAAGAATCCAGTGGAACCTGCGGACACGATACATGCACAATCATGCATAACTCATCGATTAGCCACATACCATGCATGGAGTAAACAAAAGAGAATGTGCTCAAGACAGAAACACTCACCCAAAATGGTAAGGAAATAGAATATCACTTTTGAGTTGCTGTTTTCTAATAAACCGCCACAGGTCATCCTCCACGTCGGCGGGGTGGTGTTCTAACACATGTGAATTAACGATGTGTGGGTCAATGAACCCAACATCATGGATGTTCCTTATTCGCATTTCCCGCTTCTTCATTCTGCATAATAGCGTACACAACAAGATAGTTAGGACAGTGCAGGCAATGAACGAGATGGGGTAGAAATTAATAAATCACTTACAGAACGTAGCAACTGATGATAGATTTGTCGAGGTCGCGCAGATTGAACAGCTGGAACAATTCACTCAGAGGAATTTGTACCCAGTAATGTTTGAAGTGATGCTCATATCTAACTTCCGCATAGATATACTCTTTGGCGTTTTTATGTTTTATGTAACCCTTGTACCAATTTAGCAGACCTAGCATTTGTCGAGGTAGATCCCCTTCCTGCGCAGGCTCGACGAGAGGGCCATTCTTCACATATGTAAATACTACGTCCTTCATTGGCGCCTCATCAAGGCCTAGCAGTGCACGAAGAGTGATACCTAACTCGGCCGCTTGTTCTCTGGCACTCGTTACAGTCAATCCATGTGCTGCCGCAGCTGCTATGATATCGGGGGCATCCGGATCGGCGGCTTGCACTATGAGCGGGGCGATCGATTGTTTACTTTGTTCCCCGAGCTGGGCAACTTCTTTCCCCCTTTCTAATTTTGACTCGGCCTCGTCCTTCAAGGCTTTCTTCTCCGCCAACTCTTTCCTGTTCTTGAACGCGAGTGCTTGCCTACGAAGTTCACGTAAATAGTCGTCAGGCAGATTCTTCGCGGCTTGGGACGGTGTGTTCAAAAATGACTTAGCCCACTGCTTTTCCTTGTCAGAATATACTGGCTTGGGCTCGCCCTCTATTTTCTTCTTGCACTCGCCTTCCATTTCTCTAAATCAGCCGCGCCCGCCTCGACTTCCTCGGCACTACTTTCCCAAGGCCTCGTGGGGAGAGGCTTCGGTGATACCTCCGGTACCTTTGTTTTCTTAGGTACGTAAGGGTCCGGGTTAATAACCCAGGACTGCTTCGCTTCTTCGCCGGAGGTGGATTGAGGCGGTACCGGTGTCGATCACCGCCGGACCGAGGGGGGGCGGCGTCGGCGACGTGAATGAGGTGTATTAGGTGAAGCACCACCGCCAGTCACGCCACCGCCACCGTCACCGCCACCGCCACCGCAGTCACCGCACGCCACCACCACCACCGTACGGGGGTGGACTTGTTGGCGCCTCGCCTGGAAACTTGATAAATTTCTTCTGCCATAGAATGAACTGGCGCTTGACATCTCCAAGTCTTTTCACCCCTTCAGGTGTAGCAATGTCAATGTCCAGGTCCTCAAACCGTTGGACTATCTCCTCCACCGTCACACGAGCATAGCCATCTTGAATGGGGTTGTTGTGGTGGAGTGCTCCAGGTGGCAAAGCACTGCCGATGGCTACCTTCATGGACATGTTCCCGATAGGATAATACAGATGACATGCTTTCATCTCCTTTATATCGTCCACGGGGTAGCGAGGAGGCTCCGGTGCAGTAATTTCGACCACCAGAGGCTCCGGTGCAGTAATTTCTATCGTCGGTGCACCAGCCGGTGGGGCCTCCGTGGAAGCCACGCTGCTTCTTCTCTGCTGGCTTCCGAGATCCATTGGATGATCTTCAGCATGCTGCGCCCGAGCTGCATCTCTTTCGGCGACTAGTACACTCACGGTTTTCTTCATCACATCCATTTCCGTTACCAACTTCGCCACAACATCTGCATCCCGATCCATCTTTCTCTTACGGCTTCTGTAACCGTACGGGTCATCGTTCTGGGGGAACCCTATTTTCCACGGAATGGGCCCCATGCCTCGTATACGTCCTCCGTGTTCAGGATTCCCGAGGGCTTTTGTCAGGGCGTCGTTCTCTCTGTTGAACTTGATCCTCCCCTCTTGAGCCTCCCTCATTGCCTCAATAAGCTTTTGGGTGGGTGTAATTATTTTGCCCTGATAAACACACTCCCCTGTCTCCGGGTTCGCGATCCCCCATGCCCGTACCACCAGCTTTGGCCCTTGGGTCCCATCCCTCCGTACCTGGACGGATTCCTCGCGCCCTCAGCTCGTTCTCCATCTTCTCCCACTTAGGCTGCCAAAAGCGATACCCTCCTGGCCCCATTTTATGATTGTACTCCTTCTTGGCCGCATTTTCCTTATTTTTTTCGATAGTTCAAGGAACTGCTCCGATTTCTTTTGCTTCACAAAATCTGGCCAATCATGTTGCAGTTTCTCATATTGTCCTTTGAAATCCGGAGTCTTGCCCTGGTTGACAAAGTCATGGGCTAGATTTTGCTTGTATTTCCGGAATGCGTTGGCCATCCTAGAAAGAGCGAACTGTTTGACTAGCTTGCGCCTCTCCTTGTTTTCCGCAATCTTGTTACCCTCCTCATCGTATTTGCGGTATTCCGGAGGTAGAACGAAATGTTCCATAAGCTTGTTGAAGCAATCTTTTTTTTCTCTCTTATCGACAAAAGTGAAACCAACACGTGCCTTCTTTGGCTCATTCCACTCCTGGCGGGTGATCGAGACGTTGTCTCTAACAACGGCTCCGCATTGGCTGACAAACTTGGTGGCGTTCTTGCTGGGCTCCAGCGGCCTGCCGGTTGCTTCATCGACAACATCGATGGTGCATGTTTCTCCTGCTTTCATCGTCTTGGTTGCGCCACGCTTTGACGACGTACTCGATTTTTTCGACGATCCGGCCGGGCTAAAATAAGAAAGAGAGTCGCGCGCGTTAGTACACACACATTTATTCAAATCAGACGCTCAATATGTATATATATATATATACCTCGGCGCCGGAGGTGGTTGCTACTTCCAACGAAGATCGTCGTTTATCGACGTTTCTTCGGCATCATCTTGCTGACGGCGCCCTTCATCTTCACCCTCAAGGTTCAGATAAGAAGAGATATCATCTTCTTCTTCTCCGGTCGGCACAAATGGAATATCGCCATTTATGATGCCGAACATATGGTCTTCAGCGTCCGGATCATAGTTGTCCAGAATCGGGTCAGCTCTATCGTCCGCCATATGTCAGTCCTGAAAACATGTAGTCAAAACAAATTAATTGTGTATATGCCAGCATTATCACATCTACATATAAAGAGAAGCGGCGACGAGGGGCGAGAGAGAAGCGTGACGCGTGAAAGACAGTGGCGGTGGCGAAAGCGCGGTGACGCGCGCGCGTGTGAGGACCGGTGGCGGTGGCGAGAGGGCGCGATGACGTGACAGGGATGGCGGTGGCGAAGAGCAGTGACGCGTGACGAAGACCGGTGGCGGTGGCGAAGGGGGCGCGTGACGTGACCGTGGACGGTGGCGAGGGGGGCGGTGACCGTGCGGTGAAAAGATAAGCGGTGACCGAAAGGCGGTGGTGACGGCGCTAAGTAAAAATTTTCTTAAGTCAAAATTTTGATAAGTAAAATTTTTGTTAAGTAATTTTTGTTAAGTCAAGATTTTGTTAAGTATACAAAATTTTGTTAGTATACAAAATTTTAGTTACAAATTTTGTTAAGTATAAAAATTTTAGTTACAAATTTGTGTTAAGTATAAAATTTTAGTTACAAATTTGTGTTAAGTATAAAATTTTAGTTACAAATTATCAAGTTTTACTTTTTTTTGTTAATTTACCGTTTTTGTTAAACTAATTAACTAGTTAAAATTAAAAAGAAAAAAACACAAAAAAGGGAAAAATAATCCAGGACCCCTCTCTCTCCTCCTTTTAAAGCGCTTGGCCAGGCGTCTAATAAGCAGCGTCTGTGAAGCGTCAGCGCATCGTGCGGGCGCGGCGCGTCGCGGGCGCGCGACGACGCGCACGGCGAAGCGTCGCGGCTGGCGACGGCGCGTCATCGGCGAGCGGCGCGGCGATTGTACGGTAGAAGCGCGGGCGCGCGCCTACGGATCGGCGGCAGAGCGGCGGCGACGAGCGTGCGGCGATGGCGATGCTGCGGCACGTCGATCAGCGGCGACGTCGCGTCGCGGCGCGTCTGGGTGTGGGAGAACGATGGCGCGCGGAGAAAACGATGAACGATAGCGGAGGCGACGGTTCGCGCGAATATTTATAGCCCCCCACCCTTTAGTCGCGGTTGAGGCGACCCGCGACTAAGGGCACCCTAGTCGCGGTTGGCCGGGCCAACCGCGACTAAACTTTTTGGGTTTCGTTCCGCGCGAGAGACCTTTGATCGCGGTTGGCCGGCCAGCAGCGACTAAAGGCTTTCAAATTACTTTTCTTTTTCAAAATCATAAAATACAAATAATATATCAAAAAATTCACAAAAATAAAACTAATTCAATTCAAAATGTTAATAATACAAATAATATATCAAGAAATTCAGAAAAATAAAACAAATTCATTTCAAAATGTTAAAAATACAAATAATATACCAAAAAATTCAGAAAAATAAAACTAATTCAATTCAAAATTTTAAAAATACAAATAATATATCAAAAAATTCAGAAAAATAAAACTAATTCAATTCAAAATTTTAAAAATACAAATAATACATCAATAAATTCATAAAAATAAAACTAATTCAATTCAAAATCTTAAAAATACAAATAATATACCAAAAAATTCAGAAAAATAAAACTAATTCAATTCAAATTGTTGAAAATACAAATAATATACCAAAAAATTCAGAAAAATAAAACTAATTCAATTCAAATTCTTAAAAATACAAAAAATATATCAAATAAATCAGAAAAATAAAATAATTCAATTCAAATTCCTAAAAATACAAAAAATATATCAGAAAAATCAGAAAAATAAAACTAATTCAATTCAAATTCTTAAAAATACAAATAATATGTCAAAAAATCAAAAAAATACTTCCCGCCACTTTCTTCCGCCACTTTCTTCCCGCCTCTTTCTTCCCGCCACTTTCTTCCCGCCACTTTCTTCCCGCCTCTTTCTTCCCGCCACTTTCTTCCCGTCTCTTTCTTCCGCCTCCTGTCTTCCCGCTCCCATTTTCCCGCCATTTGTCACTACATATAGGTAGCCCGGCTTGGCCAGCATTATCACATCTCTACAATCTCTCATCACTCTCTCATGGCTTCCACGCACCCACTCTAACCTACCAGCAGGTGGAGGAGCTTTGCGCCTCGAACTACCCTTGTCCACCGGGCTACCGCGTCCCCGCCGGGGAGCCTAAGCGCCGGCGGCGTGCCGGTCCCTCCCGTCCCTCGAATGCTGCGCGCCGGGCGGCCATCACGAACCACTACTACCTCGACCTCACGCCGGACGAGCGGATGAATCCCCGCTGGCATCCCGATAACCAGCATACTTGGGACGCCTTCTTCATCAATCGGCGTGAGAGGGCGCTCGCCAGGTATGAGGAGGACGGTCTGCCTCCTGGAAACTTCCACGAGGCCGGCCGTCGGCTATGGTGGTACGGCCGGACTGCGTCATGGACTACATCACGGCCGGCGATATCCCCCGCTGCGCTACCCTCAGTTCGAGCCACGAGCGCCGCCCGCAGCGCGACAGCCGCGACGACGAGCCGGCAACTTAGAAGGCGACGACTACCGGTACAACGGCGGCGGCTATGAAGACTACGAGTATGCATATTATACGCCTAGGCAGGAGTATGACTAAATCACTCCAAATTTCATGTATGCAGGAGTATGACTTAGTCACTCCAAATTTCATGTATGCAGGAGTATGACTTAGTCACTCCAAATTTCTTGTATGCAGGAGTATGACTTAGTCACTCCAAATTTCATGTATCATCAGTGCTATCTCGAGTCAATTGAATCATTCGAAAATGGACACCAAACACATCACGGGTAATATAATTCACATGATCCATTCAACAAAGTTTGGTACAATAAATTATTACACATCATTTCTTTCCTTGTGTCCCTGCTTGCTTACGATTGTGCCGTATCCATGGAGCATCCTCATCATTTAACTTAATGCTTGGGTCGGTGTTCACTTTGAAGGGCGGAATTTCAGCAAACATATTATAATCTTCTGACATGTCTATCTTGTCCTCCACTCCCACGATGTTTCTTTTCCCTGAAAGAACAATGTGGCGCTTTGGATCATCGCATGATGTACTGATCGTTTTCTTATCTTTCCGTTTCCTCGGTTTGCTACTCATGTCCTTCACATAGAAAACCTGAGCGACATCTTTCGCTAGGACGAATGGTTCGTCAAGGTAACCAAGATTGTTGAAATCCACCATTGTCATTCCGTATTGCTGGTCCACCTTTACCCCACCTCCTGTTAGCTTGAACCATTTGCACCGGAACAAAGGGACCCTAAAGGAGGGTCCATAGTCAAGTTCCCATATCTCCTCTATGTAACCATAATATGTGACCTTTTGCCCATTCTCGGTTGCTGCATCAAAGCGGACACCACTGTTTTGGTTGGTGCTCTTTTTATCTTGGGCGATCGTGTAAAATGTATTCCCATTTATCTCGTACCCTTGGAAAGTCGTTATAGTCGAAGATGGTGTCTAGGCCAACATGTACAGCTGATCTACAACCTTATTGTCACTCATTAAATGTTTTCTCAACCAACTGCCGAAAGTCTCCATGTGGGCCTTCCTAATCCAGGATTCAGGCTTCCCCGGGTTGTCCGAGCGTAAAATATTCTTGTGTTTCTCAAAGTCGGAGCCACCAAGCTGGAATTGGTCAGAACTGTGTGGTGTGCTTCAGTCAGAGAATGGCCGTCCATACATATCATTGATTTCCTTCCGATCGTGCCTTTTCCACTTAGTCTCCCCTCGTGCCGCGATTGAGGAAGACCAATCGGCTTAAGGTCGGGAACAAAGTCAACACAAAACTCAATTACCTCCTCATTTCCATAGCCCTTGGCGATGCTTCCTTCTGGCCTAGCACGGTTACGAACATATTTCTTTAATACTCCCATGAACCTCTCGAAGGGGAACATATTGTGTAGAAATACAGGACCGAGAATGGAAATCTCATCGACTAGGTGAACCAGGAGGTGCGTCATAATATTGAAGAAGGATGGCGGGAACACCAACTCGAAACTGACAAGACATTGGATCACATCGTTCTGTAACCGTGGTAGAACTTCTGGATTGATTACCTTCTGAGAGATTGCATTGAGGAATGCACATAGCTTCACAATGGCTACTCGAACATTTTCCGGCAGGAGCCCCCTCAAAGCAATCGGAAGCAATTGCGTCATAATCACGTGGCAGTCGTGAGACTTCAGGTTTTGGAACTTTTCTCCGCCATGTTTATTATTCCCTTTATATTGGACGAGAATCCTGACGGGACCTTCATACTGCTCAGGCATTCAAAAAAGATGACCTTCTCTTCTTTGGTCAGAGCGTAGCTGGCACGACCTTGAAACCGTTCCGGATGCCGGTCATCAGGGTCTTTCAAACTTTGCTGGTCCTGCCGTGCTTCCTTTGTATCATTTGACTTCCCATACACGCCCAAGAAGCTTAGGATGTTCACGCAAATATTCTTCGTAACGTGCATCACGTCGATTGCAGAGCGGACTTCTAGGACTTTCCAATATTCTAGCTCCCAGAATATAGATTTCTTCTTCCACATGGCTGCGTGCCCGTCAGCTCCCTTCGGAACTGATTGTCCGCCAGGACCCTTTCCAAAGATGACTTTCAAACCCTTGACCATATCAAATACCTCAGCACCAGTGTGTTCCGCAGGCTTCGGCCGGTGATCTGCCTTGCCGTTGTAATGCTTGCCTTTCTTTCTTCCTGGATGACCTTTCGGAAGAAATCGACGATGCCCAAGGTACACGTTCTTCTTACAATTTGGCAAATGTACACTTTCAGTCTCATGTAAGCAGTGCGTGCATGCATTGTATCCCTTATTTGACAGTCCCGAAAGGTTACTAAGAGTAGGCCAATCGTTGATGGTTACGAAAAGCAACGCTCGTAGGTCAAATTCCTCTTCTTTGTGCTCATCCCACACACGGACACCAGGTCTGCCCCATAGCTGTAAAAGCTCATCAACTAATGGCCTTAGGTACACATCGATGTCGTTGCCGGGTTGCTTCGGACCTTGGATGAGCACTGGCATCATAATGAACTTCCGCTTCATGCACAACCAAGGAGGAAGGTTGTAGATGCATAGAGTCACGGGCCAGGTGCTATGGCTGGAGCTCTGCTCGCCAAAAGGATTCATGCCATCCGTACTTAGACCAAATCTTATGTTCCTTGCGTCAGCTGCAAAATCTTTGAACTCTCTGTCGATCTTTCTCCATTGCGTTCCATCTGCGGGGTGTCTCAACTCCCCGTCCGACTTACGGTCCTCTTTGTGCCATCGCAACAACTTGGCATGCTCTTTGTTCCTGAGCAGACGTTTCAACCGTGGTATTATAGGAGCATACCACATCACCTTGGCGGGAACCCTCTTCCTGGGTTTCTGGCCCTCAACATCGTCACCAGGGTCATCGCCTCTGATCTTATAACGCAATGCAGTGCATACCGGGCATTCATTCAAATTCTCGTATTCACCGCGGTAGAGGATGCGGTCGTTGATGCATGCATGTATCTTCAGAACCTCTAAACCTAGAGGGCAGACAACCTTCTTTGCTTCGTACGTAGTGGCGGGCAACTCGTTATTCTTTGGAAACATATTCTTCAACATTTTCAGCAAGTTTTCAAATGCCGAGTCAGCTACACCTGCTTGTGCCTTCCATCTCAGCAAATCCAGTGTGCAGCCCAGCTTTTTCAGACCATCATCGCATCCGGGGTACAGCGCCTTTCTGTGATCCTCTAACATGCGATCCAAATTCTCCCTCTCTTTTTCAGTTTCGCAGCGTCTCCGTGCATCAGCAATGGTCCGACCAAGATCATCAACGGGATCATCACGTGCCTCTTCTTCACCTTCCCCTTCACCTTCCCCTTCACCTTCAGCATCCTCCATGAAAGTATCACCGAAATGAGAAAGATAGCTTTCATCATTGAAATCATCCCCTTCTTCATCTTCTTCCATTATAACCCCTCTTTCTCCATGCTTGGTCCAACAATTATAGCTTGGCATGAAACCGTGCCGCAGGTGCATGTGAACATCTCTTGAGGAAGAGTAACCCTTCTGATTCTTACACTTAACACATGGACAGATAACAAAACCCCCCTGCTTGTTCGCATTAGCCACTACGAGGAAATCTTTCAAACCCGTACTGAACTCGCCGGAGAGTCGGTTACCGTACATCCATTGCCGATTCATCTGCATTATTATAATATAAAATATATAATTAACCATGCATCATGCATTTGTTAAACTAACTAGCTACAAACAATATGAATTAAACAATGAACTACACACACATGCATATTTTATCAATGACACATCAAAGGTTCAAGTTGCTAACCGCGATCGAGGAGGAAAAAATAAATGAGAAAGCTCAAGTGTGGCTCCAACACTTCATATCATGTTTGTTTCATGCTCTTGGGGCATTTCATCAAACACCTTATGTGCATAAGAGGAACCAAAAGCAAACCTAACACTCACTTGTGAAGTTTGTGAAGAGAATGGCTCCAAATGGCTAAGTGTTGGCTCCTGGTCGGTATATATAGGGGAGGGGCTTTAGTCCCGGTTGGCCTGGCCGCGACTAAGGCCTTCGGGCCTTTAGTCGCGGTTGGCCAGCCCAACCGCGACTAAACGTGCATGCACCAGCCACCGTGCGCCCTGGGCCCAGGCTTTGGTCGCGGTTCGCCACACGAACCGCGACTAAAGACCCCATTAGTCGCGGCTCCTGCAGCATCGCGACATTTGGGGCTCACCCGAAGCCTGTTTTTCCACCAGTGTACATTATTTACCATTTTCTGTCACTGACATGTGGTGATCATATGTGAAATAATAGAAGACACTTAAGAAAAAATATAACAAATCATAAAATATCCATTACTATTTTCTCCTTTTTCTTGTGAAATAGAACCTGGCATTAAAAGAAACAACAAACAACACAAAGCACCTCAAGAAAAACGAAAATTAGAACGAGATTCTTGCAAAGCCATTCATCTTAACCCTCTAGACCGTGTCGGCGGCGCGCCGCCGCTGCCACACCTCCGCTGCCGCACCTCCCCGGGCTGGCCTGACGTTGTTAGTTCCGGACGGGAAGTCGCCGAACAGGTCAAGAAGACCACATCTGTCCCGAAGACAAAGAAGAAGGATGAACTGCTGATGAAGCTCCTTGACGATCTGAAGATCCTCACAGCCTGAAGAAGCCATTGAAGACCACACCACTCCCACAAGCTTCTTGACTCGCCATCGAGATGGGGCTGAAACCGGGGCAACCTTATCGAAAGACACGCCACCACCACCTGAGCGCCGCCCCACCAAACATTAACCCTAAAAACAGGAAAAACGAAGCCCTCCCTCCGGCAGGAGCCTAGATCCACCACGCCTTCATGGCCTACAGGCCACAATGGAGAGGTAGAACAGCGGCGACGCCGATGGGAGGCGACAAACCCTAGTCGGCTGTGCGTGGGAGGAGAGGTAAGGAGGAGAACGGTTCACGTTCTATTCTCTTCTCACTATTTCCTCTCCTAGGGATTATAAAAGCATCTCCACCAGCGAGCCCAAATAGATGCCGACAATACTCTATTGGGGGCACCGGCAGCTGCTCCCTTGATTCGGGAGGGCCGTCCCACACCGGAGCTCCAGATAAGGAACCCCCGATTTTGTTGACAAACAAATTTAAATAAATTTTGAAATTGCATTCAAATTTAGGTTTATTTACATAAGTATAATAAAATTTAAACTAAACTAAATACTAATCTACTGCACGTCGGTTGGGGCGTGCGACAGGCCTGCCTCGTCGCCGTTTTTCCCCTTTGTCGCTGCCTCACACGCCCGCATCTCTGCCCTTGCTTTATGCATCTGGCGGTGCAGCATCGCTGCAGGCGTTGCCAGAGTTTCTTGGCAACAGTTTGCTTTCAGCACCGCTCACCATCGGTGACGTGGGCATAACCCTTCGGGTACTCGACATTGCCATACCCGGTGCAAACTATGAAGGTGGACCAGCACGAGGACTCGACAAGCTGGACCTGCACGCGCCTCAACTTGGACTACAAGGAAAGAAGTCTCCAATATGAATCCTACTAGGACTCTTGTAAACCCTAGCTTGGCTGATATATAAAGCCAGGCAGGGGCACCCCAGGGACAACACAATCAGAAACATAATTTTAGAGGCAACACGCCTAGACACCGCAATCCACGGATTAGAACTAGACTAGATTCAACAACTCCGCTTATGACGGCCCCCTGTACCTATATATTCATATAATGGATTGCTAGCAGGACGTAGCGACCCTCCACCGCGGGGGCGTGAACCTGGGTACGTCGTGTACCGCCTCGCTCCCGGAACTTCCGTCGTCGCCTTTCTCTAAACCCAAGCCCCTCATGGTGGGCATTGCCGAGGAACCGTCTCGTCAATTGGCGCCGTCTGTGGGAATCGCGACGCTGGATTTCGTTATCCGAGCGGGATTCGTCAAGTTCATTATCAACAAGATTGATGGTTAGATCTACGTGAATCTTTGAATCTGGCCGCCCTGGCCGATCCGATCGGAAGAGGCATCTACGTGACCGGAGCACTACTCACATGCAATCGTTAATGTCGATTGGAAGAAAACGGCAGGGAAAAAGGCCTCTGGCACTCCGCTTCTGCAGGTCCTCTCAATCAATCAAAGGATTTAAGGAAGATGTGACTCGTAAGGACCCCGATGATCAATCTCGTTCGGGCGGCCGGACGCAGACGTGTCGTTCGGTTCTCCAATAAAAATCATTGAATCAGGCGTCGTCAGCTGTGCCCTCACATGGCTCTTGGAGAGATGGTTTGATTTTAGTCCGTGACCTTAGATGTCTGGCCGCAGCCAATGTCCAAATTGCCAATCAATTGAGCGCGGTGATGCACACAGGCAAAGCGAACATGGCCGGCCGGTCGCTATTCGCAATGGGAGAATCTAAGATGACGGCTCATCAGTATATCAACAAGTCGTCGGGTTACATGGACAAAGAAAAAAATACTTCGGCTTCATCGTGGCCGCTACGGCGGAACAAGTTTCACCTATTTCGTCCCGTCTATTAATCCTGGCCAGGCGCGGCGCGATTACTTCGGATCCACCTCATCGACTACTATCCTACATGGATCAAGCCATCCGAGCTCATCAGCAACGGGCGTCCGATACAAAAATATCAGGTGCTACCTTTTCAATTAGTTACTACAGCAAAATTTAATTTCGCCAAACTTTGGCTCGTACTGTTGTTTGTGCACAGTTTTTTGTGGCGTAATATGTCTGCAGATAGGGAACAATCTTCGACTGCTCTGCCCGGTCGACTGCGCCCCGCCGTCGCGCACTGGTTGCACTTGGAGATTACCTGTCTTGGACCCGGCCTTACGGACCCGATATATTCGGATGCCCACCCGCAGCGGATCGGCTATGTCAATCGCGTCCTCTTCATCGGCCACGTCAGCTAGGCACCGCGTGGACTATCTCTGTCCGCGGAATTATTTCGGCTGCGCCTGTCGCCTGGACTATCTCTGGCCGCGGAATTATTTCGGCTGCGCCTGCCGCATGGACTATCTCTGTCCGCGGAATTATTTCGGCTGCGCCTGTCGCCTGGACTATCTCTAGCCGCGGAATTAGCTGCTTTGCCGCATGGACTGTCTCGCGAATTCAACCGCACGGACTATCTTTGGTCGTGCAACTATTTCGCGACTGCAGAACTAAGTGTTCCTCTTTCTTTCGCCACACCCGATGATTGGGGAGGCGCCATTACATCGTTACCTCCAGTACTCTCGATTACTCGGTGGATTTATTTTCCCCGAATCAGTGGATTTATTTTCTCCATCATCTATGATTACTCGATGGACTTATCTTCTTCGGCTCTGGATATATCTCCCGATGCACTCTCGGGTTGATGGATTCATCATCTGGAATATTCAATGGATATCATCTTATTTAATATCGACCCGATGCGATCCCATCGGGCGAATTACTCGGGGCTCCTGGAATATCTTCGAGCTATTGCGGTTACTCCCATCGGGAGCGCCGATTCTTGGAATTGAAGAAGATATGAAGATTACTCCGGAGCTGGGTTCAAGAAGATATTGAAGATTTTCCCATCAGGAGCTTGAATCTTGGAATTCAAGAAGATATGAAGATTATTACTCCCATCGGGAGCGCCGGTGTACTGGAATTCAAGAAGATATGAAGATTATTACTCCCATCGGGAGCGCCGGTGTACTGGAATTCAAGAAGATATGAAGATTATTACTCCCATCGGGAGCGCTGGTGTATTGGAATTCAAGAGGAAATGAAGACTTCTTATACCTGAAGTTATCATCTAAAAGCCTCTAAAAATACGAGTGCTGCAATGGATGGTAATCAACGGGGACATTGCTCTTTTCCTTTGCTATAGATGCCTCAAAGAGTGCCGCAAATAGCAAGGATCATGAAGCAACGAAGACCTTGCTCTTTTCCTTTGCTATAGATGCCTCAAAGAGTGCCGCAAATAGCAAGGATCATGAAGCAACGAAGACCTTACTCTTTTCCTTTGCTATAGATGCCTCAAAGAGTGCCGCAAATAGCAAGGATCATGAAGCAACATGGACCTTGCTCTTTTTTCTTTGCTATAGATGCCTCAAAGAGTGCCGCAGATAGCAAGGATCATATGTTCATGAAACGTCAAAACACATCGGTTGAAAGCAAAGTTGCACATACAACGGGTTTAGCAAGACCTACAACACGAGCTGATCACTCAAATGCTGACCAACGAATACACATACGCTTAAACGGGCAATTAAGATTTGCTCCTTCAAAATTTGCCAACGGCATTGACACGGTAAAAGTGCATATACATGTACCTACCAAAAAAACTTACAAACAATGGCATCAACGATGCTCAAGGTGCGTTTTGTCTCTTGAAATAAACAAACAATGTGTCAACGGCACCTGAAGAAAACTGTAAAGATCGGGTTGCTCGACTTCAATCTACTCACGGTTGCATGCATCAGTGCCCAAACTCGGGGGCTACTTCCATCGGGAGCGCTGGATGCGCACCCGATGAAGTATCGGCTCCTCTGGGCCATCACCCCAATCATCGGCTCCTCTGGGCCATCATCCGAATCATCGGCCCCTCAGGGCCATCATCCGAATCATCGGCTCCTCAGGGCCATCATCCCAATCATCGGCTCCTCTGGGCCATCATCCCAATCATCGGCTCCTCTGGACCATCATCTCAATCATCATCTCCTCAGGGCCATCATCTCAATCATCGGCTCTTCTGGGATATCATCTGAATCATCAACTCCTCTATCTATGGCATCACCAGAGTCATCGGCATCAAGTTCTCGGAACTTGAAAAAGTCTACGGTGTTTGACTTAGCATATTTTACACCCTATACATAACTATTTCATATTTATCTACAGGCTCGGGGGCTACTCCCATCGGGAGTGCTAGTCGCGCACCCAATAAAAAAATGGCAACCTCGCCAACAAAGAAAAATAAAGTTGAAGACTTCGACATCAACAATCAAGATCCTCGAGTAGTACAACTTGAGTCTATGCGTGGCTGCAAGCACCCGCCCATAGACTCGGGGGCTACTCCCATCGGGAGCGCTTCGCGCACCCGACCAAAAGCAACTTCGACTCTACATCAAGCACAAGATTCAACAGATGATCAAGACATTCGGCGAAGACAACTTTAGTCCCTGCCCGAAGCTTCACTTCGGCCAGACACTCGGGGGCTACTGACGTGGGCATAACCCTTCGGGTACTCGACATTGCCATACCCGGTGCAAACTATGAAGGTGGACCAGCACGAGGACTCGACAAGCTGGACTTGCACGCGCCTCAACTTGGACTACAAGGAAAGAAGTCTCCAATATGAATCCTACTAGGACTCTTGTAAACCCTAGCTTGGCTGATATATAAAGCCAGGCAGGGGCACCCCTTAGGGACAAGCACAATCAGAAACATAATTTTAGAGGCAACACGCCTAGACACCGCAATCCACGGATTAGAACTAGACTAGATTCAACAACTCCGCCTATGGCGGCCCCCTGTACCTATATATTCATATAGTGGATTGCTAGCAGGACGTAGCGACCCTCCACCGCGGGGGCGTGAACCTGGGTACGTCGTGTACCGCCTCGCTCCCGGAACTTCCGTCGTCGCCTTTCTCTAAAACCCAAGCCCCTCATGGTGGGCATTGCCGAGGAACCGCCTCGTCAATTGGCGTGATTTCTCATTTTGGGCGAGCGCCGCTTGCTCGCGAGCGGCCACCTCGGCCTAGTGGTGAGCGTTGAGCTCGAGCAACTTCAGCCGCTCAGCCGCTATGAGGAGGCGAACTACTTCATCCGTGGCCACATGCTCGATCTCGACGATGTGCTCGTAGTTGCCGGCGTTGGTCTTCTCGAGGACTACTTTTCGGATCTTTGGGATCTTCCGATAGCGCTTTCTGTGTACTAACAAATAGAATTTGCACAACATCTTTTATCATGCTGCCCGTTTTAGTGGGGCCAACTTAAAACTATAAGCAATTAATATCTACCCTTTCGAATAGCCTGGAACAAAGCATTAAGATTCATGAACACACATAATCCTCGAGCTATCACATATTCCCCTTGTTTTTTCCTATCTGTTACCTTAGGGATTCGCAGGTTCAACATAATAACAACACTTCGCAAATAGATATCAATCTCATATATATGTTAAAGCAATATAGGTTCAGTACTAAAATCATGTCACTCGGGCCCTAGTAACAAGCATTAAACATAGCAAAGGTGTACCAACGCTCATACACGAATATCCTCAAGACAGAAACCTCAAATCTCGATACAGATGGATGATTACACGATCAATCTCATCCAAAACCCATCTACCTCTATATCTACAGGGGACTACTCACTCATGGTGAAGGAAAGTGAGTCCATGGAGGTTGGTGATGACGTTGGTGGCAGTGACAGTGAAGAAGCCCTCAAAATCCCCCTCTCCGGGGTGGATAGCAGGATCAATCTGACCCCGACAAAGAAGATCATCTTTCTGGCGGCACTCTGTTTCGCCAAAAGTCCCTTCCTCATGGGGGCGTAACTTTTTAGGGTATATAAGGAGGTGTGCGAAAGGAGGAGGCGAGACGACGTCCGAGGGCCGAAAGGTCCTAGGTGACGCGGCCACCGATACTGGGCACACGCCACCAGGTGCCTTTCGGGCCTTGTGCCCCCCTCTCGTGATCCAAAGTTTCAGATCCTCTATTTCTGATGCGAAAGTCCCCTGGTATTTTACCCCAAATTTAATTCCTACATAAAAAGACAGAAAGAAGACATTTACTGAAAACAACGTCAGATTCTGCAATTTTTTCTGAGTATGCAAAGATTCAGGAATAAATCAAGAAGCAAAGCGCTTGAAAAAGTAGATACATTTACAATATATCAGATTCAGATAGAGCACGCCTCAGTCAATAGAACAAAGCAGGTTGTGCTCCACGACTTCTACGCCAGGCCGTGACGACCGTGGCTAGGGAGACATGGGCTGAATTGATACGACCGACAAGACCATGATGTCTCATCCTAAAACTCAATCTGGATTGTTTCTACTCCTTTTTCCTTTGCTCTCCGTCACTAGAACCACAAAATTAATTTGTATACAGAAGCTTGCTTGTCTAGTCAGTTACTAGAACTGCTACGTCGAGGCTTGCTTGTCTGTTCATTCTTCTTTATTTTGTATTTCTATATATGGAACAGATGCAGTATGCCTACTCAATTACATTCCGTCCCGTATCACTTTTTTAGAATTAAGGATTATAGATAGAATTGGCGTATCTAGTTTAGGTCCATAGGAGATTATAAGCAATTCAATAGTCCTGGAGACCAAGACAAATATTATTTTCCATGATCTATGTTGTGATTATCTATTTCTATGAGATATATTGCTTTTTTTAGGGAAAATCGCTAAATAGTTTAGCTTCCGCTATAGCGTCGATATAGCTTCTATAGCTTTTGAACGAGGCATCCGCTAAATCAAATAGCCCGCTATTTTTTTCCTTGACTCTGATGGGTTGTTGTGTTTGTGTTTTGGGTAGTAAGTGAAGAGATTCTGTACATAGATCCTTTGGACAAGACTCTGGTGAGCCGCTATCAAGCCAGGACTTCAGCGAGGAGCAGAGAGCCTACTTTGCTGAAATCAATGCGTTTCAGTTGGTTGAGCAGTTTTTTTCATTAGGAAGTGATCTACCGTAGATGTTTGGGGCTTTCTGCTTTTGTGAGATTATATAAAGTCTTTAGGTGGGATATGTATACATGAAAACAGAAAATAGCTGGCACATGCATATTGCTGATACATATGGTGTGATAGAGTAGCAGAGTTTCCTCATATATTGCTATTGCGGAGTGAATAAGTGCATAGTGAGGTGAAGTTTCGTAATATGCATACATTCCGGTAAGCGTATAAATACTTTTCTTGTAAAATAGAAGAAAAATATTATTATCTTTTTTTTTGAGAAACACAATACAAACACGTACAGGTGTCCACACGTACACACGCATACACTCACTCGTATGAACGTACACACGCACACCCTACCCTATGAGCACCTCCGGAAGATGGTGGTTTGAACTCTGGTGGCTGGGGGTACAACCATCCTCCTAACCACCCAATCTCACGTTGGTTCTCATTATCTCATATATATAACACCATCAAATCATAATGAAATTGCCCAAAATGTATACAAGCTTTGTTTTAAAATTGGGCAGTCCATAATTTTGCTAGCACTTTTGGCAGTTGTGAGCTTGTGATAACACTTCCTTGACCAGACAACAGATTGGAATTACTGGTAGAGGAACTAAAAGTTTGGAGGCAAAATCCATGTACATCTATTTCTACCAGTGATACCATCCTCCTTCTCGTGGTAATGAAATCCCCGTGACATGATCCTCTCATCCGAGTCATCCGCTCGGTCGCTTTCATAACAATAGACAAAACAACTACCAAGGTCTAACCTAGCTAAGCACTTGGAATACACGGCACCATGGATGTTCTTGGAGTAGTAGATACAGTTCCCTTGCAGGTCGCCGCGCCCGCGCGTGCCCGCCACCGATACATGCACGGCCTTGCAGCATCGAGGCCCTAGGAACAATGCGTGGTCGCCCAAGCTCGTCACCTCTGCCCAGCACATGTATTTGGACGATTCAGTACTGGTGGCGAGCTCAAACACCCTGAAAGACCGAGCGGCCTGGTCGTTGCTTACCGGCGGCGTGACCTCCACGGCTGATGCGAGCTTGCCACGAAGCTCGAATATGTATCGTGGACCAAAGTTCATGGCGTGCCTTTGGATGATTAGTTTCTCGAGCGAGATGACCACCACCGGAGGATAGCCCTTGTTTGGGCGGGCGGCGAGCTTGTATAATAGGTCGCCATGATAGGTGAGGCAATAGAGGTGACCGTTGGAAAAGGCAATGTCTGCGATAGGTTCGAGGACGCTCGCGGCTTCCAAGCCACATCCTTCTGACGTCCACCCACCTAGCCCTGGGCCGCCAATCCTATAGAGCTTTACGCGCTTTACAATGTCCAGCACGGCGAGGATGCAGCCTTCCGAGGAGGACGGGTCGTTGGAGAAGATGATTTTTTGGATGAACGTGTCATCAATGTATCGTTTCCGCAGGACGCGAGCGAGGGTGAAGAGGTTGACGACCTCGATCCACCAGCCTTCGACGGCGGCAACCCAGCCGCCGTCGTGGCATCCGACGATCCGCTTGCCGTACGGGAACCAAGGGAGCGGGGCATGCAGCACCCTGCCGTCCTCGGGGCTGTACGCCCGCGCCTTGCGGTCGGGAGCGCCGTTGCCCGTCGAGTTGAGCAGCAGCGGCAAACCCGGCAGCTTGGGCTGCCACGACGCGGCGGCGCGCCAGGACTTGCAGACGGCCACGAAACGGGCGCGGTCGTACGTAGTTAAGCACCTGCGGTAGATCGCGCCTAGGAGGTCGTCGTGGAGGTCGCGGAAGCAGTGCTCCACGGTGCTGCCGTCGCCGGTCATCGACACCGGTCGACTGAGGGGGGATCCTATATTGCAATCTCTAGCTAGCGTGCACCTTCTTAGAGATTGATGGATTATGGATAGCCCTTATATCGACGAATAATGATTCGTGGGCAACGGGGCGCTTACGGCACGGTACCTGATCAACTTCCTTCGTTCCGTTTTTTCTCTCCTTCCTATTTTGTTATCTCTCACTCTTGCCAATAAGGAAGCGTGCGCTTGACGGATTTGACGGAAAGTAGAGCTGGAGATGCATGTACGGCAACGAAACTAAGCAAGCTTCATGTGAAAACTACCAAATAACTCCACGTCGCCACAGGGGCGGCTTGGGCGATCCAGATCACAGCCGCCACCTCCACCTCCTTCTCTGGCCACGCGCCGTTACTATGTTACATACTAGTAGAAAACGGGCCTTTAGTTTTGGTTTGGGATGGCCTCTAATCCCGGTTGCCGAACCAAAACCGCATAATCGAGACTAAATACTCCTCTTTAGTTCTGGTTTCGTTATAAACTGGGACTAAAGACGCTTTACATGGCCGCTGTCTAGAGCGGGCGATGGAGGACCTTTAGTCCTAGTTCGTATTACGAGCCGAGACTAAAGATGTCCACACATGGCGACCTCCTTGCTCATGGAAAAGCCATGCAATACATATGGGCCGAACTAGTGGGCTGTAGTGGCATTTTCTCCCCACCCGATTTGAAGCCCACATGGATCGCTCGTCCTTCCTCGGCCAGAGAGAGATGGCCACTGTCGCCGGAGCTGGAAGCGAGAGGATGCTGTTGCGGCAGCGACGGGTGCCCCTCGGCGACCTCACAAACTTCTCCTCCTCCACCTCCGTCCTCGCCCGCCTTAAGCCCTCCACGTGACCCAAGCCCCGCACAAGCCCCAGCGCCGGCAGCGGCACCAGCAGCATCGACTCCTCCAGCGCCCCCAACATCCGCTGCCCTCCGCCGCCTCCTCCGCCTCTCTCTGACGAGCTGCACCATCTTTGTTTCTTATTAGAGCAGGGTTTCGCTGGATTCGGCAATCACTTGCTTGTTCCTAGCCTAGCGGGTGGGTGGCCTGATGGATCCCGTCCTGCAAACAGCGGTGACTCCTAACTATCCATTCAG
This sequence comes from Lolium multiflorum, assembly GCA_030979885.1. Lineage (NCBI taxonomy): Eukaryota > Viridiplantae > Streptophyta > Magnoliopsida > Poales > Poaceae > Lolium > Lolium multiflorum. The sequence goes on from CM061749.1 coordinate 346,608,950, forward strand.
GTCACGTTGTGCTGATTTGAGCCTAAGGACATGTGCCCTGCTTGCTTTGTACAGTAGAGCAACTCGGCATGGTGTGGAATTGTGGATGGTATGGTGTGGATTACCGGGCGCCTTCGTAATTCTGAGTGGAATCCAATGGAGAACCGTTTTGCCTCAAAATTAGGATGCTGGAAAGGAAAAATGTTGTCCTATGGGGATCGTTTGGTGCTTGTAAATTCTGTTCTTACGAGCCTACCTATGTTTATGTTATCTTTCCTAGAAATCCCTAAAGGAGTGCGCAAGAGACTTGATTATTATCGTTCCCGCTTTTTCTAGCAAGAGGAGAATGATAAGAAGAAATACAGATTATCTCGATGGAATATAGTTTGTAGGCCTAAGGATCAGGGGGGTTTGGGAATCGAGGTACTTGAGTTGAAAAACCTGTGTCATTTAAGTAAATGGCTGTAATATCCCAGGTTTAGAGGCAATAAAATGAGAGAACACCAAAGTGTGCATTGCATTCATGCATAGAAAATCCGGGGAATTTTCGCGCTTTCAAATAAAACTTACCACAGTAACTGAAGTTTCACTTGACTTGCTGGAACTGAAGTAGATCATCAAGTCAAGCGCTATAAACTTCACTGTGATCTTTGCTAAAACCTTGTTTTGGGTAGAGATGATTTGATCTATGGGCTAGATCAAATAGTAGTAGAATTACAACAAGCAACACCTTAAGTAAGGTTCAATTACAAGATCTTATAAAAGATCTCAACATGCCATTCCTTACAACAACACATGAATAATTATTCAATCCTAAATCAAAGAACACAATTAATTAAGAAACTATTCTTTACTTATCTTATCCATGTCTTCTACTAAATAAATGTTCCTACCATGAGTCACATGGTATATCTTTTCCACTACAATACTTGAACCATGTCAAGGACATTCATATTCATTCTTCATTAACCTTGACCATTCCAATCTTATTTCCCAACTCCTACCATTAAACTTAGAGAAAGTAGAGAATCATTCATATGCTTATTCTATCCATTGAATAGAACCTAGCTAGATATTTAAACCTTGTCCAAGGGAGGTAATTGTTGATACTAACCAATGTTATAATAAGTATAAGTAAAGTATTAAACCCTATTTGACCTAGCTAAAACTTGATAGTAAGTAAGAACCTATTCTTCTAGTAATTATAGAGAGGCAAGTGTTGTGATCATTACACCTTGGTAATGATCATAAACCCTAGAGGAACCCTACCTATTCAGAAGAGCTCAACCTAAAGAGGTATACTCAAGTATATGGACTTATACTTGATCTTGGAGAGAGAACCATGATTTACTAATGAATTATTATGAGGCCAATACTTTGATCATTACAAATTGGGTGATGATCATAAACCCTAAGAAATCTAAGTGAGTGTGTTGAGAGAAGTATTAAAGAAGAGAGACTAGTGAGGAATAAGTGGATCATGTCTAATGCATGATTTTACTTTATAAATTAAGATGATAAGTTAAACATATATATGTGATCCATAGATCTAATCTATCACATGAAATGATAAATATATCAATAGTAGTTAATCCAGACCAATACTCATGCCTTGTGTAGTATTGATATGGTATTTAAACCTTGCTTATCCAAACACTTGAGACTAACCTAGCATTGCCTTGATACAATAGTTCTACCTAAGTGAGGAGGATAACCTTAGCCAATTAAACATAACCAAGCTTATGCTCATACCTAATCCTAGTTGTGTATCATTTGTGTGATCACTACAAAACCCTAAACCCAATTTGAATCCCAATCCAAGTATCACTTTGGATTATAAGAAGAACCTTGCCATGCCTCATGCCTACTTAAATTACAATTTAATGAAGAATATGCAAAACCAACACCTTTTCACACAGGATCCAATCCACATAAAATATTGTTTCCTAACTTGTGTATCATGGATCACAAGTATAAACCAAGCCACATATGCTTATGGACTAAATGCATTTGGTGAGTAGAATGAAACCAATACCCTATTTTACTTTGCTATCCAAATACCTGGTTTAGTGAACCAAATGAAATAGTATTCAGATAAGTAATTTAGTTAACCATAATGAGCTTAGGATCTATTTTAAATAATTCAAGTAGTAGTTGCTAAGCAAGAGTAGAGAATATAGAGTTGATCCAACCATCTTCATAAACCCTTAGAAGTAATTCTCCACATGAAATCATGAACCAATCCTATTCTCAACACCATTTACTTTAAACTCTAGTCAAAATTAAAATAGATATGAACAATCAATGTTGTTAAGCACATTAGTTAAACCTAATAATATTTTCACCATTCACTTGTTATCAAATTTCAAACCATTGAAATGAATCTGGTTCCTAAATTAACAAGGAATTGAGATGGATATAAAAACCCATTTCTATTTCAATTAAAACCCCACACAATATCAACCTAATAATAAAATGAATATGTATTTAAAAAGTAACACTAGGCAGTAAATAATAGTATTAAGTTATCTTGATACTCAAATAATTTAGAACCTGCAAAAAGCAACTGAATTCAAATTTGAATCCAAATAGAAATATCAAAACAGAAAATAAAAACAGAAAAAAATAGAAAAAGAATAAGAGAGAGAGAGGGGCTTACCAGGCTTACCCTTCGTTGCAGCCCAGCACCGCAGCTCACGCGAAGCCCAGCAGCAACCCATGTCGCCAGCCCAGCCCACGTAGGAAGCCAGTCCAACCCGCTGTAACGCTTCGCGTTAAAGAAAGAAGGAGGGCGTCGTCGTCTTCTTCTCCGGAGACGACAGCGCAGAGGAGGAGCTCGGCCACATCCTCGACGAGGATAAGGACGCCGCCGGACGTCGCCAAGTCTTCCAGAACCATGCCCTGTCAAGTTCGCGTCCGTGTCATCCAAAATCATCACGATTCGTGCACTGGAACCCTAACTCACCTTGTCTCCGTATCCTGGTCGCCCGTCGCCGCGCTCGTCGTCGTTTCCGACCAGCTCAAGCCCTATAAAGCCACTAGAAGGATCGTCCCGCTTCCCTTGTTCATCTCCACCACTCCAAACCCTCCCATTCGCTCTCTATCTCCCGATCTCTTCCACAGCATCTCGCCGGAGTCGTGGACGAGTTCGACGAAGGAGACCACCCCAAGCTCCGTGCAGTGGTTCGTTGGAAGCGCATCGTCGAGAAGAGCCTCTGGGTGCAAGCAATCGTCAAGGGGAGCTCGGAGTCAGACGAATTTGATCGTTCCCTTTCCGTCGGGTTCGCCGGGAGATCGCCAATCGCCGTCGTCTCCGTCGACCATCGCCGGAGCTGAGCATACCATCTTACTCAGGGTGAGCTTGCGCATCTTTAGAGCCTACTTTCGTATCCTAGAAGCATCTGTGGCTCGCGATTGAGAGTTCGCCGGAGTTCACCGCCGCGGTAGTGCTCGCCGGAGCTTATTCCGGTGACCGTTTCGTAGCGGCGCCACCTCTAGCATGCTCAGTACATCGGTGCGAATCGTTTGGTATACTTCGCGCACCCGCGGGATGGCCGGAGCGTCGTCGCCGTCGCTCACCGGCGCGTCTCCGGCGTAGTCGACGTGGCCGGTGGGGTCCCTGGTGCGTGTTGACTGGTCGTTGCCCGCGTGGCAACTGACCCAGTCAACAGGCCCACCAGTCAGTCTCTGCAGGTTAGAACCGAACGGGTATGTTTAGCCTTTTTAGTTTATTTCAAATTCCAGAAAATAGCTGAAACTTTACAGAAATAGATTAAATTCATTTCAACTCAGAAAAATATAAATAATATATCAAAATGCTCACAAAAATAAACTCTATTCAAATAAAATATAAAACAAAAATGTGTATCAAAATAAAATTTCACTTATTTTTAACCTTATTAATTATATCATTTCAATTATTTAAAATACAATTTGAATTCAATAATTAGTGAAGTTTCAAACTTAAATTTTAACTATTCAGTAACTAAGTAAAATGTTAGGATTAATTTTATTTACCATATTTGCATTAACTTAATTATTAGTGGTAATTCATAAACCCTAATTGCAAATTACTATTTTCCATTTTCTTTAAATAAGTAATAACTCAAGAAAATCTTATAAGCCAATATTATTTTGGTAAATCCAAAACTTATTTACTTAAACATCTTTAGTTAACTAGTTAATTATTTTACTAACAACAATTATTAAACCCTGATTCTTAATTAAACCAAAATAGGAGTTACCCTAATTATTAATTCTTCTGGAAAAATTAATAAAATGTTAAACCATTATTAATTTTGATTCAAAGTAATTAGTAACCACAACTCTATTACCAATTATCATTTTAGGGTTATACCATAGTTTAGAAACCTAGTTCCAATTTAGTAAGACTTTGATTCCATTATTTCATGTGATCATCCTAAATTAGTGCAACCCTAAAACCAAGGGGTTTAACCCATATGATTATATCCACTTCACCTTTAGGTGTAGAAACTTAATAAACAACCAATGAATGCATGCTTATGATCCATTAGCATAAACCAAGTCACATGAGATTGTCATTTCATGTTTCTATTCTTAATTAAAACCTATATGATTCACTAGTATCACCTAGGTATAAACCCTAACCTGTTAATTGGATTAGTACCATTTATCATCAATCCTATATACCATACCATTAGGATCAACCTCAACCATCATAATTTAGTAGCACCATAATAATAAACCCTAATACCAACATTGTGTAGCAAATCACATTACATGCTCCTAATCAACTAAACCCTACTTAGGAAATGATAAGTCACTTAGCTTAGAAACTATTAGTGATTATTTAGTGAAGCAAATAAGAAACCATAGTAAACCTAGTAGCTAATTTATATAACCATCTGGATAACCATCCTTTGATATGATATCATAATCAACCATAGTAATAAACCTGCCCATACTTGTTGTATATAGAACCAATTCTATTTAAGAACCCAACTAATTCCTATTAGTGAACTAAATGAATCCAATAGTAAACCCTAGAAAGCCATAGCTCCTATGTATAGTAGTTCATATTCTTATTTAACCTGTTCTTCAGAAGTTATTCTTTTGAAGTACAAATGTCAATCAAACCATAGAAGCCATAGTTCTTCTTTGAAATACTCATTATTTCTTAACTAACATGTTCTTCAAAAGTTATTCTTTTGAAGTATAGTATAAGTAATCATCAACCATGTTCTGTAGAACTTAAAATTGACAACTGTTCTTTATATATTATTTCACCACTATTCTTTATGTGTATGATTGTTATGATGTCTTATATCACTTGGTTATGATGATAATATAATCAAACCCTAATAAGAACCTTGTTTGAGAACCATTCTAAAAGTGCAACAAACCCTAAAGAAATCTTTACAACTCATACATCCTAAATCATCGAGGTTAGGTTACGCTCGGGACGATTGCATCTCATACTATGCATTATAGCATCTTTGCCAGTTCTTTAAACATTGTCCTTACCGGACGATGATGGTATTTCAGAATTTGGAGTTATCACGTATCGAAGCTTTTGCCTGCATAATCTTGCAGTCAAGAAAGGCAAGTTCATCGCTTGCTCATGTCATTTGATTATTTTTATCAAACTATATGCAAAGTACTATACTTATCACTCATGCATTGAAAAGCAAAATATTATTTTCCAATTATGAATATGACTATGTGGTGGGCAATGTAACCATGGTATGTGTTGATATGGTGGAGGTTCCATTGCATGGGTTATATCACCCTAGGATTAATTACCAATGCCGTCCAGTGATTCTAGCGCCGTACATATCGCGTTGACCATAAGATCTATAATGGCTCTGGGGAAGTCAGCTGTATCTTTTCCCTTCTGCACGCCAACGGATTGGTAGAGACGGTGGGGTGTTGGAGGCACTGCCGCAATAGGTTGGGAAATCCTTTTAAATCCCCATCCATTAGTGATGTTAATCTCTACCATCTATGAGGGATTGTCCGGAGTACACCATGAGTAAAGCCGTATTATCGGGGGAAGTCTACTGGAGGTGTACGGTTGGACAAAAGGGTGGGTTTGCAGGGTCGCGGAGAAGGCGGTGATTGGCTTGGACCTTACACCTGGCCCCACACCAAGGAAGTGTGGACGGGAACGATCACCCGGTTGGTATCAAGGATAAGTTCTCTTATGGGAAAAGTGCACCTCTGAGAGGATACTGAATTGTGATGTACTCCCGTTCGGAAGGGAGCTGACGAAAGGAAGGAACTCCACGAAGTTCTAGTCAACTTGTGAAGGCGCGGGCATAGTTTTCAGAATAAAATAAACCTTTTGAAGAAATGTTTACAAAAACTTGCATTGGCCTATGACTTTCTGGTCTATGGCTGTAGCTAGTGCATGATACACATATTTCCTAATATGAACTTGCTGAGTACGCTCGTACTCATTCTATCTCGTTTGAACCCCCTTCTTAGAGCAATGCACCGAAGGAGAAACTACCGTGGAACTCGAAGACAAAGGAGTCAACTGCAACAAGATGAAGAATCCAATCAAAGAAGTCAATGGAGTCAACTCCTGCATCATTATTATGGAAACCTAGACTAGTAATAGAAGGGAACCTTTCCCAAATCATAGCACCTCAGTAGCTAGATTTCTATAGCAAGCCAAGTAGCTCTTAAACTTGAGTTAGCAATAAGATAGATTACGAGTCGTTCTTCTGGAGTTTTATTTGAAGTTTTACCTCACTGTAAAGTAGGAGGCGGTGTGGATCTTATGAAAACAGTTCGTGTGTACTTCTATAGACATACCTTGGACTCGCATATGTTTCTGTTGTACCACTCTGAGAGATGTAATATGAGTGGAACGGTGTTTCACTTGTGTTATGTCAACGACTTGTGTACTACACCATGCAGTGGTACGCTGGGTCATCACAATGGCTCTTTAAATTGTTACACGAGGAAGGGATGTGGCAACAATTACTGCACAATAAGTATAGGGATTTCTATTTTCGTGCCCTCGGGTCGTTAGTTGTACTCAGTTTTTCCCAGCCCCTTAGTTTTTCCTCAGTTTTCCCCAAGCCTATGTCTGAAACCCGCAGAAGGAGCTCAGACGGAAGGAATCCGTTTATTTGGACGTTCTGTGCTGACGTGTTGCGCCGCGTCGTCTGTGGGGCCGCGTCGTGTGGGGCTGCGTCGTGTGGGGCCGCGTCGCGTGGGGCTGGTAGAAAGGGACCGCGTGGGACAGGACGAGAAGCGTTTGGTTGCACGTGAGCAGGAGCTGGGTTTTGTCTCTCTCGGCCCAAATTGGCATTTTTAAGAGCACCTTTTCCCCTCTTTCTCTCTCTGTCTTTTTCACCAAATTAGTATCAAATCTAGAGAAGCTTCTATTTCTGTCTTTCTTCAATATGGCAGCAAATCTAGTAGCAAATCTCTGGGGTTATTTATGCCTTTTGGCCCTCATTTTTTGCCCAATATGGCAGCAAATCTAGAAGCTAGTATATGATAAATTCTCAACAGCATAATCAGAAAACTAAGTATAATACATAAACTGCATACAACAGCCAAAAGCAGCCAATAACGTTGTTAATGTTCACGACAAACTAAGCTGAAAAATATACAAGACGCACGCAATGTATGGACAACAAGAAGATTAGGATACCCCAGGATGAATGAATTTGTTCTTCATTCCTCCTCATATATTTCTTCTTCCCCCCATCCGTGCATTACCCCAAGGAAATATGCATTGAACTCCTTCCGTCTGCAGTGTGAGGCCAATACATCCTCCAAACGGTATGGCCTGTGTTCATTTCTCATACCGTAGAGTCCTATTCTATCCACACGTAGTGGCCACTCATCCCAGGCCTTTGTATCATGAGAGTACTCTCTGATATAACCCAAATCCGTGTAGTAGATGCTGCCAGGTCGAAGTGTCGGGTACACTCTGGTGTCGACGGAGATACACCGGACATAATTCACGAAGAAGGCATTACTGCCAATGTTACTGACCGGATGGAGAGAGCGGCTCTGAGTGTCCACATGGTACACCAATGGTTTGCCCACCAAAGCCTCGCTGACCAACAACACAAGCAGCAGATCACCATCCGACTTCACAAGGTAGAACTTCTGACGTCCAAGTTCTGGAAATGAAATTAGTGTCTCCATCTTGACAGTGCTCGCGCGCTGCTGCAACTGTACATTGGTGCACACTATTCTTCCGATCTCAAAATTGTCCGCAGCTACTGCATACAGTTCACCATTGAACGGGGTAATGCAACGCAGACAATGGTTCTTGATCGAAAATCTTCCTACTCCCCAATCTTCATTTATATCCTTAGTTGGAGTGCTCTCATCGACCCAACCAATTTCCGGCGGGTAATGTGCGGCAACGAAGACCATAGTCGGGGATTTGATAACAGCGACTGATTTCAGAAAAACAGATGGCATCTGCGCCTCAAACATAGTGTTCGATTTCTTTGTGAGTGGGTTCAGAAGCCGTATCTTGTGCGGGTTCTTCTGGGCAAGCACGATGACGCCACGGCAAAAGCCGACAGTAGTATCTAAAATATATTGATGAAGATAACATTCAGCACTAAGATGTTTAAGATTGAAAATAAAAGGGTAGATATGGAGGAATTTGAACCTTGTATGAACTTCCGATAGATCTATGGTGACGTAGCGTGATGTGCCGAGTTGGAGGAAGGTGAACTCAGCGATGCGTGGAAGGGCGTGGTGTAGCATGATCCATTCGTCCAGGTGCACGTCGGGCTCAGGCAAACCTGAGCGCCAATTTCTACAGACTTGCCTCATAGCAGAGTAGGTGTCGGCGTACTCCTCGTTCGCTAGTAAGCATTCGCCGATCTTGTGAAGTGGTCCATCAACCGAGAGAGAGGCCCAGTTCACGGAGGCGCCGCGCTTGGATGCGCCGCCCTCGGAGGCGACGCGCTCGGCGGCGACACGCTCGGCGGCGACGGGCTCGGAGGCGACGGCCGCCGGCGCATTCTTCTTCTACATCGCCGGCAGGGCAGCGTGCGTACGGAGGTTGGGGTTTTTTCGATTTGGAGAAGTTGATGGGACGTGAGAGGGGTGGTTTGTGCGTTAGCGAGAATGAGACGACTGTGTGCGAGAGGGAGGGAGGGAGGCTTACGCGTCCTAAATGCGATCCACGTCCTACGCGTCCACTATTTGCACGTCTGCACCGCGACACGCATCAACAATGGCACGTCTTCCACTTCTGCACCGCAACACGCGTCCTCGGGTCTAACCCTGGAAATTTAGATATACTCAGGTATACCCTCGAGTCATATACTAGCATTTTTTGTGTGCTCAGTTTTCGCCTTGAGTGCTAATACTGGCTAGTGCAATATACTCAGTTTTACCCTCAAGTGGCTGGTCAACAGAGAGTCAATAAATGGGATTAACTAGTTAAATGAGTTATTTAATGTGCAAAAAATTCCGAAAAAGAGTGGCACTTACTCATTGAGTCTTTACCACAAATTGCCACTTCTCAAATCATAGATAAATCATAGATAAATCAAGTTTCACCACAAATTTCCACTTCTCAAATCATCTAGTAGTTATGAAGGTGCATGGTTTTCCATAATAAGCCCTACCCAAAACAGCTTTCCCCAAAACATACTTTGTCTGAATGAGGCCATAATTTTCACACTCATGTAGATTTGTATTGCAAATAGTTTGAGGTAGGCCAAGATGGGTTTCATTGTACAAAACACGCATTTTCATTTTTTAAATCTCATATTTGAATCCCTTAGTCTGTTTACTACTCACTTGCCCTTGGTTTCTTGATACTACTCAGTTTTGCCCTCTCCCTTCACAAACTCTCACAGACGCCCAACATTGCCCTGATTGGTCTAACCCATGTCACGCGGATCGTGCCCGCCGACCGTTGATCGTATGATCTAACGGGCAGGATAACCCCTATCTCTCTCTGGTGGGGCCACCACCCTCTCTCTCTCTCTGTCGTCGGTTAGCTTCACGCAAAGTTTGGTTTTCTGCATTATTTTTCACGAGCTAAATTATAAACTCTTTTTAGGCATTACTTTTCACGCAAAAAATGATAAACCATCACCGATTTTGTTGTAGCCATTACTTTTCACGCAAAAAAATGATAAACCATCACCGATTTTGTTGTAGCCATTACTTTTCACGCAAAAAAATGATAAATCATCACCGATTTTGTTGTAGCCATTACTTTTCACGCAAAAAATGATAAACCATCACCATTTTGTTGTAGCCATTACTTTTCACGCAAAAAATGATACACCATCACCCATTTCTTGTACCCATTACTTTTCACGCAAAAAACGATAAATCATCACCGATTTCGTTGTAGCCATTACTTTTGACGTAAAAAATGATACACCATCACCCATTTCTTGTAGCCATTACTTTTCACGCAAAAAACGATAAACCATCACCGATTTTGTTGTAGCCATTACTTTTCACGCAAAAAATGATACACCATCACCCATTTCTTGTAGCCATTACTTTTCACGCAAAAAACGATAAATCATCACCGATTTTATTGTAGCCATTACTTTTGACGCAAAAAATGATACACCATCACCCATTTCTTGTAGCCATTACTTTTCATGCAAAAAATGATACACCATCACCCATTTCTTGTAGCCATTACTTTTCACGCAAAAAATGATAAACCATCAACGATTTGTTGTAGCCATTACGGTAAATGATAAACTATCACGAATTACCATTTCTTTTAGGCATTACTTTTCACGGTAAAATGATAAACTATATTACTTTTGTTGAGATATATACCCCCACAACGGTCGTCTCCTCCTTAATTTATTGTGTAAACCCCCACAACGGTCATCTCCTCCTTAATTTATTGTGTAAACCCCCACCAACGTTCACCTCCTCCTTATTTTATTGTGTAAACCCCTACAACGGTCATCTCTCCCTTATAAACACCCACACGGCCATCCCTTGTGTCAATAGGTTCTGCCTCTCTCTTCTTCTTTCACATACACTTGATCCATTGCCATGGCTTCCACGTCTCGGACGCGGACCGGGGAAGGGGAAGGGGAAGTGGATCATCATCATTGCCACCACCACCGTCAACACTGCCATTGATCATAGAGGAGTTCTTCATCATCGTCTATGAAGACCCTTTGGTCAAGAAGGTACATACGCGTTCCCACATATATGATGCATGTGATTAATTATGGGCATGTTCTAAAAAACCTTTAATTTCAAACGATCGGCGCTCGATCTCTTTGCAGGAACTCCCAAAAAAAATTGCGGACTATCTTGACGGCCAGGAGCCAGCTAAGGTGTATCTGCGAGCAGCTGACTGCGGTCCTCGTCTCTGGACCGTGGAGGTCCTATTTGACGGACAAGGCCGGATGTATCTCGACAAGGGCTGGGAGAATTTCGCCATCGCGCACGGTGTGGATTTCGGCTGCTACGTACACTTCAAATATGAAGGCGATGATGTGCTCACAGTGAAGGTGTTCGACGAAACAATGTGCAGGAAGTACTACTACTCAGACGACGAAGATACTGACGATGAAAGTGACAACGACGTGAAGCCATGCATCCATCCCCTTTAGATAAGGGGATTATGACCAAGAATATATATGTAGCTTCATATGCATCGATTTAGAGATCTACTAGCTATTTTCTATATATTTAGAGATCTAGCTATTTTCTATATATTATGCACAATGTTTAGCATAAGAGTCACTTTAGATTAAGCTACGAAAATAGTCACCTGCCATGGGCTGAGGCGGCCCCATAGAGCGGCTCTATATTATATTCTCTAAATAAATAGACAACCTCAGCGGTCATTGGCTGCGGAGGCCCCACAGAGCGGCAATATATGATTTTCTATAAATAAATAGACGACTCCACTGGTCATTGGCTGCGGTAGCCCCACAGAGCGGCAAATATATATCTTTTCCTGAAAAATAGACGACCCCATGATACGTCCAAAACGTATCTACTTTCCCGAACACTTTTGCTATTATTTTGCCTCTAATTTGTGTATTTTGGATACAACTAACACGGACTAACGCTGTTTTCAGCAGAACTGTTCTGGTGTCTCGTTTTTGTGCAGAAATCCAACTTTTGGGAAAATCCTCGGAATTTATGCAGAAGGCCCTATTTTCCCAGAATTGACGGAGCCAGAAGGACAAATAAGGTGGAGGCCCGAGGCCCCACACATAAGGCGGCGCGGCCTAGGGGGCCCGCGCGGCCCTATGGTGTGGCCCCTCGATCGGCGTCCGACGCCCTCCTTCGGACTATTTATCGGCCTCGACCTAAAAACGCACGGAGAGAAGTCGAGTCGCCGGAAACCCTCCAGAACGCCGCCACATCGCGAAACTCCGTCGCGGGAGCCGAAGTCTCCGTTCTGGCACTCCGCCGGGACGGGGAATTGGAGGAGATCATCGCCGCCATCACCGCCAACGCCTCTACATCAACCAGCCATGTTTCCCCCATCCATGTGTGAGTAATTCCCCCGCTGTAGGCGAAGGGGATGGTAGGGATTGGATGAGATTGGTCATGTAATAGCATAAGATTGTTAGGGCATAGTGCCTAGTGTCCGTAATTGGTACTTTGATGATATTGTTGCAACTTGTTATGCTTAATGCTTGTCACTAGGGCCCGAGTGCCATGATCTCAGATCTGAACATGTTATTGTTTCATCAAGATATTCATTGTTTATGGTCTTACCTATAAGTTGTATACACATATCGCTGTCCGGAACCAATGGCCCCGAAGTGACAAGAATTGGGACAACCGGAGGGGATGGTAGTGATGTGAGGATCACATGTGTTCACGGAGTGTTAATGCTTTGCTCCGGTACTCTATTAAAAGGAGTACCTTAATATCCAGTAGATTCCCTAGAGGCCCGGCTGCCACCGGCTGGTAGGACAAAAGATGTCGTGCAAGTTTCTCATTGCGAGCACGTACGACTATAATTGGAACACATGCCTATTGATTGCTTTGTACTTGGACACCGTTTTATTATTATCTGCAAATGCCCTGCTATGATTGTTACATGAGTTTCTCTCATCCATGCAACGCCCGTTCATCCGTCCCCGTGCCTACAGTATTTTAATCCTGCTGTTTACTAAAATCACTACTGCTGTCTTTGTTACTCTGCTGTTATTTCACTCTGTTCTGCTATAAAACTGTTACTATTGATAAACTCTTGCGAGCAAGTCTGTTTCCAGTGCAGCTGAATTGACAACTCCTTTAAGGCTTCCAAGTGTTCTTTGTCTCCCTTGTGTCGAATCAATAAATTGGGTTTTACTTCCCTCGAAGACTGTTGCGATCCCCTATTTTCTGGCGCCGTTGCCGGGGAGCATAGCTTTATTTGGAAGTTCACTTGGATTGATATTGTTCGCTGCAAATTCTCCATCATGGGTAAACCTCGCGATACTAAGGTTGCCATATTACCATCCACTACAAGAAAAGGTACAACTCTGAGTACCTCTGCTGCTCTTGATTCACCATCTGTGATTGATAAACTTGTTTCACCGCCACATGCTTCACATGCGGGTACTTCTGCTGAATCTGAAAACTCTCATAGTATTGATAATATTTCTGCTGTGCTTGATGATAGTGGCTCATTGGGATCTTTTCTAGATGCTACGATTGCTAGGTCTAGACAAATTGAAAATACTGAAACTCCTAATGCTACTACACCTGTTAATTCACCTGAACTTGATTATTCTAGTGATGATCTTGATGAAGATTATGTGGAGCTTAATGATGATTTTATTGAAAAATGCAATGCTACTACTGATGCAAGAAAAATTAAAAAGTTGCTTGCAGAACATGCTGTTAGATATAAACTGTCTCCTGATCCTAAGTTTGCCACATCTCCTATAAACATTAAGGATAAAGATTATGATTTTTCTCTTGATTTATCTCATATAGCTATTGTTGAGAAAACACCCTTTTGTGGTACTGAAAAAGAAAGTGATGTTGAACACATGATTGAGCTATCTACTCTGAGTGGCTTGTTTTCTGATGATGTTAAGAAGTGTACTTACTTTGTTGCTAAAATCTTTCCATTCTCATTAAAGGATGATGCTAAAACTTGGTATAATAGTTTGCCACCTAATTCCATTAAAAGTCCAAAAGAATTGCTTGATGTTTTCTTCCGTAAATACTTTCTGCTAGTGCTCAACATATTGCTTTGCAGAGAATCTATAATTTTGACCGGGAGATGGAGAGAAATTGCCTGGGCTTGGGCAAGATTTTGCTCTCTTATTAGAGCTCGGCCTGATCATGATTTGGAAAAGCATGATTTACTTGATATATTTTATAGTGGACTAACCATTGAGTCTAGGGCATACCTGGATAGTTGTGCTGGTTGTGTTTTCAGGAAAAGAACTCCAGACGACGCTGAAGAATTATTGGCTAAAATAGGCCGGAATCATGATGATTGGACTACGCCTGAACCAACTCCAACGCCAATATTGAAGAAGAGGGGTATGATTAAATTAAATGATGAGGATATGAGGGAAGCCAAGAAGTCTCTCAAGGAGAAAGGTATTAAATCTGAAGATGTGAAGAATCTTCCTCCCATAGAAGATATATGTGAGATAATTCCCCCTTCATCCATGATTGAGGTAAACTCCCTTCAACGCTTTACTAGGGAAGATATTCCGTATTCGAAACCTCTGCACAATGCTTAGATGAGTTTGATAATTATATTGTTAAGCAAGAAAATTTTAATATGAGAGTAGAGAATCATTTAATGGAAAATTCTCGAGCTATTAGTGAATTGCATGATATTGTAGAGAGAACCTCCAATGATGTTAAGATGCTTGTTAAACATTTTCATATGGTTCAAACTCAAATTGATCAACTCACTAAAGTGCAAAATGACTTGTTGGGAAATAATTCTAAAGAAAAACATGCTTATGAAGTAACAACTAGAGGTGGTGTTTCTACTCAGGATCCTCTATATCCTGAGGGACATCCCAAAAGAGTTGAACAAGATTCTCAACGAACTAAAACTAGTGCTCCATCTAAGAAAAAGAAGAAGAAACATAAGAATGTTGTGGAATCCTCTGAACCTGTTAATGATCCTAATAGCATTTCTATTTCTGATGCTGAAACTGAAAGTGGTAATGAACATGATAAAGATAATGATAAGAATAATGCTTCTGATAAAGAAGATGTTGAAGAAGAACCTGAAAAGCATGCTAAAAATAAAAAGTACACTAAAGAAGATTTTATTGCTGAGAAACATGGTAATGAAAGAGAACCTTGGGTTCAAAAGCAAATGCCTTTTCCTGTTAAGAAACTAAAATCAAAGGAAGAAGAACACTATAATAAATTTTGCGATTGGATGAAACCTTTATTCTTGCAAATCCCTTTGATTGATGCTATTAAATTGCCTCCTTATTCAAAGTATATGAAAGATATTGTTACTAACAAAGGAAAATCCCCAATGAGGAAATTTCCACTATGCTTGCTAATTACTCTTTCAGTGGCAAAGTTCCAAAGAAGTTGGGCGACCCAGGTATACCTACTATTCCTTGTTCTATTAAGAATAACTATGTTAAAACTGCTCTATGTGATTTGGGAGCGGGTGTTAGTGTTATGCCTTTTTCTCTTTACAAGAGACTTTACTTAGATAAGTTGATACCTACTGATATATCTTTGCAAATGGCTGATAAATCCACCGCTATTCCT
This sequence comes from Lolium multiflorum, assembly GCA_030979885.1. Classification (NCBI taxonomy): domain Eukaryota; kingdom Viridiplantae; phylum Streptophyta; class Magnoliopsida; order Poales; family Poaceae; genus Lolium; species Lolium multiflorum. The sequence continues at coordinate 346,624,616 of CM061749.1, forward strand.
GTTGGTATATGTGAGGATGTTCCTGTTCAAGTTACTAATAACTGCTTGATATTAACTGATTTTGTTGTGTTGGAAATGCCTGAAGATGATAATATATCTATTATTCTTGGGAGACCTTTTCTTAACACCGCAGGGGCTGTTATTGATTGCAATAAAGGAAAGGTTACTTTCAATGTTGATGATAAAGAGCATACCGTCTATTTCCCCAAGAAGATTGATAAAGTATGTGGAGTCAATACTATTTCTAATGTGAGAACTATCAAAGTTGGAACTATTGATTGTACTATATATGAGCCTAAAGAAGAATATCAAACTCTTGTGATTGGATCCATATCAATACAATTCAAGGTAACATGATTGATTTGAGGTTTATGTCTTCTTATGCTATGTAAAATTTATTTGGTGGCAAGACTTGATCAACCTTGTTAACAAATACTTTTTATATGCATAGAGGAGGTAAACAACATCTTTTTCTTCCTCCACTTGCTCTAGTTGCTGTAGCACTTTTAATTTGCAAAGTTCCTTAGTTATTTAGAGATTTCAAAAAATTTCTTGGCCAGTAATAATAAACTTAATACCCAGAAATGTGCATTTTCAAAGTTTTCAAAAATTCACAAAAATTATACCGTTGGTCCTATTTTTCGACGAGGCACCTGGGAGCACCAGAGGATGACCTGTGGAGCACCCTAGGTGCCACACCACAGGCGGCGCGGCCAAGGAGGGGGCCACCTGTGGTGTGGGCCCCTCCTTGCCCCACTATCTCATCTCTTTCTCCCAGCATCTTCTCTCTCCCGAAAAAACTCGAACCAGTTTTCTCTCACTCGCGTTTTTGCTCAAGAGCTCAGGATTTTTCGATCTCTTTGTTCAGCCCAGATTTCTGTCTGAAATTTGGCACATTTGCTCTCCGGTATGTGACTCCTCCGCCTATCCAAGTAGAATTTTGTTTGGTTGAGTATATCTTGAATATTTTGCTGCAGTAGGTAACATGTTTAGTGAGCTTGCATGCTTGTTCTAAGTGGTAGAAATTAGTTTTGATGCATGTTTAGTACTCTAGCAAGTTCCTATAGTAGTTTCCCTTGATTATATGTCACCAAATCAAATTTTATATTGTTTGTTGGAAATTTCAGAAAATGGAGTGGAGTAGATATCAACTTAACCAACAAGAATTGGAGGTCCAACAAGTTATGAGAGTGAATCGTGAAGAGGGAGTATACCCCTCTTACTACCCGTGCGCGGATTTCATGAGAAGCGCGGGAATATTGGAAGATGTTCGGAGTCTAATTTCTCGAGCAGGGCTGAGTGATTTTGTTGAAGGAGAGCCAAGACAATATGCAAAATTAACTATGTCTTTTGTGCAGGACTTTAAGTTCAATTGGTCGCGATCTAACCCCACGGTTCAGTATAAAATTTACAATAAAGCTGTCAACTTGCCATTCAGTGATTTTTGTGCAGCAATTAGAGTACCGCAATGGGGATCATGCGAGAAGATAAGGGGATCGCCGCAAGAACTCTTAAGCCTCTTCAAGATGATTTGCTATGGAAGGAGTTTCTCAGAGGATAGTGGTAAAATCACTAGCATTCAGCTCCCGGCTATCCGCTACTTTGCCTATTTCATTACTAAATGCGTTCTTGCTAGAAAGATTGGTGGTAAACTTTCTATCCCGGATTTAGCTTTTCTAGCTGCGGCACTGCAAAGTAGTAGGACTTATAATTTGGGGGCATTGATAGCTTATAGACTCGCTACTAACCGTGAGAAAGGTGGAATTTGTGGAGGTCTCATCGCCTCTCGTTTACTAGCTTTTCATAATGTAGAACCTCATCATTTTGATATTCCATTCTCCATAGAAAAACTTGACATAGCCTCTATGATTAAACATGAATTTGTTTCTGATTCCTCCAACTTGGGAAACCTGTTTTACAAGATGACATTTTATAAAAAAGTCTGGAGAATAACTTAGAAAACTGAGAAACTAGTAAGATTGCCTGCGCCTGTTCTGTCTAACCTTGATTCCAGGGAAGATTGGTCGGTCACGGAAGGTGCACTGGATGCACACATAGAGGAGGAGGCCATCATGCAAGAGACGACACGGAGGTCGAGGAGCACCTCGACTCATCATCCGATGCAGCAAGTTCCTCGCATCAACATGTTGGACATGTGGAGCCTCCACGCTTTTCTTCTGCACAGGAACTTTACTATGACTACGCCATGAATTATCCACCGGCGAGGAACAGCGACCCTCGTTGGGGTTGAACTCCACTTAGGCCAAAAGCCTAAGCTTGGGGGGAGGTATACGGCATCACTCATTCCTTGCATATTATGGTTGCTGGATACTTGTACATATTTGTTTAGTCTCTTTGAGTGGTTTTCTAATGAGAGGAGATGATATTTGGGGAAGTGCTGCCTGAAAACAGATTCTGGGCTGTTACTAGAAAAATTCGTGTGCACAGCCAGAACGTTATTTTGAGCTGCCAATTTTTGTGCAGGTTCCCCAGGTTGTTATCTAACTTTAATTAGTTGAACACTTTTCGAGCTGAGCAACGTAAGATTTTTGTAAAAATCGATTTCTGTACTGCTGTCAGGTTTTGGCAGATTTCTGCCATCTCGCTTTTCTGTGTTTCTTCTAGTTTGCTATTTCTTGTTCTTGCTTTGTTTCTTTCCTAAAACACAAAAAGACCAAAAATATTTCTGTTGTTTCTCTTCACCATTTGTTTAACTTGGTTTCTTGCATTTGTTTCGCTTTATTTGCTATTGCCGGTTTGCTATAAGAAAACCCAAAAAGATTTTGCTTTGTTTGCTTGTTTCCTTTTGTTCTTGTTCTCAAATTCGAAAACACCAAAAATATTTGCTGTTCTTCTTTGGTTTGTAAAGTTCATCTTGAGTTCAATGGTCTTCGGTGGCTGGAGCGTGGTTTTCATTTCATATTGTCCAAGGTACACAAGTGAAAGGCAATAATGACGATCTACGACAATTAGATTGTGGTGAGAGGCTGGTATGAACTCTATTTGTTTTCATTTTTGTACATATACTCATCCATGTGAGCATGCTTAGTTGGTTCATGTGAGGTATATGTTATTTGAAAAGTCTAGTAGTTTATGATCTCTCATGTTTAGCTCCAATCTATTAATATGAGTAGCATGTCATGGATGTTTGCTTGCATTGTTTTATTCATAAGTAAGTATGGCATTGTGGTATCCTCCTCTGAATAATTCATTTATATCGACTTGGCACATGCTCACGCATGCATATGACTGAACAAAAAGTCAATTAAGCCTCGATGATCTATATTGCTTCAGAGTTCTTGTATCACTGTTATGCCTCCGTTAATTTATTTTGCCGCAAGCATGATTATGACAGTTACTGCTCTCTTGATTTGTCGCTCCCTAGTCTATTGCTAGCCTTCACTTGTACTGAGCGGGAACGCTGCTCGTGCTTCCAAACACATGAAAACCAAGTTATCCCAGAGTGTCCACCATAAATACCTATGCATGGCATTTCAAACCATTCCAAGTAAATTCTCATGCGCTACCTTTAAAACCTTCAAAATGCTTCTCAATTTGTGTTTATGTTTCATAGCTCATGAGGAAGTATGTGGTGTTTAGCTTTCAACCTTGTCATTTACTTTTGACGGACTCTCATATGGACTAGTGGCACATCCGCTTATCCAATAACTTTGCAAAAAGAGCTGGCAATGGGATTCCCAGTCCCAAATTAATTAACCTAAATAGACACTCCTCCATGGTTTGTGATTGTTGGACGGCACCCGAAGGATTCGGTTAGCCATGGCTTGTGTAAGCAAAGGTTGGGGGAGTGTCATCATCATAATAAAACTAAAATAAAAAGGCACTCCTTCATGGTATGAGATTGTTGGCAGGCACCCGAGGATTCGGTTAGCCATGGTTTGTGTAAGAAAGGTTGGAAAGAGTGCCACATAAATATGCAAATAATTCATGGGAGCCGCTCTTGAAAGTCCGGTTGGCGAGGTAGTTAGTGTACCCATTACCATTCGTTGACAACAACAAACACCTCTCAAAATAATTTTACTCCTGTCTTTATAAAAATGAAAAGCTCTAGCGCATGTTAATCCCTGCTTCCCTCTGCGAAGGGTCAATCTTTTACTTTTATGTTGTGTCTCCATTATTTCTTTGAGCACTATCTTGAGAGCACGACTGTTATTCTTAGTATAATATGCTTGTCTCAAAATATGATTGATTGTGGTATAACTTTGATGCTTTTATCTTTGACAATCACTATTTCTAGTCTTTCTATGAACTCAGAGGTGCCCGGGCATTTATGTTTTGCCGATCAAATACGGGCAAGCGAGATACCACTTTATCATACTTTCTTATGAACATTGCAATCCTGCTTATATACATGATTCATGATGCTTATTATTAATTGTTGGTACCTCTCCATGATTGACATAGTTGTTAGATGATCCTATTTGCATATATCTCATTATGAACTGCTTAAGTATTAGCCATAGCATGAGAATATATACATCATATGAGCAAATGTGTTCATGAAAGTTCTTTTATCGCTCAGTTGTTAACTGAATTGCTTGAGGACAAGCAATAAGCTAAGCTTGGGGGTTGATACGTCCAAAACGTATCTACTTTCCCGAACACTTTTGCTATTATTTTGCCTCTAATTTGTGTATTTTGGATACAACTAACATGGACTAACGCTGTTTTCAGCAGAACTGTTCTGGTGTCTCGTTTTTATGCAGAAATCCAACTTTTGGGAAAATCCTCGGAATTTATGCAGAAGGCCCTATTTTCCCAGAATACTGACGGAGCCAGAAGGACAAGTAAGGTGGAGGCCCGAGGGCCCCACACCATAAGGCGGCGCGGCCTAGGGGGGGCCGCGGCCCAATGGTGTGGCCCCCTCGGTCGCCTCCGCCCTCCTTCGGACTATTTATCGGCCTCGACCTAAAACCGCACGAGAGAGAAGTCGAAGCCCTCCAACGCCGCCACATCGCGAAACTCCGTCGCGGGAGCCAGAAGTCTCCGTTCGGCACTCCGAGGGACGGGGAATTGGAGATCATCGCCGCCATCACCGCCAACGCCTCTACATCAACCAGCCATGTTTCCCCATCCATGTGTGAGTAATTCCCCCGCTGTAGGCCGAAGGGGATGGTAGGGATTGGATGAGATTGGTCATGTAATAGCATAAAATTGTTAGGGCATAGTGCCTAGTGTCCGTAATTGGTACTTTGATGATATTGTTGCAACTTGTTATGCTTAATGCTTGTCACTAGGGCCCGAGTGCCATGATCTCAGATCTGAACATGTTATTGTTTCATCAAGATATTCATTGTTTATGGTCTTACCTATAAGTTGTATACACATGTCGCTGTCCGGGAACCAATGGCCCCGAATGACAAGAATTGGGACAACCGGAGGATGGTAGTGATGTGAGGATCACATGTGTTCACGGAGTGTTAATGCTTTGCTCCGGTACTCTATTAAAAGGAGTACCTTAATATCCATAGATTCCCTAGAGGCTGCCACCGGCTGGTAGGACAAAAGATGTCGTGCAAGTTTCTCATTGCGAGCACGTACGACTATAATTGGAACACATGCCTATTGATTGCTTTGTACTTGGACACCTTTTTATTATTATCTGCAAATGCCCTGCTATGATTGTTACATGAGTTTCTCTCATCCATGCAACGCCCGTTCATCCGTCCCCGTGCCTACAGTATTTTAATCCTGCTGTTTACTAAAATCACTACTGCTGTCTTTGTTACTCTGCTGCTGTTATTTCACTCCTTACTGCTATAAAACTGTTACTGATAAATTCTTGCGAGCAAGTCTGTTTCAGTGCAGCTGAATTGACAACTCCGCTGTTAAGGCTTCCAAGTGTTCTTTGTCTCCCCTTGTGTCGAATCAATAAATTGGGTTTTACTTCCCTCGAAGACTGTTGCGATCCCCTATACTTGTGGGTCATCACCCCACTGGTCATTGGCTGCGGCAACCCCTCTGAGCGGCAATATATGACTTTTCCTGAAAAATAGATGACCCCACTGGTCAATGGCTGCGGCAGCCCTATACGGCCCCATTTGTCGACGAGACAGGTCGAGAGGAACTGCCCTCTGTGCAGCCCCACCCGTCAGATTAACGGTAACGGTAAGGCCTCGACGACGGCAACCCTCCCGTCCGGCGTCTGCGAGGGGTTTCAAACTAGAGGGAGGGGAAAACTGAGGAAAAACTAACGAGCTGGGGAAAACTGAGCACAACTAAGGACCCGAGGGCACGAAAATAGAAATCCCATAAGTATATTAAAAACAAAACATTGGCTCAGGTAGAGGCTAAACCTACAGATTCACCTTTTTGGAAAGGGCTTATGCGGGTTAAACCGGAATTCTTTAAGAGAGGAAGGTTCAAAGTTGGTAATGGGATATCGGTGAGGTTTTGGGAGGACACTTGGCTTGGTAATTGATGGGATTCGTAGCATAGAAAACAAAAATTTTCCTACCGCAAGAACGAAAACACAAACCAAGATCAAATCTAGTAGATGGTAGCAACGAGAAGATCATGAGACTAACCCTTGAAGATTTCCAAAACGAATTAGATCTCGTGGTGGATGTATCGATCACTTGCCGCTTGCAAAAGCGCGTAGAAGATCTTGACCGCTTGCAAAAGCGCGTAGAAGAACTTGACGGTGCCACAATCGGGCAGCACCTCCGTACTCGGTCACACGTACGGTGTTGATGAAGACGGCGTCCTCCTCCCCATTCTAGTGGGCAGCGGAAGTTGTAGATCCTCCTCGGAATCCCGGCAGCACGACGACGTGGTGGCGGTGGTGGTGGAGAACTTCGGCAGGGCTTCGCCTATGCGCCGCGGGAGTATTATGTGGAGGAGGAGAGGCTAGGGTTTGGGGAGAGGGGGGGCTTGGGCGCCGGCCACTTGGGGGCTGCAGCCAAGGGTGCCTAGGTGTGGCCGGCCCCTCCCCTATACTCCTCATTATATAGGTGAAAATCCCCAAGAGTTGTAGTCCAAGTCTTTGAATAAGACCCCAACAACAAAACCTCCCAAAAGAGGGAAACCTACTCAAGGGGGGAGTCCTACTCAAGGTGGGGCTTCCACCTTTCCTTGAGGTGGGTTGGCCGACCACCAAGGTGGAGCCCACCTGGGACTCCCCCCCTTAGGGTTTGGTCGGCCATGCAAGGTGGAGTCCCTCCGGGACTCCACTTTCCATGGTGATTTCTTCCGGACTTTTCTAGAACCTTCTAGAACCTTCCATAAATGCACCGGATCATTTTCAAACTTGGAAAGTGACTTCCTATATATGAATCTTATTCTCCGGACCATTCCGGACCTCCTCGTGATGTCCTGGATCCCATCCGAGACTCCGAACAAAACTTCGAACTCCATTCCATATTCCATATCTACTTAAACGACATCAAACCTTAAGTGTGTCACCCTACGGTTCGTGAACTATGCAGACATGGTTGAGATTTCTCTCCGACCAATAACCAATAGCGGGATCTCGAGATCCATAATGGCTCCCACATATTCAACGATGACTTAGTGATCGAATGAACCATTTACAAACGATACCGATTCCCTTTGTCACGCGATATTTTACTTGTCCGAGGTTTGATCATCGGTATTTCTATACCTTGTTCAACCTCGTCTCCTGACAAGTACTCTTTACTCGTACCGTGGTATGTGGTCTCTTATGAACAATTCATATGCTTGCAAGCTAATTAGACGACATTCCACCGAGAGGGCCCAGAGTATATCTATCCGTCATTGGGATGGACAAATCCCACTGCTGATCCATATGCCTCAACTCATACTTTCCGGATACCTAATCCCACCTTTATAACCACCCATTTACGCAGTGGCGTTTGATGTAATCAAAGTACCCTTCCGGCATAAGTGATTTATATGATCTCATGGTCGAAAGGACTAGGTAACTATGTATCAAAAGCTTATAGCAAATGAACTTAATGACATGATCTTATGCTACGCTTGATTGGGTGTGTGTCCATTATATCATTCACTCAATGACATAACCTTGTTATTAATAACATCCAATGTTCATGATCATGAAACTATGATCATCTATTAATCAACAAGCTAGTTATACAAGAGGCTTACTAGGGACTCCTTGTTGTTTACATAACACACATGTATCAATGTTTCGGTTAATACAATTATAGCATGGTATGCAAACATTATCATAAACACAAAGATATATTATAATAACCATTTTATTATTGCCTCTTCGGCATATCTTCAACAGTCTCCCACTTGCACTAGAGTCAATAATCTAGTTTACATTTGTAAAGATATAACACCTTGGCCTTCCGGTGTTTTATCATGTTTTGCTCACGGGAGAGGTTTTAGTCAACGGATCTGACACGCTCAGAAACGTATGTATTTTGCAATTCATTTACGTCTCAACGCATCACTCATTTTTCAAATGAGTCGGCATTATTCATATATGTTCAGTCTTCTGGTGGAACCTTAATTCCGCGGTCTGAAATATGTCACTAATATTGTCATACACAATATAGCTTCAAAGTTCTGACACTATCGAAACTACACCAAATTATCAAAGAACTCTTTGACTTAAACATCCTTAATCATTGTCAAAACAATGACATACTCTGCCTTCTTTTGTAGAATCCGTCACAATATTTAGAATTTGTGGCTACACTTATGTCAGAGGCTTATGTCTATTCATTTATCTAATGAACCGGACACGTTTGTGTGGAACCTAAATGAATCTGGGCTATTCTCTGTTAAATCTATGTACCTTTGATCTTATGAATGGTCATACTAGATTTTTACGGAAATACTTATGGAAGATCAAGGTTCCTCTAAAAATTAAGATTTTTATGTGGTTCTTAAGTAATAGAGTACTGCTTACTAAGGATAATTTGGCAAAGAGAAAATGGACAGGATGTCCAAAATGTTGTTTTTGTAGCAACAATGAAACTGTTGATCATCTATTTCTTCATTGTCCTTTTGCAAGAATTGTTTGGCGAATGATATTCTTTGTATATAATATTCCACCTCCTTCCAATATAACTAATATGTTTGGTAATTGGCTAAATGGAGTGAATAAGAAAGATAAAACATTTATTCAAATTGGTATTTCGGCAATTTGTTGGTCGATTTGGACTAGCTGGAATGATATATCTTTAATAAACAAAAAGGCACAAATTTTTTACAGGTTATCCTCCGTGCGGCGCATTGGCTACAACTATGGGCATGTTTGCTACCGGTGGACCAGCGGGATACCATGCTTACTCGATGCAACCGGCTCCTGGAGGTCACTCAGGACTGCTATTTCCAGGCTACTGGATGGCGACACATTAGCAGAATTCTAGATGGATAGTTCTTTGTATACCTTCCATCGGCACTTGTTCTGTTTCGATATTTTAGTTTTCTCCGGTTACCAGACTTTCGTTATGTAATAAGTACTACACTGTGACGTTTTTATTTAATAAATGGCTGTGTGCATCGATTGATGCAGAGGCCGGGGCTATGCTCCCATATCTAAAAAAAAATAGTGTGACATAGATCGTTTAATTGCCCGTGTTTTGCTCCGATGCAATCGCCTCAGCACGTGTTGCCCAATGTTACCGCAATGCTATGCAGAAAATAGGTTTCCTAGCAATGGTCATTTCTGCACCATTAGTATTTGTTCTGTTGTGATTCTAGTGTACTTTGGAGTTGGGATCCATATGGCACATCTCGGAATGAATTACCTGGCGCATTCCCGTCTCTTTCATTTGTGCAAAATTTTGATGGATCGTTTCAAACTAGAGAAAGCGGCAAAAATTTGCGCCTAATGGGTACAACAGTTGGTCCTTGATTATAGGAAACATAATTCAGAAAACACCAGTGTATATTTCTCTGTGCTCCTGATGTTCCATTGGCGATCAATTTTGCAAATATGAACTGATTGTAAGTCGATGTTCTTCACATCACCTCCGTATTTGTGGGAAATTATGTCCATAGAACAATACCTTTTAAGTGCATTGCTGATACATCTAGCCGACAGGCAGTTTGATTGCACTCTGTTATAGCGGGCAAGCGAGCATAGTGCTTCTTGAAGTTGTTGATTAATTATGTCTCTTCCAAGTTTGTTCCTAATAACAAGAGATGTTAGAGCTAAACACTCTGATTGTTTTTTTGATCAGCAGCTGCTGTGATTAAGGCAAGGATAAATCCACAAGAGCTTCAAAGGTCTAGTTCTCACTCAAAGAAGATTAATAAGATCAGTGATTAAGGCAAGGATAAATCTACCAGCAGTTAGCCAGTTGGCAATATGTAAGTCATGCACGCTGATTGAATCATCGTATTTATGGAAAGAAATGCACCTTAATTCTTTTAGAAAACAGTAACTTTTTTGACAGAGGTAAAATAGTAAGTTACAAAAGCAGCCCAGTTGCATTACTGATATTTTGTTGTCGTCCCAGTTTCTCGGTTTTGTGTTCTTTGATCTTGTTCCCACACCCATTACAAGTTGTTCTTTTCTTTTGCGAGAATGTTCATTACATTGTTCGGTATGGTGTGGTCTGATTATCCATCGAACCACCATGACACCCAGGTTAAGACATTGAAAGCGAGCGAGGCCTATGACTTGGGACGTGTCTGAAGTACTGGAAGTGAGGGGTCTGGAAATAGAAAACTATATAAACACAGTGGCTTCCAAATAAATAACTCTGTGTTGACCCGTTTGTGTGAAGCAAGAACAGAAGCGCAAGCGATTTCCTTCTGTGTGACTCTGTTTGCACCACAACTCCCATAGACCATTCCTGCACCTGTTCAATGACAACTGGAAATATGTTGGAGCATTTTTAGATCTCCGGGCATTACATTTTTATATTTAGCATTTTAGCCGTAGTCTTCTCCATCATTATGTTACGTGTAAGCCATATTGTCCTTCCCTTTATTTCACTTAATTTTTCCTGCTACCTTTTGTTTACCTTTGTGTGACACTATGTTTCAGTAATGTTGAACATCCAGAATTCCAAGTAGGACACTATCATGGTTATCGCGTACTGATTGATCTTCCCGTTGTATACCTCCAGTAAACCTAAGGTAAAGTCTGGAGACGTGTTGCCTAGTGCATCATCACCTCCCAGCAAAAAGACAAGGAAGGTATATCAGGATTCTGCTGAAGTATGAGTATGTTAGCTATTTATATGGAATCTAGCAGCCCTTGTTAAAATTGTGTGTTCCCTATTTGCTTGCATTTGAAACTCTTTATTTCTATCTATATGCATTTTTTTTTTTGTAAATAACTGGACTCTTTGTCACCTCACCGTGTTTGCGTTTTAGGTAACAAGGGAAGAGGTACCGTAGATGGAGCCTTTGGAGCAGAGCTCTGGTGAGCCGCTACCAAGTCAGGATTTCATGGAGAAGCAGACAAGGATTGTATGTGAGGTTTCTGCTCAAGTATTAGTGTGTTAACTATTTTTATGGCATCAGCAGGTCCACTTAGAGATCAGCAGAGTTTCCTTGTAGATTGCGGAGTGAATAGGTGTGGAGTGAAGTGAGGTGAAGTTTTGTCAGATGCAAACTTAATGCAGCGAGTCCTGAAGAGAAGGTTTCCGTTTCATGTAGTAGGAGTATTATACCGGTGTAGAAAATATACGGGGTGGCGGTAACACTTGTGGACTTTACCTTTTTCACTCTGTTTGGATTGTGTATTGTGATGACAGTGCTATATATATGTAATCTGAACATGGAACTAATATTCCTTCTGCATCCATTTATATAATTGTGTATACAAGAGAAACTGACAAAAGTGTCTTCACTTCTTACTTACTTTTTTGTATGGTGGGAGGTTGCTTTCGATTGAAATGCGGTTCATTTTCGGTGTCATGGTTACTAGGAGGACTAGGTCTATGCTCAATGATATGGTTTCACTTTATTTACAGGACCTGGTCTATGTTTATTTTTCCTGAGGCCGAATTGGTCTATGTTTAATTCACACACTTTTCATATTAGTACAGTGAGATGCTGAACTTGTTTCAGTACTTTTCTTCTGAATTGAGTAAATATATATTGTTGGTGATAAGATGGGGAGCGTGGGGTGCCGAGCCGGCCGGCCGGGTGGACGTGCTTAGCCGTAGGTGCTTGGGATTGATCGAACGGAACAAATGGACCGCCCACGGAATCGCCGATGAGCTCGACAGACGGACGCTATTAGCTGCACCTGCTGCAGGCCATTGCCAATTCACCCATGCTGCTTCACCTTGGAATTAGTGTCTACACACCAGCACAGCTGGATATGTTTCTGTCGGCCGGCCGGCCGGCCGGCACCGTGCGCCGATTCCACCAATACATATAGGCGATCGATTCTGCTAGGTAGCCTGACAGACCACAGAGCTGGGATCGATGGGCGAGAAGGTGGCGTCGCTGAGGATGGCACGGCTGGAGCTGGAGGACCTGTACCGGGCCGTGCCGGACGATTCCGTGGAGCTCACCTTCAAGGACCTCCTCGCCCCGCCACCCGCCGCCGTGTCGCCGGCTGCTAAGACCACCTTGGCTGCCATCGAAGAGCTGGACGACGACGAGCGCCACAGCAAGGCGGCGCTGCTCAGGTCCTCCACAAACATATTCACCTACAAGATCGACTCCGACACCGATGGGGACGATCAGCTGCACCACGGCGCCGTGCACCCGACATCGGCGGCAGGTTTCCAGCTGTCTCCTTCTCCTTCTCCACCTCCGGCCGCACGCCGGTCGTCCCGTTCCGCTGCCATCAGACCGTCTGCCGCCGCGGCGGAAGGAACGGATGATCAGCAGCGGGGGCTGCGTCGGAACGGCGGCGTCGGCAACTACAGGCGGCAGGGCATACCGCACTCGAACCTGTGCGCGCTCTGCAGCGGCTACGTGCACATCCTCCGGCACCGCTGCCTCTCCTGCGGCCGCGTCTACTGCCGCCGGTGCGTGGGCGCCGGCATGGGCGACATGGCCGAGGGCCGCAAGTGCGTCGACTGCCTCGGACGCAAGTACAGCCACCGCTACATCCACAAGGCTGGCCGGACTAGCTCCACGGCCGCCGGGCTGCTCTGCAGCTGCGGGCTGCACGGGTGGGGGAGGGGGTCCGGCCTCAGGGCCCAGGAGCTGCTCTGGGCCGAGAAGGGCGCTGCGCCGCGCAGGCGGCAGCCCTCGTCGTCGTCCACCACCTCCATCTCCGCCTCGTACAGCACCGCGGCTGGTGCAGCTGGTGGGTACTCCGCGTCCATGAGCATGACCATGATGAGCATCAACAGCGGCGCCGGCGGCACCGGGTACAACAGCAACAGAGTCGTCGTCAAGCAGCCGGCGTCCTCCTCCTTCGTCGCCAACTCCACCTTCTCCCGCGGTGGCGCCAACCCACACGCACTCCCGCTTTAGAGAGAGCTGGGCTGATTTTGCGCGTGATTATACTGCCGTACGATTCCATTTATTATTCCACCAGTTTTGAATCATTCTCGAATGAACAGTATTGCTTGTGTAATTCATGGTGAAGATGGTTGATGTACCATTTATTTTTGGGTCAAGCGCACTTTTGGTCTCAAATCTTGCAAAAGTCTAATTTTAGTTCCTCAACTCTATTTTGGTCTAACTCTAACCTCAAACTCTAAATTAAGTTTAAATTTGATCCCTGGAGTGGTTTAACGATTGTTGACTGGTTTTTGACTTTCTTTTTACCACTGTGGATAAGATTGGTCGGTATTCATCTACGTGGGATCATTTGTTCTCATTCAACAAATAGAAGAAATTTCCTTGCCCTAACACACATGTGCACCGTCTCAGCATTTCTCACTTGGCGCAGCCATCCTCGCTATTTTAGCCATCTCCACCTTTCCTCCCAACGTAAAAGTCCTCGCACGTCTGCCGATTCCGCCTTTTCCACCCGGCTTATCCACACTTGTAGTGTCTGTCTCCGCCGCTAGGTGTTGGGGAAGAGTTAGGGTTACTACGCTAAACGAAGAATGATCATGAGATCTCGCTGGCAAACGTTTGCTTTTAATTGCATAACTGATCTCGAGTTGAGATAGTCCTACATGGACTAAACCTGTCCAAATTTTTCCATGGTGGCAAAAATAAAAGAGTCAAAAACCAGTCAATCATCGTTAAACCGCTACCATATACTAAAATTAGACTTAATTAAGAATTGGATGGAAGGATTAGACCAAAACAGAGTTAATGGTCCAAAGTTGGACTTTTGTGAGACATAAAGAACCAAAAATGCACTTAACCCTTTATTTTTCCTACTACTCAAGTTCGGCGAGCTCTTCCTGTTTGAAACCTATCCAAACAGGCTCTTTCCCCTCTATCAAGTCAAGGGGGGCTCCTGCTCGAACTGATCTATGAGGCCACCTACATATTAAGCTTAGGTTGTTTGGTATTTCCTCCTTAGGAAATTTAACTTTGAGTATTAGGCAGGTTTGTAAACCAAAATTGTACTAGGTGAGGTGAGGAGACACGTTCTTTTTTTGTCTTTCCGTTTTTCTGTTTTCTTTTCCTCCATAATTTGTGTCGCACAACTGTTTATTGATTTGGATGCCGCCTATTGTCACATCCTAGCCTCAGCCACGCCCTTGCATGGCAACGATACATTGTTCTTCAACTCTATTTTGGTCTAACTCTGATCTCAAACTCTAAATTAAGTCCAAATTTGGTCACGGGAGCGGTTTAACGATTGTTGACTGGTTTTTGACTCTCTTTTTACCACTATGGATAAGATTGGTCGGTATTTATTTACGTGGGATCATTTGTCCTCATTCAACAAATAGAAGAAATTCCCTTGCCCTAACACACATATGCACCGCCTCAGCATTTCTCACTTGGTGCAGCCATCCTCGTCATCTCCGTCTTTCCTCCCAACGTAAAAGTCCTCCCATGTCTGCCGATTCTACCTTTCCCACCCGGCTTATCCACGTTTGTAGTGTTCGTCTCCGCCGCAAGGTGTTGGGGAGGTTACTACGCTAAATAAATAATGATCATGAGATCTCGGTGGCAAATGTTTGCAATGCTAATTGCATAACTGATCTCGAGGCGAGATAGTCCTACATGGACGAAACATGTCCAAATTTGTCCATGGTGGCTGATACGTCCATTTTGCATCACTATTTTAAATCATAATTTACTGTTATTCATTGATATATTTCATATTTAGAGGCAATACTTATGTTATTTCATCTATTTTGCATGTTTCATGATTTTTGGAGGATCGCGCACCAGGATTCTGCTGGAAAAGCGCCGTCAGAATGCAATATTTCGGAAGATCAACAATTGACGGAATTTATATGAAAAATCCTATTTTTCCAGAAGACGAAGGGAGCCAAAGGGAGCCGAGGAGGGGCCGCCATGGGCCCCCTCACAGGCCGGCGCGGGCCCCTGCCCTGGCCGCGCCGCCATGTGGGGAGGGGCCCACAGCCCCCTCTGGCCTCCTCTCCTTCGCGTACTTCTTCGTCCCGAAAACCTAAGCTCCAGGGGATAGTCGCGAAGAGTCACAGCCGCCTCTGCGGGGCGGAAAACACCAAAGAGAAAAGAGCTCTCCGGCAGGCTGAAATCTGCCGGGAAATTCCCCCCCAGGGGAAATCGACGCCATCGTCACCGACATCGAGCTGGACATCATCTCCATCACCATCGTCATCATCTCCATCATCATCACCGCCATCTCCACCGCTGCACCTCGTCACCGCTGTAACAATTAGGGTTGGATCTTGATTGTTTGATAGGGAAAACTCTCCCGGTATTGATTTCTACTTGTTATTGATGCTATTGAGTGAAACCATTGAACCAAGGTTTATGTTCAGATTGTTATTCATCACCATATCACCTCTGATCATGTTCCATATGATGTCTCGTGAGTAGTTCGTTTAGTTCTTGAGGACATGGGTGAAGTCTAAATGTTAGTAGTGAATTATGTTGGGTAATATTCAATGTTATGATATTTAAGTTGTGGTGTTATTCTTCTAGTGGTGTCATGTGAACGTCGACTACATGATACTTCACCTTTATGGGCCTAGGGGAATACATCTTGTACTCGTTTGCTAATTGCGGGGTTGCCGAGTGACAGAAACCTGAACCCCGTTGGTATATCGATGCAGGAGGGATAGCAGGATCTCAAGTTTAAGGCTGTGGTTAGATTTATCTTAATTACTTTCTTGTAGTTGCGGATGCTTGCAAGGGTATAATCACAAGTATGTATTAGTCCTAGGAAGGGCGGTGCATTAGCATAGGTTCACCCACACAACACTTATCAAAACAATGATGATTAATCAGCTATATGAAGCGAAAGCACTAGACTAAATTCCCGTGTGTCCTCAAGAACGTTTGGTCATTATAAGTAAACAAACCTGCTTGTCCTTTGTGCTAAAAGGATTGGGCCACTCGCTGCAATTATTTCTCTCGCACTTTACTTACTCGTACTTTATTCATCTGCTACACTAAAACCCCCCGAATACTTGTCTGTGAGCATTTGCAGTGAATCCTTCATCGAAACTGCTTGTCAACACCTTCTGCTCCTCGTTGGGATCGACATTATTACTAATCGAAAATACTACGATACACCCCGTATACTTGTGGGTCATCAAGACTATTTTCTGGCGCCGTTGCCGGGGAGTGAAGCGCTATTGGTAAGTGGAATTGGTAAGGGAAACTTTTACTGTTAGTGCTGATTTTATTTCTGCCTGCTGCTATAATTCATTATGGAGAGATCTTCTCTTGAATTTTTATTTGGAAAATCTACTACTACTGCAAAGGTAGTGGATGAGGCGCCAGGTGAGGAAGATGTTCCATAAAAAATACCTATGAAAATTATTGAACGTGTTGTGGATAACCGCTATGAAGGGGATGGAATTGTCCATCCTGGAGATCATTTACTGTTCTTACATGAATTATGCGGTTTATTCAAGTGTGCAGGTATTTCTATGGATGAAGTGAGGAAGAAGCTATTCTCTTGTTATCACCAGAATTTGACCGAGCCAGAGGTGGGCCGCGATCAAGGTGAAATTGAAGAATATACATGGAAGAATTACGTGAATCGGCCTGTTATGCTGAGTTTGGGCTAGTCTGCCTTTGTATCTGTAACATATTAGGATACGTGTCGGTTAGTTAGAATTTTACCCGTGCACGGTTAGGTGCACGTCTACGTTAGAAAGTCCCTGGACTATAAATATGTATCTAGGGTTTATGGAATAAACAACAACCAACGTTCAACCAACAAATCAATCTCGGCGCATCGCCAACTCCTTCGTCTTGAGGGTTTCTACCGGTAAGCAACATGCTGCCTAGATCGCATCTTGCGATCTAGGCAGCACAAGCTCCACGTTGTTCATGCGTTGCTCGTACTGAAGCCTTGTTGATGGCGAGCAACGTAGTTATCATAGATGTGTTAGGGTTAGTATAGTTCTTCGTGTAACATGCTATCGTAGTGCAACCCTTGCATGTCTAGCCGCCCTTACCTATCTTAGGTGTAGGGCGGCACCCCGCTTGATCATTATTTAGTAGATCTGATCCGTTACGGTTGCTCCTTGTTCATCAAGGATTAGTTTAATATTGCAATAGTTAGGCCTTACAAGGGTGGAGGATCCAGCGGCACGTAGGGTGTCGTTTGCTAGTCCTAGACAGGATGTTCCGGGGATCAACCTCGTGTTGGTTTTTAGGCCTTGTCTAGGATCGGCTTACGATCACCGTGCGTGGCCGCGAGGCCCAATCCTGAGTAGGATGATCCAATTATGCGGTGAAAACCCTAAATCGTCGTAGATCTCATTAGCTTTATCTTGATCAAGCAGGACCACCATATATTCGTGCACCTCGTACGAATCATGGGTGGATCGGCTCCCTGAGCCGATTCACAGGATAACCGAGAGCCGATCGAGCCTCGTATTTAATGTTTACGTGTATGCCATGCAGGAAACTAAGCGAGGCATCTCCATCACCTTCCTGACCAGGTATAGGTCGGGTGGCACGCTGCATCGGCATCGGACGTGTGACGAAGGCTTTGCGGGCCGTCGCTCGGAGGGACCTCGGCCAGCCGCAGCCCTAGGTTGTTCCCGGCTCTACGGTGTTGCCCGTCGCTGCCCGCCGGTGGGTTTCTGACGTCAACACATTCTGGCACGCCCGGTGGGACACTCTTCAGCAACCATGTCGACATCCACAGCTGAGATGGCTGGCGACCCAGTCACGTACGCAGAGCTGCCTGATGAGCACAAGAAGAGGTACGATGAGCTCAAGGCTCTCTTTGAAGCCGATCTAATCGGCTCTTTTTCGAAGACCCGTTCTCATGGCATCAGGTGGAACGGCTTTACAGCCGAGGGTGCCCTCGACCAAGTAGATCTGTCCACCCCTTCAGAAGAACGGACCAGAGCTCTGCGCCGGGAAGTTAACTACATGGTAGCTCATTCTGTTTACCGCCATGGCAAAGACAAAGAAGAAAGCAGTCACTCTGGTGGCAAGGACAAAGAGGGGACCGGTTCAAGCGATCGGCTTCGATATAATGATAAAAGGTACAACAATGAAGACGGTATAGAGTCTTATAATGCTTTCAATATGTCTTTTATGTGAGTTTTGCTGTACCGGTTCATACTTGTGTTTGTTTTAAACAACCTTGCTAGCCTAAACCTTGTATCGAGAGGGAATACTTCTCATGCATCCGAAATCCTTGAGCCAAACACTATGCCACTTGTGTCCACCATACCTACCTACTACATGGTATTTCTCCGCCATTCCAAAGTAAATTGCTTGAGTGCTACCTTTGAAATTTCTATTCTTTATCTTTGCAATGTATAGCTCATGGGACAAATAGCTTAAAACCTACTGTGGTATTGAATATATACTTATGCATATTATTTCTTATTAAGTTGCTTGTTGGGCGATAACCATGTTCCTGGGGACGCCATCAACTATTTCTTTGTTGAATATCATGTGAGTTGCTATGCATGTTCGTCTTGTCTGAAGTAAGGGTGATTTATCATGATCAAATGGTTTGAGTATGCATATTATTAGAGAAGAACATTGGGCCGCTAACTAAAGCCATGATCCATGGTGGAAGTTTCAGTTCGGACAACAAACCTCAATCTCTTATGAGAATTTTATCTGTTGTTGAATGCTTATGCATTAAAGAGGAGTCCACTATCTGTTGTCTATGTTGTCCCGGTATGGATGTCTAAGTTGAGAATAATCAAAAGCGAGAAATCCAATGCGAGCTTTCTCCTTAGACCTTTGTACAGTGGTATAGAGGTACCCCTTTGTGACACTTGGTTAAAACGTATGCTATGCTATGATAATCCATGTAAATCCAAGCTAATTAGGACAAGGTGCGGGCACTATTGGTATACTATGCATGAGACTTGCAACTTGTAGGGCATAGTTTACATAAATCATATGCTTTATTACTACCGTTGACAAAGTTGTTTCTTATTTTTAAAATAAAAGCTCTAGCACAAATATAGCAATCCATGCTTCCCTCTGCGAAGGGCCTTTCTTCTACTTTTATTGTTGAGTCAGTTTACCCATTTCCTTCTATCTAAAAGCAAACACTTGTGTTAACTGTGCATTGATCCCTACATACTTGCATATTGCACTTGTTATATTACTTTATGTTGATAATATCCAGAAGATGCCACCTTTTGCCCTTTCAGTCCAAATGTCATTTGGTTTTGCAATGTTCTTCCATAGATGATTTTTCTCATGGTATACAGCCGATGCACAGCCATCGACTCTAGTACAATTACACAGGATCTACCCGCTGCGTGTTCAAGACGCGGATTTTCACCAAGTCGGTCTTCAGTTCAGCTTCAAGGCCTTCTGCTTCCTTGAGGGAGTGAACAATGAGAGCTTCCTCAGCTGCAATGAGCCGATTTTGGTGCCCGAACTTTCTCTTCGAGGACTTCCAACCCTTTGCGCCAGTTCAGCAGTACTGTCAGAAGCGTCAGTTTTGGCATGCAAGGCAGCCTTTTGCTCATTAAGCCATTGGTGTTTCGTCTATATTATCGGCTTTCAACGGAAGAAGAGGCGATCGATGGGGGCAAGCTTGGCTGGCTCGGCATGGTGGCTGTCTCAGAATTACCTGAGTTCAAAGCCCTTTGTCTGATCCGTGCATCCTCACCGCTATTCTCGCCTTGACTGAGGCTCGGGGGGCAGCTGGCCTGGTAGATGCTCTGTTTTAAAAGCCGATTGTGGTGTCATCGGCTGGTCCTTCGTCGAAACCTTCTTCAAAAATGGGAGTTCACGCAGAAGTGGAAGAGGCAAGGCATCATGATGACGGATACTGCAACGGTTCTGCCACGACATGACCCGACGAAGGAAAAGCAGTGATTTTGGAATTACCAATTCCAAAACCAGGGGGGCATGTGTTATCACCAGAATTTGACCGAGCCAGAGGTGGGCCGCGATCAAGGTGAAATTGAAGAATATACATGGAAGAATTACGTGAATCGGCCTGTTATGCTGAGTTTGGGCTAGTCTGCCTTTGTATCTGTAACATATTAGGATACGTGTCGGTTAGTTAGAATTTTACCCGTGCACGGTTAGGTGCACGTCTACGTTAGAAAGTCCCCTGGACTATAAATATGTATCTAGGGTTTATGGAATAAACAACAACCAACGTTCAACCAACAAATCAATCTCGGCGCATCGCCAACTCCTTCGTCTCGAGGGTTTCTACCGGTAAGCAACATGCTGCCTAGATCGCATCTTGCGATCTAGGCAGCACAAGCTCCACGTTGTTCATGCGTTGCTCGTACTGAAGCCTTGTTGATGGCGAGCAACGTAGTTATCATAGATGTGTTAGGGTTAGCATAGTTCTTCGTGTAACATGCTATCGTAGTGCAACCCTTGCATGTCTAGCCGCCCTTACACCTATCTTAGGTGTAGGGCGGCACCCCGCTTGGTCATTATTTAGTAGATCTGATCCGTTACGGTTGCTCCTTGTTCATCAAGGATTAGTTTAATATCTGCAATAGTTAGGCCTTA
Source organism: Lolium multiflorum (assembly GCA_030979885.1). Classification (NCBI taxonomy): domain Eukaryota; kingdom Viridiplantae; phylum Streptophyta; class Magnoliopsida; order Poales; family Poaceae; genus Lolium; species Lolium multiflorum. Next base: position 346,645,562 of record CM061749.1, read on the forward strand.
CAAGGGGTTGGAGGATCCAGCGGCACGTAGGGTGTCGTTTGCTAGTCCTAGACAGGATGTTCCGGGGATCAACCTCGTGTTGGTTTTTAGGCCTTGTCTAGGATCGGCTTACGATCACCGTGCGTGGCCGCGAGGCCCAATCCTGAGTAGGATGATCCGATTATGCGGTGAAAACCCTAAATCGTCGTAGATCTCATTAGCTTTATCTTGATCAAGCAGGACCACCATATATTCGTGCACCTCGTACGAATCATGGGTGGATCGGCTCCAGCCGATTCACAGGATAACCGAGAGCCGATCGAGGCTCGTATTTAATGTTTACGTGTATGCCATGCAGAAACTAAGCGAGGCATCTCCATCACCTTCGACCAGGTATAGATCAGGTGGCACGCCCTTGCATCAGCATCGGACGTGTGACCGAAGGCTTTGCGGGCCGTCGCTCGGAGGGACCTCGGCCAGCCGCAGCCCTAGGTTGTTCCCGGCTCTACGGTGTTGCCCGTCGCTGCCCGCCGGTGGGTTTCTGACGTCAACATCTCTATATCGCTGTCTGGTAAAGCGGCGCATTGGTATAAATTACTGAATAATGGGGATTCTCTTGAATGGAATGATATTGTGCCCCTATTTTATTCTAAATTCTATCCTCCAAGTGAAATTCACAAGGATCGGAACCGCATATATAATTTCTGGCCTCATGATGGAGAGAGTATTGCCCAAGCATGGGGAGATTGAAGTCTTTAATGCTCAAATGCCCCATTCATGAGCTTCTGGTAATATTATTATTGATAATTTCTATGCAAGACTTTCTTTTCAAGACAAGACCTTGCTGGATACTTCTTGTTCTGGATCATTTACACGCAACAAAGAAGAGTTTAAGAGGGACCTTCTTGATCGGATTCAGGAGAATACTGAAGGATGGGAGAACGACAAAGATAGAGAGTCAGGTATAAATTATGATTATAAATGCATTGAAGCTTTTATGGATACTGATAAATTTCGTAATATGAGTGCTACTTATGGTCTTGATTCTCAAGTGCTGCAAATCTTTATAAAGCTTTTGCCTCTCATTATGAATTGCCTAAGAAGAATTTTGATAAGTTTCATGAACCGTATAAAGATAAAATTGATTCATCTATAAATAAATGTGTTGTAATTGAAACTCTGATCATGTTATTCCTGAAGCTTATATTGAAAAAACTCTTTTCCCTGCTAAAATGAAGGAGTATTCTGTTATAAATAGTGCGGTTAATAAAAGTGAAAAGAAACCTATAGAACCTGAAGAGCAAATAAAAGTTGAACCCGCTATTGCAATAGTTAAGGATCTAGTGACTGAAAATGTGGAAGATGGTCATATTATTTTCTGTGAAGATGCTTCTAATATTGTTTCACGTCCTAATAAGTCTAGAAAAACCAGTGTTCCTATGCTATCTGTTAGAATTAGTGATCATTTCTATTATGGTTTATGTGATATTGGTGCAACTATTAGTGCTATTCCTTATGAGCTTTACACGGAGATCATGCATGAAATTGGTTCTTGTGAACTTGAAGATATTGATGTGGTTATTCGGCTAGAGAGACTATCTCTCCAATTGGTATTGTTCGAGATGTGGAAGTTCTATGTGGTAAGATTAAATATCCTGCTGACTTTTTGGTACTTGGTTCTGCTGCTAGTAAGTATTGTCCTATCATTTTTGGTAGACCTTTTCTAAATACTTGTGGAGCTGTTATAGATTGCAAGAAAGAGAAAATTTTGACTAAATTTGATGGTGAATCTTATGAGTTTAATTTCTCTAAATTTGCCAAAACTCCTTATAAAGCTGATTCGCCTAATAATGATTTTAGAGTTGAATAGTGTGCATCTATTGCTCTTGCTCCTAATAATCCTTTGCAGCAACATTTAGAGAATAGTGAGAGTGAAGTTTTTAGGGAAGAAAGAAATGAGCTTGATGAAATTTTCCTTCGTCAACCTATTCTTAAGCATGATTTACCGGTAGAAGATCTAGGTACAGTACCACCACCAAAGGAAGATCCTGTTTTTGATTTAAAACCATTGCCTGATAATCTTAAATATGCTCATATTGATGATAAGAAAATATATCCTGTTATTATCAGTTCTAAGCTTTCAGAATTCGAGGAAGAAAGGTTATTGGAAATATTGAAGAAACACCGAGGAGCTATTGGTTACACCCTTGATGATTTGAAGGGGATTTCTCCCTCTATTTGCCAACATGCCATTAATATGGAAGATGATGCAAAGCCTGTTGTTGAACATCAGCGTCGTCTAATTCCTAAGATGAAGGATGTGGTAAGAAATGAGTTATTAAAACTTCTTGAAGCTGGTATTATATATCCTATTGCTGATAGTAGATGGGTTAGTCCTGTACATTGTGTTCCTAAGAAAGGAGGAATGACTGTTGTACCTAATGATAATGATGAGCTCATCCCTCAAAGGGTAGTTGTAGGGTTTAGAATGTGCATTGATTATCGAAAAGTTAATAAGGTTACTAAGAAAGATCATTACCCTTTGCCTTTTATTGATCAAATGTTAGAAAGGTTATCTAAAAATACTCACTTTTGCTTTCTTGATGGATATTCTGGGTTTTCACAAATTGCTGTTAAAACTAAGGATCAAGAGAAAACCACTTTCACTTGTCCCTATGGAACTTATGCTTATAGACGTATGCCTTTTGGTTTATGTAATGCTCCTGCTACTTTTCAAAGATGCATGTCTGCCATTTTTCATGGCTTTTGTGAGAATATTGTAGAGGTATTCATGGATGATTTTTCTGTCTATGGGAATTCTTTTGATAATTGCTTACGAAACCTTGATAAAGTTTTGCAGAGATGTGAATAAACTAACCTTGTTCTTAATTGGGAGAAATGCCACTTTATGGTTAATGAAGGAATTGTATTGGGACATAAAATTTCCGAGAGAGGTATTGAAGTTGATAGAGCTAAAGTTGAAGCAATTGAGAAGATGCCCTATCCTAGGGATGTTAAAGGTATTCGTAGTGTTCTTGGTCATGCTGGGTTTTATAGGAGATTTATTAAAGATTTTTCCAAGATTTCAAAACCTCTTACTAATCTTCTTCAAAAAGATGTACCTTTTGTTTTTGATGATGATTGTAAGGAAGCTTTTGAAACTCTAAAGAAAGCATTAACAACTGGTCCTATAGTTGAACCTCCTGATTGGAACTTACCTTTTGAAATTATGTGTGATGCTAGTGATTTTGCTGTAGGCGCTGTTCTTGGACAGCGAGTAGATAAAAAATTGAATGATATTCATTATGCTAGTAAAACTCTTGATGCTGCTCAAAGAAATTATGGTACAACTGAAAAAGAATTGTTAGCCGTAGTCTTTGCTTGTGACAAGTTTAGATCCTATATTGTTGATTCAAAAGTTACAATTCATACTGATCATGCTGCAATTAGATACCTCATGCAAAAGAAAGATGCTAAGCCAAGGCTTATTAGATGGGTGCTTCTATTGCAAGAATTTGATTTGCATATTATAGATAGGAAAGGTGCTGATAATCCTGTTGCTGATAATTTGTCTATATTGGAAAATATTGCTTATGATCCTGTTCCTGTTAATGATAGTTTTCCAAATGAACAATTGGCTGTAATAAAGGTGAGCTCGCGAGATAGTCCTTGGTATGCTGATTATGCTAACTTTATTGTTTCCAAGTACTTGCCTCCAACCTTTTCAGCTCAGCAAAGGAGGAAATTCTTTTATGATTTGAGGCATTATTTTTGGGATGACCCACACTTATATAAAGAAGGAGTGGATGGTATTCTACGAAGATGTGTTCCCGAATATGAACAACAAGAGATATTGAGTAAGTGCCACGGTAGTGCTTATGGAGGACATCACGCCGGAGATAGAACCGTGCAAAAGGTTCTACAATCAGGTTTTTATTGGCCAACTCTTTTCAAAGATGCAAGGACGTTTATTTTATCCTGTGATGAATGTCAAATGGTTGGTAATATCTCCAGACGCAATGAAATGCCTATGAATTATACTCTTGTTATTGAACCATTCGATTGTTGGGGATTTGACTTCATGGGTCCTTTCCCTTCAGACGGTAACACTCATATACTTGTTGCTGTTGATTATGTTACAAAATGGGTGGAAGCCATACCCACAAAAAGTGCCGATGGTGAGACCTATTTAAGAATGCTTTTAGATATTATTTTTCCTAGATTTGGAGTTCCTAGATATTTTATGACTGGTGGAGGTTCTCATTTTATTCATGGTGGTTTTAGAAAAACTCTTGCTAAATATGGTATTAATCATATAATTTCTTCCGCTTATCATCCTCAAACTAGTGGGCAAGTAGAATTATCAAATAGAGAGATTAAATCTACCTTGCAAAAGAATGTTAATAAATCTAGAAAGAATTGGGCTAGTAAATTGAAGGAAGCACTATGGGCTTATAGAACTGCTTATAAAAATCCCATGGGTATGTCACCTTATAAAATGGTTTATGAGAAAGCTTGTCATTTACCTTTAGAACTAGAGCACAAAGCTTATTGGGATGTAAGAGAACTAAATAAAGATCCTAAACTTGCCGGTAAGAAGAGATTGCTACAATTGAGCTCTCTAGATGAATGGAGGAGTGAAGCTTATGAAAATGCTAAACTCTTTAAAGAGAAACTTAAGAAATGGCATGATAGAAGAATCATTAAAAGAGAATTTAATTTTGGGGATAAAGTCCTATTGTATCGGTCTCGTCTCAGATTTTTTGCAGGGAAATTACTCTCAAAGTGGGAAGGACCATATGTCATTGTGGAGGTGTATCGTTCAGGAGCAATTAAAATTGGTTCTTTGCAAGGCGATGCCACACAAGTGGTGAATGGACAAAGACTCAAGCATTATATCTCCGGAGATTCTTATAATGAAGATGTTGATGTTATTCGAGTGGTAACTCCGGAAGCTTTCATCAAAGGTCAAATCGACAGTCCGGCAGTGTTCGACTTTGAATAGGTAACAGTACAGGTAATAAAAAGTTCGCGTTTTACTGTCCGAACAATGTTTTTGCTGTTTTTGGAAAATATGAAAAATTACGAGATCGAAACGGAGTGGAGGAGGCGCACGAGGGCGTGCCCTCATAGGCCGGCGCGGGCCCCTGGCCGCGCCGCCCTATGAGGAGGCCACCTCGTTGCCCCTCTCCGACTCTGGTTCGACCTGGTACTTTCCTTTTGTCATAAAAATTTATTCTATATAATCCCCCGGACCCCTGGAGGTTCGTATATCGTTTTCTCGACGTGTTTTGTTTCGAGCTGTTTCTGCCAGGATCTGTCTTTGATCTAGGAGCATCATGGCCTCCAACAACAAGGGCAAAGGGCTTTCGGATGAAGATATTCAAGATCCCGAGTGGAAAGAGGTAGACGAGAGCGTCAAGGAAGAAGATGAAGAAGAAGTGGAGGAAGACTCGCGTGCGCACCCGCGTGCTACCATCGCAAGCATTAGGGTGGTGGAGAACCCTTTCAGTGCCAAGAGGAGCGCAAGAATTCGCACCGGAGGAAAGGTTCCACGTCACTACCTAGCTCCAAAGACATCTCCTCCAGGCACCTACAACCCCTTCCACAATCTAATTTTCAATAGTCAAATTGAAAGGACTCCCAAGGCAGCATTGCCTAGCAATTGGGATATAGATCGTTCTAACACTGCAGGAAGGATGAAGCCTGAAGCTGAAGAGTTGGGAAATAACTCCAAGAGTTGGGACTCGCCGTCGGACATACTTCTTAACCGCGTCGAGCACAATTCGGAGATGATCCGCAACCTCATGTACAAGATCGATGAGCTTCAGGAGCTTGTTGAGAAGCTTGTCAAGAATTCATCGCCACCGCCGAAGGAGTAATTCATCATCGGTATTGGCATCCCCTTGGTTTGTTCCAAGCTTGGGGGAGTGCCGCGGTATCACATCATCACTATCTTTTACTTTTTTTGTCAAGTAGTGTCATATCATGAGTAGGGAAGTTATCATATAAGATGGGTTGCAGTGTGGAAGTATCTCTCTTTAGTTGGTTGTCTATGTACCCCTTGGTGTGAGTTATCGTTATGGAATATTAATGAGAAGTTTTATCATTTACATATTGCACATCTTATTTCAGTTTGCAATTTCTACTATATGATTGATCTTGTTGTTAGTATTGGTATCACTTTGGGAGCATTGAGTAAATCTATTTGGTTTTGGCAAACTTAGCATTGGTCAATACCAACAACACTTTAAGTTTAAGTAGAAAAGATGTAGATATGTTGTTTCATTGTCTTTCTTTCTTGTTAGCTCTTAGCTTATTATTCTGAGGTTAAAATTGTTTGTGCTTACAAGGAAGATGCATGATTGTTTCTATCATATGTATATTTGTTTGTTTCCCTCAACTCTTATGCTTGCTAATCAACCTTGCTAGCCAAAAACCTGTACCGAGAGGGAATGCTTCTCGTGCATCCAAACCTTAACCCAAACCTATGCCATTTGTGTCCACCATAACTACCTACTATGTGGTATTTCCTGCCATTCCAAGTAAATACTTCATGTGCTACCTTTAAACAATTCAAAATTTATCATCCCTTATTTGTGTTAATGTTTCATAGCTCATGAGGAAGTATGTGGTGTTTATCTTTCAATCTTGTTGGGCAACTTTCACCAATGGACTAGTGGCTTCATCCACTTATCCAATAATTTTGCACAAAGAGCTGGGAACGGGTCCCAGCCCCAATTAATTAACTTTCATAATTTTACAAATAGACACTCCTCCACGGTATGTGATTGTTGGAAGGAACCCGAGGATTCGGTTAGCCATGGCTTGAGAAAGCAAAGGTGGGGAGGAGTGTCAACTAAATAAAACTAAAATAAAAAGGTACTCCTTCATGGTATGAGATTGTTGGCAGGCACCCGAGGATTCGGTTAGCCATGGTTTGTGAAAGAAAAGGTTGGAAGGAGTGCCAACCAAAAATAAAACTTTATGGGAGCCGCTCTTCGAGAGTCTGTCTGGCAAAGGGGGGTTAGAGTACCCGCTACCATTCGTTGACAATAACAAACACCTCTCAAAACTTTACTTTTATACTCTTTATATGATTTCAAAACTGAAAAAGCTCTAGCACATGATTTAATCCCTGCTTCCCTCTGCGAAGGGCCTGTCTTTTACTTTATGTTGAGTCAGTAAACCTATTTCCTCCCATCTCAAGCAAGCATATGAGTTGTTTTGATCACACCATTTATATTGTGATCTATTTCATCATGTCTTTTACTCTTCCTTGTTTAGTACAAGTTTTATCTGAATGAATATAGCTTCGAAGTTATCAATGATTGTGAGGAGATTATTATGATTGAGTATGCAAGTTGTGCCATATAAACTTTAACATAAGAGCGCTGCTCGATGGATAAGTACAATCTGTTAATTGTTCTCTGACCAAGAACGAAGTTTGCCATCACCAATTACGATTTCTTATGCATCTTTACCTGTGATTACCTTCTACTTGTTTCAAGTTGAATTATATGAGGAAGTTGTTCACTAGAATGTCTTTTGTGAATGAATATGATGCTTCTTGTCCATATTTTATTTATCGACTCTTCACTCCATAAACATGTGGTCCTGTTTACCGAGTTCAGTTTCGCTTGGGGACAAGCGAAGTCTAAGCTTGGGGGGTTGATACGTCCATTTTGCATTCACTATTTTATATCATAATTTACTGTTATTCATTGATATATTTCATATTTAGAGGCAATACTTATGTTATTTCATCTATTTTGCATGTTTCATGATTTTTGGAGGATCGCGCACCGTCAGGATTCTGCTGGAAAAAGCGCCGTCAGAATGCAATATTTCGGAAGATCAACAATTGACGGAATTTATATGAAAAATCCTATTTTTCCAGAAGACGAAGGGAGCCAAAAGGGGGAGCCGAGGAGGGCCGCCATGGGCCCCCCTCACAGGCCGGCGCGGGCCCTGCCCTGGCCGCGCCGCCATGTGGGGAGGGGCCCACAGCCCCCCTAGCCTCCTCTCCTTCGCGTACTTCTTCATCCCGAAAACCTAAGCTCCAGGGGATAGTCGCGAAGAGTCACACCGCCTCTGCGGGGAAAAACACAGAGAAAAGAGCTCTCCGACGGGCTGAAATCTGGGAAATTCCCTCCCGGAGGGAAATCGACGCCATCGTCACCGACATCGAGCTGGACATCATCTCCATCACCATCGTCATCATCTCCATCATCATTACCGCCATCTCCACCGCTGCACCTCGTCACCGCTGTAACAATTAGGGTTGGATCTTGATTGTTTGATAGGGAAACTCTCCCGGTATTGATTTCTACTTGTTATTGATGCTATTGAGTGAAATCATTGAACCAAGGTTTATGTTCAGATTGTTATTCATCATCATATCACCTCTGATCATGTTCCATATGATGTCTCGTGAGTAGTTCGTTTAGTTCTTGAGGACATGGGTGAAGTCCAAATGTTAGTAGTGAATTATGTTGGGTAATATTCAATGTTATGATATTTAAGTTGTGGTGTTGTTCTTCTAGTGGTGTCATGTGAACGTCGACTACATGATACTTCACCTTTATGGGCCTAGGGAATACATCTTGTACTCGTTTGCTAATTGCGGGGTTGCCGGAGTGACAGAAACCTGACCCCCGTTGGTATATCGATGCAGGAGGGATAGCAGGATCTCAGAGTTTAAGGCTGTGGTTAGATTTATCTTAATTACTTTATTGTAGTTGCGGATGCTTGCAAGGGGTATAATCACAAGTATGTATTAGTCCTAGAAAGGGCGGTGCATTAGCATAGGTTCACCCACACAACACTTATCAAAACAATGAAGATTAATCAGCTATATAAAGCGAAAGCACTAGACTAAATTCCCGTGTGTCCTCAAGAACGTTTGGTCATTATAAGTAAACAAACCTGCTTGTCCTTTGTGCTAAAAAGGATTGGGCCACTCGCTGCAATTATTTCTCTCGCACTTTACTTACTCGTACTTTATTCATCTGCTACACTAAAACCCCCCGAATACTTGTCTGTGAGCATTTGCAGTGAATCCTTCATCGAAACTGCTTGTCAACACCTTCTGCTCCTCGTTGGGATCGATATTCTTACTTATCAAAAATACTACGATACACCCCCTATACTTGTGGGTCATCAGTGGCAAAAATAAAAGAGTCAAAAACTAGTCAATCATCGTTAAACCGCTACCATGTACTAAAATTAGACTTAATTAAGAATTTGATGGAAGGATTAGACCAAAACAGAGTTAATGGTCCAAAGTTGGATTTTTGTGAGACATAAAGAACCAAAAATGCACTTAACCCTTTATTTTTTTCTACTACTCCAATTCGGCGAGCTCTTCCTGTTTGAAACCTATCCCAACAGGCTCTTTCCCCTCTATCAAGCAGTGGCGAATCCAGCCCATTTTTTTAGGGTGGGGCAGACCTTACTTGGGTTGGGCTTTTTATTTTTTCCTTTATTTTCTACATAAGACATATGGGCTGGGCCAAATTTTAGGGTGGGGCTAGCCCCACCCTTCCACACTGTTGGCTCCGCCACTGCTATCAAGTAAGGGGGGGGGGCTCCTGCTCGAACTGATCCATGAGGCCACCTACATATTAAGCTTAGGTTGTTTGGTATTTCCTCCTTAGGAAATTTAACTTTGAGTCGTTTCCCATATTTTATATTAGGCAGGTTTTGTAAACCAAAATTGTACTAGGTCAGGTGAGGTGACACGTTCTTTTTGGGAGTGTCTAACCATCATCTAGCTGAAAATGCAATTCAGGTCAAGTCAGATCAATTCAGCTCAAGTCAGATTTTGAATGCAGTAGTACTCATTTACCCATTCATCCATGCTTCCATCCTCATTATGATTAGTTCGCGAGTTAGAATAAAACCAGTCCGTTCATTACACTTGAGTCCGGTTTTCTATCCGCCTTTTTCAAACGCAATTTTTCTCAGTTAATCAAAATTGTCCCTGTGTAATGAAACATACAAACTAAAAACGGAAAAGCCTGGTATTGCTATTTTAGACTTTACACACTAACAACAAAAGGGCTCCTATTTCTTGGCCTATTCTACCAACTACCACCACGTTAGCATTTCTTCTCCCGCACAAACACACACTAAATCCACCGTCCACTGCCACCAAAGAAGGAAATACAAGACATGGGCGATCAGAAGAGAAAAAGGAGAGAAAAATTCACAGAACTACAAGTTACACACGGTGTAGGGGACTAAGAGAACATGCAGCAAACTGAAGAAGGCCGATCAACATGGGAAAACTTCTGGATTTCGTGATTCTTGTCCACTCTCTGCACAGGTTCTTCACCATGCACACCTTTTCCTTTCCAGTACCTCTGTCTGCAGCCCTCTGTTAATTGTATTTATCTCCATGTAAATAGTCGATGGTAATATGAAACAATACAAAAACACTCAGGCTTAAAAGAAGGAAAAGCACCTCACCAGGCATCTTAGCACTGATGAGTACAAACACATAGAAGGTTGTAGTCATTTCCGAAAATTGGCATGGGTAATGAGCAAATTGCAGGTTGTCATGTAGTAAAAATTACACTAGATATTAAGATCACTACTAAGACCAAAACCTATTTACAATGATAAAACAAAAACGTTGACCAACGGGGGAATGATCCCTCCCTTGGCTATACGTTGTTAGGTAGAAATGAGACTCTCCCCGCGGATGGACGCTAGGATGATAACCCGATTAAAGTTCGCCCCTCCCGCGAAATTACCGCGAGATGGGGATTCGAACCCGGGTGGGCTGGCTGCGCACTCGCCTTGCCTTGCCACTGAGCTAGAATGCTTCCACTATTTTGGCCCTTGAGTGGGCAGGAATTAAGTTCATGTAGGGCTCAAAGTGTGTACTTTGTACCTTTGAAATCCCTGAATGCTGAATTAATTACCTTGGCTGATGTCAGACAACTAATATGCCACAACCTTGTGTCTTCATTCTAGATCCAAAATCATGTACAACTCCCCAAAAAAGTTATCTTGCATCTGCAAAGTAAATGCTCAAAGGTATTAACAAGTAGTGAAAACCACCAACACCACATCTGTTGATGTACGGGGACATCCAATATGCCAGGAAAATTCAAGAAAACCCAAAAACAATGGCTCTGTCACCAGGAAGCCTTGGGCTAAAACTACAATGAATGCTAGTATGTCACTAGACTTGCTATGTTGCATCCACTAATCGGTTTCTGTGACTATTTCTTGAGTTTAAGAATCAAATAAAAGGCTATATCACCATGCGGGCATGGGCTAGAAGTACAATGGATACTAGTATGACATACTTTGCTTGGTGGAACCTGATAAAACTAGGAAGAAGGCAACTGACAAAACAAAGATTAGGGCTTGCGGGAGCGGATGACACATACCAGACTTTCCCCACTTGCCTTCTTACATCCTAATACCCTCAGGATCAGACTGTGCTGGCTTGTTTCCTATGATCAGAAATGAGTGAAAATGAAGAAGAGTGAGAAACGAAATCAACACAGAGAAAGTGACCAAAATACCAGGGAGAAGCATTTCCTGAGATCTGGCTTGACTTATCACACCTTAGTAACCAAAAAACTGTACCGAGATAGGAAATGCATGTCCAGCTTATACAATTTCTACGAGGAAAGAAATTTAGAAAAAGTTAGCAAGCAAAAGTCGTGATATCCCATTTCTGGAAAAAAAATGATACATAAGGCCTAACCTGTGGTGGAAAAAACATTCAACTGAGTGGCGGTGCAGCAGTGAGAAACCACCATGTGTGCTTGTGTTCGAGGTCGTCAATGTCTTGCATAAAAGAGTGCCCACAAGACGTCACAGGCGGAGCCGATGGTGTAGCAGATACATGGTCTGTAAAAGTATTATCCTATTGTTCCTAGAAACCCAAACAAGCAAAATAAAAGCTTCTAAGAACGTGCAAAACCAAGAGCACAAAAATGAAGTAGTGTAACTTGAAACTTAAGACTAAGCTAAAAATGACAGAAACTGAGCTAAACAATGAACGCCGTTGATTTGCACCTCCTTCCGTCTCAGCATAGGCATGTGACCCCGTCTCATCCTACTACTTTTCAGTACCTCTCTCTTTCTTGATGAAATCATGTACCACTCCAACACAATGTCTTGATCTGCAAAATTCACGATGCTTTTAGGAAAAACTGGGATAAAGACCCCATAGTGAGAAACTGTGCATGTAGGCACGGATAATACTGAAGAAATGACTGGCAAATTAAGCTCTTCAACCTCGAAACTGAATTGGCAAAAGGATACAACAAATCTAATTCTTCGTCCACGTGGCTTGCCATGCCGTGAGAGACGCCCCATGAGACACATACCTCTTACTCAGTAAAAGTATCATCCTCTTGCTCCTAGAAACCCAACAAGCAAATACAGCTTCTAAGAACGTGCAAATCTAGAGCACATATATGAAGTGGTGTAACTTGAAATTGAAGACGAAGGTAACAAGCAAATCACACACGATGAATGAGATTAACAAGAAAATGAAGATTAAAACTAAGAAGCTGAGAGCACTGAGAGAATAAAACTGAAACTGAGAACACTGCGAGAATAAGTAAAGTAGAGATAAACTGAAGAAAAGACTGAGCGTCGGGGAATGCAGTATGTCTAAGATTGAGCTAAATAAATTAAGACTGATCTAAACAATGATAGAAAATCAACAAATGAGCGACGGGGGTGACAAATCAAGAATGAAGAAATAGTTTACCAAGAGCACAAAAATGGCCCCATTTTGTTTCTTAATCAAAGTTGTCCCTGTGTAATGAAACATACAGACTAAAAACGGAAAAGCCTGGTATTGCTATTTTAGACTTTACACACTAACAACAAAAGGGCTCCTATTTCTTGGCCTATTCTACCAACTACCACCACGTTAGCATTTCTTCTCCCGCACAAACACACACTAAATCCACCGTCCACTGCCACCAAAGAAGGAAATACAAGACATGGGCGATCAGAAGAGAAAAAGGAGAGAAAAATTCACAGAACTACAAGTTACACACGGTGTAGGGGACTAAGAGAACATGCAGCAAACTGAAGAAGGCCGATCAACATGGGCAAACTTCTGGATTTCGTGATTCTCGTCCACTCTCTGCACAGGTTCTTCACCATGCACACCTTTTCCTTTCCAGTACCTCTGTCTGCAGCCCTCTGTTAATTGTATTTATCTCCATGTAAATAGTCGATGGTAATATGAAACAATACAAAAACACTCAGGCTTAAAAGAAGGAAAAGCACCTCACCAGGCATCTTAGCACTGATGAGTACAAACACATAGAAGGTTGTAGTCATTTCCGAAAATTGGCATGGGTAATGAGCAAATTGCAGGTTGTCATGTAGTAAAAATTACACTCGATATTAAGATCACTACTAAGACCAAAACCTATTTACAATGATAAAACAAAAACGTTGACCAATGGGGGAATGATCCCTCCCTTAGCTATACGTTGTTAGGTAGAAATGAGACTCTCCCCGCGGATGGACGCTAGGATGATAACCCGATTAAAGTTCGCCCCTCCCGCGAAATTACCGCGAGATGGGGATTCGAACCCGGGTGGGCTGGCTGCGCACTCGCCTTGCCTTGCCACTGAGCTAGAATGCTTCCACTATTTTGGCCCTTGAGTGGGCAGGAATTAAGTTCAGGTAGGGCTCAAAGTGTGTACTTTGTACCTTTGAAATCCCTGAATGCTGAATTAATTACCTTGGCTGATGTCAGACAACTAATATGCCACAACCTTGTGTCTTCATTCTAGATCCAAAATCATGTACAACTACCCAAAAAAGTTATCTTGCATCTGCAAAGTAAATGCTCAAAGGTATTAACAAGTAGTGAAAACCACCAACACCACATCTGTTGATGTACGGGGACATCCAATATGCCAGGAAAATTCAAGAAAACCCAAAAACAATGGCTCTGTCACCAGGAAGCCTTGGGCTAAAACTACAATGAATGCTAGTATGTCACTAGACTTGCTATGTTGCATCCACTGATCGGTTTCTGTGACTATTTCTTGAGTTTAAGAATCAAATAAAAGGCTATATCACCATGCGGGCATGGGCTAGAAGTACAATGGATACTAGTATGACGTACTTTGCTTGGTGGAACCTGATAAAGCTAGGAAGAAGGCAACTGACAAAACAGAGATTAGGGCTTGCGGGAGCGGATGACACATACCAGACTTTCCCCACTTGCCTTCTTACATCCTAATACCCTCAGGATCAGACTGTGCTGGCTTGTTTCCTATGATCAGAAATGAGTGAAAATGAAGAAGAGTGAGAAACGAAATCAACACAGAGAAAGTGACCAAAATACCAGGGAGAAGCATTTCCTGAGATCTGGCTTGACTTATCACACCTTAGTAACCAAAAAACTGTACCGAGATAGGAAATGCATGTCCAGCTTATACAATTTCTACGAGGAAAGAAATTTAGAAAAAGTTAGCAAGCAAAAGTCGTGATATCCCATTTCTGGAAAAAAATGATACATAAGGCCTAACTGTGGTGGAAAAAACATTCAACTGAGTGGCGGTGCAGCAGTGAGAAACCACCATGTGTGCTTGTGTTCGAGGTCGTCAATGTCTTGCATAAAAGAGTGCCCACAAGACGTCACAGGCGGAGCCGATGGTGTAGCATATACATGGTCTGTAAAAGTATTATCCTATTGTTCCTAGAAACCCAAACAAGCAAAATAAAAGCTTCTAAGAACGTGCAAAACCAAGAGCACAAAAATGAAGTAGTGTAACTTGAAACTTAAGACTAAGCTAAAAATGACAGAAACTGAGCTAAACAATGAACGCCGTTGATTTGCACCTCCTTCCGTCTCAGCATAGGCATGTGACCCCGTCTCATCCTACTACTTTTCAGTACCTCTCTCTTTCTTGATGAAATCATGTACCACTCCAACACAATGTCTTGATCTGCAAAATTCTCGATGCTTTTAGGAAAAACTGGGATAAAGACCCCATAGTGAGAAACTGTGCATGTAGGCACGGATAATACTGAAGAAATGACTGGCAAATTAAGCTCTTCAACCTCGAAACTGAATTGGCAAAAGGATACAACAAATCTAATTCTTCGTCCACGTGGCTTGCCATGCCGTGAGAGACGCCCCATGAGACACATACCTCTTACTCAGTAAAAGTATCATCCTCTTGCTCCTAGAAACCCAACAAGCAAATACAGCTTCTAAGAACGTGCAAATCTAGAGCACATATATGAAGTGGTGTAACTTGAAACTGAAGACTAAGATAACAAGCAAATCACACACGATGAATGAGATTAACAAGAACATGAAGATTAAAACTAAGAAGCTGAGAGCACTGAGAGAATAAAACTGAAACTGAGAACACTGCGAGAATAAGTAAAGTAGAGATAAACTGAAGAAAAGACTGAGCGTCGGGGAATGCAGTATGTCTAAGACTGAGCTAAATAAATTAAGACTGATCTAAACAATGATAGCAAATCAACAAATGAGCGACGGGGGTGACAAATCAAGAATGAAGAAATAGTTTACCAAGAGCACAAAAATGGCCCCATTTTGTTTCTTAATCAAAGTTGTCCCTGTGTAATGAAACATACAGACTAAAAACGGAAAAGCCTGGTATTGCTATTTTAGACTTTACACACTAACAACAAAAGGGCTCTTATTTCTTGGCCTATTCTACCAACTACCACCACGTTAGCATTTCTTCTCCCGCACAAACACACACTAAATCCACCGTCCACTGCCACCAAAGAAGGAAATACAAGACATGGGCGATCAGAAGAGAAAAAGGAGAGAAAAATTCACAGAACTACAAGTTACACACGGTGTAGGGGACTAAGAGAACATGCAGCAAACTGAAGAAGGCCGATCAACATGGGCAAACTTCTGGATATCGTGATTCTCGTCCACTCTCTGCACAGGTTCTTCACCATGCACACCTTTTCCTTTCCAGTACCTCTGTCTGCAGCCCTCTGTTAATTGTATTTATCTCCATGTAAATAGTCGATGGTAATATGAAACAATACAAAAACACTCAGGCTTAAAAGAAGGAAAAGCACCTCACCAGGCATCTTAGCACTGATGAGTACAAACACATAGAAGGTTGTAGTCATTTCCGAAAATTGGCATGGGTAATGAGCAAATTGCAGGTTGTCATGTAGTAAAAATTACACTAGATATTAAGATCACTACTAAGACCAAAACCTATTTACAATGATAAAACAAAAACGTTGACCAACGGGGGAATGATCCCTCCCTTGGCTATACGTTGTTAGGTAGAAATGAGACTCTCCCCGCGGATGGACGCTAGGATGATAACCCGATTAAAGTTCGCCCCTCCCGCGAAATTACCGCGAGATGGGGATTCGAACCCGGGTGGGCTGGCTGCGCACTCGCCTTGCCTTGCCACTGAGCTAGAATGCTTCCACTATTTTGGCCCTTGAGTGGGCAGGAATTAAGTTCAGGTAGGGCTCAAAGTGTGTACTTTGTACCTTTGAAATCCCTGAATGCTGAATTAATTACGTGTCAGACAACTAATATGCCACAACCTTGTGTCTTCATTCTAGATCCAAAATCATGTACAACTCCCCAAAAAAGTTATCTTGCATCTGCAAAGTAAATGCTCAAAGGTATTAACAAGTAGTGAAAACCACCAACACCACATCTGTTGATGTACGGGGACATCCAATATGCCAGGAAAATTCAAGAAAACCCAAAAACAATGGCTCTGTCACCAGGAAGCCTTGGGCTAAAACTACAATGAATGCTAGTATGTCACTAGACTTGCTATGTTGCATCCACTGATCGGTTTCTGTGACTATTTCTTGAGTTTAAGAATCAAATAAAAGGCTATATCACCATGCGGGCATGGGCTAGAAGTACAATGGATACTAGTATGACGTACTTTGCTTGGTGGAACCTGATAAAACTAGGAAGAAGGCAACTGACAAAACAAAGATTAGGGCTTGCGGGAGCGGATGACACATACCAGACTTTCCCCACTTGCCTTCTTACATCCTAATACCCTCAGGATCAGACTGTGCTGGCTTGTTTCCTATGATCAGAAATGAGTGAAAATGAAGAAGAGTGAGAAACGAAATCAACACAGAGAAAGTGACCAAAATACTATACCAGGGAGAAGCATTTCCTGAGATCTGGCTTGACTTATCACACCTTAGTAACCAAAAAACTGTACCGAGATAGGAAATGCATGTCCAGCTTATACAATTTCTACGAGGAAAGAAATTTAGAAAAAGTTAGCAAGCAAAAGTCGTGATATCCCATTTCTGAAAAAAAATGATACATAAGGCCTAACCTGTGGTGGAAAAAACATTCAACTGAGTGGCGGTGCAGCAGTGAGAAACCACCATGTGTGCTTGTGTTCGAGGTCGTCAATGTCTTGCATAAAAGAGTGCCCACAAGACGTCACAGGCGGAGCCGATGGTGTAGCAAATACATGGTCTGTAAAAGTATTATCCTATTGTTCCTAGAAACCCAAACAAGCAAAATAAAAGCTTCTAAGAACGTGCAAAACCAAGAGCACAAAAATGAAGTAGTGTAACTTGAAACTTAAGACTAAGCTAAAAATGACAGAAACTGAGCTAAACAATGAACGCCGTTGATTTGCACCTCCTTCCGTCTCAGCATAGGCATGTGACCCCGTCTCATCCTACTACTTTTCAGTACCTCTCTCTTTCTTGATGAAATCATGTACCACTCCAACACAATGTCTTGATCTGCAAAATTCTCGATGTTTTTAGGAAAAACTGGGATAAAGACCCCATAGTGAGAAACTGTGCATGTAGGCACGGATAATACTGAAGAAATGACTGGCAAATTAAGCTCTTCAACCTCGAAACTGAATTTGCAAAAGGATACAACAAATCTAATTCTTCGTCCACGTGGCTTGCCATGCCGTGAGAGACGCCCCATGAGACACATACCTCTTACTCAGTAAAAGTATCATCCTCTTGCCCCTAGAAACCCAACAAGCAAATACAGCTTCTAAGAACGTGCAAATCTAGATCACATATATGAAGTGGTGTAACTTGAAACTGAAGACTAAGGTAACAAGCAAATCACACACGATGAATGAGATTAACAAGAAAATGAAGATTAAAACTAAGAAGCTGAGAGCACTGAGAGAATAAAACTGAAACTGAGAACACTGCGAGAATAAGTAAAGTAGAGATAAACTGAAGAAAAGACTGAGCGTCGGGGAATGCAGTATGTCTAAGAGTGAGCTAAATAAATTAAGACTGATCTAAACAATGATAGCAAATCAACAAATGAGCGACCGGGGTGACAAATCAAGAATGAAGAAATAGTTTACCAAGAGCACAAAAATGAAGTAGTGTAATTTGAAACTGAAGACTGAGCTAAAAATGATAGATAAAACAGAGACAAAGATAAACTGAAGAAATGACTAAGTTAATAATGAAGACTAAGAAAATGAGCTGAGTTAATAAAAGACTTAACACTGAGACAGAGAAAGACAATAATGATAAAATTGAGAGAAAGACTAAAGAGAATGAGCTTTTCTTCACGATAGAGATAACTGAAGAGAATGATCTAGCTAACGAAGCAAAGTGAAAGGCTCAGAAACATAGAAAAATAATGATATACATGAGTGGCTGAGATAATTAAAATGAGACAAGGACAATGAAACAAGACTGAAAAAAGAAGCTCAAGAAAGACACCAAGAGACTGAGACTGAGAGCATTAGACTAAGAAAATATGAATGAAAGGCTGAGAAATTAAATAATAACCCAAACTGAAGAAGCCGATATGAAAGCTGAGACAAAGATAGAAATGAAGAAACAAGGACTAGGAGACCGAGAGACCGAGAGAGTAAAATTGTGAAAATGATTGTAACTGAAAGGGAAGAACACAAGCAAGACGCCCCATCAGTTCGTAAGAGTAGTTCTGTAGACGCCCATGTTGCATAGTCAAAAAAAAAATCATGAAACTTATGTTGCAATAAGAATGAAACAAAATATTACTTCCAGATACGCCAAAAACCATGCATATAATAGTAGCTTTGATTTACAGAAAAAACCCATGTATATACTACTAGCTTTCATTCACATATTTGCAGACTGACAAAAACGCCCGAAAATAACAAAAACGCAAGCACATGCACTTGATCACAGATAACACGTGATTTCAGAGGTCCAGCAAATCTGAAATCAACTCATGGTCGACTCACTTATACAGCAACAACAGCAGCCAAAACTCACTAGTACTGAATATGCTCTCCTTTTGTCTAGTACATCAACCTGACACTGAGATCCCTACTACTAACAGCATCAATAAAGAAGGAACACTGAAACGACTCAGACTATTCAAACCCTATATGAAATTCAGTTGAAAAATGGAAACAATGGGCTGCCTAAACACACATACGAGATGCTTTGCTAGTGGTGCTCTGTGCGTATGCGTGCACTACCTTGAATCCTTACTCCACCATCACAGCTCCGACAACTACATCGGGAGCTCCCCGACAGACGAGCAACAACTGAATCAAATGAACTAGGAACAAGCATACGTACCGACAACAAAAATATATCATGGGGGCATCCGTAAGAGAGAATCGATTCAACTAAGAACAACAAATCCATGTATTCGCGATCACCCTTCCACTAAGAATAACAAAATTAGATCAGATCCGTGCACAAATCCTACATGTTTGTGAGCTGAAAATAGAAACAGGTTCAACGAAGAAGAAACGTACCCATGCCGCCGACTACGCAAGCTCCTGCCACCTCCTCGAAATGATGGTCGCTCGCTGGAACCTTCGCAATGGAGGACACCAACTTCTCGTCCTCCACGTAGACCCATTCTTCTGTCAAAAACATGGGGAGACAAGCGAACGGACTCCTCCCGGCACCTCGCTCCGGCAGCCTTCCTCAATTCAATCCCCGCCACGGAAGAACCAGGCCAGGCCCTCCACCCATGCGAGAGGCCACCACCACTACGACTCCGCCCAGCCCCAGCGAGCGGACTCCTCCCGACACCTCGCTCCGGCAGCCTTCCCCGATTCAACCACCTCCGCGGAAGTACCAGCCGCTCCGCCCGTGCGAGAGGCCACCACCACGGCTCCGCCTTCGTCTGGAACTCTCTCTCCCCCTGACAGAGGAAAGGGGAAAGGGGAAAGCGAACTAGCTACTGGAAAAAACTAGAAATAAACCGGACCAACTAAAAACCAGGAGAAATAAACCAGACAATTACCGATGTGGGCAGATGTGCGAGCTCACTTCAAGATTCGCGCCAGACTTAGGAACGAACGGCAAAGGATCTGACTTGAAGCGAATTGTGATTTCATCTAGCTGAAATTTAGGAAAGGTTTTCTTTTTTTGTCTTTCCCTTTTTTTGTTTTCTTTTCCTCCATCATTTGTCGCACAACTGAGGTTTATTGAGTTGGATGCTGCCTATTGCCACATCCTAGCCTCAGCCACGCCCTTGCATGGCAACGATACATTGTTGAAAGGTAGCAAAAAGGCCTATCACCGGTGTACCTCTTGGTGCGCTGACAGTAACTCAATTTATCACCGGCGCACCAGCCTAATGCATCGATGGTATATTTTTAAAAATTTAAAAGAAGATGAATCTAGATCTAGATCAGATCTCGTCGTGTTGTCTTCTTCACGTTCTTTACCGTGGCCAGTGAGGGTTGAGGAGGTGGGTCATCGGGCGGGAGGTTGATACGTCTCAAACGTATCTATAATTTTTTATGCTCCATACTTGTTTTACACCAATTCATATATGATTTGCTTACACTTCAATGAACTTTTATATGATTTCCGGTACAAACCTATTAACAAGATGCCACGGTGTCAGTTCCCTGTTTTCTGCTGTTTTTGTATTTCGGAAAAGTTGTACAAGAAATATTCTCGGAATTGGACGAAACAAAATCCGAAGTCAATATTTTACCGAAACGAAGACGAAGTCCGGAGGGGGGACGAAGAGGCGCACCAGAGCGCCCACACCA
The DNA here is from genome assembly GCA_030979885.1 of Lolium multiflorum. Lineage (NCBI taxonomy): Eukaryota > Viridiplantae > Streptophyta > Magnoliopsida > Poales > Poaceae > Lolium > Lolium multiflorum. The sequence goes on from CM061749.1 coordinate 346,666,552, forward strand.
CCCCTAGGTGCGGCCTAGGGCTGGCCCGCGCCTAGGGTAGGTGTGGGGCCCACAGCCCCCCGACCTGAATCATCCGCCTATTCATACATCTTCTCGGAAAAATCCTGGATACCGAGCCTCCATCCACGAAAAGTTCCGTCGCGCCGCCATCGCGAAGCCATCTCGGGGGATTCGCTCTTCCCGCACTGCGCCGGAGGAAATCATCCCCGGAGGCATGTACATCGCCATGCCCGCCTCCGAAGTGATGCGTGAGTAGTTCATCCTTGGACTATGGGACCATAGCAGTAGCTAGATGGTTATCTTCTCCACTTTGTGCTTCATGTATCGATCTTGTGAGCTGCCCTACATGATCAAGATCATCTTTATGTAATCATCTATGTTTGGTTTGCTGGGATCTGATGAATATTGTGTACTATGTTGAGATTGATTATATATTCATGTCATATGTTATTTGTGATCTTGCATGCTTTCCGTTGCTAGTAGAAACTCTGGCCAAGTGGACACTTGTGACTCTAAGCGGGGGTATTTATGCTCGATAGTAGGTTCATGCCTCTAGTTTCCTGGGAGAGTGACTTTATAACTTCTAAGCTTGTAGATGTGTTGTTGCTAGTAGGGATAACCCAACAATGTTTTATCCAACGGTAATTCTATTGTTTACTTTATACACATTGCTTAATGCGATAGTCTGTTGCTTGCAACTTTATATTGGAAGGGGTGCGGACGCTAACCTGAAGGTGGATTATTAGTCATAGACACAGTTCGATTACGGTCTATGTATTATGTTGTAAAGCCCAATACCAAATTACATAGTAATCATCTTGTCATGTATCGATCGATATTATGTAAATTGCCCAGCTGTAATTTGTTTACCCAACATGCTATTTTCTTTATGGAGAGACACCTCTAGTGAACTGTGGACCCCGGTCCTAATTCCTTTACTGATAAATTCAACTGCAATCATGTTCTGTTTACTTTCTGCAAACATCTCCTTCCATTCGATACGTCTAATCCTTTGTGTTCATCAAACCGGTGAGATTGACAACATCACTGCAAGTTGGGGCAAAGTACTTTGGTTATATTGTGCGCAACGAAGATAGAGTCCGGAACGGGGACAAAGTGGAGCCATAGGACAGCCAGACCACCCCACTGCGCGGCTTGGGTGTGGCCCGCGCTTAGGGGTGGTGTGGGCCCCCCAGGCGGCCACTGACATCGCCTCCTCCTCCTATTTATTTAGGATCTCTGGAAAACCATGGATAACCGAGCCTCCATCCACGAAAAGTTCCGTCGCGGCCGCCATCGCAAAACCCATCTCGGGGGGTTCTGAAGCTCTTCTCGACACCCTGCCGGAGGGGGAAATCATCACCGGAGCCATCTACATCGCCATGCCCGCCTCCGAAGTGATGCGTGAGTAGTCCATCCCTAGATTATGGATCCATAGAAGTATCTAGATGGTTGTCTTCTCCAATTTGTGCCTCATGTTTAGATCTTGTGAGCTGCCCTACATGATCAAGATCATCCTTATGTAATCTTACATGTTGTGTTTGCTGGGATCCGATGAATATTGTATACTATGTTGAGGTCGATTATATATTCATGTCATATGCTATTTGTGATCTTGCATGCTCTCCATTGCTAGTAGATACTCTAGCCAAGTAGATGCTTATGACTCCAAGAGGCGGTATTTATGCTCGATAGTAGGTTCATGCCTCTAGTTTTCTGGAAGAGTGACAATAACTTCTAAGATTGTAGATGTGCTGTTGATACTAGGGAGAAAACAACAATGTTTTATCCAAGGGTAATTCTATTGTTTACTTTACACACATTGCTTAATGTGATAATCTGTTGCTTGCAACTTAATACTGAAAGGGGTTTGGACGATAATCGAAAGATGAATTATTAGTCGTAGACGCAGTTGAATTACGGTCTATATATTATTTTGTAATGCCCAAAAAAATCTCATAGTAATCATGTTGTCATGTATGGTCGATATTCTGTCAATTGCCCAGTTGTAATTTGTTCACCCAACATGCTATTTATCTTTATGGAGAGACACCTCAAGTGAACTGTGGACCACGGTCATTTCCTTTACACTGATAAATTCAACCATTGCAATCCTGCTATGTTTACTTACTGCAATTCATGTTCTGTTTAATTAGTGCAAACATCTCTTTCCACTCAATACGTCTAATTCGTCGTGTTCAGCAAACCGGTGAGATTGACAACCTCACTTTGGAACAAAGTACTTTGGTTGTGTTGTGTGCATGTTCCATGTTGTTGCTGATGCCGGTAGTGCGCCCTGCCACTAGTCAGCTAGCAACACCTTTAGAAGTTACGCATTTCTCCTACTAGCCGATTAAACATTGGTTTCGTACCGAGGAAAAACTTGCTGCTGTGCTCATCACACCTTCCTCTTGGGGTTTCCTGACCGTTTCCACAACAACACCAAGCAAGATTATCTGGCGCCATCACCGGAGCACCATCAAGATTTTCTGGCACCGTTGTCGGGGAGAAAGAGGGTTTCTGTAAGGGGAGTCTCTCATCTCCAATCTCTTTAGTTTGTTATAGTTTTGCTTAGTTTACTTTATTCTGTTTTGTTTGCTTTATTATATAAAAAATACAAAAAATAGTTTCTTTTATAGTCATCTTTATATCAAAAACACAAAAAATTAGTTTCTATTATAGTTGTTATTCCTGTTGCTTAGTTTATTCCATGCTTACTTTCAATGTTGATGTTTATTTTTTTATTTTCACTAGTTAGGCTTAATGAAAAACAACAACAAAATTAGAGAACTTTATAGTGTTTATCTTGAGTTAGGACATGAAGTGTTCGAAGAGAAAATTAAAAAAACCTATGTAACTTTATCTGCATGCTAATGACAATGATATTAGTATGAATTCTTTGAACACCATTATTTCTAATGCTATGGGAAAATCTAAACTTGGAGAAGCTAGTTTTCATGAAAATGATCTTTTTTACTTCCCCGCTTTAGAAGAGAAAATTTGCTATGATGACAATGATGAATATGATATTATCACCGAAGAAGAACGGGGCTGCCACCTCGACATCCGTCTCAGCCACGTGCACCTCACCGTCTAGGGTTGTCGATCCGCAACAGTAGGAGATCCCATCGCATGGGGGTGAAAGGCCCGCATTTCCACCCGCCACTCGAGTACATGAATTCCCGCCACCACCGTCACCTGTGTATGCTTTGCCCGGTGACTTCCCGCCACGGAGTTTGAGGGGGTGGTGCGGCGGTTGGGATCTAGATCGCTCGAGCCGTCCCCTAGGGTGATGCGAGCGACCGGTTGAAACTCATAGCCATTACTCAAGTCCTTTTTGTAAACAAATATGATGTGACATTACACTTTTTTTCCTGAAAAGCAAAATATTTTCCATAATTTATTGAATAAGAAGAAGAGTATTAGAGGTTTGAATATGTTTCCAATCTGAAACTCATACTAGGACTAGCCCGTTTCTCTTTGAAGTTATGTAGGGCTAGCACAATTGCCCGTGCGTTTGCATTGGGTGAGAAAAATATTTAGACACAAATAAATATAAAATTATCTTCTGCAACTTTACTCTCTTCTTGTTTGTTCCTCAGCTTTCCAGTGAGATGCAACCACTATAATTTTTGTGTATAGCTCATCTCTAGTTCAGTTAACTGATAATTGTGAAGTATTTTATATTGCTTATTTCATCTAAATTTGAAACTAACGCTTTGCGTTTGGATGTTTGCATTGGGGGTCTAGGTATTGTATTGGATTGAATGTCTAATATCTAGGATATTGATATTGAGACCCAATATCAATGTTTCTGTTTGGATGTGTTAAATATTTGGAATCCATACTAGATATTGAAGTTGAATGCCAAAAGTTGTTTGGATGTTAAAAGTGATAAATTGCAGTTCTACTGTTTCATGTATGGTAAAAAATTGTACGCAACAGGCACAATATTTTAGCTGAAATACATAAGAGCTCAAGCCTTTTCAGTGGGCGCAAGGGGTCGGTCTGGCACGAAACGCTGATGCGCTTTCCATGTGGCCACAAGCATCACGGAGAAGCAGCAGGAGGAACGCTCGATGCAGCTGTAGCATCGAGGGCATCGGCGTGGAGCCAGACACGCATCTGTGCCTCCATCCCGCGCGCGTACACGCAGCCGCGCCATGCTGCCCCGCTGGTCGTGGTGCCTATCACCGGCGTGCACGCTGCCGAGGCACGACCCCTATTGGTGACCCTGCTTGCCGGCACATCCAGGCTATCTGCAACGCCGGACCGCTGCAGATGGCAGCACCCGTACATCTTATTTTTCGTGAACTGGTGCTAGCACTGCTCGTCAGCGATGGAGGCACAAGGCAGGGGAGACCGATCCGTCAGCGGCAGACGTCGGAGGCAGGAAGACGGAATCAGGGCCACAAGATGGGAGGGTCGGGAAACCACAAGAGAGAGAGCCGCGAGAGGCCGACGACGCTGTTCAGAGCCGTAGAAGGAGGGCGGGTACCTGCGCCGCCAAGGCGCTTGCCGAGCGAGCTTCCGCGTGGGAGTTCGCAAGCGGAGGGAGCATGAGAGAGGTCGAACCGGTGCGGATCGAGCGAATACACAGCAATGTCTAGCCTAACCCCTCGACATTCGGTCTCCCCTTATTTTGCCGTTCGGACTTGGTCCAGATATTGAGACCGAATACCGAGCTTCAATACGGTGACCAGCCAAACACAGGAAATTGAGGTATTCGGGCCTCAATCCTCCCGAATATCCAATGCCAAGGCTCAAAGCAAACATCCAAACGAACCGTTAAGGTTTTATCTAGTGGCAAAGTAGGGTTTTTTTCCTGGTAGCAGAAATCATGTTTTTCCTATCAAATAGCCAGGGGAAAATGTCCAAATTGCAACAAGTGCAGTATATATCCCAATGGAAGTAAATAGGGTTGATTATATTTAAAGTTTCCAGTCCATGGAATATAACATGATCTATTTTCTCAATTTCCATATCATCCCAGTTTTTTATCCTACTGGAAAAAAATCCCCAGTAACATGGCCCGGAGGTTGGGTCGCTCGGGAAATCCCGCCACCAGGCCCATCGGCTGCCCAGAAGCTCCGCCTCGCCGTCATCCTCCTAATGATCGGATGTACATGCCGCACGGCACCCGCGAACGACGGCGACGAAGAAGGTCAGGGAAGAGCAGGATGGAAGCTCTCTTGCCGGAGTCAGTGCAACGCGTACCGAATAACAGGCCCCAGTCTAGAGATTTGCAAGGTCTGGGCGTCGACGTTGAGGGCATGGCCGCGGTGGCGTGACCGGTGACCCACGGCAGGGCGTGTCGACGCTGACAACGGCAAACTCATACTACAACTAGGCCTTTTTTTTCAAAGTTATGTACTCCCGCCGGACAAAAATAATCGACCTGAAGTTAAACTTACCAAGTACACCATGCATGCATGTTGGGACGTCGATTAAAAAAGAACGAAGGTATGCTCCCTTTAGTTTGAACTGTAACTTTGATATATTTTGGAATGTCAAAAAATTTCAACCGAAAATTTCATGTGTACGTCTTCAAATGCTAAGTGCGCATAAAGTCTTTACATAAAAAATCAACTTGTCGTTTGGGCTGTGTAAAAAAAGGCAAAATTGAGTGCTAAAAATAAGGTTTTTCTTAGACTTGTTTTGTCTTTTTACATCGATCACAAAAAATATCGGTTTGTCGCGAAACTGCACGGACGCACATTGATTGTTAAGATGTACATGCTAATTTTTTTGTTAGAATTTTTTAATAATTAGAAATATATTTTTTGGGTGGAGGGAGCATATACACCCAAGAACCGAATTAAATTTCCGCGAAGGTAGCAGGAATGTAATGTAGGATTAGTAGAGTCGTTCGTGGATGAAACAAACTCTGTTCGGCAGGCGGAAACCAAAGGGATTCCAACTAACGTTCACATCCGCCTCCCCATCCATCGTGTACGTACAACATGCGATCGACCCATCAGGTGGATCCATCGATCGATAAAATTCTCGCCCACGTAAAAAAGAAGGAATACTGCTCCCGTAGGACGGTGGACTCTCCGATATAAAAGCATGCTCCCCTAGGACGGTGGACTCTCCCCTATAAAAACATGCTCCTATGACGGTGGACTCTCTCATATAAAAGCAACCATTAGGCAACGGTTTTCAGCCGCAAAAAGTTTCGACGAAGATTGCTGGTGATGGGGCCGAACTTGGTAGCCATGGTCGCCCTTGCCTGCCTGATCATATCGGTAGCCACGGCTGAACAGATCAAGACCACCAACACGACCTCTAGCTACCATCTCCCGCTGCCCGACGGTGTCAGCGGCGCCGAGAGCCTCGCGTTTTACGGCAAGGATGGGATCTACACCGGCGTCTCCGACGGCCGTGTTCTCAAGTGGCGTGGCCGCGCCGCCGGCTGGAGCACCTTCGCGTATAACTCCAATTTCAGGTTGGTATATAGTATTAATAAGCATCGCATAGCAAAATAAATTGGGATTAGTTAGATGTATTTTAATTTTGTGTGACTTGCGCCTGTAGGAAACTTCCTCTATGCTCAGATTCTTCGGTGTCGTCGCAAGAGAAGGAGAGCAAATGCGGGCGATCGCTTGGTGTCGAGTTCTACAGGAAAACCGGCGAACTATACATCGCGGATGCATACTTTGGGCTCATGAAGGTAGGGCCGAACGGAGGTGAAGCCGAGGTGCTAGCGAAAGAGGCGGACGGTGTCCCCTTCCACTTTGTCAACGGCCTCGCGGTTGATCAGGCTACCGGCGATGTCTACTTCACCGATAGTAGCCTCAACTTCACTCGGAGGTACACCTGATCATGTCGCAATTTACTCGTGACAAGCACAGCAGTTTGAGTTAGCAGTAATTTATAGATACGAGTAGCAATTATGGGTGTGATGGATCTATATATATGTGCAGGTTTAACTTGGGGATAACGATCACCAACGACACCAGCGGTCGCCTGCTCAAGTACGAAGCACAGACAAAGCATGTCACGGTGCTCGAGGCCGATCTCCCGTACCCGAACGGCGTTGCGCTCAGCCGTGACAGTAAGCATCTGGTGGTGGCGCTCACGTGGCCATGCCAGGTGTTCAGGTACTGGCTCAAGGGACCCATGGCCGGCAAGTATGAGCTCTTCGCGGAGCTCCCCGGGTACCCGGACAACGTGAGGCCAGACAACCAAGGTGGTTTCTGGGTGGCGCTGAACCGGGAGAGGCTGCAGCAGGCTCCGGTGAAGAAGCATTTGGTCGGCGTGCGTCTAAACTCTGACGGCAAGGAGGTCGAGGAGCTGACGGCCGTCTGGGATGTCACGCTCAGCGAGGTCGCGACCTTCAACGGCAAGCTCTGGCTCGGCTCCGTCGACCTTGACTACATCGGCGTGCTTGCTATTTGATTTAAGGTTTACGTGCTAGGTTCGGTTTATTACAGTATCGTCGTTGCCGATCTTCTAATTAGCTACTAGAAGAAGAAGAGTTAAAAATCTAGTTTCGAATGGTTTCATGTCAACCTGTATTCATTTCTATACAGATGTAATATTAGTGGATATATACATTGCACACTCGTATTAATTTTCTTTCTGTTCAATCTTTCAAATTCGCATGTATTTAAGATTGTCAGGAAGAGATGAAACAAGACAACAAAAACGTGTTTAGCGGTGCAGCGCAATTCTTCCATCGGAAAAGCTAAAATGATATATAATTGTGATGCTTATTCGAAGGGGCGTATTGGGTGTTGCGGGAGATTTTTTACCGGATCGCCACATCCTCCAGCTGACATGTGTCCATATCTGACCTAAAACCCACAATTACTTCTACGTAGCGGAAACTTTTTTTTTTTGCTTGAACATGGCAAAAAATTGTTTGACAAAAAGCAAAAGAAAATACCCTTAGACGACCTTGTCAGACATATGGTAGAAAATCCCCAAAAAAACGTGATTCCCAATGTAGCAAATGTGGAGTATCGTTGGTAGCAGCCCTGGCCACCGGTGGTAGCAACTCCGTACAACACTTGCAGCATCGCCTGACCCTAGCATGTAGAATCATCGGCCACATCCCATCGCAGCGTCGAGCACCACTGGTAGAAACCCCGGCTATTGTTGGTAGCAAATGTGCCCAGCACTTGCAGCATCGTCGACCCTACCTTCACAACATCCAACTCCTGGTCTCTTCGTCTCCAACTCAAGAGTCGTCGAAGTCCCTGCATGGTGGGTTACCGGCTCACCTTTAGCCCCAATCCAACCTCAATGGCTATCGTGGCGGCGTTGGATGTTGCTCCGCCCACACGTGCACCAAATGTTGTTGCACGAGACGACACGGCAGGACTCCCCTTCCCCAACATCCAATCATCTGCCATGGCTCGCACTGGACGCTACTTTGTGCTTGCATCGACTTTTGCTTCTTAGAAGGGCACCCGCATCGACGACCCATGCACTACCCACCAGCGACCAAAAACCCCACGCCACCATGGTGTCCGCCCCCATTCTGTGTGACTCCCTCGTCAATAAGATCCTCTGATCCCCTTGACGTGGGCATGACCCGTCGGTTTCCCACTCTTAACATACCTCAGAGCATCTGCACTGGCGCGCCCCAAATAGACGCCGGAAGGGGCGCCGGCACCTCCGTTTGGGGGACACCGGCACATCATCCTCCATTTGGGGGAGCTGCTCCCACACCGGCGCCTGATACGTCTCAAACGTATATATAATTTCTTATGTTCCATGCTACTTTTATGATGATACTTACATGTTTTATACACATTATATGTCATTATTTTGCATTTTCCGGCACTAACCTATTAACGAGATGCCGAAGAGCCAGTTGTTGTTTTCTGCTGTTTTGGTTTCAGAAATCCTAGTAAGGAAATATTCTCGGAATTGGACGAAATCAACGCCCAGGGTCCTATTTTTGGACGAAGCTTCCAGAAGTCCGAGGGAGAGACAAAGTGGGGCCACGAGGTGGCGACACGCCAGGGCGGCGCGGCCCAGGCCCTGGCCGCGCCGACCTATGGTGTGGGCCCTCGTGTGGCCCCCCGCGTTGCCCTTCCGCCTACTTAAAGCCTTCGTCGCGAAACCCCCAGAGCCACGATACGAGAAAACATACCGAGACGCCGCCGCCAATCCCATCTCGGGGACTGGAGATCGCCTCCGGCACCCTGCCGGAGAGGGGAATCATCTCCCGGAGGACTCTACACCGTCATGGTCGCCTCCGGATTGATGTGTGAGTAGTTCACCCTGGACTATGGGTCCATAGCAGTAGCTAGATGGTTGTCTTCTCCTCATTGTGCTATCATTGTCGATCTTGTGAGCTGCCTATCATGATCAAGATCATCTATCTGTAATGCTACATGTGTGTTTGTTGGGATCCGATGAATAGAGAATACTATGTTATGTTGATTATCAATCTATGTGTTGTTTATGATCTTGCATGCTCTCCGTTACTAGTAGATGCTTTGGCCAAGTTGATGCTTGTAACTCCAAGAGGGAGTATTTATGCTCGATAGTGGGTTCATGTCTCCGTGAATCTGGGGGAGTGACAGCAACCTCTAAGGTTATGGATGTGTTGTTGCCACTAGGGATAAAACATTGATGCTATGTTCGAGGATATAGTTATTGATTACATTACGCACCATACTTAATGCAATTGTCTGGTGCTTGCAACTTAATACCGGAAGGGGTTCGGATGATAACCTGAAAGTGGACTTTTTAGGCATAGATGCATGCTGGATAGCGGTCTATGTACTTTGTCGTAATGCCCAATTGAATCTCACAATACTCATCATGTCATGTATGTGCATTGTCATGCCTTCTCTATTTGTCAATTGCCCAACTGTAATTTGTTTACCCAATATGCTATTTCTTATGGGAGAGACACCTCTAGTGAACTGTGGACCCCGGTCCATTCTTTTACATCGAATACAATCTACTGCAATACATGTTCTACTGTTTTCTGCAAACAATCATCATCCACACTATACATCTAATCCTTTGTTACAGCAAGCGGTGGGATTGACAACCTCACTGTTTCGTTGGGGCAAAGTACTTTGGTTGTGTTGTGCAGGTTCCACATTGGCGCCGGAATCTCTGGTGTTGCGCACTACATCTCGCCGCCATCAACCTTCAACGTGCTTCTTGGCTCCTACTGGTTCGATAACCTTGGTTTCTTTCTGAGGAAAAACTTGCTGCTGTGCGCATGACACCTTCCTCTTGGGGTTCCCAACGAACGTGTGTCTACACGCCATCAAGCTCTTTTTCTGGCGCCGTTGCCGGGGAGATCAAGACACGCTGCAAGGGGAGTCTTCACAATCCAATCTCTTTACTTTGTTTTTGTCTTACTTTATTTTATTTACTACTTTGTTTGCTGCACTAAAACAAAACACAAAAAAATTAGTTGCTAGTTTTACTTTATTTACTGTCTTGCATGCTATATCAAAAACACAAAAAAAAATTAGTTACCTGCATTTTATTTCTGTTACCATGTCTAGTTCTGCACTTGTTACTTCTTCACCTGAAGAATTAGTCTTCACTTTTAAACAAGGGGATGAGGAGAGTTTTAAAGATGCTTGGTCCAGAATTTTTACTTCTTATCGCAAAACTGAACCACAAATGACTCTAAGTTTACTCCTTAGTAACTTCTATTTTGGGCTTATGATTCGCTATAGATATTCTTTGGATGCTTTAGTGGGAGGAGATTTCCTTCATTGCAATGGGGATCAAGCTTTTAATGCCATAAAGAAGTTGGTTGCATCACATGATTCAGCTAATAACTTTGATTCAGCCCTTATTAATATTTATAATAGATTAAACACTCTTGAGACAAGTGCATCTTGCTTGAATGAAAATTATAGATATGTTCGTAACCGTCTTGATCAAGTTTTAGTGAACTCTGAACCTTCATTATGGGATCCTACTATTAAAATTGTTATCGGTGACCAAACTCTTCATGCCAATTGTGGTATTATGTCTGAATTTTGCCTAATGCCTAAGAGTATTCATGAATCTTTGAAACTTCGGGATTTCGTCGAAGGGGGAGAAGGAATAACTCTTATTGATAACTCTGTTATAAACCCTAAGGGAATAGCTGCAGGTGTGCATACAACCATTCTTGGAAGAACAATATCCATTGATTATCTTGTTATTGAATGTGTAGGAACAGGACAAATCACACTTGGAAGATCCTGCTGAAACTATTGGGAGCAGTCATAGATATGGGAGAAGGCACCATGAAATTCACCTCTACACCAGGGGGAAGACATATATTCCCTAAAGCAAAGGGTAAGAAAAAGAACAAGAAAGGTAAGGGCAAAGCCCAAGGTAAGGTTGATACACCATCTCTTGATAACACTTGATACACACTTTCTGCGCCTAGCTGAAAGGCGTTAAAGAAAAGCGCTTATGGGAGACAACCCATGTTTTTACTACAGTAATTTTGTTTTATATTTGAGTCTTGGAAGTTGTTTACTACTGTAGCAACCTCTCCTTATCTTAGTTTTATTGCATTGTTGTGCCAAGTAAAGTCTCTAATAGAAGTATGATACTAGATTTGGATTACTGCGCAGAAACAGTTTTCTTTGCTGTCACGAATCTGGGTCTAATTCTCTTTAGGTAGCTCAGAAAATTATGCCAATTTACGTGAGTGATCCTCAGATATGTACACAACTTTCATTAGTTTTAAGTTTTTTCATCTGAGCAAGTCTGGTGCCTGATAAAAATTCGTCTTTACGAACTGTTCTGTTTTGACAGATTCTGCCTTTTATTTTGCATTGCCTGTTTTATCATGCTTGATGGATTTTTCGATTCCATTGATTTTCAGTAGCTTTGTGCAATGTCCACAAGTATAAAGAATGATTGTGTCACCTCTGAATATGTGAATTTTAATTGTGCACTAACCCTCTAATGAGTTGCTTTGAGTTTGGTGTGGAGGAAGTTTTCAAGGATCAAAAGAGGAGGATGATATACACTATGATCAAGGAGAGTGAAAGCTCTAAGCTTGGGGATGCCCGGTGGTTCACCCCTGCATATATCAAGAAGACTCAAGCGTCTAAGCTTGGGATGCCCAAGGCATCCCCTTCTTCATCGACAACATTATCAGGTTCCTCTAGTGAAACTATATTTTTATTCCATCACATCGTATGTACTTTACTTGGAGCGTCTGTTTGTTTTTGTTTTTGTTTTTGTTTAGTTTGAATAAAGTTGGATCCTAGCATTCATTGTGTGGGAGATATACACGCTCCGCTGTTGCATATGGACACATATGTCCTTAGCTTTACTCATAATATTCATGGCGAAAGTTTCTTCTTCGTTAAATTGTTATATGGTTGGAATTGGAAAATGATATATATGTGGTAATTGGTATAACATCTTGAATAATGTGATACTTGGCAATTGTTGTGCTCATGTTTAAGCTCTTGCATCATATACTTTGCACCCATTAATGAAGAAATACATAGAGCATGCTAAAATCTGATTTGCATGTTTGGTTTTTCTAAGGTCTAGATAATTTCTAGTATTGAGTTTGAACAACAAGGAAGACGGTATAGAGTCTTATAATGTTTACAATATGTCTTTTATGTGAGTCTTGCTGTACCGGTTCATCCTTGTGTTTGTTTCAAATAACCTTGCTAGCCTAAACCTTGTATCGAGAGGAATACTTCTCATGCATCCAAAATCCTTGAGCCAACCACTATGCCATTTGTGTCCACCATACCTACCTACCACATGGTATTTCTCCGCCATTCCAAAGTAAATTGCTTGAGTGCTACCTTTAAAATTTCCATTCTTTACCTTTACAATATATAGCTCATGGGACAAATAGCTTAAAAACTATTGTGGTATTGAATATGTACTTATGCACTTTATCTCTTATTAAGTTGCTTGTTGTGCGATAACCATGTTTCTGGGGACGCCATCAACTATCTTTGTTGAATATCATGTGAGTTGCTATGCATGTCCGTCTTGTCTGAAGTAAGAGAGATCTACCACTTTTATGGTTAGAGCATGCATATTGTTAGAGAAGAACATTGGGCCGCTAACTAAAGCCATGATCCATGGTGGAAGTTTCAGTTTTGGACATATATCCTCAATCTCATATGAGAACATTAATTGTTGCTACATGCTTATGCATTAAAGAGGAGTCCATTATCTGTTGTCTATGTTGTCCCGGTATGGATGTCTAAGTTGAGAATAACCAAAAGCGAGAATCCAATGCGAGCTTTCTCCTTAGACCTTTGTACAGGCGGCATAGAGGTACCCCATTGTGACACTTGGTTAAAACATGTGTATTGCAATGATCCGGTAGTCAAGCTAATTAGGACAAGGTGCGGGCACTATTAGTATACTATGCATGAGGCTTGCAACTTGTAAGATATAATTTACATAACTCATATGCTTTATTACTACCGTTGACAAAATTGTTTCTTGTTTTCAAAATAAAAGCTCTAGCACAAATATAGCAATCGATGCTTTCCTCTTTGAAGGACCATTCTTTTACTTTTATGTTGAGTCAGTTCACCTATCTCTTTCTACCTCAAGAAGCAAACACTTGTGTGAACTGTGCATTGATTCCTACATACTTGCATATTGCACTTGTTATATTACTCTATGTTGACAATATCCATGAGATATACATGTTACAAGTTGAAAGCAACTGCTGAAACTTAATCTTCCTTTGTGTTGTTTCAATGCTTTCTACTTTGAATTATTGCTTTATGAGTTAACTCTTATGCAAGACTTATTGATGCTTGTCTTTAAGTACTATTCATGAAAAGTCTTTGCTTTATGATTCAGTTGTTTACTCATGTCATTACCATTGTTTTGATCGCTGCATTCATTACATGTGCTTACAATAGTATGATCAAGGTTATGATGGCATGTCACTTAAGAAATTATCTTTGTTATCGTTTACCTACTCGGGATGAGTAGGAACTAAGCTTGGGGATGCTTGATACGTCTCAAACGTATCTATAATTTCTTATGTTCCATGCTACTTTTATGATGATACTCACATGTTTTATACACATTATATGTCATTATTATGCATTTTCCGGCACTAACCTATTAACGAGATGCCGAAGAGCCAGTTGCTGTTTTCTGCTGTTTTTGGTTTCAGAAATCCTAGTAAGGAAATATTCTCGGAATTGGACGAAATCAACGCCCGGGGTCCTATTTTTGGACGAAGCTTCCAGAAGTCCGAGGGAGAGATAAAGTGGGGCCACGAGGTGGCGACACGCCAGGGCGGCGGCCCAGGCCCTGGCCGCGCCGACCTATGGTGTGGGCCCCGTGTTGCCCTTCCGCCTACTTAAAGCCTTCGTCGCGAAACCCCGGTACCGAGAGCCACGATACGAGAAAACATACGAGACGCCGCCGCCGCCAATCCCATCTCGGGGGATTACGGAGATCGCCTCCGGCACCTGCCGGAGAGGGGAATCATCTCCCGGAGGACTCTACACCGCCATGGTCGCCTCCGGATTGATGTGTGAGTAGTTCACCCTGGACTATGGGTCCATAGCGGTAGCTAGATGGTTGTCTTCTCCTCATTGTGCTATCATTGTCGGATCTTGTGAGCTGCCTATCATGATCAAGATCATCTATCTGTAATGCTACATGTGTGTTTGTTGGGATCCGATGAATAGAGAATACTATGTTATGTTGATTATCAATCTATGTGTTGTTTATGATCTTGCATGCTCTCCGTTACTAGTAGATGCTTTGGCCAAGTTGATGCTTGTAACTCCAAGAGGGAGTATTTATGCTCGATAGTGGGTTCATGTCTCCGTGAATCTGGGGGAGTGACAGCAACCTCTAAGGTTATGGATGTGTTGTTGCCACTAGGGATAAAACATTGATGCTATGTTCGAGGATATAGTTATTGATTACATTACGCACCATACTTAATGCAATTGTCTGTTGCTTGCAACTTAATACCGGAAGGGGTTCAGATGATAACCTGAAAGTGGACATTTTAGGCATAGATGCATGCTGGATAGCGGTCTATGTACTTTTTCGTAATGCCCAATTAAATCTCACAATACTCATCATGTCATGTATGTGCATTGTCATGCCCTCTCTATTTGTCAATTGCCCAACTGTAATTTGTTTACCCAATATGCTATTTCTTATGGGAGAGACACCTCTAGTGAACTGTGGACCCCGGTCCTGTTATCACCAGAATTTGACCGAGTCAGAGGTGGGCCGCGATCAAGATGGGCTTGAAGAATATATGTAAGGAAGGAATACATGAATCGGCCTTATTTGCAAAGTTTGGGCTAGTCCGCCCGTGTATCTGTAATATAGTAGGATATGTATCGATTAGATAGAGTTTGGCCCGTGCCCGGTTGGGATTACTCCCACGATTAGAAAGTCTACGGACTATAAATATGTATCTAGGGTTTATGGAATAAACAACAACCAACGTTCAACCAACAAATCAATCTCGGCGCATCGCCAACTCCTTCGTCTCGAGGGTTTCTACCGGTAAGCGACATGCTGCCTAGATCGCATCTTGCGATCTAGGCAGCACAAGCTCCACGTTGTTCATGCGTTGCTCGTCTGAAGCCTTTTTGATGGCGAGCAACGTAGTTATCATAGATGTGTTAGGGTTAGCATAGTTCTTCGTATCATATGCTTCGTAGTGCAACCCTAGCATATCGCCCTTACACCTATCTTAGGTGTAGGGGCGGCACCCCTTGATCATGATTTAGTAGATTCGATCCGTTACGGTTGCTCCTTGATTTTTCAAGGATTAGTTTATCTGCAATAGTTAGGCCTTATAAGGGGCTGGAGGATCCAGCGGCACGTAGGGTGTCGTTCGCAAGTCCTAGACAGGATGTTCCGGGGATCAACCTCGTGTTGGTTTTTAGGCCTTGTCTAGGATCGGCTTACGATCACCGTGCGTGGCCGCGAGGCCCAATCCTGAGTAGGATGTTCCGATTATGCGGTGAAAACCCCAAATCGTCGGATCTTATTAGCTTTATCTTGATCAAGCAGGACCACCATATATTCGTGCACCTCGTACGAATCATGGGTGGATCGGCTCCCATGAGCCGATTCACAGGATAACCTGAGAGCCGATCGAGGCTCGTATTTAATGTTTACGTGTATGCAATGCAGGAAACTAAGCGAGGCATCTCCATCACCTTCCTGACCAGGTATAGGTCAGTGTGGCACGCCCTAGCATCAGCATCGGACGTGTGACCGGAAAGCTTTGCGGGCCATCGCTCGGAGGGACCAGGGCCGGCCGAAGCCCTAAGTTGTTCCCGCTCTCTGTGTTGCTGTCGCTACCCGCCGGTGGGTTTCGACGACAACACATTACGCACGCCCGGTGGGATAAGCTTCGTCATCAACCACATCGCCATCTACATCTGAGATAGCGGACGGCACTCCAGTCACGTACGACGACTTGTGAGCTCGAGGAAATCGGCATTGGTCATGTCTGCAGAGCCGATGTTCAGGTATAGTTCTGTGGATAACTGCAGAGCCGATATCTGCAGTAACCTGACAGATTTGGCTCGGGGACACATAATCAGATAGACAGATGCTATGAACATGTGCGATACATGTGCAGTGAAATATTGGGGGGGCGATAGAAAAATCGGCCAGTAAAAAAAATTCTCATGGTATACAGCCGATGCACAGACATCGACTTTAGAGCTAAGAAACAAAGCCGACGCGCAGCCATCGACAATTACACAGGATCTACCCGCTGCGTGTTCAAGACGCGGATTTTCACCAAGTCGGTCTTCAGTGCAGCTTCTGTATACCGCCATGGTAAAGACAAAGAAGAGAGCAGTCACTCTGGTGGCAAGGACAAAGAGGAGGCCGGTTCAAGCGATCGGCTTCGATATGATGATAAAAGGTACAATAATGAAGACGGTATAGAGTCTTATAATGCTTTCAATATGTCTTTTATGTGAGTTTTGCTGTACCGGTTCATACTCGTGTTTGCTTTAAACAACCTTGCTAGCCTAAACCTTGTATCGAGAGGGAATACTTCTCATGCATCCAAAATCCTTGAGCCAAACACTATGCCACTTGTGTCCACCATACCTACCTACTACATAGTATTTCCCCGCCATTCCAAAGTAAATTGCTTGAGTGATACCTTTGAAATTTCTATTCTTTATCTTTGCAATATATAGCTCATGGGACAAATAGCTTAAAACCTATTGTGGTATTGAATATGTACTTATGCATATTATTTCTTATTAAGTTGCTTGTTGGGCGATAACCATGTTCCTGGGGACGCCATCAACTATTTCTTTGTTGAATATCATGTGAGTTGCTATGCATGTTCGTCTTGTCTGAAGTAAGGGTGATTTATCATGATCAAATGGTTTGAGTATGCATATTGTTAGAGAAGAACATTGGGCCGCTAACTAAAGCCATGATCCATGGTGGAAGTTTCAGTTTGGACAACAAACCTCAATCTCTTATGAGAATTTTATTTGTTGTTGAATGCTTATGCATTAAAGAGAGTCCACTATCTGTTGTCTATGTTGTCCCGGTATGGATGTCTAAGTTGAGAATAATCAAAAGCGAGGAATCCAATGCGAGCTTTCTCCTTAGACCTTTGTACAGGCGGCATAGAGGTACCCCTTTGTGACACTTGGTTAAAACGTATGTTATGCTATGATAATCCATGTAAATCCAAGCTAATTAGGACAAGGTGCGGGCACTATTGGTATACTATGCATGAGACTTGCAACTTGTAGGATATAATTTACATAACTCATATGCTTTATTACTACCGTTGACAAAATTGTTTCTTATTTTCAAAATAAAAGCTCTAGCACAAATATAGCAATCCATGCTTCCCTCTGCGAAGGGCCTTTCTTCTACTTGTATTGTTGAGTCAGTTTACCCATTTCCTTCTATCTAAAAAAGCAAACACTTGTGTTAACTGTGCATTGATTCCTACATACTTGCATATTGCACTTGTTATATTACTTTATGTTGATAATATCCACAAGATATACGCAAGACTGTGCCGATGGCCAGAACAAATGAAGGATACTGCGACGGTTCTGCCACGACATGACCCGACAAAGAAAAAGCAGAGTGATTTTGGAATTATCAATTCCAAAACCAGGGGGGCATGTGTTATCACCAGAATTTGACCGAGTCAGAGGTGGGCCGCGATCAAGATGGGCTTGAAGAATATATGTAAGGAAGGAATACATGAATCGGCCTTATTTGCAAAGTTTGGGCTAGTCCGCCCGTGTATCTGTAATATAGTAGGATATGTATCGATTAGATAGAGTTTGGCCCGTGCCCGGTTGGGATTACTCCCACGATTAGAAAGTCTACGGACTATAAATATGTATCTAGGGTTTGTGGAATAAACAACAACCAACGTTCAACCAACAAATCAATCTCGGCGCATCGCCAACTCATTCGTCTCGAGGGTTTCTACCGGTGACATGCTGCCTAGATCGCATCTTGCGATCTAGGCAGCACAAGCTCCACGTTGTTCATGCGTTGCTCGTACTGAAGCCTTTTTGATGGCGAGCAACGTAGTTATCATAGATGTGTTAGGGTTAGCATAGTTCTTCGTATCATATGCTTGCGTAGTGCAACCCCTAGCATATCTCGCCGCCCTTACACCTATCTTAGGTGTAGGGGCGGCACCCCGCTTGATCATGATTTAGTAGATTCGATCCGTTACGGTTGCTCCTTGATTTTTCAAGGATTAGTTTAATATCTGCAATAGTTAGGCCTTATAAGGGGCTGGAGGATCCAGCGGCACGTAGGGTGTCGTTCGCAAAGACAGGATGTTCCGGGGATCAACCTCGTGTTGGTTTTTAGGCTTTGTCTAGGATCGGCTTACGATCACCGTGCGTGGCCGCGAGGCCCAATCCTGAGTAGGATGTTCCGATTATGCGGTGAAAACCCCAAATCGTCGTAGATCTTATTAGCTTTATCTTGATCAAGCAGGACCACCATATATTCGTGCACCTCGTATGAATCATGGGTGGATCGGCTCCCATGAGCCGATTCACAGGATAACCTGAGAGCCGATCGAGGCTCGTATTTAATGTTTACGTGTATGCCATGCAGAAACTAAGCGAGGCATCTCCATCACCTTCCTGACCAGGTATAGGTCAGGTGGCACGCCCTAGCATCAGCATCGGACGTGTGACCAGAAAGCTTTGCGGGCTGTCGCTCGGAGGGACCAGGGCCAGCCGAAGCCCTAAGTTGTTCCCGGCTCTACTGTGTTGCCTGTCGCTACCCGCCGGTGGGTTTCTGACGACAACAGGTCCATTCTTTTACATCGAATACAATCTACTGCAATACCTGTTCTACTGTTTTCTGCAAACAATCATCATCCACACTATACATCTAATCCTTTGTTACAAAGAAGCCGTGGGATTGACAACCTCACTGTTTCGTTGGGGCAAAGTACTTTGGTTGTGTTGTGCAGGTTCCACGTTGGCACCGGAATCTCTGGTGTTGCGCCGCACTACATCTCGCCGCCATCAACCTTCAACGTGCTTCTTGGCTCCTACTGGTTCGATAACCTTGGTTTCTTTCTGAGGGAATACTTGCTGTTGTGCGCATCACACCTTCCTCTTGGGGTTCCCAACGAACGTGTGTCTACACGCCATCAGCGCCCCCAAACAGGCGGCCCCGATAGATAATTTGAATTTGAAATCTCAAACACAACCATAGAAATTCGAATAAGTCTACGAATATGAAGTTTGGGCCAACACACGGCCACCAAATACGAATAGGTTTTGAAATAAGAAGTTTGGGCCAACACACAGTTCACCAGTTCGTCGTTTCCGGCGCAAAAAAGGGCTTTCCAAGGCAGATAATCGCATGATCACACGAAGGAGGTGAGGGACGGCGCAACCTCAACGGCTTCCTCATCGGCGGCCGGCGGCAGCTCCATCGCTGCAACAGGATCCACGGTCTATTCATATGCAACAAGTTGGATCATCAATTCATATGCAACAACATTTATCACCAATTCATATGCAAATAAGATAGGCGTAGATCATACCCAATCCACCATCGTCGTGGCGTGCCTTGATCTTCTCATAGTAGCCGTGGAACTTGCTACACGACCCCTTGATCAAGTTCCAATGGTGAGAGAGGGCGCCCTCGTTCCGGTTCATCTCTATGGTGGCGTAATCACCATAGTTCTTCTTCTCGTTGAAACAATCGAGGATGTGATTGTAATACTTACCCCCGGTTTGGTTTGCGCCGGTGATGGGGCAAAATCTCACTTGCTTCCACGCCTCGATGAGGCATTCATCCTCCATGGACCTCCACCTCGGACCACGAGTGCCGGCGAAATGCCTGCGCGTCCTCCTCACGCTCGCGCCGGTCTCGGCGTCGATCAGCTCCTCCTGGACTTCCTCCTCACCTTCGTCCTCGTCGGCCTCTTCTTCGTAGTCGTCGACCGGGGGTTCGTAGGCATGGCCGCGTATGATGCCGTTCAGGATCTCCTCCTCGCCGGCAATCTACGCATAAAGTTACAAACTTTGAGAAGCCGACGGTGTCTACGATGCACACAACACATAGAAAGAAAGGAAACACACCTCGTCCTGGCCCATGGACACACCAGACCCGCTGCCGAACACCTGCTGGGTGCACCTGCCCTCGCCGGGAAAGAGGTCGCGGGGAAGGCCGGTGCCGTCCGTCACGTGGCCCTGGGTGCGGCGCAGGTCAGGCGAATCGTTCGGGTCGGGGAAGCGGAAGGCACTGCTGCCCCAAGCCGTTGAATCCAATGAGAACAGGGCGTTGTTGTCGACGGTCATGTCGCTGTCCCCGAACACGGGGGAGTAGCGGGCGCAGCCATCCATCTGCGACAGCCGCATCTGCAAGATCGACGGCGCATCCGCGGTGTACCCCGCGTAGTAACCCGGCGACGACGGGGAGCTCGAGATGCTGTTCAGGACGCCGCCCAAGCTTAGGCACGCTTCCGCAGAGGCCACCGCTTGCGCTGCGTCGAGGGCGGCGATGCAGCGCCTCCTGCGGTCGGCCGTGACGAAGGCGCGGCGTTCCATCTCCGTCTCCCAGCCCTCCTGCGACACGGTCGCCGGCTTCTCCTTTGGTGCGACGGTGCGCATCTTCGGCGACGCCTTCGTCGGCGGCTTCGTCGCCTTCGCCGGAGCCCTTCTCTTCGGTGGCATGGCGCGGCGGCGAGGGTTTTTTGGGTTCGAGGCTGAATGGGAGATTGAGCGGCTGGCAGGAGAAATGAGCAGCGGAGGGGACGGGGTTTTGGGGGAGAAGATGTATATTTTGTTGTTCTGCGGCTGACAGACAGCTCCCACGCCCAAAATTTTCAGCCTCGCCAGGCACCGGCGCGCCCGATTCGCGCCCTTAGCGAAGGGGCCGACACGGGGTTGTCGGCGCTTCTATTGAGCTCCAAAAATCGCCGGCGCCGTTTGGGGCGCGCCGGTGTGAGCCTATTTTCGCCCCGGCCCCCAAAAAGCTATCGGGGCCGCTATCAGGCGCGTCGGTGGAGATGCTCTCATGCGACATAACTGGAGACCCACCTGATGACCCGCTAAGGACCATGAAGCCCAACATGATCTGACAACTATGAAGCATTCAAGACAAATGTTTCTAACTTAAAGCCTTCGTCGCGAAACCCCCAGTACCGAGAGCCACGATACGGAAAACCTTCCAGAGACGCCGCCGCCGCCAATCCCATCTCGGGGGATTCAGGAGATCGCCTCCGGCACCTGCCGGAGAGGGGAATCATCTCCCGGAGGACTCTACACCGCCATGGTCGCCTCCGGATTGATGTGTGAGTAGTTCACCCCTGGACTATGGGTCCATAGCAGTAGCTAGATGGTTGTCTTCTCCCCATTGTGCTATCATTGTCTGATCTTGTGAGCTGCCTATCATGATCAAGATCATCTATCTGTAAAGCTACATGTGCGTTTGTTGGGATCCGATGGATAGAGAATACTATGTTATGTTGATTATCAATCTATTACCTATGTGTTGTTTATGATCTTGCATGCTCTCCGTTAGTAGTAGAGGCTCTGGCCAAGTTTTTACTCTTAACCCCAAGAGGGAGTATTTATGCTCGATAGTGGGTTCATGCCTCCATTAAATCTGGGACAGTGACAGAAAGTTCTAAGGTTGTGGATGTGCTGTTGCCACTAGGGATAAAACATTGATGCTATGTCCGAGGATGTAGTTATTGATTACATTACGCACCATGCTTAATGCAATTGTCTGTTGTTTACAACTTAATACCGGAAGGGGTTCGGATGATAACCTGAAAGTGGACTTTTTAGGCATAGATGCATGCTGGATAGTGGTCTATGTACTTTGTCGTAATGCCCAATTGAATATCACAATACTCATCATGTCATGTATGTGCATTGTCATGCCCTCTCTATTTGTCAATTGCCCAACTGTAATTTGTTTACCCAATATGCTATTTCTTATGGGAGAGACACCTCTAGTGAACTGTGGACCCCGGTCCATTCTTTTACATCGAATACAATCTACTGCAATACTTGTTTTCTCTGCAAACAATCATCATCCACACTATACATCTAATCCTTTGTTACGCAAGCCGGTGAGATTGACAACCTCACTGTTTCGTTGGGGCAAAGTAATTTGGTTGTGTTGTGCAGGTTCCACGTTGGTGCCGGAATCCTGGTGTTGCGCCGCACTACATCTCGCCGCCATCAACCTTCAACGTGCTTCTCTCCTACTGGTTCGATAACCTTGGTTTCTTTCTGAGGGAAAACTTGTTGCTATGCGCATCACACCTTCCTCTTGGGGTTCCCAACGAACGTGTGTTTACACGCCATCAAGCTCTTTTTCTGGCGCCGTTGCCGGGGAACGAAGAAAAGTTACACCACAAAGATTTTCAACTCCCACGTCAACAGCTCTTTTTCTGGCGCCGTTGCCGGGGAGATCAAGACACGCTGCAAGGGGAGTCTTCACAATCCAATCTCTTTACTTTGTTTTTGTCTTGCTTTATTATATTTACTACTTTGTTTGCTGCACTAAAACAAAACACAAAAAAATTAGTTGCTAGTTTTACTTTATTTACTATCTCGTCTGCCATATCAAAAACACAACAAAATTAGTTACATGCATTTACTTTATCTTGTTTACTTTATTTACTGTTGCTAAAATAAATACTGCTGAGAACACTAAGTTGTGTGACTTCACAACCACAAATAATAATGATTTCTTATGCACACCTATTGCTCCACCCGCTACTACAGCAGAATTCTTTGAAATTAAACCTGCTTTACTGAATCTTGTTATGCGAGAGCAATTTTCTGGTGTTAGTTCTGATGATGCTGCTGCCCATCTCAATAATTTTGTTGAACTTTGTGAAATGCAAAAGTATAAAGATGTAGATGGTGACATAATAAAATTAAAATTGTTTCCTTTCTCACTAAGAGGAAGAGCTAAAGATTGGTTGCTATCTCTGCCTAAGAATAGTATTGATTCATGGACTAAATGCAAGGATGCTTTTATTGGTAGATATTATCCCCCTGCTAAAATTATATCTTTGAGGAGTAGCATAATGAATTTTAAATAATTAGATACTGAGCATGTTACACAAGCATGGGAAAGAATGAAATCTTTGGTTAAAAATTGCCCAACCCATGGACTGACTACTTGGATGATCATCCAAACCTTTTATGCAGGACTGAATTTTTCTTCGCGGAACCTATTGGATTCAGCTGCTGGAGGTACCTTTATGTCCATCACTCTTGGTGAAGCAACAAAGCTTCTTGATAATATGATGATTAATTACTCTGAATGGCACACGGAAAGAGCTCCACAAGGTAAGAAGGTAAATTCTGTTGAAGAAACCTCTTCCTTGAGTGATAAGATTGATGCTATTATGTCTATGCTTGTGAATGATAGGACAAATGTTGATCCTAATAATGTTCCGTTAGCTTCATTGGTTGCTCAAGAAGAACATGTTGATGTAAACTACATTAAAAATAATAATTTCAACAACAATGCTTATCGGAACAATTCTAGTAACAACTATAGGCCATATCCTTATAATAATGGTAACGGTTATGGTAATTCTTATGGGAATTATTACAACAATAATAGGAATACATCCCCTGGACTTTAAGCCATGCTTAAAGAATTTATTAGTACACAAACTGCTTTTAACAAATCTGTTGAAGAAAAGCTTGGGAAAATTGATATACTTGCTTCTAAAGTTGATAGTCTTGCTGCTGATGTTGATCTTTTGAAATTGAAAGTTATGACTAATAGGGATAATGAAAATAAAATTGTTACTACAGCAAATGCCATCCAAGTTAGAATTAATGAGAATATAAGATTAATGGCTGAATTGCATGCTAGGTGGTAAAGAGAAGAAAATGAAAAACTAGCTAAAGAGAATAATGTAGCTAAAGTTTGGACTATTACTACCACTAGCAATGCTAATGATCCACATGTTGCTGCACCTCCTACTATCAATGGTAAAATAATTGGTGTTAGCAATGTTTCTACTCCTAATGCAAAGCGAGCAAAACTGCCTGAAACTGCTAAAACTGCTGAAACTGCCTGTGATAAAACTGCTGAAATTTTTTCCAACATTGGGGACAATGATCCCATTGCTTTAGATTATAATGATTTAGATTTTGATGATTGTCATATCTCTGAAGTTATAAAGTTCTTACAAAAACTTGCTAAGAGTCCTAATGCTAGTGCTATAAATTTGGCTTTCACAAAACATATTACAAATGCTCTCATAAAAGCTAGAGAAGAGAAACTAGAACGCGAAACTTCTATTCCTAGGAAGCTAGAGGATGGTTGGGAGCCCATCATTAAGATGAAGGTCAATGATTTTGATTGTAATTCTTTATGTGATCTTGGTGCAAGTATTTCTGTTATGCCGAAGAGAATCTATAATATGCTTGACTTGCCACCATTGAAAAATTGTTATTTGGATGTTAATCTTGCTGATAACTCTACAAAGAAACCTTTGGGGAGAGTTGATAATGTTCGTATTATGGTTAACAATAATCTTGTCCCCGTTGATTTTGTTGTCTTGGATATTGAATGCAATGCATCTTGTCCCATTATATTGGGAAGACCTTTTCTTCGAACTGTTGGTGCTATCATTGATATGAAGGAAGGTAATATTAAATATCAATTTCCTTTCAAGAAAGGTATGGAACACTTCCCTAGAAAGAGAATGAAGTTACCTTTTGATTCTATTATTAGAACAAATTATGATGTTGATGCTTCATCTCTTGATAATACTTGATACACACTTTCTGCGCCTAGCTGAAAGGCGTTAAAGAACTTATTGGGAGACAACCCATGTTTTTACTACAGTATTTTTATTTTATATTTGAGTCTTGGAAGTTGTTTACTACTGTAGCAACCTCTCCTTATCTTAGTTTTATTGCATTGTTGTGCCAAGTAAAAGTCTCTAATAGAAGTATGATACTAGATTTGGATTACTGCGCAGAAACAGTTTTCTTTGCTGTCACGAATTTGGGTCTAATTCTATTTAGGTAACTCAGAAAATTATGCCAATTTACGTGAGTGATCCTCAGATATGTACGCAACTTTCATTATTTTTAAGTTTTCTCATCTGAGCAAGTATGGTGCCTGTTAAAAATACGTCTTTACGAACTGTTCTGTTTTAACAGATTCTGCCTTTTATTTTGCATTGCCTGTTTTGTCATGCTTGATGGATTTTTCGATTCCATTGACTTTCAGTAGCTTTGTGCAATGTCCAGAAGTATAAATAATGATTGTGTCACCTCTGAATATGTGAATTTTAATTGTGCACTAACCCTCTAATGAGTTGCTTGGTGTGGAGGAAGTTTTCAAGGATCAAGAGAGGAGGATGATACAACATGATCAAGGAGAGTGAAAGCTCTAAGCTTGGGCATGCCCCGGTGGTTCACCCCTGCATATATCAAGAAGACTCAAGCGTCTAAGCTTGGGGATGCCCAAGGCATCCCCTTCTTCATCGACAACATTATCAGGTTCCTCCCCTGAAACTATATTTTTATTCCATCACATCTTATGTACTTTACTTGGAGCGTCTGTTTGTTTTTGTTTTTGTTTTGTTTGAATAAAATGGATCCTAGCATTCATTGTGTGGGAGAGAGACACGCTCCGCTGTTGCATATGGACAAATATGTCCTTAGCTTTACTCATAGTATTCATGGCGAAAGTTTCTTCTTCGTTAAATTGTTATATGGTTGGAATTGGAAAATAATATATGTGGTAATTGGTATAATATCTTGAATAATGTGATACTTGGCAATTGTTGTGCTCATGTTTAAGCTCTTGCATCATATACTTTGCACCTATTAATGAAGAAATACATAGAGCATGCTAAATCTGATTTGCATGTTTGGTTTCTCTAAGGTCTAGATAATTTCTAGTATTGAGTTTGAACAACAAGGAAGACAGTGTAGAGTCTTATAATGTTTACAATATGTCTTTTATGTGAGTTTTGCTGCACCGCTTCATCCTTGTGTTTGTTTCAAATAAACCTTGCTAGCCTAAACCTTGTATCGAGAGGGAATACTTCTCATGCATCCCAAAATCCTTGAGCCAACCACTATGCCATTTGTGTCCACCATACCTACCTACTACATGGTATTTCTCCGCCATTCCAAAGTAAATTGCTTGAGTGCTACCTTTAAAATTTCCATTCTTTACCTTTGCAATATATAGCTCATGGTACAAATAGCTTAAAAACTATTGTGATATTGAATATGTACTTATGCACTTTATCTCTTATTAAGTTGCTTGTTGTGCGATAACCATGTTCTGGGGACGCCATCAACTACTCTTTGTTGAATATCATGTGAGTTGCTATGCATGTCCGTCTTGTCTGAAGTAAGGGAGATTTACCACTCATTTAATGGTTAGAGCATGCATAATGTTAGAGAAGAACATTGGGCCGCTAACTAAAGCCATGATCCATGGTGGAAGTTTCAGTTTTGGACATATATCCTCAATCTCATATGAGAACATTAATGTTGCTACATGCTTATGCATTAAAGAGGAGTCCATTATCTGTTGTCTATGTTGTCCCGGTATGGATGTCTAAGTTGAGAATAACCAAAAACGAGAAATCCAATGCGAGCTTTCTCCTTAGACCTTTGTACAGGCGGCATAGAGGTACCCCTTTGTGACACTTGGTTCAAACATGTGCATTGCGATGATAATCCCAGTAATCCAAGCTAATTAGGACAAGGTGCACTATTGGTATACTATGCATGAGACTTGCAACTTGTAGGATATAATTTACATAACTCATATGCTTTATTACTACCGTTGACAAAATTGTTTCTTGTTTTAAAAACCAAAGCTCTAGCACAAATATAGCAATCGATGCTTTCCTCTTTGAAGGACCTTTCTTTTACTTTTATGTTGAGTCAGTTCACCTATCTCTCTCCACCTCAAGAAGCAAACACTTGTGTGAACTGTGCATTGATTCCTACATACTTGCATATTGCACTTGTTATATTACTTTACATTGACAATATCCATGAGATATACATGTTACAAGTTGAAAGCAACCGCTGAAACTTCATCTTCCTTTGTGTTGCTTCAATACCTTTACTTTGAATTATTGCTTTATGAGTTAACTCTTATGCAAGACTTATTGATGCTTGTCTTGAAGTACTATTCATGAAAAGTCTTTGCTTTATGATTCAATTGTTTACTCATGTCATTTACCATTGTTTCAAATCGCTGCATTCATTACATGTGCTTACAATAGTATTGATCAAGATTATGTTGGTAGCATTGTCACTAAGAAATTATCTTTGTTATCGTTTACCTACTCGGGACGAGGGGATGCTTGATACGTCTCAAACGTATCTATAATTTCTTATGTTCCATGCTACTTTTATGATGATACTCACATGTTTTATACACATTATATGTCATTATTATGCATTTTCCGGCACTAACCTATTAACGAGATGCCGAAGAGCCAGTTGCTGTTTTCGGCTGTTTTTGGTTTCAGAAATCCTAGTAAGGAAATATTCTCGGAATTGGATGAAATCAACGCCCAGGGTCCTATTTTTGCACGAAGCTTCCAGAAGACCGAGGGGGAAAGGAAGTGGGGCCACGAGGCGCCGCCACACTAGGGCGGCGCGGCCCAGCCCCTGGCTGCGCCGACCTAGCATGTGGGGCCCTCGTGTGGCCCCCCGCGTTGCCCTTCCGTCTACTTAAAGCCTTCGTCGCGAAACCCCCACGAGAGCCACGATACGGAAAACCTTCCAGAGACGCCGCTGCCGCCAATCCCATCTCGGGGGATTCAGGAGATCGCCTCCGGCACCCTGCCGAAGAGGGGAATCATCTCCCGGAGGACTCTACACCGCCATGGTCGCCTCCGGATTGATGTGTGAGTAGTTCACCCCTGGACTATGGGTCCATAGCAGTAGCTAGATGGTTGTCTTCTCCCCATTGTGCTATCATTGTCGATCTTGTGAGCTGCCTATCATGATCAAGATCATCTATCTGTAATGCTACATGTGCGTTTGTTGGGATCCGATGGATAGAGAATACTATGTTATGTTGATTATCAATCTATTACCTATGTGTTGTTTATGATCTTGCATGCTCTCCGTTATTAGTAGAGGCTCTGGCCAAGTTTTTACTCTTAACTCCAAGAGGGAGTATTTATGCTCGATAGTGGGTTCATGCCTCCATTAAATCTGGGACAAACAGTTCTAAGGTTGTGGATGTCTTGTTGCCACTAGGGATAAAACATTGATGCTATGTCGAGGATGTAGTTATTGATTACATTACGCACCATATTTAATGCAATTGTCTTTGTTTACAACTTAATACCGGAAGGGGTTCGGATGATAACTGAAAGTGGACTTTTTAGGCATAGATGCATGCTGGATAGCGGTCTATGTACTTTGTCGTAATGCCCAATTGAATCTCACAATACTCATCATGTCATGTATGTGCATTGTCATGCCCTCTCTATTTGTCAATTGCCCAACTATAATTTGTTTACCCAATATGCTATTTCTTATGGGAGAGACACCTCTAGTGAACTGTGGACCCCGGTCCATTCTTTTACATCGAATACAATCTACTGCAATACTTGTTTTACTATTCTCTGCAAACAATCATCATCCACACTATACATCTAATCCTTTGTTACAGCAAGCCGGTGAGATTGACAACCTCACTGTTCGTTGGGGCAAAGTACTTTGGTTGTGTTGTGCAGGTTCCACGTTGGCGCCGAATCCCTGGTGTTGCGCCGCACTACATCTCGCCGCCATCAACCTTCAACGTGCTTCTTGGCTCCTACTAGTTCGATAACCTTGGTTTCTTTCTGAGGGAAAACTTGCTGCTGTGCGCATCACACCTTCCTCTTGGGGTTCCCAACGAACGTGTGTTTACACGCCATCAAGCTCTTTTTCTGGCGCCGTTGCCGGGGAACGAAGAAAAGTTACACCACAAAGATTTTCAACTCCCACGTCAACAATCGGCCATTGCCGTCCCCGACTCTGGCTGCGCATCTGTCAACACCCGGATTTTTAAGTCCAGATGCCTATTATATCGTACATCGCAATCCCAGGAAGATTGTTTTTGCGAGACATAATAGTAAGCAGTTCAGAGTCATTATTTATTACAACACATACTTGTCTTACAACAATGGATCACATGATCCAATATTACACAAATAGATTGTTCAACATCACACATAAGTAGCGAAAGCGTAGTAATAGCGGACTATCTGTCCCACAGGCAACGCTTGACGTTAGAAGACGATCCTAGTTATCGTAGACGTCCTGTTGTCCGTCGTCCGGATACTGTTGCTCCTCTTCAAAGTCTGGCATTTGAATAGCCAGGGCAAAGCCATGAATACTTTAAGGTACTCGCAAACTAATACTAGACTAAGTACTTAAATAAGTATAGCAGTTGGGTACCAAGCTCTAGGTTTATTTGCATAAAGCCAAGTTTTAGTTCATCAAACCTTTAGTAAGACTTATCATTTGCTAGACTAACTCAAATGGGAATATTAGTGTCATTCCCATGAATCATTTATGATTCAAATTCAAAAATCACCTTTCAATTCATCATTCCTTTTTAAGATCAAGAACTCTGATAACGGAACAGTATGGCCTTTCCAATCGTCCGTAACCGTGGACACGGCTATTCGAATAGGTTTAACACTCTGCAGAGGTTGTACTCTTGTGCCACAACTTTTGATTTCATCCGTCGAGGATAACCCCGAATCATCGTAACTCGGTACGCGGATCATCAACCATAACCTTTCACTTATATATACTAGTATAGGCACCTCTCCCCATGAGCTTGGCCTCCGGTGAAAACCAACTGTTAACCCGGGAACTGCACATGGCTTGGGTCGTACATTCACCTCATATTCACATCAGTTCTCACGGAGGCAGCCTGGCGTAACCCCTATGATGTTTGTTTAGAGGGAACCCATACTAAAATACACAAGTTTCTAGTTAAGCCCTACCCATAATCAGGTATTGTGGGGGTACTTGTATAATTGGAAGGGTATCGCATTTAAACCCAATCATCAGTTTTATCAAAAATCACCATCTTCTCTTGGTCATATTCACCTTCAACTTACATTCATCCAAAGTCATTTCACTTCACCATGTTCCCATCTAAAGTAGTCAATTTTAATTGATTAGCACTAGCAACTATTTCATGAGGGGTGCTATCTAGCTTTGAATTGCTCTAAGCTAACCTTAATAAATTTCTACTCTGGACCAAGTGAATCATAAATCAAAAAGTACTTTGAAAGCAAATAAGCAAAAATAAATGCAAGGTAAAAACATGGGATAGGTAAATACATAAAATTAAAGGGGTGATGGTGCCTTGCTCTTGTAGAGCTTAGCATCCTGGTGTTTAGCAAGGGTTAGCTTGCCTTGGTGGTTGTACTGATCAAATTGGTCTTCCTCTCCTTGGAAGTTGGTCTCCTCCTCCTCTTGGTACTCTTCCGTACTAGCGTCTAAAATACGAATACGAGGTACAATCACCACACCAATCTTGTATACTAAGCTAAAACACACCAAAGAGTTCACTCAAGTAATACTAACATCACATTATTCAAGGCATGGTGAATTATTTGGTTCTTTCTTATTTAAGAGAAAAATAATTTCCTCTCATTATAATTATTCATTTGAGTTGTTATTTAATCTTTTGGAGGAAACATAATTTCCTCTCATTCTATCCTTTCAAGATTTATTCTCCACTCATAATAATAAGGTATGAAATATAGGTTGACCATGGTCAACATTTCATATCTATTATGAGGGAAAACCATTTAAATAAGGTGCTACACCTTATGCCATTTAAACTTAACATATAAATGATTTAAAATCTTTAAGTAAATACAATCAGAGGTTATTAACCCTAGGTCATTTCCTCTTCTTATATTACTTAAGATCAAGATTTAAATGAGAGGGGTGCTCTCATAGCACTATAGAATTTAAAATTTTAAGTTTGAAATGGACTAGAAATGGCTCCATAGCCACTATTTTGATCTAGTCCATGAGCATGCAAACAACCTGGCTAGATTATTGCATAATCAATTAGAGTACATCATTTGTGAACTATGAGAGTTGGAATCAACTCAAAATCAATCTTGGTTGAATTTTAAATAATGTTTGAATCTGCAGAAGTCTCTGTTTTGTTATTTTTGGCAGATTAATTCTATTTCGAAATTGGAGATGGGACCAGTGGCATTGGCTAGATAATTTCTTGGGATTTCCAACGGTATAAAAGTTGCTAGATTTGGTTTGGTAGAATTCAAACTATTCAAAAATTACTAAAGCATCTGCAGGACAATTTGAATAATCATAAAATCTGTTTTTGAATTTGTGGGCTAGGCGGGAAATGCTACTGGGCCGAAACGATTTGAATTACACTGCGGAGCCCAACTAGCAACTGGTGCCGTGGGCTGCCCTGACGAGGTGGGACCACCTGTCAGTGGGATTTAAAACAGCGAAACGGTATGCGTGATCTAGACCGTAGGATTAGAACAGAAATCGACGGTGGGTGAGCGTCGTCGTCTCCGACGAGCGACGGGCGTACTGGCGGCGAGTCTAGGGGGTCGACGGCCTTACCGGCGTTCCCGCGGGGCTCTGCTGGTGGCGAGGTGGCGTTGTCGAGGATGCTGAGGCTCCTGGTAGCAGTGGCGAGGCTCGGGGTGGCGTCAATCGACGGCGAGGATCTGCGAGCTCCGGCGGCTTCGAGCTCGCGATTCGAGCAGCTCCGGCGGTGGGAGGTGAAATTGGTTGGGGGAGAATGCTCAGTGAGGAGAGGGGAGTGAGTTGTGTGAAGAGAGGAGGAGCCGATCGTCGCTATTTATAGCGGGCGGGAGGTGGCCGAGTGTGCTGTGGAGGAGCGGCCATGGCGTGGCTCTTGTGGCGATCCAAAGGGCAAGGCAAGGATGGCAGTGTGTAGGCGGTGTCCTGGCGATGCGCTAGGTGCAGCTGGCGCAGGAAAAAGGAGATGGGATCGATCGGTGGCTCGTTTCGAGTGCCGTAGTACCCGCGGTACTTCTCCGGCAAGGACGATAGCGACCATGCGGCGGCAGGCGTTTGAGTGCGTCTAGTGTGTAGAGGGCAGGGAGGCGAGGCTCGATGCAGGCGTAGAGATGCAGGGGGAGGACGACGTCGCTCGAGTGCCCGACGTACTGGCGCGTCCTGGCGCGGCCAGAGCGCGATCACCACGTTGGCTGGCACGTCCTGGTACTCTTTGGACGCGGCTTGTCTGGCCAATGCCGTGGCTTGGCGTTGCTGGGGCGTGTACGATGAGGTTCCTCGTGATGCAGAGATGCTCTGGGACAAGGAGATGCGTTCAGATGGTGGCCAGAGAGGGTTTGGCCAAGGGTGGCCGGGTGTGCTTGGCATGGTGGCTTTCCTCCCACTTTTCCACTTTAATCAACCATGGCAAGTACTGGGCTAGAGGCAGGGATCATAGAGAGGGCTGATGATCACAAGGTAGAGTTGGTTTAGGCAATAATCCGGCGTGTAATAGCATGTAACACCAAACCAGATTGATGCCTGCAAGGTATTCGACATAATGCCCGCAAGAACTTTAAATTTGAAATTCGAAAATCTTTTTGGTGGAACTCAAACATATGAATAATAGGTCAGTTTGGTGGTGATTGGGTTCATTTTGGAGTTGATTTGCAAAATGGCAAAAGTGAGATGATCTAGATTTCACTCTCGGGTTCCATCTTAGCACTTAATTTCTGGTCAACCTAGTCAACTCCAGGGATGGTGGTCAACATGAAAGTTACTCACCTTGACATGGTCTTGGATGACATGGCTTTGGTTGACCAAGTTTGGTTTAGGATTTAAGAAATAAAGTGGTGCAAAGTAGGGAAGAAATTAAAAGGGTGACATATGACCATTATCATATGTGTTTGAATTTTGAATTTTCCTTTGATTTGAATCTGGTTTCTTTTATGCATTTGTGTTTGTTTTTGTTATATATGAGTTTTAGAAACCATAGGGCAAGCAATGGTGGCCTCATATAAAGATTTGCAAAATTGCCCTTAGTTGCATGTGAGGGAAATTGGAGTTATTTTCCAATTCTTGTATTTTTCTCAAATTAGGGTTTTGTGATCTTGTTTTAGGGTTTAGTAGCAAGTGATCAACATACTAACACTCATCATGGCATTTGCACAAAAGGAAAATCACTCAAATGCATGAAACTATATGTGGCACCATATGCATAGAAAAAGTTTTTGTTAATTGCAAATTTTGAGTTTGGGAAATTTTCTTTCTTGATTGCTATTATTGAAACTTGGGATGTTACAAACCCTTTTCCCTTACAAAAGATCTCGTCCCGAGATCTTAAAGAAAACTAGGTACTAAAGAGGTCTGGGTACTCAGTCTTCATAAAGTCTTCTCTCTCCCAAGTGGCTTCTTCTTCGGTGTGATTACTCCATTGGATCTTCAGAAACATGATACTCCTGGTGCGGGTGGTTCTGAAAGCTTCTTCCAGTATGCGAATAGGCACTTCGCGATAGGTCAAGTCTGAGTTGATATCCACAGCTCGATGATCGATGTTCTTGAAGACTTGTTGATTCCACTTCTAGCATTTCCGAGTAACGAGATGTGAAACACATTGTGCCGCCATCTCCTCCGGTAACTCCATTGATAGGACACTTCTCCTCGGCGACTCAGGACTTTGAAGGGTCCGACATATCGGGGTGCAAGCTTTCCTCTAAGCTGGAATCTCTGCATTCCTTTAAGGGGGGACACTTTAAGATAGACGAAATCTCCGATCTCAAAGGTCATCTCTCGGCGTCTTTTGTCGGCGTAGCTCTTTTGTCTTGATTGGGCTGTCTTGAGGTACTCGCGGATCTTGTGAACCTTCTCTTCCGCTTCCCGGAGAATATCTGGTCCAAAGACTTGACTCTCTCCTACTTCCGACCAATTCAGGGGTACGACTTCCTTCCATACAGGGCTTCAAAGGGGGCCATCTGCAAACTGGCTTGATAGCTGTTGTTGTATGAAAATTCTGCATATGGCAAGCAGTCTTCCCACTTGGATCCATACTCTAGCACACATGCTCTCAACATGTCTTCTAGTATCTGGTTGACTCGTTCAGTCTGTCCATCCGTCTGCGGGTGATAGGCTGTGCTGAAATTTAGCCGAGTTCCAAGTCCTTCATGTACTTTCTGCCAGAATCTGGAGAATTGGGATCCTCTATCAGATACTATTGACTTCGTGCAAGCTGACTATCCGTGAGATATATAACTCTGCTAGTCTGGGTCCTTGATAGGTGGTCTTGACGGGGATGAAGTGGGCGACTTTGGTCAACCTGTCGACCACTAACCATATAGAATCATTTCCTTTACTTGATTTGGGCAGTCCGGTGATGAAGTCCATTCCGACAGAATCCACTTCCATTCGGGAATCTGTAAGGGTTGCAACAGTCCGGCGGGGCGTTGATGTTCTGCCTTGACTCGCTGACAGATGTCACATCTGGCGATGTAGCTTCCAATTTCTCTCTTCATTCCATGCCACCAAAATTGCTCTTTCAAATCTTGGTACATCTTGGTTCCTCCGGGATGGATGGAGTAAAGGGTGTCATGGGCTTCCTTCAGAATAACTTGCTTTAACTCTGAATCCAACGGAACGCAAAGGCGTCCGTTGTACCATAGCACTCCTTCTTCATCTACGGTGAATCCCAGTGCCTTTCCCGCAGCTATTTGGCTCTTGATTCCATCAATACTCGCATTTCCCTTCTGGGCTTCCTTGATCTGACCTATCAGGGTGGGTTGGAGTTCAATGCTGGCTAGGAATCCTTCACTAACAAGTTCAAGTCTAAACTGTTCAAACTCTTGATACAGGCTGGGTTGCTCGCTTGCGATCATGGAGTTCAACTGACACGGCAGTCTACTCAAGGCATCTGCTACCACATTGGCCTTGCCGGGGTGGTAGTGAATCTCCATATCGTAATCCTTGATTAGCTCTATCCATCTGCGCTGCCTCATATTCAGCTCCTTCTGGGTGAAGATATACTTCAAACTCTTGTGATCTGAATAGATCTTGCATCGATTACCCATGAGGTAATGACGCCATACCTTCAGGGCTAAAACTACGGCTGCTAGCTCTAAATCATGGGTTGGATAGTTCTGCTCATGCTGCTTCAGCTGTCTTGACAGATACGATATCACTTTGCCTTCTTGCATCAACACACATCCAAGACCAATCTTGGATGCATCACAATAGACGTCGAAGGGCTTGGTGATGTCCGGCATGATCAGTATTGGGGCTGTGGTCAATCTAAGCTTGAGTTGTTGAAAACTCTCTTCACACTTCGCCGTCCATTCAAATTTCTTATCTTTCTTCAACAATTGTGTCATCGGTCTTGCTATGCTCGAGAATCCTTCAACGAATCGGTGGTAATATCCCGCCAATCCGAGAAAAGTACGGACCTCAGTCTGAGTGGTTGGGGCTTTCCATTCTTCAACAGTCTTGATCTTCGAGGGGTCAACGGCAATTCCTCCGGCAGACAAGATATGTCCTAGGAATCCTACTTCCTTCAACCAGAATTCACACTTGCTGAACTTGGCGTACAACTGATGCTCCCGAAGGGTATCCAAAACAACTTCCAAGTGACGCTCATGTTCTTCTTCGGACTTGGAGTAGATAAGGATGTCGTCGATGAAAACAACGACAAACTTAACCAGGAAGTTCATAAAGATCTTATTCATGAGATTCATGAAATAAGCGGGGGCATTGGTTAATCCAAATGACAT
The DNA here is from genome assembly GCA_030979885.1 of Lolium multiflorum. Classification (NCBI taxonomy): domain Eukaryota; kingdom Viridiplantae; phylum Streptophyta; class Magnoliopsida; order Poales; family Poaceae; genus Lolium; species Lolium multiflorum. The sequence continues at coordinate 346,702,772 of CM061749.1, forward strand.
GACATTGTACTCATACAATCCATATCTGGTGGTGAAGGCAGGTTTGGGGATATCGGTGGCACGAATCTTCAGTTGGTGGTAACCTCTCCTCAAATCAATCTTCGAGAACACTTTGGCACCGGTCAGTTGATCAAACAGTTCTTCTATCTTCGGTAACGGATACTTGTTCTTGATGGTGACATCGTTAAGCTTACGGTAATCCGTACATAAACGATTTTCACCATCCTTCTTGTCTACAAACAAAACTGGTGATCTCCAAGGCGACGCGCTTGGTCGAATCAGACCCTTGAATAACATATCGTCCAGTTGCTTCTTCAGTTCCACTAATTCTGCCGGGTTCATACTATAGGCTCTCTGGGCTATAGGTCCGGTTCCAGGGATTAACTCGATAATAAACTCGATATCCCGATCCGGCATACTGGGTAGATCATCAGGGAACACATCAGGATATCGACAAACGACCCTGATCTGATCCAAAGTGGGTTTGGCTAGACTCTGGTTGCAGGTAAACTTTCTGGGCATTCTCTCAGATACATGCTCGACTATTCTCCCAGTGCTACTAGTCATGGTGATGGCCTTCTTGGCACAGTCAATCAGTCCATGATGTTTCGACATCCAGTCCATACCCAGGACTACTTCCAATCCTTGTGTTCCCAGAACAATCAGATTTGCATAAAATTCTATTTCTTGAATTATGATAGGCACATCTTTGCAAATTTTTCTAGCCTTAGTTGTTGAACCAGGTATTTGAACTATCATGACATGCTTCAAACTGATGGGTTGAATCTTACTAGTGCATGCAAAGTCCTCAGTAACAAACGAATGCGATGCTCCAGAATCAAACAGCACTCTTGCAGGTATTGAGTTCCGAGAGAACATAACAATGGGGCTTCCTGAGCTTCCTCCGCACTCATGTGAAAGAGGCGGCCGCTTTGTTGAGCCGTTGGCGACACGGTGAACATAAAGTAGTGTGTAACAAGTGGCTTGTCCTTGGGCTTGCTCTCCGCAGCTGTTGGATGATCATCTCTGGGTGTTTGTACCCCTCCACCACGCCGTTGGGGATGCCTTTGTTGCGTGGTTATAAGCGCAGGTGATGATACAGGTTAACTACTTGGGGGCTCAGAGCAGTGTTGGAGGTGTTGTTGTGGTCATTAGCTTTGCGGTGTTGTAGTTGTCCTCCTGGCCTGGGGATTCCTCCACTGGTCTCGATAACCCGGACGTGGGTGCCGCATAGTGGCTTGTTGTTTCGGGGCGAAGCCTCCACTTGAGCTGGGGCGATACCTGGGGGTATTACTAGGCCCACTCTGGTGCATCATTCGGCGCTTGCGGTTTTCATTGGCTTGGTTCAGTTTCCCCTCCATCTGGATGGCGGAGTCAACAAGAGCTTCCTGTCAGAAAAGGGATGTTGACCAACACTCTTATCTCATCATGCGTGCCATTCAGAACCTTCTTCCTTCTCTGGTGTCCGTCTCGTCCTTTGAGAGTGAGAATCTGTCGCGGTATTCTACCACGGTGAGGCGACCTTGCTTCAGCTCTCTGAACTCATCCCTCATCTTCTTGATCAAGCCCGGTGGCACATGATACTTGCTAAACTTGAGCTTGAAATCTGCCCAAGTCATCATTTGCCCCGCATTCAATGCGCGGGCACTTGTCCACCAGGCACGGGCAGGTCCCGCTAGATAGTGGGTGGCAAACAGTACTTTCTCGTTTTCTTCCACTCCGGCGACCTCAAGGTTATTCTCCATTGTCTGGAGCCAATCGTCATCGTCCAGGGGTTCCTCCGTCTTGCTAAACACCGGTGGGTTGGTGTTCTGGAAGTTCTTCAACTTTGACCCTGGATGGTCGTGATTTCCGTGACCTTGATTACCCTGGGCAATCTGTTGAAGTGCCGCTAAGTTAGCTTGTCGTTCAGCTCTCTCAGCCTCTCTATCAGCCAACATCTGTTGCAACATCTGCAACATTGCCTCTTGAGTCATGTTGCGGGTTGGAGGTGCCATCTGAACAGTGATAGGGATCATGAGACGAGAGGGAAGTTTCTATGGCTCATTTTGGATGAAATTTCATAAAGTTTAAAACTTGATTCATAAGATAATACTAATAGTTATAATATTACACATACAAACATAGTCATAGAGGTAGCAAATATTACAAGCCAACAAATCGGAGGGTTTGAAGAACCCTTTCAACAATCTACGATACAAGGGGGGTGATACAAAGGACCGATACAACTCATACTACGCAGGTGCTCATAGGAGGGGGGAACTACTCTCCATCGATGCGGATCGGGAAGGTGGTATCCATCCCGGCAGGCAGGCGCTGGTGGAAGTCCAGATCTCCATCTTCCTCCTTCTCGTAGTCGTTGTCGTTGCTCACGTAGGAGTAGCCATCCCCTTGGATGTCTTCTCCCTCGCCTTCCTCTTCCAGTGCCTGGAGCTGTTCCGCCTGGGTGGCGACAGTCTCCTTCAGCGTGGCGATCCTGGCGTGGAGGCGGTGGATGGTGGAGTCCCTCTTCGAGACCAGATGGCGAAGAGCCTTACGCTCCTTGGCGAGGACCTTGATGGTCTCCGCATGCTGGTCCAGCTGGAGGTAGGTGTGGTTGGCGTATGCGCGGGAGTTGTCTAGCTTGACGTGAGTCTCGAACAACATGAAGTCAAGATGATCCACGTGGTGCCTCAGCACGGGGTGGAATGGCAGGCTGATGGGCACCCCAAGAGAGGTGTGCCTTGCAAGGTGTGCAAAGCGCTCCCCTTCAATGGCCATCGAGTTTTGCCCGCACAGACGTGCGAGGGCCTCCTGCAGAGCGCGTGCCAGTCCGTCGAGCCAAGTGTTCTCCCGGAGAGAGAACTGGATCTGGCGGAACATGGGTGACTCTGGCTTCCCGGGGAGGTTGGCCATGATGACCCACTGAAGCTGTCCCACGGGCTGGTCAGCGACCTGGCCCCCGTAGAACACAGGAGGGGTGCGTCCGAGAAACTCTGCGAGGGCAACCAAGTCCCTCTCAAAGATCAGATCTCCTCCGTTCGCCAGGTCGTACACTTGGGTTTCGATGAAAGGCTCCATCGGGATGATAGGCTCCATCTGTAGAGGGATTGATGAGCAAGTTAGAGTAGTGGAAGTGTTCAAAATTTTAAGTAACTTACAAATAATAGTATATGCTTGCTATAAACAGATCTCAAAGGTAAGGGTATGAGTGTATTTTTCATAACTATTCAGTTGATTTAATTTGAAACTAAGTTGGTCAAACGTCCATTCTAACTAGGGTCTCCTAAGGTCAAACAATGGCTCTGATACCAACTTGTCAACACCCGGATTTTTAAGTCCAGATTCCTATTATATCGTACATCGCAATCCCAGGAAGATTGTTTTTGCGAGACATAATAGTAAGCAGTTCAGAGTCATTATTTATTACAACACATACTTGTCTTACAACAATGGATCACATGATCCAATATTACACAAATAGATTGTTCAACATCACACATAAGTAGCTGAAGCGTAGTAATAGCGGACTATCTGTCCCACAGGCAACGCTTGACGTTAGAAGACGATCCTAGTTATCGTAGACGTCATGTTGTCCGTCGTCCGGATACTGTTGCTCCTCTTCAAAGTCTGGCATTTGAATAGCCAGGGCAAAGCCATGAGTACTTTAAGGTACTCGCAAACTAATACTAGACTAAGTACTTAAATAAGTATAGCAGTTGGGTACCAAGCTCTAGGTTTATTTGCATAAAGCCAAGTTTTAGTTCATCAAACCTTTAGTAAAGACTTATCATTTGCTAGACTAACTCAAATGGGAACATTAGTGTCATTCCCATGAATCATTTATGATTCAAATTCAAAAATCACCTTTCAATTCATCATTCCTTTTTAAGATCAAGAACTCTGATAACTGAACAGTATGGCCTTTCCAATCGTCCGTAACCGTGGACACGGCTATTCGAATAGGTTTAACACTCTGAGAGGTTGTACTCTTGTGCCACAACTTTTGATTTCATCCGTCGAGGATAACCCCGAATCATCGTAACTCGTACGCGGATCATCAACCATAACCTTTCACTTATATATACTAGTATAGGCACCTCTCCCCATGAGCTTGGCCTCCCGGTGAAAACCAACTGTTAACCCGGGAACTGCACAGGGCTTGGGTCGTACATTCACCTCATATTCACATCGTTCTCAATACGGAGGCAGCTCGGCGTAACCCCTATGATGTTTGTTTAGAGGGAACCCATACTAAAATACACAAGTTTCTAGTTAAGCCCTACCCATAATCAGGTATTGTGGGGTAATTGTATAATTGGAAGGGTATCGCATTTAAACCCAATCATCAGTTTTATCAAAAATCACCATCTTCTCTTGGTCATATTCACCTTCAACTTACATTCATCCAAAGTCATTTCACTTCACCATGTTCCCATCTAAAGTAGTCAATTTTAATTGATTAGCACTAGCAACTATTTCATGAGGGGTGCTATCTAGCTTTGAATTGCTCTAAGCTAACCTTAATAAAGTTCTACTCTCGACCAAGTGAATCATAAATCAAAAAGTACTTTGAAAGCAAATAAGCAAAAATAAATGCAAGGTAAAAACATGGGATAGGTAAATACATAAAATTAAAGGGGTGATGGTGCCTTGCTCTTGTAGAGCTTAGCATCCTGGTGTTTAGCAAGGGTTAGCTTGCCTTGGTGGTTGTACTGATCAAATTGGTCTTCCTCTCCTTGGAAGTTGGTCTCCTCCTCCTCTTGGTACTCTTCCGTACTAGCGTCTAAAATACGAATACGTGGTACAATCACCACACCAATCTTGTATACTAAGCTAAAACACACCAAAGAGTTCACTCAAGTAATACTAACATCACATTATTCAAGGCATGGTGAATTATTTGGTTCTTTCTTATTTAAGAGAAAAATAATTTCCTCTCATTATAATTATTTATTTGAGTTGTTATTTAATCTTTTGGAGGAAACATAATTTCCTCTCATTCTATCCTTTCAAAATTTAATCTCCACTCATAATAATAAGGTATGAAATTGATACGGGCATGGAGGCCTATGTGGAGCCCAGATTCAGGACTCCACCAGCTTATTTATCCTAGTTTATGTAATGGTCATATGTGGGCCAATTAGGGTTTTTAATAAATTGAGTCAGTTTGGTTTGGGCCTGTCCAAACCAAGGTAGAGAGGCCCACTAGGGCTGGCCGGCCACCTCCACCCCTCATATAAGTGGAGGCACGGCTAGGGTTTAGGGTAGTTCAAGTTTAGTCTAAAGATTAGGGTTTTCCCCATTGCGTGTGTTCACGTGTATCATCCTCTCCGGGTACGGCGCTGCCGTTTATCTATATTATCCGCTGCGAAGGTTCTTGTGTTCATCAAGGATTGTCTAGCTCAGGTTTGAGGCGTATCGTTAATCGATTCGTTGCTTGCTGGATTCGTTCCCTCTTCTCCAGGCTGCGTTCATCGCGTTGTTGGGAGGATTCTCTACCCCAGGTTCTCGCTGTGAAAGATCGGGCATCAACTAAGGAGGATCCAGTGGGTCGCTCCCTTATCATGTGGTATCAGCTTTCTGGGTTGCTCACGGCGAGGTGTTGTTGATTGATCTCTTTGATCGGTTTGCATCGGAGAAGATTAGCTCTAAGATCGGAGGAGTTTGGCTCTCGGTCGAAGGAGGTTGGTTGGAGGAAGTTTGGTGTTGTTTGGTGTAGTTTGGAGGTCATCCATGGCTGTTTCGGAGGTCAAAATCGCAAAATCGCGACCGGAATCGGGAAGAAGACGAAATTTCGCGAGGAAAAATCCGTATGAAATCCGGTCAACCGGGCCAGTGCCCGCCGGCCCATCCGGTCAACCGGGCGGCAACCGGTTCGCAAAATTTCTGGTTGTGTTCCGGTCCGACTCATCCGGTTGGCGCCCGGTCAACCGGGCCAGGGACCGGGCTGGCCGGTCTGGAGGCCGGTCTAACCGGGCCCTGGGCCGGGCAGGCTCCGACTGCTGCGGTTTTTCCTCCGGCGGTTTCTCCTGTTGCTCCTGTTTCATCTCCGGCGAAATTTGCTGTTGCTACTGATGATGCTACTTCGTTTCCAGGCGATGTTCTGGGCATGAGGTGTACTCTTCCGACGAAATCTAGTAAAGTTTTCAATGACTATCTGGATTGCTTGAAGGGAGAACAGCGTCCGCCATCCAGTCTTCGTTGGTATCTACACCATCTTGCGACAGTTCAGGAGTATAAAGATTGGGAGAGGAACATGGAGTTAGGTTTTTCTCGATGCCGCACATACAACAGGAAGTTCAATAGTTCTTATGCCTTTTATCTTGCTATACGGCGTGTGGACGAGGCATTGGAACGTTGCTGGGAGAATGCGGTGGACAGAGGTGAATTTGCTGAAACTTGGGAAGACTACAGAACTTTTCTTCGTAGTGGTTTCGTGTTACCATATGTGGAGGAGAGTGAGGAGCCGTCCAGAGTTGTGCATGCAATAGAGGAAGTGGACAAGTGCATAGTTCCTATTCAGGAGATTGTTCCACTACCAACAGTCATTAAGGTCGAGGTGAAATCTTCAGAGGAGAGGAAACCTGGCTCTGATACCAAGAGCACTACTGTGACTGTTGAGGAGGATGTACCATTGAGCGGGCTGAATATGCAACTCAAGAAGGTACAAGATGATGCTTGCAAGACAGTTGACAAGGGTCAGCGGTGGAGTTTGTTTCAGACTCAGTGCTTTATCAAGGGCAAGGCTTGCAAGTTGATGGTTGATGGTGGTAGCTGTACTAATGGCATTAGCAAGGCGATGGTGGCAGCGTTGGGGTTGTCTACATGGCGTCTTCCTGAACCTAAGCGTCTTGAGTGGTTGAATAGCTGTGGGATGCTGAAGATTACTCACAAGGTGTGTGTGCCATTTACAGTTGATGATTATGTTGATGAGATCGATTGCGATGTGTTGCCATTGGAGGTGTGTGGATTGCTACTTGGGCGTCCTTGGCAGTACGATCGCAATGTGACACATGCTGGGCGAGCAAATACATATTCTTTTATGCATGGTGGCAAACAACGGACTTTGAAGCCTATGGGTGATGATCATATCAAGTCCGATGTGGAGTTAGTGGTGCGTAAGGAGAAGTTGCACAAGCCTAGTGTGCAGCATAAGGTGCATGATGTTCCGAGCATTGATGTTGGTGATGTTTCAGCCATGCCTGTAGATGACAAGCCAGTTCTTGTTGGTGACAAGCCGGATGAAGCTACACTTATTGTTGATGTGGATGTTGCAGCATGTGCTACCGTTCCAGTTGTGTTGATGCCAGATACGGATCGATGATCTTTGTGCTGATGATACTTCAGACATGTGGCGCAGATGCGCGTGAGGAGTGGGAGGCGAGCGCGTCATGGAGATGGTGGACAGCGGCACTACCGTGCTAGAGTACTGCAGTCAGTTTTCCGCGAGACCGCGGATGCATCGAGGCAAGGATGGACGTGTGAGGCATCTATGTGGCCCAGGAATTACACATCTTGTGCAGGGTCATGTGCAGCGACACAAGGTTCCATCAAAACCTCGCAAGAAGAAGGAATTGGCGCCAAAGTCCAAGCTCATATGGAGACGAAAGGAGGCGCCAAGTGCTGTATCAAGTCGAGAAGGCCGCGAGGGAGGATGTGGTGTGGAAGGCAAGCAAGACTTTAGGAGGTTGATGCCCCTTAGTTGATGCCCACTGGATCCTCCTTAGTTGATGCCCGATCTTTCACAGCGAGAACCTGGGGTAGAGAATCCTCCCAACAACGCGATGAACGCAGCCTGGAGAAGAGGGAACGAATCCAGCAAGCAACGGATCGATGAACGATACGCCTCAAACCTGAGCTAGACAATCCTTGATGAACACAAGAACCTTCGCAGCGGATAATATAGATAAACGGCAGCGCCGTACCCCCGGAGGGATGATACACGTGAACACACGCAATGGGGAAAACCCTAATCTTTAGACTAAACTTGAACTACCCTAAACCCTAGCCGTGCCTCCACTTATATGAGGGGTGGAGGTGGCCGGCCAGCCCTAGTGGGCCTCTCTACCTTGGTTTGGACAGGCCCAAACCAAACTGACTCAATTTATTAAAAACCCTAATTGGCCCACATATGACCATTACATAAACTAGGATAAATAAGCTGGTGGAGTCCTGAATCTGGGCTCCACATAGGCCTCCATGCCCGTATCAGAAATATAGGTTGACCATGGTCAACATTTCATATCTATTATGAGGGAAAACCATTTAAATAAGGTGCTACACCTTATGCCATTTAAACTTAACATATAAATGATTTAAAATCTTTAAGTAAATACAATCAGAGGTTATTAACCCTAGGTCATTTCCTCTTCTTATATTACTTAATATCAAGATTTAAATGAGAGGGGTGCTCTCATAGTACTATAGAATTTAAAATTTTAAGTTTGAAATGGACTAGAAATGGCTCCATAGCCACTATTTTGATCTAGTCCATGATCATGCAAACAACCTGGCTAGATTATTGCATAATCAATTAGAGTACATCATTTGTGAACTATGAGAGTTGGAATCAACTCAAAATCAATCTTGGTTGAATTTTAAATAATGTTTGAATCTGCAGAAGTCTCTGTTTTGTTATTATTGGCAGATTAATTCTATTTCGAAATTGGAGATGGGACCAGTGGCATTGGCTAGATAATTTCTTGGGCTTTCCAACGGTATAAAATTTGCTAGATTTGGTTTGGTAGAATTCAAACTATTCAAAAATTACTAAAGCATCTGCATGACAATTTGAATAATCATAAAATCTGTTTTTGAATTCGTGGGCTAGGCGGGAAATGCTACTGGGCCGAAACGATTTGAATTACACTGCGCAGCCCAACTAGCAACTGGTGCCGTGGGCTGCCCTGACGAGGTGGGACCACCTGTCAGTGGGCTTTAAAACAGCGAAACGGTATGCGTGATCTAGACCGTAGGATTAGAACAGAAATCGACGGTGGGTGAGCGTCGTCGTCTCCGACGAGCGACGGGCGTACTGGCGGCAAGCCTAGGGGGTCGACGGCCTTACCAGCGTTCCCGCGGGGCTCTGCTGGTGGCGAGGTGGCGTTGTCGAGGATGCTGAGGCTCCTGGTAGCAGTGGCGAGGCTCGGGGTGGCGTCAATCGACGGCGAGGATCTGCCAGCTCCGGCGGCTTCGAGCTCGCGATTCGAGCAGCTCCGGCGGTGGAGGTGAAATTGGTTGGGGGAGAATGCTCAGTGAGGAGAGGGGAGTGAGTTGTGTGAAGAGAGGAGGAGCCGATCGTCGCTATTTATAGCGGGCGGGAGGTGGCCGAGTGTGCTGTGGAGGAGCGGCCATGGCGTGGCTCTTGTGGCGATCCAAAGGGCAAGGCAAGGACGGTAGCGTGTAGGCGGTGTCCTGGCGATGCGCTAGGTGCAGCTGGCGCAGGAAAAAGGAGATGGGATCGATCGGTGGCTCGTTTCGAGTGCGGCAGTACCCGCGGTACTTCTCCGGCGAGGACGACGACGATGACGACCATGCGGCGGCAGGCGTTTGAGTGCGTCTAGTGTGTAGAGGGCAGGGAGGCGAGGCTCGATGCAGGCGTAGAGATGCAGGGGGAGGACGACGTCGCTCGAGTGCCCGACGTACTGGCGCGTCCTGGCGCGGCCAGAGCGCGATCACCACGTTGGCTGGCACGTCCTGGCACGCTTTGGACGCGGCTCGTCTGGCCAATGCCGTGGCTTGGCATTGGTGGGGCGTGTACGGTGAGGTTCCTCGTGATGCAGAGATGCTCTGGGACAAGGAGATGCGTTGAGATGGTAGCCAGAGAGGGTTTGGCCAAGGGTGGCCGGGTGTGCTTGGCATGGTGGCTTTCCTCCCACTTTTCCACTTTAATCAACCATGGCAAGTACTGGGCTAGAGGCAGGGATCATAGAGAGGGCTGATGATCACAAGGTAGAGTTGGTTTAGGCAATAATCCGGCGTGTAATAGCATGTAACACCAAACCAGATTGATGCCTGCAAGGTATTCGACATAATGCCCGCAAGAACTTTAAATTTGAAATTCGAAAATCTTTTTGGTGGAACTCAAACATATTAATAATAGGTCAGTTTGGTGGTGATTGGGTTCATTTTGGAGTTGATTTGCAAAATGGCAAAAGTGAGATGATCTAGATTTCACTCTCGGGTTCCATCTTAGCACTTAATTTCTGGTCAACCTAGTCAACTCCAGGGATGGTGGTCAACATGAAAGTTACTCACCTTGACATGGTCTTGGATGACATGGCTTTGGTTGACCAAGTTTGGTTTAGGATTTAAGAAATAAAGTGGTGCAAAGTAGGGAAGAAATTAAAAGGGTGACATATGACCATTATCATATGTGTTTGAATTTTGAATTTTCCTTTGATTTGAATCTGGTTTCTTTTATGTATTTGTGTTTGTTTTTGTTATATATGAGTTTTAGAAACCATAGGGCAAGCAATGGTGGCCTCATATAAAGATTTGCAAAATTGCCCTTAGTTGCATGTGAGGGAAATTGGAGTTATTTTCCAATTCTTGTATTTTTCTCAAATTAGGGTTTTGTGATCTTGTTTTAGGGTTTAGTAGCAAGTGATCAACATACTAACACTCATCATGGCATTTGCACAAAAGGAAAATCACTCAAATGCATGAAACTATATGTGGCACCATATGCATAGAAAAAGTTTTTGTTAATTGCAAATTTTGAGTTTGGGAAATTTTCTTTCTTGATTACTATTATTGAAACTTGGGATGTTACAGCATCACCGCCTCTGATTCGCTCGTCTCCGAGCACGTCCGCCTCATCTACACGCTTTACTGGTGAGCCCCCAGTTCTCCCCATTCTCCTCGTGCCAGCGGGCGGCAGGCATCGTGGGACGCCATTCCGGCCATCTCTGGAGCTTACAAATCTAGGCGCGGTGGCAGAACTCGGACTAAGCGAGCTGAGCCCTTGGCGGCGTGTTAGGGAGACCGGGGTGGCGCACGGTGGGCAAGCTGGCGGCGGGATCGCGAGGTGGGCAGGCCGGCGGCGGGATCGCTACGTGGAGTGGAGTCCGGTGGAGCTTTCCATGGTTAAGGAATGGGGGATGGGGTAGAACATGGAGAGAGGGGCATGTGGGTCCACCCTGCACGCGCTGTCCAATGTTCCGAAGTTTAGAACTTGTCAGGCCCAGATGCGCAAATGTCGGGACGACGCTCATGCGCGGCGCGATCGAGGGCGACCAAATCGCATCGGACGGTCGCAAATTGGATTACATAATGAATCTAACCTAGGTATATATAATACCCTATATACATTTGTTTCTTCTATTTTGTTTTCATATTTTTTTTCATTTTCTATTGAATGAATCGGATTCTAAAATCATTCCTTAAAGCGGAAACCCGCACAAAAGATGACTTTCTTTATTTTCATCATCAATATTTGTTGTTGGATAAAATGATAACCTTGTCTTTTGTGAAGTCTTAATTTTCACTACTGAAAATACTTTTATACTTACACGCATGGATATTCGTGTTTCCACTCCGTGCATTTAAAAACATTAAATATGGTTGGCTGTAAAATACACTACTATCATGGGAACAACACTATATTATTTTTGTGTGCATATTTAATTTCAAATGATGGTGATTTGAGTACTGTACCTGCAAAGCCACTTCAAAGTTTTGGTGTTCTCCAGGATAGAAAAAGGTTCGATGTGCAAGATGTCTTGCTTGCCCTTCTCCATCTCTAGCAATGCCTATGTGCGTTCTGCATGTCTAAGGTCTCTCAATTATCACACAACAACATGGTTTGAACATATGATGAAATAAAGACTTATATTCATGTTTTTTATTCAGTCTATCGCCATTTGAATAATTGAGTGTGTAAAGAATATGGAGGTGTGATTTACCAAAGTAAACGCGTGCTCCGTCAAGGCCGGTTGTTGTGGGGATGGAGACGACGTCGTGCTCCATCGAGTGTGGGCGGCAAGCTCCCCTATCTCTCTCCCATGGCGTGCGATTTGGGGCCTATCGATGGAGGAGTGACCAAGGGACGGGATAAGATTGTTGGGCGCACAAAGCTACATCCAATGAAGCTTCACTTGGAGGTTGTGAGCGGCGCAGTCTCCGGGGTATTGAATCAGAGGAATTGGATCATTTTCCTTTCTAGACGAAAGAAGTACACTAAAATATATTTTTCCGTAGCAATGCAAGGCCAGATTACTAGTTTTCAAAACGTGAGATTTCTTTGGATAGATCGCTGATTTTCTTTTGAGCGGGGATAGATCACTAAATTTATGGGAGCATGCAGTTGCAGGGAAAATAATCAGACCTAAAACCAGGCCGAATAATGCCTGGCAGTTACAGGGAATCAAATGATCTGCATGCATCCTACGGCAGTAAACGAGTATTCAAGCTCTCGTAAATCGCTAAGTTATTATTTTCATTTGATTTTCTCTCAAACCCTCTTTACAGTCCCCATAAGAACACGTTCCGTCGAGGCAGAGCAGTTTCCTCCGTCGCACTACAAAAGGAACGCCAACCGCTTTAGCGTATCTGAGACACACAATCCCATCTGCCACCATCGGTAGAACGAACCAATGTCCGGCGACGGCCGGCACGGCCGCGTCCGGCGCGGGTGGTCCGACCTCCCAGGCGACGTCCTCGACATGGTTTACCGCCGGTGCTGTTCCTCGCGGTACGACCACATCCGCTTCGCCGCAGTCTGCACGTCCTGGAGCGCCGTCGCGTCGTGGCACCCGAAGCCGCCCGCCCTCCCACTCCTGCTCCCATCCACGGGCGACGCCAAGGGCGACCGGAAGGCGCGGGCGTACATCCTCGACGACGGCAGAGCCTTGCGCCGCCCGCTTCCAGGGTTTCCATGGGGCAAGCGGATCGTCGGGTCCCACGACGGTGGCTGGGTGGCCGCCCTGGCCGGCACTCGCCTCTTCATCATGAATGTCTTCTCAGGCACCCGTGTCGCGCTCTCCGCCAAGCAGAGCATCGTCAGCGTAGAAGAGAACTACATCACGAAGGTCATCTTCTCAGAGGACCCTTCCTCGAGCGGCTGCATCCTCGCCGCGATGACCACGACGTGCAGGGTAGCGCTCTGCTGGATCGGCCTCGCGGGCAGCGGGTGGCTGACACGAGGATCTACCGGAGATGACCTCACCGACATCGCCTTCTGCAACGGCGGCGCCGATCTGTATGGCCTCTCGCGCCGTGCACTATACAGGTTCGTGATCGGCGCGGACGGAAAAGGGGCTCCCATGGTCACCCTCGTGCACCGAGTACAATTCGAAATGGGCGTCTTCAAAGACTGCTGGGACATGTCCCACGAGAGATACATCTTTGAGTTCCGCGGCAAGCTAGCCATAGCTATGAAGTTCGCGCCGAGGATCTGCTGCTGTATAAATCACTTCTTTAGGGTATTCGAGTTTGACGGCGTGGAGAACAAACCGACAGAGGTGACGAGCTTGGGTGACCATGCCTTGTTCTTGGGGCCGGAATGCAGCAAGGCCGTACACATGCCCCTCACGGGTCGACGCGGCAGGATGGAAAGGAGCCGCATCTACTACTCTGAGAAACAACCATGTCCATGCCACAAGACCAAGTGCTTAGAAAGGTTGGACTTAGGCAGCTACGCCCTGTATTACGGGAAAAACAAGGGCATGTTGAATCACTCGCAGAGAATCAGGTCTTCGGGGTACCATTACTGTCATGAGAACGACACCAATGGTTGCACTTGGCTTCTGCCTCCGGACCTGTAATTCCACTTTCTTGCATGCATGTACCGACCAGGATTATATCCTACAAATTAAGGTGCAGTATTTGTTATTTTAGAACTTAAATTAGTTACCTGGTGTACACAGGTAAGGAGTATAGTATATATCTCACATTGTTCCTGATGTGAAGGGAGTGGAAGCTTTTTCTATGTTTGGAACTTGTGTACGTACATGCTATCAATTTCCATCGTATCGAGTTTCTCATGTTATATTTTTTTTGCGAAATACATGTTATATGTTGTGCATATTAAGAAAAAGCAAGTGCGTTTATGGTTGGCCTATCCAGGGGCGCTCCACGATAGCCACTTCAAGTTCACGCGCGAGGACTGGGCCCTGGCTTTGTCTCTCTACCTACGTGTCATAATGCTGTTGGCTCGGGCTGAGGGAGGGGAAAAGGATAGGGGAAGAAAAGTGGGTCTTGACTATGGGCCTGTTTGGTTCCCAGCCACACTTTGCTAAGCCAAAGTTTGGCAATTTGGCATGTGTTTGGTTCTTGCCACACTTTAGAGCTGCCACATATCACTATTCATATGGTCCACTTATCATAGTGTGAATTTTTGCCAACTTTTGCCACACTTTGTGGCTTCCAAAATCCTAGCCACACTTTTATGGCTGCCACACTTGCTAAAATTAGGCTTGGCAAAGTGTGGCTGGGAACCAAACAGGCCCTATTTCTCTTGCGTGTGCCGCCTCCTCTGGCCTTTCCCTCGTCTCACCTCGCGCCGCCATCACGCCCCCCGTTTCCTCCCGTGGTCGTGAATCTCCGGCGCCTCCGGCCCTCCGCCATCGCTCCTTACCCTCTCCGGCCTCACGGGGCACTACCGTAGACGAGCGCTTGCCCTAGCGACGCACCGCTGCATCTGGAGACGGCGGCATGGTTGTAGGTGGGGAGCGCCATGGATGGGACGGAAACAAGAGGAGGCTACACGGCCGACCTTCAGGGTTAAGCTACTCTGCTCTCCTCTTGGTCTTGTCATGTTCTCTTGGTCTTCTTCCTTCCGGATGGCCAACATCCAAAAGGAAGGTCAAAGCCCCAAGTGAATCCCCTGTTCTTGGGTTTTGATTAAGTTAGTTTCTGTTTTTCAAAAAAAGGCTTAAGCCCCATTCTTTGTATCCAATGATTTTAGAGGAGGTAGATTTTGGAGTGGAGGTCCATTTCTCTGAAGCCAATGGCTTTCAGTGGTGGAAGAATTTGGAGCGGGTGGTGGGTATGGATTCTAGAGGTGGATGAGCACAGATAGGGAATGAAGATGGAGAACATGAGCACATGGCTTAGAGAGGGAATGGAGTGGTGGCACGATTTCTCTTCGTGCAGGTTCTTCTCCATCAGTTTACTTTTATTTAGGTTTGATTAGTGAAGACCTGCAAATCTATTTCATTCTTAGGAGGTTTTGTTTTTTAATATAGCATCTGATAATTTTTCATTGTGTTGTTTGCATCAACGGTGTTTGATGCCATTAAACCTAAGATGATTTATCTCATAATTTGATTTGAGTAATCATATGATAGTTTATCCTGATTTTAGCAACCTGATTTAGACATAAGCAACACTATTTTTTAATCCATGATGTAACTTTAGTGAATTCTCAAATCTTCCCCTTGAATGCGATTAGTGTCTGTCAGGCTGACAGTCCTTGCAATCGTGTAGGTGGACAAGCAAAGATACTATGCAGCGTTCGTCGCGACGAGCGAGGTGCAGACGCAGGTCTCACTGCTGGTCGATATCAAGGTACCGATGTACTGATCTGAATAGGCCGTGGTGATATATCATGGGATTGTTCAATGTGTGCTGATCTGAATAGACGTGAGACCTGCATGTTATCAGCACTTCAGTTCTCGGAGCTGATGGTCGAATTCACAAGAGAGCACCTTCTGGTCGTAATATGCTGAAGCTTTTTACAAGTGAAGCAACATTGCAAAATTCTCCATGCACCGTGCGTGCATATCTTGCTTAAAAATATAGCATACCCACTGATCCTCCAAACGCCATGTTGCTAACCATCTTTCCTTGTGTACTTTATTCTATTTATTATTTATTTTTTTCGAGAATACACCCTGGAAGGTGTATCAATCATATAGAAGAAGAGGCCAAGACAGCTGGTACAACGCCCAAAGGGCACCACGATACAAACGCAACGCCACACGACTAACAGCTATCCGCACAAGCTAACCGGAAAGGACACGCCTTGCATCGTCCCCTGCCAAGAATGGCGAGGAGGCGAAGCACGAAGCTTCAAGACCGCGTCACAGCCGAAGAGGGAACTCTATGAGGTCGACCCCAGCTCCAAGATGACCCAAGCCAACGCAACCGTCCACCCAAAAACGCCTAAGGGTCGGCGAGAAAACGGCGGGACCGAACCAGACCAGAGGTGGCGACGACCAAGAAGTACCAGCGACGGTGTACATAGCGCCCCAGAAGCTCCCGCTCTAGGCGGCGGCCGACAACAACTCCAGCAGGTGCACCGAGAGTTCCATGAACCACCTAGACGACGCCTCCAAGGAGGGGAACGACGCAGCTGCGCCGCCACCGCCCGTTCCAATGACCGGAACTAGGGTTTCCCCTGGTAGTCGGGAAGGGGAACCACGGACAGAGCCATAACGACGCCTCCAAGAAGGTGACGGCGCCCACGGGCGTCGCCGTTGTCAGCAACATGCAAGGATTTCTCCCGGCCCTGCCGTCGACCCCAACTCCATCGGACACGCGCAGAAAGGAGCCGCCTTGGCCACACCGCCGACGAGAGGCGAGCCATGGCCATCAGCCGAGCAGGATGCGCCGCCAATCACCCCACCAACACCGAAGACGGAGCTGGGCGGTGGGGATCCCAGCCCGCCGCCTGGCCGGCCGCCGGCACCACCACGGTGCCCAGCAACCGACACCGAAGGCGCCACCGCGCTTGCCCACCACCATAGCCCAGATCCAGGCCCGCACAAGCCCAGATGGGCTGGGCGGGGAAGGAGCTCTGCCATGGCAGCGGGGGCACCCCCAACGCAGGGAGGTCCCGCCGCCACCTCAATCGACGCCATGGCGCGGTCGATGTCGAGCCCCACAGCGCCTCGCTGCCGAACGCCGCCGGAAACAACTCCACCGCCGCCAGAGGGTAGCAACCGCCACCACCACGCGAAGGAGAAGGCCCCCGCCGCCGCCGTCGCTGCTAGGGCTTTGCCCGCCAGGTCCTCCGGCGGCGGCGGAGGAGGAGGGGGCAGGGGGAGAGAGGCTCGAGCGCCTGGCGGCGGAGTCGCCCCCCTTGTCGCCCAGGGTGAGGCGACGCGGGGGTCCGTTTCTGCTGTGCTCGGTCCTATTTATTATTTATTATTATTCTTATTATTATCATCATCATCATCATCCTAAGACATCCTAGCTTACAGAATGGTGATGGGTTGTCTAAAACGAGGAAGAGACTACAGAACGGTACCATGGAAAATACCAGGAATGCCGGTGCGTCACCACGGCATTTTCTCCATCGAGGTAAGGTCCCATGCGCTCATGCTGCTAGCACGTGATTTATCTTACCCGTCAATCCTGGTATTTATTTTATTTTTGTTGCCCTTGTTTGTTTGAGCTGCTTCTAGATTATTGGATGTTTGGCTACCTATTTAGAATATATATTTTGGGTTGCAAAATATATGGGATGAAAGGTCATAGCAGTAGTACAATTCAGAGTTAGTTTCTAAGATACCAAGCTACCATAATTTAAGTGTTTTAAATTGCAAGATAAATCAGTTTATACGATACCAAAATGTGGTTGTTATTTTTTACATGTTAGTTGAGGACTTTTCTTGGGTGACTCCCTGCCAAGGTGCTTAAGATGTGCTATGGTTGATTGGTAAAGATTAATGTTTATAATGTTTTTGGATTTGTTCCTCTCAGCTGGTTAGGCTATAATTTTCAGAGCACACTATTCATTTTTGGATGTTCCTTGAGGTACATCTAAAACAATGTGTGATCACAGATGAGATGGAGCTTGGGATTCTATTTTAGAAACGGTTGTCCTTTTTGAAATGAGGTCATATAAGATTAGACGCTATACAGATTATTGATGCCACATGATAATGAAGATCTATAGTTAGCATAGACAGTGGTACTTGGCTGAGAAAAAGTTTCACATTTGTTCCTGCTGCAGTAGTTACCTGTGATGCCATGTATTTTGTTCATTTCTTTACCAAGATGCTAATATGTATTTTGCTCATTTAAGCTGCTGTGAACTTTGTGATCTGGGTCTAACATGATTCGACGTACTCTATATTTCAGATGAGCAGTAGAATTATGCATATCATTTTACGTTTGCTTAGGCGGTGGTCAACAAAAAATCATAAGTAAAATTGTAATGTAGTGTTTGTTTCTACTTCCTTCTTCTCTAATCCTTGTAGTTGTGCCGCTGCATTCCTGATATATGAAGAAACCAATATCCAGATCCATCAAAAGTTTTACTACAATTTGACATTATCTTTTTAAAATATTTAATGGAACGTACAGTTAGTTCATTCTTGATCAGAAGATCCTTTGCTTTTCCCTTACCAAATTAGCTGTAGATGGTTTTTATTTCTATTGTTAAGTCCCTGGACATTTGCGAGATGATTGCTATGATTTGATTTTTAGTCCCATGCTTAAAGAAACATATGTCGTTTCAATGTCACATCTTGGTGGTTATGTTATGTACCATATTTTTTTGCCTGGGTTAGCTGTATTTTACATTTAAATAAAGAACAGTGTTGAGTTGAAACCTGAAGTAAATAAATAATCAGATCGAACCTCATTGTCCTTAGGTTAGCTGTATTTGTGGCTGGTGCCATGATTCTCCAAGAAGTGTGTATTTACTTATTTTCCTGCTAAAATTTAACCTCTGCTGTGGATATTATCTTTATCTGTCAATGTAATTGTACTCTCTGTGTCTGTTCTTATGCTCTCTTTGCTGATAGTTGCTTTGCCCTGACAGCCTGTATATATAGGAAAGTATGTACCACTTGATATTTACTTGTCTGATATCATGTAGGAACTATTTGATTCAGTGAAATTTCAAATGAGTCTCTGTCAGCGGCTTGTAGTTAGTTTAGGCTACTGTTTCCACCTCCTGCTAAAGTTTTATTTTTCACTGATGGAGTTGATTAAGGATAACATAGACAATATTCATAATGTGCTTGCTGGCTATAAAGTTGTTAGGGGCACATATGTACTTTGTCCACTAGGGACTTGACAAGTCATTATCTGCTCCATGCTTTCTGTTCTTACATTGAGTTGTAGGTCCATCATTGTCGCAGAGGCCAGAGGCTGCCCACACTCCAGCCTTGAAAAAAAAAAATTACGGCTTCAGGCTGGAGAATCCCGAAAGTGACCTCTCGGGCTATGCTAACCCAACAAGCAGAAACCTTGGGCCCTGCCCAGCGACATAATAAGTCGAGCCAGCCTAACCCAGGTGGACTGGTCGGGCTGGCCTAACCCAACTGAAGTCGCTGGACAGGACAGCGACCCATCGATACTGGATATAATTTAATATCCTCATGAAGACGATGACTAGAAATAAATTTACAGCTACCTTTCCTCGCGGAGACAAAGACGTAACCAAGAGATGATACAGATTTTCTTCTTTTCTTCTTTTATGAATCTTTCTCTTCATTTGTTTATTTGTCGCTGAAATGTATGTTTACATGTGAGGTATCAGATGTGTAATACAACTGAGATATCGTACTATATTTGCATGAGTGTTTAGCTGGGCATACAACTGCTACTATCATGGTTTGCATATAGAACTAGTTGGTTCTGTATAAAACATTTGCAATGTATACACAATCAGCATACGAGGAAAGAAAAAAAGGTCGTTCACGACCATACAAAATAGAAACGGTCCATGTTGAAAAGTTGTGTTTGAAAGGCATCCTTTTATCAAACAATTAGGTACAAAAAAATGTTTGCGATAATAAACCCCATCGTATACGATTTATTGACACACATCGCAAACCTCACAGGTAAAGTTTATCGCATGTAATGTGCCATTTCAGCCGTGTGTGAATGCACTTTCTATACTAGTGCACGATACCATTTTCTAGAAGTTTATATCAATTCTGTCAGATTATTTTTAATCTTATTAAGTAATTACATGCTCCATGACTGAGCTTGACCATCTTCTAGTAACTGGCATCATTAACTTTGTGGAGATGGCTAATTGGCGCTGAGATTCTTTACAAAATATTATGCGGACATCTATTGGTTCGGTGTGGGAAGGGAGAGGAATAGTAAACAATGGTATGGATATTGTACTCTACTAATTGACATTTAATATGCAGGTATAGGGTGTCAAGGTGAGATCCCGGTGGTGTATTTTGTCTTTTTTAATTTAAATACTAGTGTTAAAATTTATACTACAAAATGCAAAATGCACTACAAGTGGGATTTAGGTGGGATCTCACTTGACACCCTATATGCAGGCCCCTCTTAGAAGTATATATTGATTGTTATTGTACATATGTATTCGAGAATCGATATCAACTATGCACGTCTATGAGCCAAAAATTGACATCCACAAATCTTTGCACTATTTAAATCATACGGTCAAATTTAGATGCTTACTTAGTACCTTTTCAAACAATTATTAAAACAAGTGCCACCACGGGCGCGGCGCACCGAAACTTCCTAGACTACTCTGACGTCGATATTCTTTGTAACCACGTGGTAGAATAGACAATAGAGAGTCAACCGTACATGAGGATCTCGTACCGGACACAGTGGCCTGGCCACGCACTATGAAGCGTCGGCGTATGAAACTTGCAGCCCACACATGAGATCCCGCGGATGATCTTGATAGTTTTCTTGATTCACTTCAAAAAACATCCAGTACAGTTTCGTGATTAACTTAAACTATTAAGTAAAAAACTAACAACCACAATACAATTTTCAAGGAGTTTCCTGATATCAATCGAAGAAGATTGTTTTTAATATGATTAATTACATGCTCAACGACAGAGCTTGACCATCTTACTTAACTGGTGTGGAGATGCTATTGTGACCACGTGTGGTAGCTAATAGTCAACCATATACAGTAGAAGCTTGTAGCGTCGGTGTGTATGAAACTTGCAGCCAGCGTGAGATCCCGGACGATCTGGATGCGCATGTGATCACGTGGTACACTATATATAGAAATGTCAACCGTACATAGGACGGACGCATACCCTAGCTTGCACCGATACGGCAGCTCCTGGCGCGCGTCTCTCTATATAAGTGCACGTTGATAGCTCAACATGGTATGGTATATTCATTGCCCGCCACTAGTCCACGATATTTACGCGACGCAGCTCGATCGATCGGAGGACGAGGGAGCATGGCTACCAGCATCCGCGTGAAGCTGTGCATCCTCATCATGGTTGCTGCCGCCGTCGCCGGCACCGGCAACGGTGAGCTGTGCAAATTCAGGTTCTATGTGCACACGCCACGCAAATGGGGAGCGGGCACGGACGGGACCGTGACATTCGGCGCCTACGACAAGAACGGCGCCGGCTGGACGCATTCGTATCCTGGCAAAGGTAAAACGTTCGATCAGGGCAACGATGTCATCATCACCGTCGACGACAAGGAGTGCATGGACCCTTGCCGCCTCACCCTCTCAATTGACGCAGTAGGAACCGAGGGATCCGCCTGGTATCCTGATAAGATCACTGTTGACGTGAGCAGCCTAGGCATCGGCGAAAACTTGGGAATCACTATCATCAGAGACTACCAGCACTTTTACGTGCGCGACTGGGTGTACGATGGCAAACCTGCCATCGAACGCCGTAACGGCGCCTGTGCGTAACGCGCGCTGTAACGGCCGGGTTTCTTTTTCAGTATCATCGCTTCGTCTAATCTGAAGTGCAGTGCGTCGATTTACATACCGTCGCTGTTATTTGCGCTTCATGTTCCTAGCAGCATTTAAAATGCTGCATTTTGTTTCCTTTAAGATCAAGTGCGTCCGTTAGCACTGAAAGATGAATAAAAAGTTACTTTTGTTTGTTTTTCTTCGCATCCCTAGTACCATTTGAAATAACGACGCCGACTCATTTGCACGCCTGCCCATCTTTGTTTGCAGCCTCGAAACATACACGTTTCATCCAGCAAGAACTCCAAAAGGAATAATAATACAACTCGGTCTATGATTACAACGATAATTAACAAATCTGGAAATTTGCTGTAAACCCTCTACAGTAGGTACGTGCATAATCCAACAAACTCATTTCTTACATAATCTTAACACGCATCGACTTTGCCTCTGGTTGCATAAGAAGGAACTTTTTTGAATAGACACATGACATGAAATTGTGGCATTGCCGTACAAATTCCCCATCCTCTTCAAGCTGGCCTACGGAAGAAAAAAATTAACTGTCAAAGATGGTCTTATCAATGGCACGTGGATGAAAGGATTGCATCGCATCAATTCTTCTGAGCTTATTGAGAGCTGCGCCTCTTTTTTTTTCCAGGGTGATGGGGGGGGGGGGGGGGAATCCCCACCATTTGTTGCATTCCATCGAAAGTAGCGTGGCAGGCTCATATTCTTACAACGGATTAGGAATATACGGGGGTTTACATAGGAGTAGAGAACAAACATGAGGAAAAGAGGTACAAGTTAGCGCGAAGAACTACTCTACGATAGAAACAAGCCTACAAGAGATAACAATTCTTCGCATCTCTATGGCTTATTGACAGCTTTGTCTCCATATGGCACTCCATGCAATCGGTGAACCTCTCGTCCGATAGGCAACCAAAGGTACACAATGGAAATTAAAAGTTTGGTTGAAAATCAATCATTCAATTTTGTAATAAAATGCTTGTAGGGAGTCAACCCATCTTTAAATAAATTTTGTTATCTAATTTTGTATTTCTAATAAAATTCTTCTAGATGAAATTTTGCAGAAAAAGTTGAGGCTAAAACTTAGTGCTGATAGTTTAAAGGGAAAAGATAAATAAAAGCAAAAGAGAAGCTATTCGAGTTTTAACGATAGCTGGTACGGCTGCAGTAAAGAGGCTGGCTTAATGATTAAACCACGGAGGTTGCCGGTGCTTTATGGCAAATTTGGAAGAAGAGGAACATGAGAATTTTTTAGAGCATCCATTCCAAACCCGAGGATATGAGTTTATAGATCAGAGATGGGCTGGTGAAACCTAAAAGCCGCTTACAATGAATATTCATAGCTTCTAACTTTCCCCCCCCTAGTGAACCTAAAAGCCGCTTACAATGAATATTCATAGTTCTTTCTTAGATCCCCATAGCCACCAAAACTGCACCATTAGCCCCAGCGGGCCCTCATGGAACCCTAAATGGTCAAGCTCGCGCGCGCCCTCTACTTCCCTCGATCTGAAATCTACTACGATGTCATGGAGAAGATGAATTTCAAGATCACGTACACCCTCCGTGCGACGAGGGTGGAGACGTGGATCCGCGCCATCAGGAGGGATTTCCTCGACGCCGCGGAAATCAAGGTTGGTTTTCCATGGCTTAAAATTTAGAGATATGATGCATAAAGCATC
This sequence comes from Lolium multiflorum, assembly GCA_030979885.1. NCBI lineage: Eukaryota > Viridiplantae > Streptophyta > Magnoliopsida > Poales > Poaceae > Lolium > Lolium multiflorum. The sequence goes on from CM061749.1 coordinate 346,726,025, forward strand.
CAAAATTCCAATGGCATTTTTTCTGTGTTTGAAGGTCGTCGGTTTGGACTATGAGTTCACCGACCCTCGCAAGGGTAACCAACGCGCCACCATCCTGGAACTCTCCGTCGCGCAACACAGTCTGGTCTTCCATATTGTGGATGCCGATGAAGTGCCACAACTGCTCATCGATTTCCTTGCGGACAAGAAAATCAAATTATATGGCGCAGCAATACATAATGATGTGGATATGTTGCTGACCTACGGAATATTCCGTCTACGATCAACCTTCAGCAGATCCTTGATAACGCGTGAAGCACACGTCCGTTGGGAATCCCAAGAGGAAGGTGTGATGCGTACATCAGCAAGTTTTCCCTCAGTAAGAAACCAAGGTTATCGAACCAGTAGGAGTCAAGGGCCACGTGAAGGTTGTTGGTGACGGAGTGTAGTGCAGCGCAACACCAGGGATTCCGGCGCCAACGTGGAACCTGCACAACACAATCAAAATACTTTGTCCCAACTTAACAGTGAGGTCATCAATCTCACTGGCTTGTTGTAAACAAAGGATTAAATGTATGGTGTGGAAAATGATGTTTGTTTGCGAAGAGCAGCAGAGAACAATGATTGCAGTAGATTGTATTCAGATGTAAAAGAATGGACCGGGGTCCACGGTTCACTAGTGGTGTCTCTCCAATAAGATAAATAGCATGTTGGGTGAACAAATTACAGTTGGGCAATTGACAAATAGAGAGGGCATAACAATGCACATACATATCATGATGACTACTATGAGATTTACTTAGGGCATTACGACCAAGTACATAGACCGCTATCGAGCATGCATCTATGCCTAAAAAGTCCACCTTCGGGTTAGCATCCGCACTCCTTCCAGTAAAAGTTGCAAACAATAGACAATTGCATTAAGTATGGTGCGTAATGTAATCAATACAAATATCCTTAGACAAAGCATCGATGTTTTATCCCTAGTGGCAACAGCACATCCACAACCTTAGAACTTTCTGTCACTGTCCCAGATTCAATGGAGGCATGAACCCACTATCGAGCATAAATACTCCCTCTTGGAGTTACAAGTATCAACTTGGCCAGAGCCTCTACTAGCAACGGAGAGCATGCAAGAACATAAACAACACATATATGATAGATTGATAATCAACTTGACATAGTATTCCATATTCATCGGATCCCAACAAACACAACATGTAGCATTACAAATAGATGATCTTGATCATGATAGGCAGCTCACAAGATCTAACATGATAGCACAATTAGGAGAAGACAACCATCTAGCTACTGCTATGGACCCATAGTCCAAGGATGAACTACTCACACATCAGTCCGGAGGCGATCATGGTGATGTAGAGTCCTCCGGTAATGATTCCCCTCTCCGGCAGGGTGCCGGAGGCGATCTCCTGAATCCCGAGATGGGATTGGCGGCGACTGCGTCTCTGGAACTTTTTCCGTATCGTGGCTCTCGGTACAGGGGTTTTCGCGACGGAGGGTATAAGTAGGCGGAAGGGTAGGGTTGGAGGGTTGACGAGGGGCCCACACACTAGGGCGGCGCGAGCCCCTCCTTGGCCGCGCTGCCTTGGTGTGTCGCCACCTCGTGGCCCCACTTCGTATCCTCATCGGTCTTCTGGAAGCTCCGTGGAAAAATAAGACCCTGGGCGTTGATTTCGTCCAATTCCGAGAATATTTCCTTTGTAGGATTTCTGAAACCCAAAACAGCAGAAAACAGCAATCGGCTCTTCGGCATCTCGTCAATAGGTTAGTGCCGGAAAATGCATAATAATGATGCAAAGTGTGTATAAAACATGTGAGTATCATCATAAAAGTAGCATGGAACATAAGAAATTATAGATACGTTTGAGACGTATCAAGCATCCCCAAGCTTAGTTCCTACTCGCCCTCGAGTAGGTAAACGATAACAAAGATAATTTCTGAAGTGACATACTGTCATAATCTTGATCAATACTATTGTAAAGCATATGAGATGAATGCAGTGATTCGAAGCAATGGTAAAGACAATGATTAAACAACTGAATCATATAACAAAGACTTTTCATGAATAGTACTTTCAAGACAAGCATCAATAAGACTTGCATAAGAGTTAACTCATAAAGCAATAGATTCATAGTATAAAGCTTTGAAGCAACACAAAGGAAGATATAAGTTTCAGCGGTTGCTTTCAACTTCAACATGTTTATCTCATGGATAATTGTCAACACAAAGTAATATGATGAATTCAAATAAGCAAATATGTAGGAATCAATGCACACAGTTGACACAAGTGTTTGCTTCTAAGATAGAAAGAAGTAGGTAAACTGACTCAACATAAAGTAGAAGAAAGGCCCTTCGCAGAGGGAAGCATGGATTACTATATTTGTGCTAGAGCATTTATTTGGAAAACATAGAAACAATTTTGTCAACGGTAGTAATAAAGCATATGTGTTATGCATAAGACATCCTATAAGTTGCAAGCCTCATGCATAGATTACCATTAGTGCTCGCACCTTGTCCTAATTAGCTTGGAATTATATGGATTATCATTGCATAACATATGTTTCAACCAAGTGTCACAAAGGTACCTCTATGCCGCCTGTACAAAGGTCTAAGGAGAAGGTTCGCATTGGATTTCTCGCTTTTGATTATTCTCAACTTAGACATCCATACCGGGACAACATAGAAAACAGATAATGGACTCCTCTTTAATGCATAAGAATTCAACAACAGATAATATTCTCATAAGAGATTGAGGATTAGTGTCCAAACTGAAACTTCCACCATGATTCATGGCTTTAATTAGCGGCCCAATGTTCTTCTCTAACAATATGCATACTCAAACCATTTGATCATGATAAATCACCCTTACTTCAGACAAGACGAACATGCATAGCAACTCACATGATATTCAACAAAGTGTAATAGTTGATGGCGTCCCTAGAAACATGGTTACCGCTCAACAAGCAACTTATAAGAAATAAGATACATAAGTTACATATTCAATACCACAATAGTTTTTAAGCTATTTTCCCATGAGCTATATATTGCAGAGACAAAGAATGGAAGTTTAAAGGTAGCACTCAAGTAATTTACTTTGGAATGGCAGAGAAATACCATGTAGTGGTAGGTATGGTGGACACAAATGGCATAGTTTTTAACTCAAGGATTTTGGATGCACGAGAAGTATTCCCTCTCAATACAAGGCTTAGGCCAGGAAGGTTGTTTGAAGCAAACACAAGTATGAACCAGTACAGCAAAACTCACATAAGAACATATTGCAAGCATTATAAGAATCTACATTGTCTTCCTTGTTGTTCAAATACCTCACCAGAAAATATCTAGACTCTAGAGAGACCAATCATGCAAACCAAATTTCAACAAGCTCTATGTAGTTCTTCATTAATAGGTGCAAAGTACATGATGCAAGAGCTTAAACATGACCTATATGAGCACAACAATTGCCAAGTATCAAATTATTCAAGACATTATACCAATTACCACATGAAGCATTTTCCGTTTCCAACCATAATAATGAACGAAGCAGTTTCATCCTTCGCCATGAACATTAAAAGTAATGCTAAGAACACATGTGTTCATATGCAACATCGGAGCGTGTCTCTCTCCCAAACAAAGAATGCTAGGATCCGATTTTATTCAAACAAAAACAAAAACAAACAGACTCTCCAAGTAAAGCACATAAGATGTGACAGAATAAAAATATAGTTTCACTAGAGGTGACCTGATAAGTTATCGATGAAGAAGGGATGCCTTGGGCATCCCCAAGCTTAGATGCTTGAGTCTTCTTAAAATATGCAGGGATGAACCACGGGGCATCCCCAAGCTTAGACTTTTCACTCTTCTTGATCATATTGTATCATCCTCCTCTCTTGACCTTTGAAAACTTCCTCCACACCAAACTTAAAACAAACTCATTAGAGGGTTAGAGCATAATCGAAAATTCACATATTCAGAGGTGACATAATCATTTTTAACACTTCTGGACATTGCACAAAGCTACTGAAAGTTAATGGAACAAAGAAATCCATCAAACATAGCAAAACAGGCAATGCGAAATAAAAGGCAGAATCTGTCAAAACAGAACAGTCCGTAAAGACGAATTTTTCTGGGGCACTTAACTTGCTCAGATGAAAAAGCTCACATTGAATGAAAGTTGCGTACATATCTAAGGATCACGTACATAAATTGGAAGATTTTTATAAATTACCTACAGAAGGGGCTGCTCAATTTCGTGACAGTAAGAAATCTGTTTCTGCGCAGTAATCCAAATCTAGTATCAACCCTACTATCAAAGACTTTAATTGGCACAACAATGCAATAAAATAAAGATAAGGAGTGGTTGCTACAGTAGTAACAACTTCCAAGAGTCAAATATAAAACAAAAGTGCAGAAGTAAAATAATGGGTTGTCTCCCATAAGCTCTTTTCTTTAACGCCTTTCAGCTAGGCGCAGAAAGTGTGAATCAAGTATTATCAAGAGATGAAGCATTAGCATCATAATCAGGGGAGTTGGGAGTTTTCTCAACAATGCATTGTATCTTGTATATGTAAGTAACTCCTCTTTCGTTGCTTTTAGGCTTACTCTTCTCATCAAACAAATTTTCAGGAACAAGCCAAGCATAGTTATTTTCTAGAGCTTCATGCATTCCTAGGAGCTTACTAGGTATCGGTACTTTAATCTCCCCCTCATCGTTGACATTATTAGTGTACTTTATTGTGATGACCCGGCATACCACTGCATGGTGTAGTATGCAAGTCTGATATAACACCAATGAAACACCGTTCCACTAGTATTATATCGCTCAGAGTGGTACAACAGAAACATATGCGGGTCCAAGGCATGTCTATAGAATTACAACAATGACTCTGTTACATAAGATCATCACAGCCTCCTACTTTACAATGAGGTAAACTGCAAATAAACTCCAGAAGAACGACTCGTAGTCTAGTCTTATCACGAACTCTATTTGTAGAGTATTTAACTAACTCTAGAGGCTGTGAATAGATTCTAGCTAAATAGGAGCTAGGTTTAGGAAACTAGTTCCTTTCTATTGCTAAGCTAGGTTTGATCCTTGTTGGAGGTAGTGTTTGACTCTTCTGTCAGGTTCATGTCCCTTGAAGTATTTGTTGATCCCTCGGTCTTCGAGTTGCACTGTAGATCCTCCTTCGATGCCTCCATATCTAAGCAGGGATTTAAGAGTGGGATGAGTACGAGCGTACTCAACAAGTTCATTATAGGAAAGAGGTGTTTAATGCACTAGCTACGGCATTAGACCACAAAGTCTAATACCAATGCAAGTTTTCATAACCATTTCTTCAAAAGGTTGCTTTTATTCAGAAGAACTATCCGTCAGCCTTCACCGGTTTACTAGAACTTCATGGAGCTCCTTTCCGGCCGCGTCAGCTCCATATCCCGGAACAGGGAGTGACAGGTCACGGTTCTTACACTCTGCAGAGGTGTTGCTTTACCCATAAGAGATCTTAACCTTGGTGCCAACCGAGCCGCGAGCTCGTCCACACTTCCTATGGTGTGAGGCCCGGTATAAGGTCATAGCCAATCATATTCCTCCGCTACCTCGCACACCCACCCTTTGTTGCAAACCCCAACCCTGGGTCCTCGTCGGTCCACTTACACCATTTAAGGATGGACCCCGACCACGACAACAGTCTGGGATCGAACCAAACTCCTTCGCCGGTAGCTGCAACCCATCATAGACCACATTACCGTGGGAATTAGAGTGGGATCCCCACCCTCAAGTTGTTCCGCAAGCCGCAACCGCTACGGTATGCACAGCATAACCGTGGGGACTTAGAATGGGTTCCCCACCCACAAGTTGCTCCAAGATACAACTGCTACGGTAAGCGCATCCGTTGATGTACAAGAGGTGGAAATACGATTGACTAGTCCGTCCCATTTCAGATCTTATGGTTAACACGGTTATTACGACACAAGAATCACTGGCGACATTTGTTGTTTAATCCTAGATGGATATAAACCCTTGCAATGGAACCTCCACCATATCAACACAATCCATGGTTCCATTGCCCACCACATAGTCATATTCATAGTTATGAAAGTAGTGGTTTTGGTTTTATGCAATAGTGATAACCATAGTACTTTGCAAGTAATTTGATAGAAATACTCAAATGGCATGAGCAAGTGATGAACTTGCCTTTCTTGACTGCAAGATTATGCAGCAAGGTCTTCGATACGCGATAACTCCAAATTCTGAAATAGTATCATCGTCCGGTAAGGACGATGTTTAAAAGATTGGCAAGGATGCAATAATGCATAAGTATGAGATGCAATCGCTCTAAGCGTGACCTAACCCCGATGATTTAGGATCAGTGAGTTGTAATGATTTGTTTAGAGTGTGTTGCACTTTTAGAGTGGTTCACAAACAAGGTTCTTATTCAGGATTGGTTGCTTGGTATCATAAACAGGTGTTGTAATATATCATAATAATACACTAATAGCACACAACAATAATATTTGGTATAATCCTAACATGTAATGAATAGTGGTTGATTCTAGTACTATATGGCATGGTTAATGATTAATTATCATATACTTCAAAAGAATAACTTTTGAAGAACATGTTATTTAATAGAGAACAAGTATGATAATTAGGGTCGTGGAGTTTTATGGTTTACTATGGTTACAACTAGTTTCTGGAGTAAGTATTAGATGGATCACAACATAGTTGGATTCATCAACAGCTAGAACTTGTAAGGGTTGAACTAAGCCTAAGTATCTTAAGCCATTAATTACACATGGGTGCTACCAAGGTTGGTTATATCTTACTAGTGATAGATAGTTAGGGTTTATAGGTCCTATTAGACAGGATTGATGATGATACCTTATTTTCTTCAAAAGAATAATTTTTGAAGAACATACTTCTTAAGTAATAAGAAGTATTGCAATTAGGGTTGAGGTTGTCTAGGGTTTGCTATTGGATTCACTAAGTAAGGAATGGTGGTTTCCTAAATAGTATGTTTAATAATTATCTCACACTAATAGGGTTTAGTGTGTATGGGATATGATGTCAATATTAGCATGGTTGCTATTGGAGTCCATCACATTGGTGTGATGCTATATAGGTATGAGTAAGGTTGATATTTTTGATGACAGGAACTAGGTTTTAGACTTAAGTGTTCCTGTTTGATCATCTAGGTTTGATGAGATGAACACATGGAATGTTAAAGTCTTAGTGATAGGCTCATATATTTTATGTGGACCTAGACATGCATTTAGTGGTTAATTATGGATCTAGGTATGAAAACTAGGTCTCTTGATTATATGTTCTAACCTAGGTTTTAGGTTAGAACTATTTAGGGTTCACACATAAAATAGTGGGGCTAGGTTTCCTAATGGAATTTAGGGTTTTAGAATTCACATGAAATGATAGGGTTGTACTATTATTCAATATGGAATTAGAGTTTGCTATTTACCATATTGTTCTATGATGAATAACTTCATGATGGGTTTGAAGTTATTCATCACTTTAAAAATTAACACAAGTTTGGATTTGGCTTTTTACTATTTTTAAAGAATTAATAATTAAGGTAATTATTAATTAGAGTTTAAATTTCCACTAACAAGGATTTATCAAAATAACAAATAAAGAAAATTAGCTTTAATGTTTTCTTTATTTTCTTACTGGTTTTATTTATTTTAGAAGGTTTTCCTAATTATTGAATTTTAATTGCATTTTAAAATTAAAAGAAAAGACTTAATTATTAAGTTTAAAACAATTAAATTTTTATTAAAAATAAAAATTTCATATTATATTTTTATTGGATAGATTTTTCTTTTCTAAGAATTTTGATATATTATTTACCTTTTTCTGAGTTATAATGGATTTTATATGAATTTGCAAAATTGCAGCAATTATTGATTTGAATTTAAAACGAAATCTACTAGACACACCCAGCTAAACCAACTCCTACTCGCTGACCAGTGGGCCAACGCCACGCTGGTTGCCACAGTGGCGTCGATGTGGCAACCTTGTGCCTCACCGGCGGCCAGTGGTGGTTGACGCCGGCGATAGGGTGCTCCCGTGGGGTTATGCGCGTGCTCAATCGAACGAGGGTGACGAGATGAACCTACTGGTGGTGGCGCCGCCTCCAAATGGTCGCCGAAGCTTGGCCGGCGACGAGGTCGAGCGGCCGAGCTCGCAGATGCACGGTGCGACGTAGCTAGGGGACGCAATCGAGCGGGCTAGGCATGCCAGGAGGATCAGGAGCTCACCAGGAGCACACAGGGCTTGACGGTGTGGCAAGGGGAGGTCTGGTTCGCAGGAATCGCCTGCTCCCATCGTCGGAGAAGACGAGCTCGACGGCGGTGCTACGGGATGCCTCCGCTCGATTCCTTTTGTAGGCCGGGCATGTCGAGTACGGTAATCACGACGGTGTTCACGGCGTGGCTCGAGGAGGTCTACATCGGCGGCGATGGTCGGAGTCTGGCTCAGCTAGGGTTTCGGACATGGGGAAAATTTAGGAGAGGAGGAAGAATCCGACGCTCGTTTTCGTACTGGGGCTTTTATACCGCGTTGGAAGGTGCCTCGTCTCGTCGTCGATCAAGGAGGAGGTGCCAGCGAGAGGGAGAAGGAGAGCACGGCTCCGTGCTGTCCTCCATGCGCGAGGAGGGGATGAGGACGAACTCGTCCCCGATATTTTGGGACGAAGGGGTATCGGGCTGGCTTTGGGCCGTGGTGCTGGGCTGCTCTGCAGGCTGCTGCTGGGCTGTGGTGGCCCGATAGGTAAGCCTCTTTTCTTTCTTATTGTCTTTTCTGTTTTCTTTTTCTCCTTTTTGGTTTTGCTTATTTTGAATTCAAACCTTAACTTTGTTATTTTTGCAGGCTTCTCAATTAGGTTAATTTTATCAAGAGTTAGTGCAATGATTATTACACCACTCTCCTATTTGAAGAAAATATTTTGTATTGGAAGTTTATACATATGTGCTTATTCAAAATAGAAAATGGACATGAGTTTATATTTTTAATTTTCTTTTTCTTATGAATCAATTCTGTTTGGAATGATTAATGTTGATACTCTCAACTCAAAGTAATTCAGAGGTTGTATTAATACTTGGTTTCTATTTGGGAAGTGATCACTTGCCTATTATTTTATGTGCACCATTATGTGTTAATAAATTGGAAATTCTCCTATGGCTTCTTCAAATTTTGTACTATTATTATAGTTTAATATCACCTTTTCTTGTTTATAGTAGGTACTACTCTCATTATGGTTGGGTCTTGGTTATAAAGATAAGTGGTTGATCACCACCATGGGTTTAATCAAATGGTTTAGCACTAGGTTATTCTTAAGTTCCATATTTAAGCATGAGCTTTAATTAGTGAACAATTCTAGGGTTCTCATTAAATTCACCTAATGACAATTGGTTTGGAGTTTGATTGTGGCTTAGGTTTTAGTTGTGATCACCCAAGTGATACCCCAACTAGGGTTTAGTCTCCCTATCCATTGTAAGATGGTTACTTAACAGTTGATGTTCTCCATTAGTTACTAAGGACTTGAGAATTAGTTTTATTTTCTACCAATTAACTTCTATTATTACCCCCACTTATAATTAAAGTAACTACATTGATTATAGTTCTTTTTATAGTTAACTTTGGTCATATGGATGTATGGTTTCTCACCATATGAGGTATAGTGTTTAACTCTAAGGTTTTCTTAGGTTCATTAATTTATGAAATATAGATATGGTATGATTCTACTTATGATCACCAAGTGGTTCACAAGTTAGGGTTGGGATATAAGCCTAGGTTTGCTTACCAGTTACCTCCCTATGATTTCATGTAGTGAATGATATCTTCTTATCCTATTAGGATTTAACTTATCCTTACATAACTTAAGAGCATGATCATGGTTAAACATGATCAACTTGTTCTTGATATCTCTACCTCAATTCCATAGGGTTTATGATCATTACACAATTTATAATGATCAAAGTTTGGCTTCCTAAGTTATTACTAAAAATATTTAGATATGGTTGTACCAATTACCCCTCTCAATCCACAAGGACTTGGACTATAATCTAGGTTTCTACTCAAGGGATGATGATATGATTATCTAAGCATGTGGTATGCCTAAGAATTCTACCTTTCTATCTCCTGTAGCTTGTTCTTCAGGAATTCTGATAAACCTGCATCTTGTGGCATGCCTCCACCTCCTAGCTGCTTCATCTTGATCATAAATATTTTATGGAGTGGCTCAATATGTTGGTTTTCTTGCATCATGGTGTAAGATGATGGAATGAATGGAATGTGAGGCTCCTTTTATAGGCTTGGGCATGCTCTAGTATCATGACACATAGGTGGATGACTCTTGCTTTGATTTGATGAGTAAGGTGCTTGGGTGTCATGCTCTTATCCATAGTAATCCCTTAAGCATAAGGTGGCATTGCTTAGGATGCAAGCTATGTAGATATTTTCATCCTATGTGGCATGGTATTATCCTCTCATGTGATTTGTTTTTGGATAGCCAAGTGGCTTTTGTTACTACATATCTTGAGAATGATCTTATGCTTATGGTTGAGTCACTATATCATATGTGATTGTATTTATATTATAATTGGGATCAAAATGTCAAGAATAAGGATTATACCCCAATTTTGAATGATGATTTTGATTACACCAAGGCATGATCATATAAGTTTCAAAGTACTCATAGTTTATTTTATTCAAATAGTTTGAACTATAATTCGTAATGTAAACGAATTTAGTTTTGTAATATTCCACATATTTAATAAGTTATGATTGCAATAAGAATGTGTGGATTTTATGCACTTAGGTCCTTGTGTTTTGCTATATTTGGTATTTAGTTTTAAAGTGAATTCCATTGTACCTCAAGGTAGTTGCTTAACTTTTAAGTGTTAATAATTTAGAGTTTGCTTCTTATCTCTTTGTTGGTTATATACCTCTCCCATCTCTAGGGTTTAATGATAAGCTTTTGTTGGTGTTAAGTTCAAAGGTTTGGTTCAAGAAACACCATGTTATGATCTTTAATAAGATCAAGTAGTTGATCCTTAATTAGTATTTTCTTGTGTTGGTTTTAATTCCATTTGATCTAACCCCTTAGATCAAATCATCTTTTCCCAAAACAAGGTTTTAACAAAGTCACATTGAGGTTTATAGAACTTGACTTGATGATCTACTTCAATTCCATCAAGGTCAAGTGAAACTTCGACTGTGAGTGTTTTACTTTAAAGCGCGAAAATTCCCTGGATTTTCTATGCATGAATGCAATGCACAACTCTATTTACTCTATTTTTGTAACCCCAATACCTGGGATATTACAGTCTCTACCCCTTAAACTAAACTTCGCCCTCGAAGTTTGATCTCTCTCACGTTTTGGAGTGTGGATCTGACTTGTGCAGACTACAACATTTCTCGAACTCCGTGGTGATCTCGCTAGATATAATTGAATATATCTCTTATCCAGATTCTTCCTGGAATCCAATAGTGTTTGTCTCTGGGCCATGGCTTCTTACTTCAATTCCATGATTTTTTTCAATATCATAATCTTGTTTCCTTCCTCATTGAAGATTCAATGATTGGGACTTCTTCTGGTGCTGCTAATCTTAACTGAGGACTAATTTGATACATTCTCCTAATTGATAAAATAGGTCTTTGTTTTCCCTTACTACCAAAACTGCAATAATGGTACTTGGTAAGGTACTTACCATGGAAATGGTCGTGATGGTTTATTTCCCTAAGAATGGATTAGACTCATTTAGTCCATCCAATCCTGGTTTATGGTTGATACCTATAACTATTTTGGATTCTTTAGGTTCCATGAAAGGAATCATTCTATTAGTCTGTGGTTCTGATATGGTAAAACTTCTTCGGTCTTTGGCCTTTTTAAAGCTTTGTTTGGTCTTCGGTATTTCCTTCGTCCAACTTCATTAACTTTAGTTTACTTGAGCTATCGTACTTTTGAGTAAATATTACTCACTTTCTCAAGTTATAGTCCACTTCTTACTTCCTCGAGGTATGAACCTCGGCTTCTGGTCTGACATCCTTCTGAAAGTAGTGTTCAACAATCTTATGAAAATAAGATCGAACTTCCTCTCAGTTCAGACCTTCTTCATCTATCTTGCTCAAATTATTGAGTTATTGTACATCCAACTCAATCTTTACTCTACCCCTTAGAGTTTTATTATGGTCTTCAACTCCTTTTCTTCCAACCATTAGACTTATGGTTAGAATATTGGTCTGGGTCTAGTTTATGGTTTGTACTCTTCTAAGGTTCTGCGAAGAATATCTGTGGTGTATCCACTCAATTGTGGACCTCCAATGTGAATCCTTCGACTAAATGATTATAGGTCATTGTTATTTGGCTGACAAAATTTTATTTGTTCACAACTTCTTGGTACAAATAATCCAATGGTGGACTACTGGGTACCAATTGTGGCTATTTGTTATCTAAAAATGGATTCTATTTTAGGTTATGATCAACTGGACGAGACATCTTCTACTTTATCTCGCAGTATTGATCCTATACCACAACTGTGGTCTTCTGATACCAACTATGGTCTCCTTATATTTTCTATGGTTTCATAAGTCATCTTCCGTTTTCGAGGGTTCATTGGTGCAAGAAAACCACTAGCTGACACTATGATTATAGTATCCTAAGTGATTTCCCATGCATTCCCTCTTCTATGTTGACTATGGATCTGCTTGAGCTTCACCATAATCACCAGATTTCTCACCTTCCTGCTTCTCCCGTACTAAAGTACTCCTCTGTTGAGGCTAAGCATGAGTTTTGGTTGATGCTTCCTTCCGAGTTTTGTGGTTGCTTCCCACAACTTTGCTTCCTTTTTCTGATGAACCTTCATCTTGTCTTCAAAGTTCGTCACTTCCTCACATGAATACCATTACCCCTAGATCTATAGCATCAAGTAAAGGCTTGATATTGCAACATGCATTTGCATATCAAAGTCAAACTTCATGTATGGATCTAGTCAAACAATGAAAATCCAATAAAATCCAAGAAGATTCAGCTTTGTGCATATAATACACACCATCATAAGCCTGAATATACTAGTTGAGTAAGACATCTCTAAACATCAGGCTGAGATGTGTAGTATATAACACCACATAAGATAGGTTTATATCATGATACTTAGCACGAATATATTGGATTCTATGATTTGTCTCAACTTTTACCTTAATTGCACAATTGCAATGAGATAAACTTGAAACAAAGTTGTCTAGGACAGTTAAGGTTAACCTAATTTTCTTTGGAAGTACTACTTAACTTTCATTTTATTGAGGACTATCTCACATGATATGTCTAGGTTCTATCATGTCTACTCTAAACACCTATTTATTAGGATATATCTCCTATACTTCTAAGTGTTTATACTATCATAAGACTATGGTTATGATCTGCCTGGCACCCTTCTTATTGTTTTGGAACACAATTCTTGCACTATTTGTTTAGCACTTGACTTCTTATTGTTCTCCTCCTAAATGTTTATGATGTTCTATTCCATCACATAATGAATCTCAAGTGAATCATATGTGACTACTATTTCTACCATGTAAGTAGACATATATTATTCCTATCACTCTTCCTTATTCCCCATGATTGACTCATCATGGTCTATACTACCTCATATCACTTGTTTTTATCACTTACTATCAGTTGTTTTACAAGTTTGGATAATTTACTTACTCATTACTTAACTTGGTCTATATTTTCTATTAGGATATCTTAATTATCTTCATCACTTGATATTACTTCTATTACAGGTCTGAATATTTTTATTTAACCATAATAGTTGTTGGTACACATCTTCCAATAGGATATCTTCCTTATGGTTGTATCCTCTCTTTGGACTACCATGTATTGTATACCAACTGTGATCTACTCATCTATGGTTTGAAGGACTTAATGTATGCTACATATTTGGGATTAGCTAACTAACTTCACTTAGGAAGGATAGATAAGAAAGGTTGACTCAAGTGTGTCAGGATTATTCTCAAGTGAATATCCATCTCAAGTCATAAGAAGTATTTGGTTTACCTAGGAAAACTTCCTATAGACACTACCAATCCTATAGGTCTCCTTTAAAGGGTTTTAATCCTAGGGTCAAAGCATTTGCTCTGATACCAACTGTGGTGACCCGGCATACCACTGCATGGTGTAGTATGCAAGTCTGATATAACACCAATGAAACACCGTTCCACTAGTATTATATCGCTCAGAGTGGTACAACAGAAACATATGCGGGTCCAAGGCATGTCTATAGAATTACAACAATGACTCTGTTACATAAGATCATCACAGCCTCCTACTTTACAATGAGGTAAAACTGCAAATAAACGAAGAACGACTCGTAGTCTAGTCTTATCACGAACTCTATTTGTAGAGTATTTAACTAACTCTAGGGGCTGTGAATAGATTCTAGCTAAATAGGAGCTAGGTTTAGGAAACTAGTTCCTTTCTATTTCTAAGCTAGGTTTGATCCTTGTTGGAGGTAGTGTTTGACTCTTCTGTCAGGTTCCTGTCCCTTGAAGTATTTGTTGAACCCTCGGTCTTCGAGTTCAGATCCTCCTTCGATGCCTCCATATCTAAGAAGGGGATTTAAGAGTGGGATGAGTACGAGCGTACTCAACAAGTTCATTATAGGAAAGAGGTGTTTAATGCACTAGCTACGGCATTAGACCCGAAAGTCTAATACCAATGCAAGTTTTCATAACCATTTCTTCAAAAGGTTGCTTTTATTCAGAAGAACTATGTCCGTCAGCCACCGGTTTACTAGAACTTCATGAAGCTCCTTTCCGGCCGTCAGCCCATATCCCGAACAGGAGTGACAGTCACGGTTCTTTACACTCTGCAGAGGTGTTGCTTTACCCATAAGAGATCTTAACCTTGGTGCCAACCGAGCCGCGAGCTCGTCCACACTTCCTATGGTGTGAGGCCCGGTATAAGGTCATAGCCAATCATATTCCTCCGCTACCTCGCACACCCACCCTTTGTTGCAAACCCCGACCCTGGGTCCTCGTCGGTCCACTTACACCATTTAAGGACGGACCCCGACCACGACAACAACTGGGATCGAACCAAACTCCTTCGCCGTAGTGCAACCCATCATAGACCACATTACCGTGGGGAATTAGAGTGGGATCCCCACCTCAAGTTGTTCCGCAAGCCGCAACCGCTACGGTATGCACAGCATAACCGTAGGGACTTAGAATGGGTTCCCCACCCACAAGTTGCTCCGCAAGATCCAACCTACGGTAAGCGCATCCGTTGATGTACAAGAGGTGGAAATACGATTGACTAGTCCGATCTTACGGTTAACACGGTTATTACCGCACAAGAATCACTGGCGACATTTGTTGTTTAATCCTAGATGGATATAAACCCTTGCAATGGAACCTCCACCATATCAACACAATCCATGGTTCCATTGCCCACCACATAGTCATATTCATAGTTATGAAAGTAGTGGTTTTGGTTTTTATGCAATAGTGATAACCATAGTACTTTGCAAGTAATTTGATAGAAATACTCAAATGGCATGAGCAAGTGATGAACTTGCCTTTCTTGACTGCAAGATTATGCAGGCAAGGTCTTCGATACGCGATAACTCCAAATTCTGAAATAGTATCATCGTCCGGTAAGGACGATGTTTAAAAGATTGGCAAGGATGCAATAATGCATAAGTATGAGATGCAATCGCTCTAAGCGTGACCTAACCCCGATGATTTAGGATCAGTGAGTTGTAATGATTTGTTTAGAGTGTGTTGCACTTTTAGAGTGGTTCACAAACAAGGTTCTTATTCAGGATTGGTTGCTTGGTATCATAAACAGGTGTTGTAATATATCATAATAATACACTAATAGCACACAACAATAATATTTGGTATAATCCTAACATGTAATGAATAGTGGTTGGTTCTAGTACTATATGGCATGGTTAATGATTAATTATCATATACTTCAAAAGAATAACTTTTGAAGAACATGTTATTTAATAGAGAACAAGTATGATAATTAGGGTCGTGGAGTTTTATGGTTTACTATGGTTACAACTAGTTTCTGGAGTAAGTATTAGATGGATCACAACATAGTTGGATTCATCAACAGCTAGAACTTGTAAGGGTTGAACTAAGCCTAAGTATCTTAAGCCATTAATTACACATGGGTGCTACCAAGGTTGGTTATATCTTACTAGTGATAGATAGTTAGGGTTTATAGGTCCTATTAGACAGGATTGATGATGATACCTTATTTTCTTCAAAAGAATAACTTTTGAAGAACATACTTCTTAAGTAATAAGAAGTATTGCAATTAGGGTTGAGGTTGTCTAGGGTTTGCTATTGGATTCACTAAGTAAGGAATGGTGGTTTCCTAAATAGTATGTTTAATAATTATCTCACACTAATAGGGTTTAGTGTGTATGGGATATGATGTCAATATTAGCATGGTTGCTATTGGAGTCCATCACATTGGTGTGATGCTATATAGGTATGAGTAAGGTTGATATTTTTTATGACAGGAACTAGGTTTTAGACTTAAGTGTTCCTATTTGATCATCTAGGTTTGATGAGATGAACACATGGAATGTTAAAGTCTTAGTGATAGGCTCATATATTTTATGTGGACCTAGACATGCATTTAGTGGTTAATTATGGATCTAGGTATGAAAACTAGGTCTCTTGATTATATGTTCTAACCTAGGTTTTAGGTTAGAACTATTTAGGGTTCACACATAAAATAGTGGGGCTAGGTTTCCTAATGGAATTTAGGGTTTTAGAATTCACATGAAATGATAGGGTTGTACTATTATTCAATATGGAATTAGAGTTTGCTATTTACCATATTGTTCTATGATGAATAACTTCATGATGGGTTTGAAGTTATTCATCACTTTAAAAATTAACACAAGTTTGGATTTGGCTTTTTACTATTTTTAAAGAATTAATAATTAAGGTAATTATTAATTAGAGTTTAAATTTCCACTAACAAGGATTTATCAAAATAACAAATAAAGAAAATTAGCTTTAATGTTTTCTTTATTTTCTTACTGGTTTTATTTATTTTAGAAGGTTTTCCTAATTATTGAATTTTAATTGCATTTTAAAATTAAAAGAAAAGACTTAATTATTAAGTTTAAAACAATTAAATTTTTATTAAAAATAAAAATTTCATATTATATTTTTATTGGATAGATTTTTCTTTTCTAAGAATTTTGATATATTATTTACCTTTTTCTGAGTTATAATGGATTTTATATGAATTTGCAAAATTGCAGCAATTATTGATTTGAATTTAAAACGAAATCTACTAGACACACCCAGCTAAACCAACTCCTACTCGCTGACCAGTGGGCCAACGCCACGCTGGTTGCCACAGTGGCATCGATGTGGCAACCTTGTGCCTCACCGGCGGCCAGTGGTGGTTGACGCCGGCGATAGGGGATGCGCGTGCTCAATCGAACGAGGGTGACGAGATGAACCTACTGGTGGTGGCGCCGCCTCCAAATGGTCGCCGAAGCTTGGCCGGCGACGAGGTCGAGCGGCCGAGCTCGCAGATGCATGGTGCGACGTAGCTAGGGGACGCAATCGAGCGGGCTAGGCATGCCAGGAGGATCAGGAGCTCACCAGGAGCACACAGGGCTTGACGGTGTGGCAAGGGGAGGTCTGGTTCGCCAGAATTGCCTGCTCCCGTCGTCGGAGAAGACGAGCTCGACGGCGGTGCTACGGGATGCCTCCGCTCGATTCCTTTTGTAGGCTGGGCATGTCGAGTACGGCGATCACGATGGTGTTCACGGCATGGCTCGAGGAGGTCTACATCGGCGGCGATGGTCGGAGTCTGGCTCAGCTAGGGTTTCGGACATGGGGAAAATTTAGGAGAGGAGGAAGAATACGACGCTCGTTTTTGTACTGGGGCTTTTATACCGCGTTGGAAGGTGCCTCGTCTCGTCGTCGATCAAGGAGGAGGTGCCAGCGAGAGGGAGAAGGAGAGCACGGCTCCGTGCTGTCCTCCATGCGCGAGGAGGGGATGAGGACGAACTCGTCCCCGATATTTTGGGACGAAGGGGTATCGGGCTGGCTTTGGGCCGTGGTGCTGGGCTGCTCTGCAGGCTGCTGCTGGGATGTGGTGGCCCGATAGGTAAGCCTCTTTTCTTTCTTATTTTCTTTTCTGTTTTCTTTTTCTCCTTTTTGGTTTTGCTTATTTTGAATTCAAACCTTAACTTTGTTATTTTTGCAGGCTTCTCAATTAGGTTAATTTTATCAAGAGTTAGTGCAATGATTATTACACCACTCTCCTATTTGAAGAAAATATTTTGTATTGGAAGTTTATACATATGTGCTTATTCAAAATAGCAAATGGACATGAGTTTATATTTTTAATTTTCTTTTTCTTATGAATCAATTCTGTTTGGAATGATTAATGTTGATACTCTCAACTCAAAGTAATTCAGAGGTTGTATTAATACTTGGTTTCTATTTGGGAAGTGATCACTTGCCTATTATTTTATGTGCACCATTATGTGTTAATAAATTGGAAATTCTCCTATGGCTTCTTCAAATTTTGTACTATTATTATAGTTTAATATCACCTTTTCTTGTTTATAGTAGGTACTACTCTCATTATGGTTGGGTCTTGGTTATAAAGATAAGTGGTTGATCACCACCATGGGTTTAATCAAATGGTTTAGCACTAGGTTATTCTTAAGTTCCATATTTAAGCATGAGCTTTAATTAGTGAACAATTCTAGGGTTCTCATTAAATTCACCTAATGACAATTGGTTTGGAGTTTGATTGTGGCTTAGGTTTTAGTTGTGATCACCCAAGTGATACCCCAACTAGGGTTTAGTCTCCCTATCCATTGTAAGATGGTTACTTAACAGTTGATGTTCTCCATTAGTTACTAAGGACTTGAGAATTAGTTTTATTTTCTACCAATTAACTTCTATTATTACCCCCACTTATAATTAAAGTAACTACATTGATTATAGTTCTTTTTATAGTTAACTTTGGTCATATGGATGTATGGTTTCTCACCATATGAGGTATAGTGTTTAACTCTAAGGTTTTCTTAGGTTCATTAATTTATGAAATATAGATATGGTATGATTCTACTTATGATCACCAAGTGGTTCACAAGTTAGGGTTGGGA
This sequence comes from Lolium multiflorum, assembly GCA_030979885.1. NCBI lineage: Eukaryota > Viridiplantae > Streptophyta > Magnoliopsida > Poales > Poaceae > Lolium > Lolium multiflorum. The sequence goes on from CM061749.1 coordinate 346,745,204, forward strand.
TATAAGCCTAGGTTTGCTTACTAGTTACCTCCCTATGATTTCATGTAGTGAATGATATCTTCTTATCCTATTAGGATTTAACTTATCCTTACATAACTTAAGAGCATGATCATGGTTAAACATGATCAACTTGTTCTTGATATCTCTACCTCAATTCCATAGGGTTTATGATCATTACACATTTTATAATGATCAAAGTTTGGCTTCCTAAGTTATTACTAAAAATATTTAGATATGGTTGTACCAATTACCCCTCTCAATCCACAAGGACTTGGACTATAATCTAGGTTTCTACTCAAGGGATGATGATATGATTATCTAAGCATGTGGTCTGCCTAAGAATTCTACCTTGCTATCTCCTGTAGCTTGTTCTTCAGGAATTCTGATAAACCTGCATCTTGTGGCATGCCTCCACCTCCTAGCTGCTTCATCTTGATCATAAATATTTTATGGAGTGGCTCAATGTGTTGGTTTTCTTGCATCATGGTGTAAGATGATGGAATGAATGGAATGTGAGGCTCCTTTTATAGGCTTGGGCATGCTCTAGTATCATGACACATAGGTGGATGACTCTTGCTTTGATTTGATGAGTAAGGTGCTTGGGTGTCATGCTCTTATCCATAGTAATCCCTTAAGCATAAGGTGGCATTGCTTAGGATGCAAGCTATGTAGATATTTTCATCCTATGTGGCATGGTATTATCCTCTCATGTGATTTGTTTTTGGATAGCCAAGTGGCTTTTGTTACTACATATCTTGAGAATGATCTTATGCTTATGGTTGAGTCACTATATCATATGTGATTGTATTTATATTATAATTGGGATCAAAATGTCAAGAATAAGGATTATACCCCAATTTTGAATGATGATTTTGATTACACCAAGGCATGATCATATAAGTTTCAAAGTACTCATAGTTTATTTTATTCAAATAGTTTGAACTATAATTCGTAATGTAAACGAATTTAGTTTTGTAATATTCCACATATTTAATAAGTTATGATTGCAATAAGAATGTGTGGATTTTATGCACTTAGGTCCTTGTGTTTTGCTATATTTGGTATTTAGTTTTAAAGTGAATTCCATTGTACCTCAAGGTAGTTGCTTAACTTTTAAGTGTTAATAATTTAGAGTTTGCTTCTTATCTCTTTGTTGGTTATATACCTCTCCCATCTCTAGGGTTTAATGATAAGCTTTTGTTGGTGTTAAGTTCAAAGGTTTGGTTCAAGAAACACCATGTTATGATCTTTAATAAGATCAAGTAGTTGATCCTTAATTAGTATTTTCTTGTGTTGGTTTTAATTCCATTTGATCTAACCCCTTAGATCAAATCATCTTTTCCCAAAACAAGGTTTTAACAAAGTCACATTGAGGTTTATAGAACTTGACTTGATGATCTACTTCAATTCCATCAAGGTCAAGTGAAACTTCAGTTACTGTGACTGTTTTACTTTAAAGCGCGAAAATTCCCTGGATTTTCTATGCATGAATGCAATGCACAACTCTATTTACTCTATTTTTGTAACCCCAATACCTGGGATATTACATTTATTCTATCCATGTCCATCTTTTCAAGTGTTTTTGCAAAATCGGTGAAAAGACCAAGCCTCTTATGCTTAATAAAAACATTTCTTGCTTCTTTAGCTATATCACCAAATTCTCTAAGAAGGACATCTAAAACAAAATCTCTCTTTTTTCCTATTTCCATATCAGAGAGTGTAAGAAACATATGTTGCATTATAGGATTTAGATTAACAAATATAGTTTCCAACATGTGTACTAAACAGGGCAGTAGCACTTTCATAAGTAGGAACAACTTTTACCAAGTGTCTATCTTCAAAATCTTCAATCATACTAACATGAGTGAAAAATGCTTCTATATTATCTCTTCCAATGATAGACCCTTGTCCTACCGGTATATCTTTCAGAGTGAACTTAGGAGGAAACATGATGAAATAAACAAAAGGTAAATAAAGTAAATGCAAGTAACTAATTTTTTTGTATTTTTAATGTAGAGAAAGCAAAAAAAAAGCAGTAAATAAAATAAAGTAAAGCAAGACAATAACAAAGTAAAGAAATTGGATGTGAGTGACTCCCCTTGCAGCGTGTCTTGATCTCCCCGGCAACGGTGCCAGAAAACAGTCTTGATACGCGTTAAGCACACGTCCGTTGGGAACCCCAAGAGGAAGGTGTGATGCGTACAGCAGCAAGTTTTCCCTCAGTAAGAAACCAATGTTATCGAACCAGTAGGAGTCAAGGGCCGCGTGAAGGTTGTTGGTGACGGAGTGTAGTGCGGCGCAACACCAGGGATTCCGGCGCCAACATGGAACCTGCACAACACATCAAAATACTTTGCCCCAACTTAACAGTGAGGTTGTCAATCTCACCGCTTGCTGTAAACAAAGGATTAAATGTATGGTGGAAAATGATGTTTGTTTGCGAAGAGCAACAGAGAACAATGATTGCAGTAGATTGTATTCAGATGTAAAAGAATGGACCGGGGTCCACAGTTCACTAGTGGTGTCTCTCCAATAAGATAAATAGTATGTTGGGTGAACAAATTACCGTTGGGCAATTGACAAATAGAGAGGGCATAACAATGCACATACATATCATGATGACTACTATGAGATTTACATAGGGCATTACGACAAAGTACATAGACCGCTCTCCAGCATGCAGCTATGCCTAAAAAGTCCACCTTCGGGTTAGCATCCGCTCCCCTTCCAGTATTAAGTTGCAAACAACAGGCAATTGCATTAAGTATGGTGCGTAATGTAATCAATACAAATATCCTTAGACAAAGCATCGATGTTTTATCCCTAGTGGCAACAGCACATCCACAACCTTAGAACTTTCTCACTGTCCCAGATACAATGGAGGCATGAACCCACTATCGAGCATAAATACTCCCTCTTGGAGTTACAAGTATCAACTTGGCCAGCCTCTACTAGCAACGGAGAGCATGCAAGAACATAAACAACACATATATGATAGATTGATAATCAACTTGACATAGTATTCCATATTCATCGGATCCCAACAAACACAACATGTAGCATTACAAATAGATGATCTTGATCATGATAGGAAGCTCACAAGATCTAACATGATAGCACAATTAGGAGAAGACAACCATCTAGCTACTGCTATGGACCCATAGTACAAGGATGAACTACTTACACATCGGTCCGGAGGCGATCATGGTGATGTAGAGTCCTCCGGTGATGATTCCCCTCTCCGGCAGGGTGCCGGCGGCGATCTCCTGAATCCCCGAGATGGGATTGGCGACGCGTCTCCGGAACTTTTTCCGTATCGTGGCTCTGCAGGGGTTTCGCGACGAGGCTATAAGTAGGCGGAAGGGTAGGGTGGAGGGCTGACGAGGGCCCACACACAGGCGGCGCGGGCCCTCCTTGGCCGCGCCGCCTGGTGTGTCGCCACCTCGTGGCCCCACTTCGTATCCTCTTCGGTCTTCTGAAGCTCCGTGGAAAAATAAGACCCGGGCGTTGATTTCGTCCAATTCGAGAATATTTTGTAGGATTTCTCAAACCAAAAAAAGCAGAAAACAACTGGCTCTTTGGCATCTCGTCAATAGGTTAGTGCCGGAAAATGCATAATAATGATGTAAAGTGTGTATAAAACATGTGAGTATCATCATAAAAGTAGCATGGAACATAAGAAATTATAGATACGTTTCAGACGTATCAATCCTCCAGAACCCCGTCCCAAGAAAGCAGACTCCGAGTTTGATTGATTTGGCAAATCATTATATTGGGACGGATCTCGAGCAGAAGAAAAAGTTTAATTATAAGAAGAACAAGCCGCCGAAGACCGCCAAGGAATTAGAAGAAGAGGCACTGATTTTTGGATGGGGCGATTTTCCCTTGAGCCATAAGCAATTGCAGTATGCCGCTCTCGACGCTCGCCTCGGCTTCGAGCTGGGTAGGAGGCATTTCCGAGCACTTGGCTACAATAGCCATATGGATCGCCTCGGACTTAATATTTATGAGTAGATGCATGGTGGTGTGGTATGTGGTATCGTGTGTGCCTTCTATGTATGAACATATGAATCATCACGATTAATATATATTAAATATTTCTATTATATTGTTATTTAAATTACTCACATATAGTACTGCGGGCATAACCAAGCAATTTCAAACTTGCGGTTTAAAATCATTTCATATTTAAATTCCTCACACTTTTCTAATAGTTATGCATATGTTATTTGTCCACTTGTGGTTTAAAGATTGAAAGATATTAATTATTTAGCAATATTATATGAATAATGCAAATATTATTTGATAATAATATTAATAAAGGAATAAAAATAAAATTATTCCATATTCAAATTCCTCACACTTTTCTAATAGTTATGCATATGTTATTTGTCCACTTGTGGTTTAAAGATTGAAAGATATTAATTATTTGGCAATATTATATGAATATTGCAAATATTATTTGATAATACTATTAATAAAGGAATAAAAATAAAATTATTCCATATTCAAATTCCTCACACTTTTCTAATAGTTATGCATATGTTATTTGTCCACTTGCGATTTAAAGATTGAAATATATTAATTATTTGGCAATGTTATATATTTATTGCAAATATTATTTGATAATAATATTAATAAAGGAATAAAAATAAAATTATTCCATATTCAAATTGCGCACACTTTTCTAATAGTTATGCATATGCTATTTGTCCACTTGTGGTTTAAAGATTGAAAGATATTCAAATTTCTCACATTGGAATGCTATATTATTATCGTCGCGGGAGCACGGCAGGATGGATGACCGATCGGGAAGTGACCAAGTCTAGAATTTGAGTATAGACTATGTGTAATTAGTGTTAAAATGGTCCAAGTGAGAGACTAAAGAAAAAGAAAAAACAAAAAACAAAAAATCATAATGGAAAAATATAAATGGAAAAAGTAAAAACATTTTGTCCTGGTTTTGGTTATGAGCTGGGACATAAGGTCCTCCAGCCCAAACACCTGCATCGCAGCCACGTGGTGGACTTTATGTTCCGGCTGGTAACCGGGGCGGAACAAAAGGCTCGCCTCCCTTGTCTCGGGTGGCCGGCCGGGACAAAAGCCTCTAACGCCCCGCGACAACAGGCATTTTCTCCACGAGTGTTCTTTTCCGGGCAATATCTGATTCTGCCTCAGCGACTACCTTCCTCGGCGGAGCCACTATTACCGTCGGCGTAGCCCGGCCCTTGGCGTAGGACGCTACGTCGACGGCAAAACCGTCGGCATACAAATAAAAAAATTCAAAGTTCCTTTTTCCAAAAAAAATCAAAAAAGAAAATCGAAAAAAAATCTTTTTTTTCTATATGCCGACGTAAAAACCCTCGGCATAGATTTTTAAATTTTCAAATTTTAGTTTGTTTTACACCATTTTTTTGTTTTTTTACTTGGTTATCTTTCACCCAATACACTTTTAACTCTAAGTACACTTAATCTTTGGTTAAATTACAATCTTGGTTAAATTTCCCAGCCGGTCACCCATCCTCACACTACTCCAGCCTTAGCACGCTTCAGATGAGCTTCCATTAAAGAATTGACACCTTGCTGATAATAATAGCATATCAATCCTATTAACCCTTGGACCGTGATTTCACACCTCTTTATTTTTGAATTCCAAAATATTACTTAGCAAACAACAATGAATATATAAGTAATAATAATATTGAATTCAAATAACAATAAAGATATTTTATTTTTTGGTCTTTTTTCTATTTAATATGGAATAATTAAACCCTATCTTTAAATCGGAAAATCGAAATTCCACAAATAATATGTCTAAATCAATCAGAAAAATGAGAGGAATCTAAATATAACATACATATCATCATTTGAACCTAAAATTAGAGGAATCCAAATATGACGTCCAGTTTGCCATCTGGCCAAAACGGCCCCCTAAGGAGATGTGAAATGGCCGTACCGGGCGCGCTGGTGCCCCGTTCGCCAACATGCTAAACGGACAAAAATTAGCATATAAACTAATGTGTTATAGACCTAAAAACATTTTTCGCGGAATTTATTGAGCGACGAAAAGTGTACCCCTAATTCAAATTGCCGCTTTCATGGATTCGTGGGCACCGCAGGAAGCCGCAGGATTCCCACATAGCTAGCGCGCACATATGACATGTGATATGTGGTGAGGAGGCAGTGTCCTACCACTACGCATAGGTCGCGCAATACTAAAATCCGCCCCATGTAGCTGCTTCAAAAAAACCGTTTTGGCACCCCGAAAATGAAAAAAACATCGCCCATGGGTCGGATTGGAAATCCGCCCCCGGGGCCTTGCTTCCCATCCCAGGGACCGCGCACGTGCCAAATATGGCCTCGTTCCGACAAACTATGCGGTTTCACAGGCCTATTCCTACTCATTTGCCCTCAAAGTCATAAAACTCCGGTCGTGATAGCACTGTTTGTGAAGGGTTTTCCAAAATAATTGTCGTATCCTAATTCCGATTTTTGGAGTGGTTACTAGGACACATAAAATGACGCCATGTGGCTCCGCGGGATTTTCTGACTTCGATTAAATTGCCGTTTGGCCAAAACGGCCCCCACGAAGATATGGTATGGTTGTACCGGGCGCGCTGGTGCACCCGTTCACCATCGAGCTAAACAGAAAACATTTAGCACATAAAGTGATGTATCGTAGACCTAAAAAAATCGCGGAATATATTGAGCGACGGAAAGTGTACCCCTAGTTCAAATCCGGCCAGTTTCCAGTGGATTCAATCGGACACCGTAGGACGACGCAGGAATTTCCAGATAGCTAGTGCGCACATATGGTATGTGATATGTGGTGTGGAGGCGGTGTCCTACCAGTACGCGCAGGTCTCGCGCAATACTAAAATGCACCCCATGTAGCTGCTTCAAAAATAAAACCCGTTTTGGCACCCCGGAAATGAAAAAAATCATCGCCCATGGGTCGAATTTGAAATACGCTCCCAGGACCTTGCTTCCCATCTGAGGGACCACACACGTGCCAAATATGGTCTTGTTCCGACAAACTATGCGGTGTCACAGGCCGTTTTCCTACTCATTTGCCCTAAAAGCTATAGAATTCCGGACGTGATAGCCCTGTTTGTGAATGGTTTTCCAAATAATTTCCGTATCCTAATTCCGACTTTTGGAGTGTTTACTAGATCACATAAATAATGCCATGTGGCTCCGCGAGATTTTCTGACTTCGTTTAAATTGCAATTTGGGCAAAATGGCCCCCCACGGATATGCGGTACGGTCGTACCGGGCGCGCTGGTGAACCCTGATACACCCCAACGTATCGATAATTTCTTATGTTCCATGCTTGTTTTATGACAATACCTACATGTTTTGTTCACAATTTACATCGTTTTTATGCGTTTTCCGGAACTAACCTATTGACGAGATGCCGAAGTGCCGGTTCCTGTTTTTGTTTTTGGTTTCAATCTTAGTAAGGAAATATTCTAGGAATTGACGAAATCAACGCCCGATCTTATAATTCCACGAAGCTTCCAACACCCGAGAGGGACCATAGGAGGGCCACAGGGGGCCCACACATGTGGCTGGCGCGACCAAGAGGGCCGCGCCCCCCTATTGTGTGGCGGCTCCGTAACCCTCCGACTCCGCCTCTTCGCCTATTTAAAGGTCCCTGACCTAAATCTTCGATAAGAAAAAGCCACGTTACGAGAAACCTTCCGAGCCGCCGCCATCGCAAGCCAAGATCCGGGGACAGAAGTCTCTGCCCGCACGCCGCCGGACGGGAATTGCCCCCAAGGCATCTCCATCGACACCACCGCCATCTTCATCACCGCTGATGTCTCCCATGAGGAGGGAGTAGTTCTCCCTCGGGGCTAAGGGCTGTACCGGTAGCTATGTGGTTAATCTCTCTCCCATGTACTTCAATACAATGATCTCATGAGCTGCCTGATGTCTACTTCCCCCTCCTTTCCTGTAGACAGTGTTGGGCCTCCAAGAGCAGAGGTTTGTAGAATAGCAGCAAGTTTTCCCTTAAGTGGATCACCCAAGGTTTATCGAACTCAGGAGGAAGAGGTCAAAGATATCCCTCTCATGCAACCCCGCAACCACAAAGCAAGAAGTCTCTTGTGTCCCCAACACACCTAATAGGTGCACTAGTTCGGCGAAGAGATAGTGAAATACAGGTGGTATAAATAAGTATGAGCAATAGTAACGGTGCCAAAATAGCTTGTCGGGTGTAGTTGATGGTGGTAGTATTGCAACAGTAGTAACACAGAAACAAAGAAACAAGCAGTAGTAACGCAGTATTTAGGAACAAGGCCTAGGGATTACACTTTCACTAGTGGACACTCTCAACATTGATCACATAACAGAATAGATAAATGCATACTCTACACTTGTTGGATGATGAACACATTGCGTAGGATTACACGAACCCTCAATGCCGGAGTTAACAAGCTCCACAATAATGCTCATGTTTAGTAACCTTATAGTGTAAGATAGATCAACAAACTAAACCAAGTACTAACATAGCATGCACACTGTCACCTTCATGCATATGTAGGAGGAATAGATCACATCAATATTATCATAGCAATAGTTAACTTCGCAATCTACAAGAGATCATGATCATAGCATAAACCAAGTACTAACACGGTGCACACACTGTCACCTTTACACACGTGCAGGAGGAATAGAACTACTTTAATAACTTTGCTAGAGTAGCACATAGATAAATTGTGATACAAACTCATATGAATCTCAATCATGTAAAGCAGCTCATGAGATCATTGTATTGAGGTACATGGGAGAGAGATGAACCACATAGCTACCGGACAGCCCCGAGCCTCGATGGAGAACTACTCCCTCTCATGGGAGCAGCAGCGGTGATGAAGATGGCGTGGAGATGGCAGCGGTGTCGATGGAGAAGCCTTCCGGGGCACTTCCCCGTCCGGCAGCGTGCCGGAACAGACTCCTGTCCCCCATCTTGGCGTCGCGATGGCGGCGGCTCGGAAGGTTTTTGTGGTTTTCGTCAATCGTCGAGGTTTTTAGGTCAGGGCTTTATATAGGCGAAGAGGCGGCGCAGAGGGTTTCCGGGGGCCCACACTATAGGGGGCGCCCCCGGCCGCGCCGGGTGTCGTGTGGGGCCCCAGTGGCTCCCCTCGGTCCTTCCCGGTGTTCGGATGCTTCCGGGAAAATAGGAACTTTGATTTCGTCCGATTCCGAGAATATTTCGTTACTAGGATTTCTGAAACCAAAAACAGCAGAAAAGAACTGCACTTCGGCATCTTGTTAATAGGTTAGTTCCAAAATGCACGAATATGACATAAAGTGTGCATAAAACATGTAGATAACATCAATAATGTGGCATGGAACATAAGAAATTATCGATACGTCGAGACGTATCAGCATCCCCAAGCTTAGTTCTGCTCGTCCCGAGCAGGTAAAACGATAACACAGATAATTTCTGAGTGACATGCCATCATAACCTTGATCATACTATTTGTAAAGCATATGTAGTGAATGCAGCGATCAAAACAATGTATATGACATGAGTAAACAAGTGAATCATATAGCAAAGACTTTTCATGAATAGCACTTCAAGACAAGCATCAATAAGTCTTGCATAAGAGTTAACTCATAAAGCAATAATTCAAAGTAAAGGCATTGAAGCAACACAAAAGAAGATTAAGTTTCAGCGGTTGCTTTCAACTTGTAACATGTATATCTCATGGATAATTGTCAACATAGAGTAATATAATAAGTGCAAGGGATGAAGCTTGCTACCCGCATGGGTAGCTACACACCCATGCATTATACCAATATGCAAGCCATATTAACTTGTTTTAGCTCGGTTTCCTAGTAGAACGTGGAATTCTAGTGTATAAAAGTGGTTTCCGAATTTTGATTTGAACTTTTTTTTGTCAAAGTCAACTCAATATTCAAAAAGTCAATGCAAAATACGTTGGTGAGTTGACTTTGATCAAAAAATATTCATATCAAAATTTGGAAACCACTTTTGTACACTAGAATTCCACGTTCTACTAGGAAACTGAGCTAAAACAAGTTAATATGTCTTGCATATTGGTATACTGCATGGGTGTGTAGCTACCCATGCGGGTAGCGAATGCACTCTCATAAGTGCAATAAGCAAGTATGTAGGAATCAATGCACAGTTCACACAAGTGTTTGCTTCTTGAGGTGGAGAGAAATAGGTGAACTGACTCAACATTGAAAGTAAAAGAATGGTCCTCATAGAGGAAAAGCATCGATTGCTATATTTGTGCTAGAGCTTTGATTTTGAAAACATGAAACAATTTTGTCAACGGTAGTAATAAAGCATATGCATCATGTAAATTATATCTTATAAGTTGCAAGCCTCATGCATAGTGTACTAATAGTGCCCGCACCTTGTCCTAATTAGCTTGGACACCGGATCATCACAATGCATTGTTTTTACCAAGTGTCACAAGGGGTATCTATGCCGCCCGTACAAAGGTCTAAGGAGAAAGCTCGCATTGATTTCTCGCTATTGATTATTCTTCAACTTAGACATCCATACCGGACAACATAGACAACAGATAATGGACTCCTCTTTATGCATAAGCATATAACAACAATTAATAATTTTCTCATTTGAGATTTGAGGATTGTTGTCCAAAACTGAAACTTCCACCATGGATCATGGCTTTAGTTAGCGGCCCAATGTTCTTCTCTAACATATGCATGCTTAACCATAAGGTGGTAGATCTCTCTTACTTCAGACAAGACGGACATGCATAGCAACTCACATGAAATTCAACAATGAATAGTTGATGGCGTCCCCAGTAACATGGTTATCGCACAACAAGCAACTTAATAAGAGATAAAGTGCATAATTACATATTCAATACCACAATAGTTTTTAAGCTATTTGTCCCATGAGCTATATATTGCAAAGGTGAATGATGGAATTTTAAAGGTAGCACTCAAGCAATTTACTTTGGAATGGCGGAAAATACCATGTAGTAGGTAGGTATAGTGGACACAAATGGCATAGTGGTTGGCTCAAGGATTTGGATGCATGAGAAGTATTCCTCTCGATACAAGGTTTAGGCTAGCAAGGTTGTTTGAAGCAAACACAAGCACGAACTAGTACAGCAAAACTCACATAAAAGACATATTACAAGCATTATAAGACTATACATCGTCTTCCTTGTTGTTCAAACACCTCACTAGAAAATATCTAGACTCTAGAGAAACCACTCATGCAAACCAAATTTTAACAAGCTCTATGTATTTCTTCACTAATAGGTGCAAAGTATATGATGCAAGAGCTTAAACAAGAGCACAACAATTGCCAAGTATCAAGTTATTCAAGACATCATACCAATTACTACATGAAGCATTTTCCAATTCCAACCATATAATAATTAACGAAGCAGTTTCAACCTTCGCCATGAATATTATGAGCTAAGAACACATGTGTTCATACGAACCAGCAGCGTGTCTCTCTCCCACACAAGCATTTATTCAAACAAAAACAAAAACAAGAAACATACAGACGCTCCAAGTAAAGCACATAAGATGTGACCGAATAAAAATATAGTTTCAAGAGAAGGAACCTGATAATTTGTCGATGAAGAAGGGGATGCCTTGGGCATCCCCAAGCTTAGACGCTTGAGTCTTCTTGAAATATGCAGGGGTGAACCACCGGGGCATCCCCAAGCTTAGAGCTTTCACTCTTCTTGATCATAGTATATCATCCTCCTCTCTTGACCCTTGAAAACTTCCTTCACACCAAACTTCTCATAAACTTCATTAGAGGGGTTAGTACATAATCAAAAACTCACATGTTCAGAGGTGACACAATCATTATTAACACTTCTGGACATTGCTCAAAGCTACTGGAGTTTAATGGAACAAAGAAATCCATCCCACATAGCAAAAGAGGCAATGCGAAATAAAAGGCAGAATCTGTCAAAACAGAACAGTCCGTAAAGACGAATTAATAAATACTTCCGTTGCTCAGATCAGAAAACTCAAAGCTAATGAAAGTTGCGTACATATCTGAGGAACACGCACGTAAATTGGCATATTTTTCTGATTTTTCTACAGAGAAAACAGCCCAGATTCGTGACAGATAGAAATCTGTTTCTGCGCAGAAATCCAAATCTAGTATCAACCTTCGATTAGAGGCTTCACTTGGCACAACAAAACACAAAACTAAGATAAGGAGAGGTTGCTACAGTAGTAAACAACTTCCAAGACACAAATATAAAACAAAGTACTGTAGCAAAATAACACATGGGTTATCTCCCAAGAAGTTCTTTCTTTATAGCCATTAAGATGGGCTCAGCAGTTTTAATGATCCACTCGCAAGAAATAGTATTTGAAGCAAAAGAGAGCTTCAAGAGGCAAATTCAAAACAAATTTAAGTCTAACATGCTTCCTATGAAGAGGAATCTTGTACAAAAATGAATTCATGAAGAACAAAGTGACAAGCATAAGAGGATAAAACACGAGTAACTTCAAGATTCTCAACATAAAGAGGGGAAACTTAATATTATTAAGATGCATATAACCATATTTCCCTCTCTCATAATAACTTTCAGTAGCATCATTGATGAAATCCACAATATACCCATCACTTAAAACATTCTTATCATGGTTCATATGCATAGAAGTATCATTAATTTTGGCATAAGAAGAGTTATTCTCATTAATAGTAATTGAAGCAAGATTATTATCAAGAATTTGAACATGGTAAACAAATTGCATATTAAAAGAATTGCTTTTGGTAATCCAATCATGACTATGACAAGTTTCATAAGGATAATTATAACCTATATCATAGCATTCTTTATAATAATCATCAAAGATCGGAGGCACAGTGTCATCATAAGAAATAGAATAGTTATCTTTCACATGGTTTATCTATGACCGTACCATCATTGTTATTAGAAGGAGATGTATCAAACACATAATGATCAGCAAAAGGATTTTCAAACACCTCTTCCCCAAGCTTACAGCTTTCTATATTATTATGGGAGGAAGCATGGATAGCACTGACACTATGGCAATTATTATCATCATTTTCAGAATTAGTTTCCCAGAGATTTGCAATATCAAAAGTAGTGTGCTCATTCAAATCATGATCACTAATGTATGTAGAGAGCATAGGAAGATCATCGTATTCAGATTCATTATCACAATAATCATTAGGAGCAACATACTTACGGTTACCTAGCGTTATCTCATTCACGCGGGGATACGCCGTTTCCTCTTTCTTTTTATTCTCCTTCTTCTTCTTCTTCTTCTTCTTCTTCTTCTTCTTCTTCTTCTTCTTCTTCTTCTTCCTTCTCCTCTTTCCTCTTTAGGAGGAAGAGGCTTGAAGGGTAGCTTGTCCGCATAACCTGTTTTACTTTCAGAAACAATAGAAGAAACTTGGGAGGATTCCTCCTTTCCATTAATTAGTTCAAAACACATGGCGGTCCTATCATATTTTGGCAAGGTGTCATCTTCTAAAATATTGTGTATGTAAGTATTTGTATGGATATTATCAATGCAATAAGAAAAACACCCATGCAGGACATCATCAATATCAAGATCACTCATATGTAACAAAGAGATTTTTCTCGACAGTTCTTCACACCCCAAAAATAAAGTAAGTTCATCATGCTGATTAGGAGTAATTTCATCATCACAATACAAATTTGCAGCACTCATTGGGTTCAAATTATCATTGGAGGAGCATTGAAAATTAAAATGACCCACTTCATGGCAAACTTCATAAATAAAAGGATAGAGGGCACAAACTTTTTTACCAAGATCATCTAGAGCCCTAAACCACTTTCTAGTTTTTTCATTAATATGATGGATGCAATATTCATCTTTGACTTGATTAATTCCACAAGGTCTATGCATTCCACAAAAATTAACATGCTTATAAGAAATAGCATTCTTAGGAGTTTGAGCATGCTTATTGCAATAATTAACAACAATTTGATTCTTCATGCAAGCCTCTTTAAAAGGTTCATGATACTTATCAAAATTCTTTTTAGGCAATTCAAAATGAGAAGCAAAGGCTTTATAAAGATTTGCAAAACTTGAGAGTCAAGACCATAAGTAGCACTCATATTTCAAATTTATCAGTATCCATAAAAGCTTCAATGCATTCATAATCATAATTTATACCCGACTCTTACCTTCATTGTTCTCCCATCCTTCAGCGTTGTCCTCAATCCGATCAAGAAGATCCCACCTAGCTTCAACCTCCTTGCTTGTGAAAGATCCCTCCGAACACGCGTCCAGATAGTCCTTGTGTTGTCCTGAAAGCCTCGCATAAAAATTATTAACAATAACATTACGGGGGAGCTCATGAATGGGACATTTGAGCATTAATGATTTCAATCTCCCCCACGCTTGAGAAATACTCTCTCCATCACGAGGATAAAAGTTATAAATATAATTCCTATCAATATGCACTTCATGAGGAGGATAAAATTTAGAATAAAAGAGAGATGCAATTTCCTCCCAACCAAGAGAATGACTATTCTCCAACAATTTATACCAATGCGCCGCTTTACCAACGAAACGGAGAATAGCTTCTTCTTCACTTCATCCATAGAGATACCTGCACACTTGAATAACCCACATAATTCATGCAAAAACAAGAAATGATCTCTAGGATGGACAGTTCCATCCCCTTTATAGTGGTTGTCCATAACACGTTCAATAATTTTCATAGGTATTTTATACGGAATACTTTCAGCAGGTGGATTTAAAATATCAAAGCATCATTAGAGTTATCGCATATGGGAGATAAAGCATTATCAGAGCAAATTTTCTCCCCTAAAGATGGGAAGCTAAAAAGATCACAAAAACTAGCTTCCCCAAGCTTAGACTTCTTCATAGCATTAGCAGTAATTGCATTCATACTAATAACATCGCTACTAGCATGCAAATAAGGTTCCATAGGTTTTTAAATTTTCGCATCAAACAATTCTAAATCAGGAAAAGATTAAAAAGCTCACCAATTTTTTGTTGTTTTCCATTATGCCTAACTAGTGTAAACAAGAAACAAAAAGTTGCAATTGCAGGATCTAAAGGAAATAGCTTCGAGTACTTACAATGGCGGAAAATAGCTTGGTAGCCGAGGTCCGGAGTGTGAGTACCTTTTACCTTCTCCTCAACGGCGCTCAAAATGTGCTTGATGTCTACTTCCCCCCTTTTCAGAGACAGTGTTGGGCCTCCAAGAGCAGAGGTTTGTAGAATAGCAGCAAGTTTTCCCTTAAGTGGATCACCCAAGGTTTATCGAACTCAGGAGGAAGAGGTCAAAGATATCTCTCATGCAACCCTGCAACCACAAAGCAAGAAGTCTCTTGTGTCCCCAACACACCTAATAGGTGCACTAGTTCGGCGAAGAGATAGTGAAATACAGGGGGTATAAATAAGTATGAGCAGTAGCAACGGTGCCAGAAAATAGCTTGCTGGCGTGTAGTTGATGGTAGTATTGCAGCAGTAGTAAAGAAAAAAGCAGTAGTAACGCGCAAAGATTTAGGAACAAGGCCTAGGGATTACACTTTCACTAGTGGACACTCTCAACATTGATCACATAATGAATAGATAAATGCATACTCTACACTCTTGTTGGATGATGAACACATTGTGTAGGATTACACGAACCCTCAATGCCGGAGTTAACAAGCTCCACAATAATGCTCATGTTTAGTAACCTTATAGTGTAAGATAGATCAACAGACTAAACCAAGTACTAACATAGCATGCACACTGTCACCTTCATGCATATGTAGGAGGAATAGATCACATCAATATTATCATAGCAATAGTTAACTTCGCAATCTACAAGAGATCATGATCATAGCATAAACCAAGTACTAACACGGTGCACACACTGTCACCTTTACACACATGCAGGAGGAATAGAACTACTTTAATAACTTTGCTAGAGTAGCACATAGATAAATTGTGATACAAAACTCATATGAATCTCAATCATGTAAAGAAGCTCATGAGATCATTGTATTGAGGTACATGGGAGAGAGATGAACCACATAGCTACCCAGTAGCCGAGCCTCGATGGAGAACTACTCTCCTCATGGGAGCAAGAAGTGATGAAGATGGCGGTGGAGATGGCAGCGGTGTCGATGGAGAAGCCTTCCGGGGCACTTCCCGTCCCACGGTGTCGAACGAGACTCCTGTCCCCGATCTTGGCGATGGCTGCGCGGCTCGAAGGTTTCGTGGTTTTCGTCAATCGTGTCGAGGTTTTTAGGTCGTGGGCTTTATATAGGAGGCGGCGGCAGAGGCTTCCGGGGCCCACACTATAGGGCGCGCCCCCGGCCGCGCCAGGGTGTGGTGTGGGGCCCCTGTGGCTCCCTCCGGTCCTTCCCGGTGTTCCGGATGCTTCCGTGAAAATAGGAACTTTGGCGTTGATTTCGTCCGATTCCGAGAATATTTCGTTACTAGGATTTCAAAAACCAAAAACAGCAAACAGGAACGCACCGGCATCTTGTTAATAGGTTAGTTCCGTAAAATGCACGAATATGACATAAAGTGTGCATAAAACATGTAGATAACATCAATAATGTGGCATGGAACATAAGAAATTATCGATACGTCGGAGACGTATCACTGCCTTACATGATTGAGATTCATATGATGAGCTTTGTATCGCTATTAATCTATGTGCTACTCTAGTGATGTTATTAAAGTAGACCATTCCTCCTGCATGATGTAATGTTGACAGTGTGCATCATGTAGTACTTGGCGTAGTTTATGATTGTGATCTCTTGTAGATTATGAAGTTAACTATTACTATGATGGTATTGATGTGATCTATTCCTCCTTTCATAGTATGATGGTGATAGTGTGCATGCTATGTTAGTACTTCGTATAGTTGTGTTAGTCTATCATGCACTCTAAGGTTATTTAAACATGAATATCGAATGTTGTGGAGCTTGTTAACTCCGGCATTGAGGTGCTCTTGTAGCCCTACACAATTAGTGGTGTTCATCATCCAACAAGAGAGTGTAGAGTGGTTTTATTATGTGATCAATGTTGAGAGTGTCCACTAGTGAAAGTATGATCCCTAGGCCTTGTTCCCAAATACCGCAATCATCGCTTGTTTACCGTTTCTATCATCTGTACTTCCTGCAATATTACCACCATCAACCACACGCCAGCTGTAGCAGCAAGCTATTTTCCGGTGTCACATACTGCTCATATTCAATCATACCACTTGTATTTCACTATCTCTTCGTCGAACTAGTGCACCTATACATCTGACAAGTATATTAGGTGTGTTGGGGACACAAGAGACTTCTTGCATTGTGATCAGGGTTGCTTGAGAGGGATATCTTTGACCTCTTCCTCCCTGAGTTCGATAAACCTTGGGTGATTCACTTAAGGGAAACTTGTCGCTGTTCTACAAACCTCTCTTCTTGGAGGCCCAACACTCGTTTACAGGAAAAGAAGCGTGAGTAGACATCAAGCTATTTTCTGCGCCCGTTGCGGGGATAAAAGGCACTCACACTCCGGTCCCGTAACTAAGTTATTTTATGTTGCCGTTGTAAGTGCTCGAAGCTATTTCCTTTAGATCCTGCAATTGCATCTTTTTGTTTCTTGTTTTTATTTCACTAGTTAGGCATAATGGAAAGCAACATGGAGCTTTTTAATCTATTTCCTGAGTTAAGACATGGATGGTTTGATGCGAAAATTAAAAAACCATGGAACATATTAGTATGAACGTTTTGAACACCATTGTTTCTAATGATATGGAAAATTCTAAGCTTGGGGAAGCTGGTTTCGATGAGCATGATATTTTTAGTCCCCCAAGTATTGAGGAGAAAATTTTCTTTGATGATACTTTGCCTCCTATTTATGATGATTATAATGATAGTGGTCTTTTGGTGCCATCTACTATGGAGAGTAAATTTTATGATGATTATACCATGCCTCCTACACTTGATGAGAATAATAATGATAGCTACTTTGTTGAATTTGCTCCCACTACAATTAATAAGAATGACTATGCTTATGTTGGGAGTAGTAATTATTTTATGCATGAGACTCATGATAAGAATGCTTTATGTGATAGTTATATTGTTGAGTTTTCTCATGATGATACTGGATATTATTATGAGAGAGGAAAATATGGTTGTAGAAATTTTCATGTTACTAAAACACCTCTCTTTTTGCTGAAAATCTTGAAGCTGCACTTGTTTTATCTTTCTATGCTCGTTGCATTATGCTTCATGAATTTGTTTATTTACAAGATTCCTTTTCATAGGAAGTGGGTTAGGCTTAAATTTGTTTTGAATTTGCTTTTTGATGCTCTCTTTTGCTTCAATTCTCATTTCTTGGGAGTGCATCATTGAAATTGCTGAGTCCATCTTAATAGCTATAAAGAAAGCACTTCTTGGGAGATAACCCATATTTTTATTTTGCTACAGCAATTTTATTTTATATTTGAGTCTTGGAAAGTTGTTACTGCTGTAGCAACCTCTCCTTATCTTAATTTTGTTGCATTGTTGTGCCAAGTAAAGTCTTTGATAGTAAGGTTCATACTAGATTTGGATTACTGCGCAGAAACAGATTTCTTGCTGTCACGAATCTGGATTAAATTCTTTGTAGGTAACTCAGAAAATTCTGCCAATTTACGTGAGTGATCCTCAGATATTTAGGCAACTTTCATTCAATTTGAGCATTTTCATTTGAGCAAGTCTGGTGCCTCGTAAAAATTCGTCTTTACGGACTGTTATGTTTTGACAGATTCTGCCTTTTATTTCACATTGCCTGTTTTGCTATGCTTGATGGATTTCTTTGTTCCATTAACTTTCAGTAGCTTTGTGCAATGTCCAGAAGTGTTAAGAATGATTATGTCACCTCTGAACATGTGAATTTTGATTATGCACTAACCCTCTAATGAGTTGTTTTGAGTTCGGTGTGGAGGAAGTTTTCAAGGATCAAGAGAGGAAGATGATACAATATGATCAAGGAGAGTGAAGCTCTAAGCTTGGGGATGCCCCGGTGGTTCATCCCTGCATATTTCAAGAAGACTCAAGCATCTAAGCTTGGGGATGCCCAAGGCATCCCCTTCTTCATCGACAACATTATCAGGTTCCTCTAGTGAAACTATATTTTTATTCCGTCACATCTTATGTGCTTTACTTGGAGCGTCTGTATGTTTTTGTTTTTGTTTTGTTTGAATAAAGTTGGATCCTAGCATTCATTGTGTGAGAGAGAGACACGCTCCGCTGGTTCATATGAACACATGTGTTCTTAGCTTCTAATGTTCATGGTGAAGGTTGAAACTGCTTTGTTAATTATTATATGGTTGGAAACAGAAAATGCTACATGTGGTAATTGGTATGATGTCTTGAATAACTTGATACTTGGCAATTGTTGTGCTAATGATTAAGCTCTTGCATCATATACTTTGCACCTATTAGTGAAGAAATACATAGAGCTTGTTGAAATTTGGTTTGCATGATTGGTCTCTCTAAAGTCTAGATATTTTCTAGTAAGGGTTTGAGCAATGATACGTCCAAAACGTATCTACTTTCCCGAACACTTTTTCTATTGTTTTGCCTCTAATTTGTGTATTTTGGATGCAACTAACACGGACTAACGCTGTTTTCAGCAGAACTGCTCTGGTGTCTCGTTTTTGTGCAGAAATCCAACTTTCAGAAAAATCCTAATTTATGCAGAAGGCCCTATTTTCCCAGAATACTGACGGAGCCAGAAGGACAAATCGTGGAGGCCCGAGGGCCCCACACCATAGGGCGGCGGCCCGTGGGGCCCGCGCGGCCATGTGGTGTGGCCCCTTGGCCGGCCTCCGACGCCCTCCTTCGGACTATATATTGCCTTCGACCAAAAACGCACGGAGAGAAGTCGAAGTCGCCAGAACCTCCAACGCCGCCACATCGCAAACTCCGTCGCGGGAGCCAAGTCTCGTGGCACTCCGCCGGACGGGGAATTGGAGGAGATCATCCCCATCATCACCACCGACGCCTCCATCAACCAGCCATGTTTCCCCCATCGATGTGTGAGTAATCCCCGCTGTAGGCCGAAGGGGATGGTAGGGATTGGATGAGATTGGTCATGTAATAGCATAAGATTGTTAGGGCATAGTGCCTAGTGTCCGTAATTGGTACTTTGATGATATTGTTGCAACTTGTTATGCTTAATGCTTGTCACTAGGGCCCGAGTGCCATGATCTCAGATCTGAACATGTTATTGTTTCATCATGATATTCATTGTTTATGGTCTTACCTGCAAGTTGTATACACATGTCGCTGTCCGGAACCAATTGCCCCGAAGTGACAAGAATCGGGACAACCGGAGGGGATGGTAGCGATGTGAGGATCACATGTGTTCACGGAGTGTTAATGCTTTGCTCCGGTACTCTATTAAAAGGAGTACCTTAATATCCAGTAGATTCCCTTGAGGCCCGGCTGCCACCGGCTGGTAGGACAAAAGATGTTGTGCAAGTTTCTCATTGCGAGCACGTACGACTATAATTGGAACACATGCCTATTGATTGCTTTGTACTTGGACACCGTTTTATTATTATCTGCAAATGCCCTGCTATGATTGTTACATGAGTTTCTCTCATCCATGCAACGCCCGTCATCCGTCCCCGTGCCTACAGTATTTTAATCCTGCTGTTTACTAAAATCACTACTGCTGTCTCTGTTACTCGCTCGTTATTTCACTCGCTATCGCCTATAAAACTGTTGCTACTGATAAACTCTTGCGAGCAAGTCTGTTTCCAGGTGCAGCTGAATTGACAACTCCGCTGTTAAGGCTTCCAAGTGTTCTTTGTCTCCCCTTGTGTCGAATCAATAAATTGGGTTATACTACCCTCGAAGACTGTTGCGATCCCCTATACTTGTGGGTCATCAAGACTGTTTTGGCGCGTTGCCTGGGAGCATAGCTTTATTTGGAAGTTCACTTGGATTGATATTGTTCGCTGCAAACTCTCCATCATGGGTAAAGCTCGCGATTCTAAAGTCGCCATATTACCATCCACTACAAGAAAAGGTACAACTCTGAGTACCTCTGCTACACTTGATTCACCATCTGTGATAAGTCAACTTGTTTCACCGCCACAAGCTTCGCTTGGTGGTACGTCTGCTGAATCTGAAAACTCTCATAATATTGATAATGTTTCTGCTATGCTTGATGATAGTGGTTCGTTGGGATCCTTTCTAGATGCTACAATTGCTAGGTCTGGACAAATTGAAAATGCTGAAACTCCTAATGAAAATGCCACTACACCTGTTAGTTCACCTGAACTTGATTATTCTAGTGATGATCCTAATGAAGATTATGTGGAACTTAATGATGATTTAATTAATAGATGCAATGCTACTGCTGATGCAAGAAACATTAAAAAGTTTCTCGCACAATATACTGTTAGACATAAGCTATCTCCTGATCCTGAATTTGCCACATCTCCTATATGCATTAAGGATAAAAATTATGATTTTTCTCTTGATTTATCTCATATAGCTATTGTAGAGAAAGCACCCTTTTGTGGTACTGAAAAAGAAAGTGCTGTAGAACACATGAATGAACTTTCTTCTATGAGTAGTTTGTTTTCTGATGATGTCAAGATGCGTACTTACTTTGTCATTAAAATTTTCCCTTTCTCATTAAAGGATGATGCTAAAACTTGGTATAATAATTTGCCTCCTGGTTCTATTAAAAGTCCATCTGACTTGCGTGATGTTTTCTTTCGGAAATATTTTCCGCTAGTGCTCAACATGTCAGAGAATTTACAATTTGACAGGTGAGATGAAGAGAAATTGCCTGCGGCATGGGCAAGATTTTGTTCTTTATTAGAGCTCGACCTGGACATGATTTGGAAAAGAATGATCTACTTGATATATTTTATAGTGGACTAACCATTGAATCTAGAGCATATTTGGATAGTTGTGCTGGTTGTGTTTTCAGAAAGAACTCCAGACGAAGCTGAAGATTTATTGGCTAGAATAAGCCGGAATCATGATGATTGGAATACACCTGAACCAACTCCAACGCCAATATTGAAGAAGAGGGGTTTAATTGAATTGAATGATGAAGATATGCGGGAAGCTAAGAAGTCTCTCAAGGAGAAAGGTATTAAATCCGAAGATGTGAAGAATCTACCTCCTATAGAAGATATATGTGAGATAATTCCCCCTTCATCCATGATTGAGGTAAACTCCCTTCAACGCTTTACTAGGGAAGATATTCCGTATTCAAAACCTCCTGCGCAATGCTTAGATGAGTTTGATAATTATATTGTTAAGCAAGAAAATTTTAATATGAGAGTAGAGAATCATCTAATGGAAAATTCTCAAGCTATTAGCAATTTGCATGATATTGTGGAGAGAACCTCCAATGATGTTAAGATGCTTGTTAAACATTTTCAAATGATTCAAACTCAAATTGATCAACTCACTAAAGTGCAAAATGACTTGCTAAATAATAATTCTAAAGAGAAACATGCTTATGAAGTAACAACTAGAGGTGGTGTCTCTACCCAGGATCCTCTATATCCTGAAGGGCACCCCAAAAGAATTGAACAAGATTCTCAACGCATTGAACCTAGTGCTCCTTCTAAGAAGAAAAAGAAGAAACATAAAAATGTTGTAGAAACCTCTGAGCCTGTTAATGATCCTAATAGTATTTCTATTTCCGATGCTCAAACTGAAAGTGGAAATGAACATGAAAATGATAATGATAAGAATGATGCTTCTGATAAAGAAGAGGTAGAAGATGAACCTGAAAAGCGTGATAAAAATAAAAAGTATACTAAAGAAGATTTCATTGCTAAGAAACATGGTAATGAAAGAGAACCTTGGTGCAAAAGCAAATGCCTTTTCCTGCTAAGAAATTAAAATCAAAGGAAGAAGAACACTATAATAAATTTTGTGATTTGATGAAACCTTTATTCTTGCAAATCCCTTTGACTGATGCTATTAAATTGCCTCCTTATTCAAAGTATATGAAAGATATTGTTACTAACAAAAGGAAAATCCCCAATGAGGAAATTTCAACTATGCTTGCTAATTACTCTTTCAATGGCAAAGTGCCAAAGAAGTTGGGCGACCCAGGTATACCTACTATTCCTTGTTCTATTAAGAATAATTATGTTAAAAC
Source organism: Lolium multiflorum (assembly GCA_030979885.1). NCBI lineage: Eukaryota > Viridiplantae > Streptophyta > Magnoliopsida > Poales > Poaceae > Lolium > Lolium multiflorum. The sequence goes on from CM061749.1 coordinate 346,768,340, forward strand.
TGCTCTATGTGACTTGGGAGCCGGTGTTAGTGTTATGCCTTTTTCTCTTTATAAGAGACTTTATTTAGATAAGTTGATACCTACCGATATATCTTTGCAAATGGCTGATAAATCTACTGCTATTCCCGTTGGTATATGTGAGGATGTTCTTGTTCAAGTTACTACAACGCTTGATATTAACTGATTTTGTTGTGTTGGAAATGCCTAAAGATGATAATATGTCTATTATTCTTGGGAGACCTTTTCTTAACACCGCAGGGGCTGTTATTGATTGCAATAAAGGAAAGGTTACTTTCAATGTTGATGATAAGGAGCATACCGTTTATTTCCCCAAGAGGATTGATAAAGTATGTGGAGTCAATACTATTTCTAATGTGAGAACTATCAAAGTTGGAACTATCGATTGTCCTATATATGGGTAAAGAAGGTTATCAAAATCTTATGATTGGATCCATATCAATACAATTCAAGGTAACATGATTGATTTGAGGTTTATTTCTTCTTATGCTATGTAAAAATTATTCGGTGGCAAGACTTGATCAACCTTGTTAACGAATACTTTTTATATGCATAGAGGCAGTAAACAACATCTCTTTCTTCCTCCATTTGTCTTATTTGCTGTAGCGCTTTTGATTTGCAAAGTTCCTTAGTTGATTAGGGTTTTCGAAATTTTTCCTGGCCAGTAATAATAAACTTAATACCCAGAAATGTGCATTTTTCAAAGTTTTCAAAAATTCACAAAAATTATACCGTTGGTCCTATTTTTCGAAGAGGCACCGGGAGCACCAGAGGATGACCTGTGGGGCACCCCAGGGTGCCACACCACCAGCCGGCGCGGCCAAGGAGGTGGGCGCGCCACCCTGTGGTGTGGGCCCCTCCTTGCCCCACTTTAGCATCTCTTCCTCCCAGACTCTTCTCTCTCCCGAAAAACTCGAACCTTTCTCTCACTCGCGTTTTGCTCAAGAGCTCGGATTTTTCGATCTCTTTGCCCAGCCCAGCATTTCCCCGAAATTTGGCACATTTGCTCTCCGGTATGTGACTCCTCCGCCTATCCAAGTAGAATTTTGTTTGGTTGAGTATATCTTGAATATTTTGTTGCTGTAGGTAACATGTTTAGTGAGGTTGCATGCTTGTTCTAAGTTGTATAAACTAGTTTTGATGCATGATTAGTACTCTAGCAAGTTCTTATAGTAGTTCCCCTTGATTATATGTCACCAAATCAAATTTTATATTGTTTGTTGAAAAATTTCAGAAAATGGAGTGGAATAGATATCAACTAAACCAACAAGAATTGGAGGTGCAACAAGTCATGAGAGTGAACCGCGAAGAGGGAGTATACCCTCTTACTACCCGTGCACAGATTTCATGAGAAGCGCAGAATACTGGAAGATGTTCAGAGTCTAATTTCTCGTGCAGGGTTGAGTGGTTTTGTTGATGGAGAACCAAGCCAATATGCAAAATTAACTATGTCTGTTGTGCAGGACTTTAAGTTCAATTGGTCGCGATCTAACCCCACGGTTCAGTATAAAATTTACAATAAAGCTGTCAACTTGCCATTCAGTGATTTTTGTGCAGCAATTAGAGTACCGTAATGGGGATCATGCGAGAAGATAAGGGGATCGCCGCGAGAACTCTTAAGCCTCTTCGAGATGATTTGCTATGGAAGGAGTTTCTCAGAGGATAGTGGTAAAATCACTAGCATTCATCTCCCAGCTATCCGCTACTTTGCTTATTTCGTTACTAAATGCGTTCTCGCTAGAAAGATTGGTGGTAAACTATCTATCCCGGATTTGGCTTTTCTAGCTGCGGCACTGCAAGGTAGTAGGACTTATAATTTGGGAGCATTGATAGCTTATAGACTTACTACTAACCGTGAGAAGGGTGGAATTTGTGGAGGTCTCATCGCCTCTCGTTTACTAGCTTTGCATAATGTAGAACCTCATCATCTTGATATTCCACTTTCCATAGAAAAACTTGACATAGCCTCTATGATTAAACATGAATTTGTTTCTGATTCACCTAATTTGGGTAACCTGTTTTACAAGATGACATTTTATAAGAAAGTTTGGAGAATAACTAAGAAAACTGAGAAACTAGTAAGATTGCATGCGCCTGTTCTATTTAACCTTGATTCCAGGGAGGATTGGTCAGTCACAGAAGGTGCACTGAATGCACACATAGAGGGAGGAGGCCATCATGCAAGAGACAACACGGAGGGGGCCGAGGAACACCTCGACTCATCATCCGATGCAGCAAGTTCCTCGCATCAACATGTTGGGCATGTGGAGCCTCCACGCTTTTCTTCTGCACAGGAACTTTACTATGACTACGCCATGAATTATCCACCGGCGAGGAACAGCGACCCTCGTTGGGGTTGAACTCCACTTAGGCCAAAAGCCTAAGCTTGGGGGGAGGTATACCGGCATCACTCATTCTTTGCATATTATGGTTGCTGGATACTTGTATATACTTGTTTTGTTTGTTTGAGTGGTTTTCTAAAGAGAGGAAGATGATATTTGGGGAAGTGCTGCCTGAAAACAGATTCTGGACTGTTACCGAAAACATTCTCAGAAATAGCCAGAAGAGTATTTTGCGAAGCCAATTTTGTGCATGTTCCCCAGGTTGTTATCTAATTTTCATTAGTTGAACACTTTTCGATTTGAGCAGTGGAAGAATTTATTAAAAATCGAGTATTGTACTGCTGTCAAGTTTGACGAATTTCTGCTGCTTTGTGTTTATGCGAGTTTTCTAGTTTGCTATTTCTTGTTTTTGCTTTGTTTCCTTCCCAAAACACAAAAAGACCAAAAATATTTCTGTTGTTTCTCTTCATCATTTATTTGCTTTGGTTTCTTGCATTTGTTTCGCTTTATTTGCTATTGCTAGTCTGCTATAAGAAAACCCAAAAAGATTTTGCTTTGTTTGCTTGTTTCCTTTTGTTCTTGTTCTCAAATTCGAAAACACCAAAAATATTTGCTGTTCTTCTTTGGTTTGTAAAGTTCATCATGAGTTCAATGGTCTTCGGTGGCTGGAGCATGGTTTTCATTTCATATTATCCAAGCTACACAAGTGAAAGGCAATAATGATGATCTACGACAATTGGATTGTGGTGAGAGGCTGGTATGAACTCTATTTGTTTTCATTTTTGTACATATACTCATCCATGTGAGCATGCTTAGTTGGTTCATGTGAGGTATATGTCATTTGAGAAAGTCTAGTAGTTTAGGATCTCTCATGTTTAGCTCCAATTTATTAATATGAGTAGCATGTCATGAATGTTTGCTTCCATTGTTTTATTCATAAGTAAGTATGGCATTGTGGTATCCTCCTCTGAATAATTCATTTATATCGACTTGGCACATGCTCACGCATGCATATGACTGAACAAAAGTCAATTAAGCCTCGATGATTTATATTGCTTCAGAGTTCTTGTATCACTTTTATGCCTCCGTTAATTTATTTTGTCGCAAGCATGATTATGACAGTTATTGCTCTCTTTTGTCGCTTCCTAGTCTTTTGCTAGCCTTCACTTGTACTGAGCGGGAACGCTGCTCGTGCTTCCAAACACCTGAAAACCAAGTTGTTCCAAAGTGTCCACTATAAATACCTATGCATGGCATTTCAAACCATTCCAAGTAAATTCTCATGCGCTACCTTTAAAAACCTTCAAAATGTTTCTCAATTTGTGTTAATGTTTCATAGCTCATGAGGAAGTATGTGGTGTTTAACTTTCAACCTTGTCATTTACTTTTGACGGACTTTCATCATGGACTAGTGGCACATCCGCTTATCCAATAATTTTGCAAAAAGAGCTAGCAATGGGATTCCCAGTCCCAAATTAATTAACTTAAATAGGCACTCCTCCATGGTATGTGATCGTTGGACGGCACCCGAAGGATTCGGTTAGCCATGGCTTGTGTAAGCAAAGGTTGGGGAGTGTCATCATCATAATAAAACTTAAATAAAAAGGCACTCCTTCATGGTATGTGATTGTTGGCATGCACCCGAGGATTCGGTTAGCCATGGTTTGTGTAAGAAAGGTTGGAAGGAGTGCCACATAAACATGAAAATAATTCATGGGAGCCGCTCTTGGGAGTCTGGTTGGCGAGGTAGTTGGTGTACCCATTACCATTCGTTGACAACAACAAACACCTCTCAAAATAATTTTACTCCTGTTTTAAAAATGAAAAGCTCTAGCGCATGTTAATCCCTGCTTCCCTCTGCGAAGGGTCAATCTTTTACTTTTATGTTGTGTCTCCATTCTTTCTTTGAGCACTATCTTGAGAGCACAACTGTCATTCTTAGTATAATATGCTTGTCTCAAAATATGATTGATTGTGGTATAACTTTGATGCTTTTATCTTTGACAATCACTACTTCTAGTCTTTCTATGAACTCCAGAGGTGCCTGGGCATTTATGTTTTGCCGATCAAATACGGCAAGCGAGATACCACTTTATCATACTCTCTTATGAACATTGCAATCCTGCTTATATACATGATTTATGATGCTTATTATTAATTGTTGGTACCTCTCCATGATTGACATAGCTGTTAGATGATCTTATTTGCATGTATCTCATTATGAACTCCTTAAGTATTAGCCATAGCATGAGAATATATACATCATATGAGCAAATGTGTTCGTGAAAGTTCTTTTATCGCTCAGTTGTTAACTGAATTGCTTGAGGACAAGCAATAAGCTTGGGGGAGTTGATATGTCCAAAACGTATCTACTTTCCGAACACTTTTGCTATTGTTTTCCCTCTAATTTGTGTATTTTGGATGCAACTAACACGGACTAACGTTCTTTCAGAATCGCTCTCGTGTCTCGTTTTTGTGCGAAATCCAACTTTCGGAAAATCCTCTAATTTATGCGAAGGCCCTATTTTCCCGAATCGACGGAGCTGAAGGACAAATCAGGTGGAGGCCGAGGGCCCCACACCATAGGCGGCGCGGCCCAGGGGGCCCGCGTGGCCATGTGGTGTGGCCCCCGCTGGCCTCCGACGCCCCTTCGGACTATATATTGCCTTCGACCTAAAAACGCATGGAGAGAAGTCGAAGTCGCGAAAGCCTCCGAACGCCACATCGCGAAACTCCGTCGCGGGAGCCAGAAGTCTCCGTTCGGCACTCCGCCGGGACGGGGAATTGGAGGAGATCATCGCCATCATCACCACCGACGCCTCTCCATCAACCAGCCATGTTTCCCCCATCCATGTGTGAGTAATTCCCCCGCTGTAGGCTAAGGGGATGGTAGGGATTGGATGAGATTGGTCATGTAATAGCATAAGATTGTTAGGGCATAGTGCCTAGTGTCCGTAATTGGTACATTGATGATATTGTTGCAACTTGTTATGCTTAATGCTTGTCACTAGGGCCCGAGTGCCATGATCTCAGATCTGAACATGTTATTGTTTCATCATGATATTCATTGTTTATGGTCTTACCTGTAAGTTGTATACACATGTCGCTGTCCGGAACCAATGGCCCGAAGTGACAAGAATCGGACAACCGGAGGGGATGGTAGCGATGTGAGGATCACATGTGTTCACGGAGTGTTAATGCTTTGCTCCGGTACTCTATTAAAAGGAGTACCTTAATATCCAGTAGATTCCCTTGAGGCCCGGCTGCCACCGGCTGGTAGGACAAAAGATGTTGTGCAAGTTTCTCAATGCGAGCACGTACGACTATAATTGGAACACATGCCTATTGATTGCTTTGTACTTGGACACCGTTTTATTATTATCTGCAAATGCCCTGCTATGATTGTTACATGAGTTTCTCTCATCCATGCAACGCCCGTCATACGTCCCCGTGCCTCATATTTTAATCCTGCTGTTTACTAAAATCACTACTGCTGTCTCATTTCCGCTCTGTTATTTCACTCACTTTGCTATAAAACTATTACACGATAAACTCTTGCGAGCAAGTTTGTTTCAGTGTGCGAATTGACAACTCATCTGTTAAGGCTTCCAAGTGTTCTTTGTCTCCCCTTGTGTCGAATCAATAAATTGGGTTATACTACCCACGAAGACTGCTGCGATCCCCTATACTTGTGGGTCATCAAGCAACAAGGATGACAATGTAGAGTCTTATAATGCTTGCAATATGTTTTTATGTGAGTTTTGTTGTACCGGTTCATACTTGTGTTTGCTTCAAATAACATTGCTAGCCTAAGCCTTGTATTGAGAGGGAATACTTCGCGTGCATCCAAATCCTTGAGCCAATAACTATGCCATTTGTGTCCACCATACCTACCTACTACATGGTATTTCTCACCATTCCAAGTAAATTGCTTGAGTGCTACCTTTAAACAATTCAAAATTTATCATCTCCGATTTGTGTCAATGTTTTATAGCTCATGAGGAAGTATGTGGTGTTTATCTTTCAATCTTGTTGGGCAACTTTCACCAATGGACTAGTGGCTTCATCCGCTTATCCAATAATTTTGCAAAAAGAGCTGGCAATGGGATTCCCAGTCCCAATTAATTAACCTTCATGATTTTACAAAAAATAGACACTCCTCCATGGTATGTGATTGTTGGATGGCACCCGAGGATTCGGTTAGCCATGGCTTGAGAAAGCAAAGGTGGGGAGGAGTGTCATCTAAATAAAACTAAAATAAAAAGGCACTCCTTCATGGTATGAGATTGTTGGTAGGCACCCGAGGATTCGGTTAGCCATGGTTTGTGAAAGCAAGGTTGGAAGGAGTGCCACCTAAAAATAAAAATGTTTCATGGGAGCCGCTCTTCGAAGGTTTGTCTGGCAAGGGGGTTAGAGTGCCCATTACCATTCGTTGACAACAACAAACACCTCTCAAAACTTTACTTTTATGCTCTCTTTATGTTTTCAAAATAAAAGCTCTAGCACAAATATAGCAATCCATGCTTCCCTCTTCGAAGGGCCTTTCTTTTACTTTTATGTTGAGTCAGTCTACCTATTTCCTTCCACCTTAGAAGCAAACACTTGTGTTAACTGTGCATTGATTCTTACATACTTGCATATTTGCATTCATTATATTACTTTATGTTGACAATATCCATGAGATATACATGTTGAAAGTTGAAAGCAACCGCTGAAACTTAATCTTCCTTTGTGTTGCTTCAATGCCTTTACTTTGAATCTATTGCTTTATGAGTTAACTCTTATGCAAGACTTATTGATGCTTGTCTTGAAAGTACTATTCATGAAAAGTCTTAGCTATATGATTCAGTTGTTTAATCATTATCTTTATCATTGCTTTGAATCGCTGAATTCATCGCATATGCTTTACAATAGTATGATTAAGATCATGTTGGTAGCATGTCACTTCAGAAATTATCTTTGTTATCGTTTACCTACTCGAGGACGAGTAGGAACTAAGCTTGGGGATGCTGATACGTCTCCAACGTATCGATAATTTCTTATGTTCCATGCTTGTTTTATGACAATACGTACATGTTTTGTTCACACTTTACATCGTTTTCATGAGTTTTCCGGAACTAACCTATTGACGAGATGCCGAAGTGCCAGTTCCTGTTTGTTTTTGGTTTCAGAAATCTTAGTAAGGAAATATTCTCGGAATTGGACGAAATCAACGCCCGCATCTTATAATTCCACGAAGCTTCGGAACAGGAGGGACAGAGGAGGGCCACGGGGGCCCACACATGTGGCTGGCGCGGCCAAGAGGGGGGCCGCGCCCCCCTATTGTGTGGCGGCTCCGTAACCCCTCCGACTCCGCCTCTTCGCCTATTTAAAGGTCCCTGGCCTAAATCTTCGATAAGAAAAAGCCATGGTACGAGAAACCTTCCAGAGCCGCCGCCATCGCGAAGCCAAGATCTGGGGGACAGAAGTCTCTGTTCCGGCACGCAGCCAGGACGGGGAATTGCCCCCAGAAGGCATCTCCATCGACACCACCGCCATCTTCATCACCCATGAGGAGGGAGTAGTTCTCCCTCGAGGCTAAGGGCTGTACCGGTAGCTATGTGGTTAATCTCTCTCCCATGTACTTCAATACAATGATCTCATGAGCTGCCTTACATGATTGAGATTCATATGATGAGCTTTGTATCGCTATTAATCTATGTGCTACTCTAGTGATGTTATTAAAGTAGACTATTCCTCCTCCATGATGTAATGTTGACAGTGTGTGCATCATGTAGTACTTGGCGTAGTTTATGATTGTGATCTCTTGTACATTATGAAGTTAACTTTTACTATGATGGTATTGATGTGATCTATTCCTCCTTTCATAGTATGATGGTGACAGTGTGCATGCTATGTTAGTACTTGGTATAGTTGTGTTAGTCTATCATGCACTCTAAGGTTATTTAAACATGAATATCGAATGTTGTGGAGCTTGTTAACTCCGGAGGTGCTCTTGTAGCCCTACACAATTAGTGGTGTTCATCATCCAACAAGAGAGTGTAGAGTGGTTTTATTATGTGATCAATGTTGAGAGTGTCCACTAGTGAAAGTATGATCCCTAGGCCTTGTTCCCAAATACTGCAATCATCGCTTGTTTACTGTTCTACTGCATCTTTACTTCCTGCAATATTACCACCATCAACCACACGCCAGTTTGTAGCATCAAGCTATTTTCTGGTGTACTGCTCATATTCAATTATACCACTTGTATTTCACTATCTCTTCGCGAACTAGTGCACCTATACATCCGACAAGTGTATTAGGTGTGTTGGGGACACAAGAGACTTCTTGCATTGTGATCGCAGGTTGCTTGAGAGGGATATCTTTGACCTCTTCCTCCCTGAGTTCGATAAACCTTGGGTGATTCACTTAAGGGAAACTTGCTGCTGTTCTACAAACCTCTGCTCTTGGAGGCCCAACACTGTCTACAGGAAAAGAAGCGTGAGTAGACATCAAACCGTTCACCATCACGCTAAACGGAAAATATTTAGCACATAAAGTGATGTGTCGTAGACCTAAAAACATTTTTCGTGGAATTTATTGAGCGACGGAAACTGTACCCCTAGTTCAAATCCGCTCAGTTTCTAGTGGATTCGGTGGGACACCGCAAGAAGCCGCAGGAATTCCTAGATAGCTAGCGCGCATATATGACATGTGATATGTGGTGAGGAGGCAGTGTCCTACCACTACGCGCAGGTCTCGCGCAATACTAAAATGCTCCCCACGCAGCTGCTTCACACACAAAAAAACCCGTTTTAGCACCCCGAAAATGAAAAAACCATCGCCCATGGGTCGGATTAAAAATCCGCTTCCGGGACCTTGCTTCCCATCCCAGGGACCACACACGTGCTAAATATGGCCTCGTTCCGACAAACTATGTGGTGTCACAGACCGGTTCCTACACATTTGCCCTAAAATCCATAGAACTCCGGGCGTGATAGCCCTGTTTGTGTAGGGTTTTCCAAAATATTTGTCGTATCCTAATTCCGAGTTTTGGAGTGGTTACTAGGACACATAAAATGACGTCATGCGGCTCTGCGGGATTTTCTAACTTCGTTTAAATTGCCATTTGGCCAAAACGGGCCCCACGAAGATGCGGTATGGACGTACCGGGCGCGCTGGTGCACCCGTTCACCACCGCGCTAAACGTAAAACATTTAGCACATAAAGTGATGTGTTGTAGACGTAAAATTATTTTTCTCAGAATTTATTGAGACAGAAAGTGTAGCCCTAGTTCAAATTCGGTCACTTTCCAGCGGATTCGGTGGGACACCGCAGGAAGCCGCATGGATTCCCATATAGCTAGCGCGCACATATGACATGTGATATCTGGTGTGAAGGCGGTGTCCTAACACTACGCGGAGGACTCGCGCAATACTAAAATGTGTCCCATATAGCTGCTTCACAAACAAACCGTTTTGGCACCCCAAAGAAAAAAACCATCGCCCATGGGTCGGATTGGAAATCCGCTCCCGGGGCCTTGCTTCCCATCCCAGGGACTACACACGTGCCAAATATGGCATCGTTCCGACAAACTATGTCGTGTCACAGACTGTTTCCAACTCATTTCCCCTAAAAGCCATAAAACTCTGGACTTGATAGCCCTGTTCGTGAAGGGTTTTCTAAAATAATCGCTGTATCCCAATTCCGTCTTTTGGAGTGGTTACTAGGACACATAAAATGATGCCATGCGGCTCCGCGGGATTTTCTGACTTCGTTTAAATTGCCATCTGACCAAAACGGGAACCCGATGATATATAAGAAAGTGTTTGAATTGTTGCTATGTTAACATGGTACTGTACATAATTTAAATATGCATGATTTTGACATAAATGGATAGAGGATGTTTTTCTGAATATTTTGATACTTTATACGAATTTTTCTGACATCATATGAATTAGTTATGATTTTTACAAAATTAGACAAATTTGAAAAATGGCCTACGGCCGAGGGTGGCCGTCGGTGTAGCCATGTCTACGCCTAGGACCAAAGATATGCCGAGGACTGCCCTCGGTGTAGATCTCGCTACGCCGCCGGCAACTCTACGCCAAGGGTCGGACGGGCACGCTGGTCTGGCCGGGTCATACGTCGATGATCCAACTTTTGACCGTCGATGTATAAAAAGCTCTCGATGTATCGTGCCATTTCTGTAGTGGGGCTTTGGGATGCATCAAAGTTTCAGGCGGCAGATCGCGCCCAGGAGGTCATCGGGGAGGTTGCCAGGCCACTGTCCTTGGATGCCTCCGTCGCCGGTCATCGTGGTCGATTGAGTCCTGCAATCAAAAAGACCCACACGGCCCTTCACATCCATGTCAAGCAGAAAGGCCCACGGCCCAGGAGGGAATTAGCTCTATCGGTTCAACGTGGGAAAAGATGGAGTCGGAGTCGGACACGACCAGGAATAGACAATCGGCTCTCCAAATAAATAATTAGGATCTCTAGTAGATCGGTCTCTATGTACATCACGCACGGGTCTAGTAATTACCTAGCTAGGATCTCGATGACCGGCGACCTCCCAGGCGACCTCCTTGGCGACATCTACCGCCGGTGCTCCTCCCCCTATGACCGCGTCCGCTTCGCCGCTGTCTGCAAATCGTGGCGCGCCGCCACATCATGTCACCCAGCGCTGCCGGCGGTGCCGCTGCTGTACCCTTCAACAGGGGACGGCTTTCTCGACAAGAAAGCGCAAGCATACAACCCTGAGGACGGCGGGGTGCTGCGTGCCGGGCTCCCATGGTTCTCATATGGCAAGCGGGTCGTCGGGTCCTACAAGGGCAGCTGGGTCGCCCTGGCAGCGGACAACTGGGTCGAGTTCAGAAACCTCTTTACGGGTGCCCGGGCGCCGGGGAAAGGACGCATCGCCTGCACATGTCAAGCTTCTCCGCAATTCACCGGCAAAATAATCATTACAAAGCTCGTGTTCTCGGAATACCCTACCTCGGACGACTGCATCCTCGCAGCCATAACCACAGGTTGCACGATAGCGCTCTACACGCTTGCCTGCTCTAGCGCAGGGTGGACAACGCTAGGATGTGGCACGGGCATGAGGCTCGTAGATATCGCCTTCTCCAACGGTGAGCTCTATGGCCTCACGAGTGATGGCATCTTATACAAGGTCGTCATCAGCATCAACGAGAGTGATGATAAGATGAACATCGCTCTCCACAAACTGGCAATCAAAATACCTATGATGTTTGGTGCACGGTACATCTTCGAGCTGGGCGACAAGCTCGCGGCAGCCTATGAGGCTAGACCGGAAGGCAGGTGGAAGGCTCGAACTTTTAAGGTGTTCGAGCTCGTCAACACACAGCTATCCAAATACACATGGGTAGAGGTGATGAGCTTGGGCGACCACGCCTTGTTCCTGGGGCCAGGCTGTTGCAAGGCGGTGCGCGTGTCAGCTTCGGGTATGCACCACAAGGTGGAAAGGAACTGCATTTACTACTCCGAGAAAGAGTACTTTTCTCCCTGTATCGACCTGGGGAGCGTACCTTGGTTGAACCTCGGCAGTTGTGTTGTGTTTTGCTTTGAAAGCGAAAGAGTGGATCACTTGGAGGGGATTATGTCGAGGGGGTATCATTACCGCGACAGGGGTGATAACGATTATAATCGTTGTACTTGGATTCTGCCTCCATATTTTTAGTTTATCTATCCATGCATGTACCGCGCGCGTGACTATCTTATGTAGTGCTATGAAGATTAATGTTTTCTTGTTGTCCGATAGACTGATATCTATATCACTACAGACATGCAAACACAAAAACATGGACTAGCTGGTTGTCATGAAACACACTTTGTTTACCTTCTTTTAGACACATGGGTTACAATTTATGATATAGCAGTGGTGTGTATAGGATTTTATTTCCTTTAGTTTCACAAGAAAAAAACTTAACGATAAAACTTTATACGGGTACCTTGACGCTTATACGAATGTGTCTTGGATATGTTGCCTAGCTAAAATAATCATGTATTCTTCTTTGTTTGTTTAATTTATCTATAACGGGGAGAATGGTGATTTTCTTTCAGTGATAATCTAGTATGATTGCACATTCTAGCTGGCCAGCTGGGATACCGCGACAGGGGTGATTATTATAATCGTTGTACTTGGATTTTGCTCGGAGGCTTTATTATGTTTTTTTATTGTCGTTGTAATCCTAATAGGAATTGGAATAGCACTTTCATATTTATCTGGGTGCAAGTAGTAGAGATTTCTGAACAATTCTGATGGCTGAAAACTTGAAATAATGTAATACAATGGGTGAAAAATTGGAATTAAATTGTGAAAACAGTATCTCACAACTAAAATAAGCAAAACCGTTTGCGAGTTCTCTACAATGCAAACGGTTCTGCCTCCTTGTATTGTGTGTGCCATGTGAGTTCGTCGTGGCCCAAAAAACCTAAACCCTACCAAATTTCTTGTATAAGTTATAAGGACCGGTGATCTTACACCACGTATAGATGCGCCACTGCTATTTGAGGTATGGTGTGCCATTGGTACATCTGGGAGGACATGGTGCGCCACTAATAAGTGGGGCCCAAAATTAAATTTCAAAATCCTTTGAGATGGAAATGTATTATGTGTTCTAGTTGGTAGGAAAAATTAACAAACATGAATTTCAATCATTTTTGCAAAATGGCGTCATGTTTCGGTAAAATGGCTACCGAGGTTGCATACGACCTTCGATGAAAAAGTTTTTTATATAAAAATGTATCTACAAAAAAAATTTACATCCGATTTCAACCACCTAAAACAGTTTAGTGATTTTTTAGAGTCTGATACGTCTCCGACGTATCGATAATTTCTTATGTTCTATGCCATATTATTGATGATACCTACATGTTTTATGCACACTTTATGTCATATTCGTGCATTTTCCGGAACTAACCTATTAACAAGATGCCGAAGTGCCGGTTCTGTTTTCTGTTTTTGGTTTCAGAAATCCTAGTAACGAAATATTCTCGAATTGGACGAAATCAAGTCCCAGGGGCCTATTTTGCCACGAACCTTCCAAAGACCGAAGAGGATACGAAGTGGGGCCACGAGGGCCACCATAGGGCGGCGCGGCCCAGCCCTTGGCCGCGCCGACGTGGTGTGGGGCCCCGTGTGGCCCCCCACGTTGCCCTTCCGCCTACTTAAAGCCTCCGTCGCGAAACCCCGATGCGAAAAACCACGATACGGAAAACCTTCGAGACGCCGCCGCCGATCCCATCTCGGGGATTCTCGAGATCTCCTCCGGCACCCTGCCGGAGAGGGGATTCATCTCCGGAGGACTCTACACCGCCATGGTCGCCTCCGAGTGATGAGTGAGTAGTTCACCCCTGGACTATGGGTCCATAGCAGTAGCTAGATGGTTGTCTTCTCCTCATTGTGCTTCATTGTTGGATCTTGTGAGCTGCCTAACATGATCAAGATCATCTATCTGTAATACTCTATGTTGTGTTTGTCGGGATCCGATGGATAGAGAATACCATGTTATGTTAATTATCAAGTTATTACATATGTGTTGTTTATGATCTTGCATGCTCTCCGTTATTAGTAGAGGCTCTGGCCAAGTTTTTGCTTTTAACTCCAAGAGGGAGTATTTATGCTCGATAGTGGGTTCATGCCTGCATTGACACGGGACAGTGACAGAAAGTTCTAAGGTTGTGTTGTGCTGTTGCCACTAGGGATAAAACATTGGCGCTATGTCCGAGGATGTAGTTGTTGATTACATTACGCACCATACTTAATGCAATTGTCTGTTGCTTTGCAACTTAATACTGGGAGGGTTCGGACGATAACCAAGGTGGACTTTTTAGGCATAGATGCAGTTGGATGGCGGTCTATGTACTTTGTCGTAATGCCCAATTAAATCTCACTATACTTATCATGACATGTATGTGCATTGTTATGCCCTCTCTATTTGTCAATTGCCCACTGTAATTTGTTCACCCAACATGCTTTTATCTTATGGGAGAGACACCTCTAGTGAACTGTGGACCCCGGTCCATTCTTTAATACTGAAATACAAATCTGCTGCAATACTTGTTCTTTACTGTTTTCTTGCAAACAATCATCTTCCACACAATACGGTTAATCCTTTGTTACAGCAAGCCGGTGAGATTGACAACCTCACTGTTTCGTTGGGGCAAAGTACTTTGGTTGTGTTGTGCAGGTTCCACGTTGGCGCCGGAATCCCGGTGTTGCGCCGCACTACATCCCGCCGCCATCAACCTTCAACGTGCTTCTTGGCTCCTCCTGGTTCGATAAACCTTGGTTTCTTTCGAGGGAATACTTGCTGCGTGCGCATCATACCTTCCTCTTGGGGTTGCCCAACGAACGTGTGAAATACACGCCATCAAGCATATTTTCGCCGTTGCCGGGAGATCAAGACACGCTGCAAGGGAGTCTCCACTTCTCAACCTCTTTACTTTGTTTTTGTCTTGCTTTATTTTATTTACTACTTTGTTTGCTGCATTATATCAAAACACAAAAAAATTAGTTGCTAGCTTTACTTTATTTACTGTCTTGTTTGCTATATCAAAAACACAAAAAAATTAGTTTACTTGCATTTACTTTATCTAGTTTGCTTTATTTACTGTCCTGCACTCTATATCAAAAACACAAAAAAAATTATTTACTTGTTTTACTTTACTTAATATCATGCATGTTTTTATTTCACTAGTTAAGCATAATGGAAAACAACAAAAATATGAGAGATCTTTATGAACTTTATCTTGAATTAGGACATGATGTGTTTGAAGAGAGAATTAAAAACCCATGGAACTTTATATGCATACTAATGGGAATGTTATTACTATGGATGCTTTGAACACCATTGTTGCTAATGCTATGGAAAATTCTAAGCTTGGGAAGCTGGCTGATGAGCATGATCTTTTTAGTCCCCCAAGCATTGAGGAGAAAATTTTCTTTTATGATTACAATATGCCTCCTATATATGATGATAGCTACTTTGTTGAATTTACTCCCACTACAACTAATAAGATTAATTATGCTTACGTGGAGAGTAATAATTTTACGCATGAGACTCATGATAAGAATGCTTTATGTGATAGTTACATTGTTGAGTTTGCTCATGATGCTACTGAAAATTATTGTGAGAGAGGAAAATATGGTTGTAGAAATTTTCATGTTACTAAAACACCTCTCTATGTGCTGAAATTTTTGAAGCTACACTTGTTTTATCTTCCTATGCTTGTTACTTTGCTCTTCATGAACTTGTTTATTTATAAGATTCCTATGCATAGGAAGCATTTTAGACTTAAATGTGTTTTGAATTTGCCTCTTGATGCTCTCTTTTGCTTCAAATACTATTTCTTGCGAGTGCATCATTAAAACTGCTGAGCCCATCTTAATGGCTATAAAGAAAGAACTTCTTAGGAGATAACCCATGTGTTATTTTACTACAGTATTTTTTTTTATATTTGTGTCTTGGAAGTTGTTTACTACTGTAGCAACCTCTCCTTATCTTAGTTTTATGTTTTGTTGTGCCAAGTAAAGTCTTTGATAGTAAAGTAAGTACTAGATTTGGATTACTGCGCAGTTCCAGATTTCTTTGCTGTCACGAATCTGGGTCTATCTCCCTGTAGGTAGCTCAGAAAATTAAGCCAATTTACGTGCGTGATCCTCAGATATGTACGCAACTTTCATTAAATTTGGGCATTTTCGTTTGAGCAAGTCTGGTGGCCTAATAAAATCCATCTTTACGGACTGTTCTGTTTTGACAGATTCTGTCTTTTATTTCGCATTGCCTCTTTTGCTATGTTGGATGAATTTCTTTGATCCATTAATGTCCAGTAGCTTTATGCAATGTCCAGAAGTGTTAAGAATGATTGTGTCACCTCTGAACATGTGAATTTTTATTATGCACTAACCCTCTAATGAGTTGTTTCGAGTTTGGTGTGGAGGAAGTTTTCAAGGATCAAGAGAGGAGTATGATGCAATATGATCAAGGAGAGTGAAAGCTCTAAGCTTGGGGATGCCCCGTGGTTCACCCCTGCATATTATAAGAAGACTCAAGCGTCTAAGCTTGGGATGCCCAAGGCATCCCTTCATCGACAACATTATCAGGTTCCTCCCTGAAACTATATTTTTATTCGCCACATCTTATGCACTTTGCTTGGAGCGTCGGTTTGTTTTTGTTTTTGTTTTGTTTGAATAAAATGGATCCTAGCATTCACTTTATGGGAGAGAGACACGCTCCGCTGTAGCATATGGACAAGTATGTCCTTAGGCTCTACTCATAGTATTCATGGCGAAGTTTCTTCTTCGTTAATTTGTTATATGGTTGGAATTGGAAAATGCTACATGTAGTAACTCTAAAATGTCTTGGATAATTTGATACTTGGCAATTGTTGTGCTCATGTTTAAGCTCTTGCATCATATACTTTGCACCCATTAATGAAGAAATACTTAGAGCTTGCTAATTTGGTTTGCATATTTGGTTTCTCTAGAGTCTAGATAATATCTAGTATTGAGTTTTGAACAACAAGGAAGACGGTGTAGAGTCTTATGATGTTTACAATATGTCTTTTATGTGAGTTTTGCTGCACCGTTCATCCTTGTGTTTGTTTCAAATAACCTTGCTAGCCTAAACCTTGTATCGAGAGGGAATACTTCTCATGCATCCAAATACTTGAGCCAACCACTATGCCATTTGTGTCCACCATACCTACCTACTACATGGTATTTCTCCGCCATTCCAAAGTAAATTGCTTGAGTGCTACCTTTAAAATTCCATCATTCACCTTTGCAATATATAGCTCATGGGACAAATAGCTTAAAAACTATTGTGGTATTGAATATGTACTTATGCACTTTATCTCTTATTAAGTTGCTTGTTGTGCGATAACCATGCTTCTGGGGACGCCATCAACTATTCTTTGTTGAATATCATGTGAGTTGCTATGCATGTCCGTCTTGTCTCAAGTAAGAGAGATCTACCACCTTAATGGTTGGAGCATGCATATTGTTAGAGAAGAACATTGGGCCGCTAACTAAAGCCATGATTCATGGTGGAAGTTTCAGTTTTGGACATATATCCTCAATCTCATATGAGAATAATAATTGTTGTCACATGCTTATACATTAAAGAGGAGTCCATTATCTGTTGTCCATGTTGTCCCGGTATGGATGTCTAAGTTGAGAATAATCAAAAGCGAGAAATCCAAAATGCGAGCTTTCTCCTTAGACCTTTGTACAGGCGGCATGGAAGTACCCCATTGTGACACTTGGTTAAAACATGTGCATTGCAAAGATCCGGTAGTCCAAGCTAATTAGGACAAGGTGCGGGCACTATTAGTATACTATGCATGAGGCTTGCAACTTGTAAGATATAACTTTCATAACTCATATGCTTTATTACTACCGTTGACAAAATTGTTTCATGTTTTCAAAATAAAAGCTCTAGCACAAATATAGCACTCGATGCTTTCCTCTTTGAAGGACCATTCTCTTTACTTTTATGTTGAGTCAGTTCACCTATCTCTCTCCACCTCAAGAAGCAAACACTTGTGTGAACTGTGTATTGATTCCTACATACTTGCATATTGTACTTGTTATATTACTCTATATTGACAATTATCCATGAGATATACATGTTACAAGTTGAAAGCAACCGCTGAAACTTAATCTTTCTTTGTGTTGCTTCAATACCTTTACTTTGATTTATTGCTTTATGAGTTAACTCTTATGCAAGACTTATTAATGCTTGTCTTGAAGTACTATTCATGAAAAGTCTTTGCTTTATGATTCACTTGTTTACTCATGTCATTACCATTGTTTTGATCACATCCACTACATATGTTTACAAATAGTATGATCAAGGTTATGATGGCATATCACTTCAGAAATTATCTTTGTTATCGCTTTACCGCTCGGGACGAGTTAACTAAGCTTGATGCTGATACGTCTCCGACGTATCGATAATTTCTTATGTTCTATGCCATATTATTGATGATACCTACATGTTTTATGCACACTTTATGTCATATTCGTGTATTTTCCGGAACTAACCTATTAACAAGATGCCGAAGTGCCAGTTGCTGTTTCTCTTGTTTTTGGTTTCAGAAATCCTAGTAACGAAATATTCTCGGAATTGACGAAATCAAGCCCAGGGCCTATTTTGCCACGAACCTTCCAGAAGACCGAAGAGGATACGAAGTGGGGCCACGAGGGGCTGCCACCATAGGGCGGCGCGGCCCAGCCCTTGGCCGCGCCGACCAGGGTGTGGGGCCCCGTGTGGCCCCCACGTTGCCCTTCCGCCTACTTAAAGCCTCCGTCGCGAAACCCCCGATGCGAAAAACCACGATACGGAAAACCTTACCGAGACGCCGCCGCCGCCGATCCCATCTCGGGATTCTGAGATCTCCTCCGGCACCCGCGGAGAGGATTCATCTCCCGGAGGACTCTACACCGCCATGGTCGCCTCCGAGTGATGAGTGAGTAGTTCACCCCTGGACTATGGGTCCATAGCAGTAGCTAGATGGTTGTCTTCTCCTCATTGTGCTTCATTGTTGGATCTTGTGAGCTGCCTAACATGATCAAGATCATCTATCTGTAATACTCTATGTTGTGTTTGTCGGGATCCGATGGATAGAGAATACCATGTTATGTTAATTATCAAGTTATTACATATGTGTTGTTTATGATCTTGCATGCTCTCCGTTATTAGTAGAGGCTCTGCCAAGTTTTTGCTTTTAACTCCAAGAGGGAGTATTTATGCTCGATAGTGGGTTCATGCCTCGTATTGACACTGGGACAGTGACATAAAGTTCTAAGGTTGTGTTGTGCTGTTGCCACTAGGGATAAAACATTGGCGCTATGTCCGAGGATGTAGTTGTTGATTACATTACGCACCATACTTAATGCAATTGTCTGTTGCTTTGCAACTTAATACCGGAGGGGTTCGGACGATAACCTGAAGGTGGACTTTTTAGGCATAGCGTTGGATGGCGGTCTATGTACTTTGTCGTAATGCCCAATTAAATCTCACTATACTTATCATGACATGTATGTGCATTGTTATGCCCTCTCTATTTGTCAATTGCCCGACTGTAATTTGTTCACCCAACATGCTTTTATCTTATGGGAGAGACACCTCTAGTGAACTGTGGACCCCGGTCCATTCTTTAATACTGAAATACAAATCTGCTGCAATACTTGTTTTTACTGTTTTCTTGCAAACAATCATCTTCCACACAATACGGTTAATCCTTTGTTACAGCAAGCCGGTGAGATTGACAACCTCACTGTTTCGTTGGGGCAAAGTACTTTGGTTGTGTTGTGCAGGTTCCACGTTGGCGCCGGAATCCCTGGTGTTGCGCCGCACTACATCCCGCCGCCATCAACCTTCAACGTGCTTCTTGGCTCCTCCTGGTTCGATAAACCTTGGTTTCTTTCTGAGGGAAAACTTGCTGCTGTGCGCATCATACCTTCCTCTTGGGGTTGCCCAACGAACGTGTGAAATACAGATGCAATTCACGAATTGTGCGGACAGAAAACAACGAATGTTAAGCAGCCGCAGCGTCCCCACATAGCCCATGCCAACCATAGCCACGCCTCTCATCTCCTCTTCTCTCCTAGCACTATGGCCGCGGGAGGACCCCCACACAGTCGCTAGCCGCTGGAGATCTCGTGCGCCGTGATCACACGGCCAACGGCGCGACTTCGGGCCAAGAACAGTCCAATAGGTTGATGCGTGGAACCATGAAGAAACAACATAGAACAAGGCGGAGATTACCTGCAGGACGGATGCATCCGGAGAAAATCTCGATGAGAACCACGGCCACGCCGGCGACAAGGACAAGGACTCTCCTCTCCTTGACGAGGACGACGGCCATGCCACGCCGGTGACGAAATCGGCGACAAGGGCAGCGGCTCTCCTCTCCTCTCCGAGCAAGAGTCAAAGTCTAAGTCATAGTCACACGCGCAAACCGCACGCGGAAGCTCCATCCCTCTTCATATATATAGACAGGCAGGGTAGCTGTGAAAATTCGTTCGAATTTCAAAACTGGGCGCCACTTTTTCCACCTCCCTCCACTAATTCTGTTGCCGCTGTTTCGTTTTCGTTCGTTTCGTCCCACGCATCGCCAGCCTTTACGGGAAAGCTCAACAGACTGGCAGGCTAATTAAAATTCAGTCGTGAAACCAGGAGCTGCCCACGTATCATTATCGCACCGTATAGAGGCTAGGTTGGAGGGAAGAGAGAGGGAGTGTGCTTTGAAATTTTGAGCCAGGGTTGAAGGATGATTAGATTAGATCAGATGGATGGCTCATATGCGAAAGCACGCAGATTGGTGACATGTCCTACCATCAAACGAAATAGCTCATCCTCCGTTAATTGCTGATGGGTGATGATTACTAGGACGGATCTCATGGGAGAGTTCAACAAATAAGGGGATAATTAAGTTTCAAGCGTGATACAAGGAGTTTTCCCCCATCTTTGATCGAATCATTAATCTATTGGATTGTTTTTTTTTATTGCCCATATGTAGATGCATTCTGTGATTTGATGGAGAGTACCAATTCTAGGAGTTATGCAAGCGCAACCTTTTCAACTCCCTAGTTCAAAAATTTCCACATTTGATCGGACAGAGTACCCATTATTGGTTTATAGTTAGATTATACAACCATGACAGACAAATTCATTATTCATTTTTTGATACCAGGCTCAACTTGAATCTTGTCTATATTGACGAGATAGTAAAAAAAGCTAGCATCCTCATGTTGCATTGTTTCTGATTCGATTTCCACATACACGCATAAAAGAAAGCCACTAAGCCTACCTTAGATAGGATAATCATGTAAAAAGAGGAGGGTCATTAGCCAGAGGGATCAGGAAAATTTTGGGCAGCTGCTTTGCTAATTTTGGACATTTTGTTCACAGAGAAAATATATGATAACAAAAACCACAATTCTTTTATGTTCCAGTATGGAATTCAACTCACAAGTTTCGTCAAAGATAGGATGGAAATGTAAGTCAAAAAATGTAGATTACAAATGAAACAATTAATAATACAATTCAACTCAAACATTGCAAGAATCAATACGACCTTTGGTCTTTTTTGGGAATTCACATTACACTAAAATTATGGAACAATATAAGTGCATATAGTCTTGAGTTCACTGTCAAACATCACAACAGCAAAGCTAACAAGACTTGCATCACATTCAATACAACACACATATGCATCGGATCGAGCCAGCCCAGATCCTCTACTTGCAACAACAAAATCTTGAAGCTCAGGTCACCGACTAAACAGTACCAAGTCATAGAAATTTCTAGTGAAAGAACTAAGTAACGGCAAAACGCCACCACAAACAACTCCCGCGGTGGCGGCCAGCTGGTCAGCAGACAGACCCACCAAGATACACACCGGCCAGCAAATCTCCATCCTGTTACGCTAGCTCGTCCTCTCCTTCGGTATAGCCACCTCCTGGTCACGCATTGTCTGATGGTGGATTTCTGAGGCAGGATGGTGCCAGCAACCAACACCATGTTGTCCTACAGCAGCTACACACATCAAGGAAATTCATAAGAGAATATATATAAGCAACATAAATACTTGAATTATAATTCTGGAGTTAAACGAGTAAAGCAAATTATATAGTAAGCAGCATCAAGAAAAATTTTAAACGTGATTCACTTTAGCATTGTAGCACAACAAGCAGCAAACGGACCCTTCTCAACTTGCACCCGCTTAAGTAAACAAATGACTACCTGCTACAAGCTTACAATGCTCAACTTTCTTGTGGTAATTAATGCAAGAAAAAGTGGAGTGCAAAGACCCATGCATGCCCCTTTGTTAAAAGGAAAAACATTTTGAATGCTGGGAGAGTGAACTTTCTTCATGGCGCTTCTATGGAGTGAAAGAATATAATACAATACTGCAGTACAAGAAAATAAGATTACCTCAGTTCCAGCTGGATGGAAGCCACCATTGTTAGCAGTAGAAGTTGTACTGTAGGTACAATACTCTAAATCCCGGACATGCACGAGCGCCAGAGCTGGATGGAGGATTCAACAACCTCACGGACAGGAGTGCGCTAATGAAGGCGCCGATGCCTTGAAAGAGGCCGCTCTAGGTGGCGAAACTGATCAGGTCACCAGTGATAGATTTTAGGAATAACCTAGCTAGACAAGGCACACCGATACGTACGTGTCAAAACACAGTTTAGCAGATGGCAATGCATTACATTCTACAAATCATGCAGTTTGGTTTCCCATTATGGACCAAACTAGATACAAGGATTGAAAAGACATAGCCAATATGAGTCATGAGCCAAACGACCTCGTTTTCAGTCAACACTTCTAGGAGTTAGATAATTGCAATGATATGAAAGAATGACTTGGAGATTCTAATAATAAGACAACACATGTCTGGTGTAAACAGTCACAGTAAATATGTACATCTATACAACTACACCTGGGCAAAGTTCGGGCCGGGCCGGGCTTCGGGCCGGGCTTAAAAAAGCCCGCGGGTAAAAAGTCAGGCCCGAGCCCGGCCCGGCCCGACCGTCGGGCCTGTAATTTAAGCCCGAACCCGGCCCGAACGATCAAAAAGCCCGGCCCGGCCCGAGAAGCCCGGCCCAACCAGGCTAAAATGCACGAATATGCAGGCCCGAACCCGGCCCGGCCCGACGTTCGGGCTCAGTTTTCAGGCCCGAGCCCGGCCCGAAGTGCAAGCCCGACCCGGCCCAGCCCGGGATTTTCGGGCCGGGTCGGGCCGGGTTGTCCGGGCCGGGCTGCCCATGCCCAGATGTATATACAACAACAGCATAAATATCAAAGCCAAGAAGAATGATTGCAGCACCTAGCATATAGTTCCCGTTGTTTCATACCCAATACAAGTATCTTGTTAATAATTGACATGTTGCGCCACTGAGTACATGACAACATGTTTAAGCTGTACTTCATGACATATCATGTTAATTACATGGCTCAAAAGGATTCATGACGGTGTTCATAGCAGACCAACCTAGTTTTAACTTCCTTCATACCGGTAGAGCACATTGATCCAATGGAGTAACGAGTGCTACTGTAGTACTACAGTAAAAACACACCTTCGACTTGACCGGCAATGCATATCCCCACTTCTCATTGCTCCATGTAGTGCAGGTTATGGAAGCATATAAGCATGGAAACATATTATTTTGATCAAATAATTCTATCAGTATTATCTCATCACTAGCTAGCAATAGGTAAGGCTATCAAGAGATAGATAAGGCAAGAAAGTAATAATCAGTTTACCAGCATCAATAAGACATCATAATTCATATTTATAAGGTGTCATTGTATTGAATCACAAAACATGAAACCTTTTCGAAGATCTAGTACAAAACAAGCCGCACTATAGCAATAACAAAACCCTCAAGAACAGATGCTCCAGCTTTTGCCCACATCAAATAAAAATCAGTTTAAGACAGACATTGATGAAGTCAACTAAACCAAGCCCTGAAGATAAAAAAAATTCTTATTAATATAATGAATTCACACAACAATTTCCAAGTCATGGAGCAATTCGGCACAAGAAACTCGTATTTTGATTAGCAGGAAGAGCACATGCATCAATGAGAAGGCAACATCAGAATTCTTCTTTATATGACAGCAGTTGTGTGTTTGTTAAATCGCAAAATATTAGTACAGGTTTCAAAAGTACCATATCAGAGAACAGATGCACACAAACCATTCATGTAACATAAAAAGGCTATCCTATAATAATGCCCAAATGATAATTAATAAAATGCAAAATTTGTTATCGTTCTGCTTCATTGACAAACTGGCATCTTTTGCATTGCATCAGTACCACCATAGCATCAACACCAACTTCATTTCTAGCAATCAGAAACTAACAAATTCACAGATTTTCCAAAAATAAACCAAACGTTATGTTTCTTTTTTGCAGGGATGTGGAAAACAAAATGGCAGACATAATTAAAAAAGACCTTGTTATTAAGTAGCCAAGGAAGAATCTTTAAACATGGCATGAAAATCGACCCGTCTTAGATAGAAATTGAGGACAATTCAAATGTGCGTATCTTGAACATTATGGTTCATACTTGGAGGAATGCAAGTAAGCGAGCTTTTAAAAAAACATGATATCAAAAAAAACACACGAAACTGTCAAGCTCTCATTAAACTGATCTCAAGAGAAAGCATAGAAGCGGTAACTAGACAATCACATCACAAATAAAATATTAAGGGGCACATGTGACAACACAAAAGCCACTAGTGGTCTGCAAAGCCCGGTGTAAATTAAACAAAATATGTGCAAATTCTCGACAAGCACTTCCTTGTGTTGCACAAACATGTACATACATCCACACTTGCCTCAAGACACAAAATTTTGCTAGCATGATTTCTTCCGGAATTCTAGCTCTTTCCTAAGATATTACTTTCATTTGGCTAGAATACAGATCGGATCACCATTCGCAAACACCATACATAGCAATTCAGCATGGTTGGAGACTGGAATTACCTCATCGCCGTAGTTGATGGTGCTGACATCTAGCGTATCTATCGTTATTTCCTATTAGCGGGACATGAGGACGGCGATCCGATGACACCAACCCCGCATCCATCGCTGATGCCGAGCCACAAATCAAAGGGTTCAGTAGGCAGCACCACGGGTACCTGCAAAACTGACTAATCAAACATTAGTGAAAATTGAATGCTAAAACGACAAGTTAGTGGTAGCTTCGAACAAGAATCATCATCGCATATGCATGATAAGTTCAAAACGATGAAAAAATAATGGAGTACCATACATGATAAGTTGTCGAGCGAAATTTAGATTTTACCTAAGCAATTTACCTAAATTCTACAATGAGAACAAAACGAGTTCAATATCCTGACCGGCTCGAGCTAGCTAATATTATTCATCATGTCAATGTTGAGAAAAAACCTAAGCATCTACCTCTCTGGTTCTATATCTATCCCAAACAAATGGTCACCCAAAAAAATATTCAAACCCAAACGAGGGAATAATTAGGGCTATACAGTAATCCACAATGGTTGGTCCAAAGTAATGTATCAAGCTATCATCAATCACACAAGCTACAAATATGAAGTCAAATGGCAGGTGCGTGGCTATTTTTACATGATGAATTACACCAGCTAGGAACTGCAACAGATAACGTATCAAAAGAGCAAGTCACCTGTTTCCAAGAACTGCTAGGAGGCCAAGGCAAGGGGTGGTCCTCGTGCCAGCACGATCATCATGTGCTCGCGTTCCTCGTCACCGTCGAACCCCCGCTCCCTATTCGCCTACATGAGCAGAAGACACCGGTATAGCTTCTACTTCATGTACACTTGTTCCATAATGACAGCCAGACCACTGCTGCTGGCTCAATCAGGGCCACTCCTTCACCTACGCCACTATTTTTTGCCAGTTTTTGCACACTCTCAGCCACCACTGATTAGTTAAACAAGCTCACCTCGTCCATCACCTACATGGCGACAAACCAGGAAACTATTACTCAACAATCAAACAAGACACACTAGGCTAGGTAAAGCCTCAATTGGAGCATGACTAGATGAACAACTCACAAAATCGTCTTGCAATATCAAATTCAGCCACTAATGGCGCAAATGCAATATTTAAGCAAAATCATGATTTCTCTTTTAGAGTTCAAGAATTCACTCACTCGTTTAGTAGATAAAATATCATTAAATTAGCATACAAGAGAAGATGAAAAGAAAATTATTGAAGATGTAACATCATAATGGTGCAAAAATAGAGAAGTAATCCTCAAACTAGATTTTGAAGGTCTAGTTCACAACATAATTAATTAATTACCGAACATACACATATAGAGAAGTGAAAAACAACCGTCAAATACATACAGAGAAATAATACCAACATTAGATTCTAAAGTCCACTTCACAAAAAAATCAATTAACTACAAAATGTATAAATATAGAGAAGTAAAAAAACAATAGTCGAACACATATAGAAAAGTAATCCCAAAACTAGATTCTAAAGGTCTACTTCAGAACATAATGAATTAATTACCAAATATACACATGTACCAAATCACTTAGTTCGCAGATTCCGAGGCGACGGGCCGGAGACTCCAGGGTGGAGGGCCAGACATTTCGGGGGCGAGGGCCGGACATTCCAGTGTGGGCTGGAGATTCCGGGCGAGCTTTCGACCATGCTCCGGGTTAGCTTCTGCCTTGTGCACACTCGTGGCGGGTCTTGGCGGTGTGGAGATTCCAAGCTTGGAGGCCGGAAATTGCGGTGTAGTGGTCTGGAGACTCCGGGGCGTAGGGCCGGAGATTCTGGACTGCCTTATTAGCTTCTTCCTTCTTCTCTTCCATGCCTCTGTACAACCTTGAGTCCTCGGGCATTCGTGGTAGCGTCCCTTACCTCCGTACTTGTCGATGTATTCATATCATAGACGGATAATAAAGTAGCTTACCATTCCAAATAGGTAAATGCAAGCGAGAAGATTCACCTTTGCGTGACCTGTTGGCCACGAAGCACACGATGCGTTGAAGACCGAAGGTCGGGCTGCATCATCTCCCCCCACTTGAAAAAGAGTCATCCTCAACGATAACTCTTCATGAACTTGTAGAGGAGGTATATGGCAACAATGCTTGAATGTCCCTTCAATCGTCATGAACCCTATCAATGGCACAAGGAAAGCAAAGCAACACTGAAAGCGTAGCCAATGTTCACGGGTTTAGCAAGAGGCCTTAAGTAGAAGGAAGTTACCTTAGCAAAATGGTGGTGTGATCTCATCGAGAGGTCATGTGTAGTAGCCGTGTTGGGTTCAATCCTCTCATTGATGCACTTGTCGAGGTAGCCGTCATGGCCTATAGGAACGACTATAGCGATTTACTTGAGTTGGAGAAAATATCGCTGTGCACCGACGAATTGTTGGCGTGGAGCGAATAAAAAAACAAGACCAACCCAGGCATTTTTTATAGAAGAAAACTAATGAGCACCCCGCCGAGCCCAAGGCTCGAACCCGAGTGGGCAGCATGCACTCCCGCATGCCCTGCCACTAGACCGACGGTCTGTTCTCAACGTGGAGCGAATAAGAAGAGCAACTATGGTGAACAAGACAACTTAAATAGCCATGGCAACGCAACTTTATTCAACTAGCTATACTAGCGAGCATTTTCCTAAAATTAAATTCTTTTTTTCTAGAGTACTTTTTCTGCACCCGCTTTAATCAGGATCCTGTGTATGGATACCTTCCGTGTCGTGCGTGTCCAGGCTTACCTGGGCGTGGGTCGATTTGACGTAACCAATCAAATTCAAGACAGATGAGTTGATGACATGATCTGATCCGATTCTCATCGTCTCGGTACAGCGATCGAGAAGCAAGCAATGGCCGCCGACGGCGGGGGCCTCCAATATGCCGGGTGGTCCGAGCTCCCCGACGACCTCCTCATCACGGTCTACCGCCGCTGCTGCTGCTCGATGTACGACCGCGCACGCTTCGCCGCCGTATGCACGTCGCGGCGCGCCATCGCATCGCAGCACCCAGCTGCTGCTCCCCTCAATCAGAGACGACGGCGAACTTGACCACCAGCTGCGAGCGTACAGCCTCGAGGACGGCAGGGCCTTGCGCCTCCCGGTCCCGTGGTTCCTGAGTGGCAGGCGGCTCTTCGGGTCCCACGACGGTGACTGGGTCGCCAGTGAAGGGCACAAATCCGAGATCGTCATCGTCAACCTATTCTCTGGCGCTCGGGTGGATCTCTCCACGAAACAAAGCACCATCAAGTGTCGGTGCTCGGCGTTCGGTTCAAGACCCACTAACCGTGGGACGACCGTCAAGAAAATCATCTTCTCGGAGGACCCTTCTTCCAGCAGCTGCCTTCTTGCTGCAATGACGACACGCTGCGAGGTCGCGCTCTGCAGGGTTGGCTGCCCCGACGGCGGGTGGACGACACGGGGATGCGACTTAGACACACGCTATAACGCGCTCATAGACATCGCCTTTTGCAACCGCGAGCTCTATGGCTTTACGGGCCTGCAGGTGTTCAAGTTTGATATCGGCGCGAACAACAACGGCGCTCCGGTGGTGACGTCCGTCCACCGCCTAGACGTCCAAATGACCCCCTTGCGCACGGTGGGGGTGCAATCTAGCTCTCAATACATCTTCGAGCTACATGGGAAGCCGGCGATCGCGGTGTTGGCATGGCCAGGATATTACCATTGTTGTGAATCTCAATTTTTTAGGGTGTTTTGAGCTCATCGAAAATGGCATGACGTCTTCATATAGATACATGTGGGCTGAGGTGACGGACCTAGGCGACCATGCCTTGTTCCTAGGGCCCGCGGGCTGCAGGGTGTCCCATGTATCGACGATAGGCATGCGTGGCATGGTGGAGAAGAACCATATCTACTACACGGAAGAACGCTACAAGGGTGAAGTGAAGGGCATGGCAAGGTTGGATCTAGGTTGTTGCACGGTATACACCGGGGAGAGCCAAGGCGTGCATTTCTTGGAGAAGATCTTGTCACGGGGATGTTTCTACGATGACGAGTATGCTAGTAATTGTTGTGTGTGGCTGCTGCCTCCAGACATGTAGTTCCTCGTCAATGCCATTTTGCGTGTACTTATGTGAAAATATTTTCTGCATATTTTAATTTATAAACTCATTTTATCTTTTGAGTAATATAAAGAGCCATTTGTTGAAATCTTTCTGATGCAATAATCAATTTGATGATTAATATTTATAATTAAGTTCATTCGTTTAACTATTTGGTACAGACATTTTATTTTAAATCGAGGGAAGAACTTTGCCTCAAATTAAGAACTAGTTTAAATTAACTCAAAAAGAAATGACAACCGGATTTACTCTTTTAGTATTTTTTCGCTCAAATCCTAACCTTCAGTGGTCATTCAAAGATGGTCTTCGCTTCTAATCATCTCAAGAACGACGGAAAGGGGAGCGTGCTTGTTTTGGAAAATGCGAGGGTTACACTTGTTATATCTATCTATCTCTAGAGTGTTACTACCTCCGTTCTAAAATAAGTTTCACGATTTCGTCTAGATACAGATCGCATTTTATTTTAGATACATCTATATCTAGATGAAATTACGACACTCATTTATAGCGAAGGGAGTACATGTTTAGTTTAGAAGCTTGTGATACTTTGACGACCCAACATGGGTCGACGTGGACAGAGGGGATAAAGGACATGGGTACGAAGCAATGCAAAATTATTCGCATCCGTAAGCAGACTGGCATACAAAACTTACGAACAATCAAGGGCCTATAAAGGACGGTGCACAGATTATAAAACCTTTCTATACTTTTTACTCGTGGAAGAAAAGAATAAAGATCGAGACCACTTTATTCGAGTAGCTGGGCACGCATATGTACATGGACTTGAGTGTGTTACATAGCTGAAGTAACCTAAGATTCTATCGTTTTTTTCTTAGGTTATCTGGCTCGATCGGAGGAGTATGATTCTCTCGGTGAAGCTCTCCACGGCCGGCTCTACCACGAATGGCACCGAGGCTTGGTCGGCTATGTGGGCATTGTACTGTATAGATGCAAGTAGGTCAAAGCAAGGTCAAAATTCTCAAAACACATTGCGACGGAATGTTCAAGGTGTGGTATACTCGAAACGGACTCACACTTATTTTTCTATATACTGCACCTTTGCCAAAGCGGTTTAGTTTTCTTCTTCAATAGGATTTAAAACCGATGCCTTTGCTACTACACTCTATCCATCAAATATTATACAATCTATGTTACAGACTGCTTAATCTAGAATATCTATTGACAAAATCTTGACCTTGCTCTAGTGTACTTGGAAAGCACACAATGATTATTTGTTCAAACGGAAGATTTGATCACTATTGCAGGTTCACCAGGTGGCTGTTGCCCTTCTTTCATATAGCATAGAAGACCAGCCAATGCAACAGGAACAACCTCACCTTGTTGCTCATAGGACTATTCATGAATCTATTACCGGCACCACCTGTTGCTCTTTTGCCTGCAAGCCCAAAAGCAAGTTTGCGGGTGCAGCCTCCACTACAGGAATCTGCAGAGGTGCCGACGGCCGCGGGCCCTCGGTGTAGCCTTAAAAGGTCGTCGGCATAGGCTACGCCGAGGGCCACCGTCGGCGTAGCTCCTCGGGCAAGATCCGGCTCGGCATACCCATGTGTGCCGCGTAGACACGACCCTCGGCGTAGCTATGATATGCCGACGGTGGCCGTCGGCGCCTAGGCCATCGGCGCGGGCCACGCCGTCCCGTCTATTAACTTCAAAAAAATTCAAAAAAATCCAAATTTTCTTAATCTCTCACATGGATTATTTTAATTCTAACACTGCACTTAATCTTAGGCTAAATTACCCTTCATAGTCAAACTTCCCACCGAGTCACCCATCTTCACACTACTCCACCTCTAGCACGCTTAACATCTTGGTTCCTTTGTGTTGATCTTCCATCTTCTTCACGGAACATTGATGTTAATACTATCATATCAATCCTATTAACACTTAGATCGTGATATTACACCTCTTTATTATTTTGGATTTTTAATAATTATTTAAATAAACATCAATGGTTAAGTAATAATAATCTCTACCGAGGATGCAATTATTAATTTATTTTTTTAAACAAAATACAAAATACAAAATCCTACCGATTCGGCAGGAATTTGTCATTTTCATGAGGGGTGGACGGAAAGGTTCCAGATGTACTGGTTAAGAATTTGTCCATCTTAGGTGGTCTAGTATTTTTGCAAAAATGTGTTGATACTAATGTGAAACTTTAATTTGGTGGTTGCTTCATAAAACACCATGTTTTCGGCACCTCAAAATGGAAAATATCTTTTTCGTGTGATGAAAAGGATAACTTCCTCCTGCAATATTGTAAGACATCACAAGATGCACATGTGTGCACAATATAGGCACATTATAACAAACTATGCCACGATTCTATCCATAAAATTGGTCGTTTGACCTAAATGCCATGAAACCTCGAGCGTGATAGCTTATTGTGTGAAGGGATTTTCGTGATGTTCGCAATTTTCCAAATTTAATATTTTTCCTCGCAACTAAGACACATAATATGACACCACACGAAGGTTTCACATTGTTTGGATCGTTCTTGAATGTGTTATGCCCGTTTCAAACTATATTCAAAACGGCGGGCATGAAGATGCTTTGCCCGGGGCTGAGCCTTGGTAAATTTGCACTGGATCTCTGATAAAATAGCATATTGTGAACTTAAAAATAACTTTTACAAAAAAAAATTGAGCATTATATTATGGACCTGTAGTTCAAACTTGGTCGGCTGATACGTCTCAAACGTATCTATAATTTCTTATGTTCCATGCTAGTTTTATGACAATACCTACATGTTTTGTTCACACTTTATGATGATTTTATGCATTTTCCGGAACTAACCTATTGACGAGATGCCGAAGGGTCCTGTTTTCGCTGTTTTTTGTTTCAGAAATCCTAGTAAGGAAATATTCTCAATCGGACGAAATCAATGCCCAGCATCCTATTTTTCCACGAAGCTTCCAACACCCGAGAGCCAACAGAGGGGCCACAGGCACGATGATAGCGCCCCCCTATTGTGTCACCGCCGTCGCCCTCCGACTCCGCCTCTTCCCCTATTTAAAGGTCCCCGACCTAAATCTTCGATACGAAAAAGCCACGACGAGAAACTTTCGAGCCGCCGCCATCGCGGGCCAAGATCCGGGGGACAGAGTCTCTGTTCGGCACGCCGCCGGACGGGGAAGTGCCCCGAAGGCTCCTCCATCGACACCACCGCCATCTTCATCAACGCTGTCTCCCATGAGGTTCTCCTCGAGGCTAAGGGCTGTACCGGTAGCTATGTGGTTAATCTCCTCTGTACTCCAATACAATGATCTCATGAATTGCTTTGCATGATTGAGATCCATATGATGAGCTTTGTATCACTATTAGTCTATGTGCTACTCTTGTGATGTTATTAAAGTAGTCTATTCCTCCTTCATGGTGTAATGGTGACAGTGTGTGCATCGTGTAGTAGTTGGCGTAGGTTATGATCATAATCTCTTGTAGGTTATGGAGTTAATTATTACTATGATAGTATTGATGTGATTTATTCCCCTTCATAGTGTAAAGGTGACAGTGTGTATGCTATGTTAGTACTCGGTTTAAATTGCAAAGATCTATTATGCTCTAAAGGTTACTTAAATATGAATGCTGAATGTTGTGGAACTTGTTAACTCCGGTATTGAGGTGCTCTTGTAGCCCTACACAATGAATGGTGTTCATTATCAAACAAGAGTATATGTAGCACAAAGGAAGAGAACTTATTTATTTATGTGATCAATGTTGAGAGTGTCCACTAGTGAAAGTATGATCCCTAGGTCTTGTTTCCAACTGCAATCATCGCTTGTTTAATGTTTTATCGCATCTTTACTTCTGCAATATTAGTACCATCAACCGCACGCCAGCAAGCACTTTTCGCGCCCGTTACTACTGCTCATATTCATTCATACCACTTGTATTTCACTATCTCTTCACCGAACTAGTGCACCTATACATCTGACAAGTGTATTAGGTGTGTTGGGGACACAAGAGACTTCTTGTATCGTGATTGCAGGGTTGCTTAAGAGGGATATCTTTGACCTCTTCCTCCCCGAGTTCGATAAACCTTGGGTGATCCACTTAAGGGAAACTTGCCGTTGTTCTACAAACCTCTGCTCTTGGAGGCCCAACACTGCCTACAAGAATAGAAGCACCAGTAGACATCAAGCACTTTTCCGGCGCCGTGCTCGAGGAAAAGGGCACTCATACTCCGGTCCCTGTGTAACTAAGTACTTTTCTCGTTGCCGTTGTGTGCTCGGCTTATTTCCTTAGATCCCGCAATTGCATCTTTTTGTTTCTTGTTAAACACTAGTAAGGCATAATGGAAAACATCTCGTGAGCTTTTTAAACTATTTCCTGAGTCAAGACATGAATGGTTTAATGCGAAAATTAAAAAACCTATGGAACCTTATTTGCATGCTAGTAGCAATGATATTAGTATGAACGCTTTGAACACCATTGTTGCTAATGATATGGAAAATTCTAAGCTTGGGGAAGCTGGTTTTGATGAGCATGACATTTTTAGTCCCCAAGCATTGAGGAGAAAATTTTCTTTGATGATACTTTGCCTCCTATTTATGATGATTATAATGATAGTGGTCTTTTGATGCCGCCTACTATGGAGAGTAAATTTTATTATGATTACACTATGCCTCCTACACTTGATGAGAATAATAATGATAGCTACTTTGTTGAATTTGCTCCCACTACAACTAATAAAATTGATTATGCTTATGTGGAGAGTAATAATTTAATGCATATAGCTCATGATAAGAATGTTTCATGTGATAGTTATATTGTTGAATTTGTTCATGATGCTACTGAAAGTTATTATGAGAGAGGAAAATATGGTTGTAGAAATTTTCATGTTACTAAAACACCTCTCTATATGCTGAAATTTTTGAAGCTACACTGGTTTTATCTTCATATGCTTGTTACTTTGCTCTTCATGAACTTGTTTATTTACAAGATTCCTATGCATAGGAAGCATGTTAGACTTAAATGTGTTTTGAATTTGCTTCTTGATGCTCTCTTTTGCTTCAACTCTTATTTCTTGCGCGAGCATCATTAAAATTACTGAGCCCATCTTAATGGCTATAAAGAAAGAACTTCTTGGGAGATAACCCATGTGTTTATTTTACTACATTATTATTTTTTATATATTTGTGTCTTAGAAGTTGTTACTACTGTAGCAACCTCTCCTTATCTTTATTTTATTGCATTTTTGTGCCAAGTAAAGTCTTTGATAGCAAGGTTCATACTAGATTTGGATTATTGCGCAGAAACAGATTTCTGTCTGTCACGAATCTGGGCACAATTCTCTGTAGGTAACTCAGAAAAATCTGCCAATTTACGTGCGTGATCCTCAGATATGTACGCAACTTTCATTCAATTTGAGCATTTTCATCTGAGCAAGTTAAGTGCCCCTGTAAAATTCGTCTTTACGGACTGTTCTGTTTTGACAGATTCTGCCTTTTATTTCGCATTGCCTCTTTTGCTATGTGGGATGGATTTCTTTGTTCCATTAACTTCCAGTAGCTTTGTGCAATGTCCAGAAGTATTAAGAATGATTGTTTCACCTCTGAACATGTGAATTTTTGATTATGCACTAACCCTCTAATGAGTTTGTTTCGAGTTTGGTGTGGAGGAAGTTTTCAAGGGTCAAGAGAGGAGGATGATATACTATGATCAAGAAGAGTGAAAAGTCTAAGCTTGGCGATGCCCCCGGTGGTTCATCCCTGCATATTTCAATAAGACTCAAGCGTCTAAGCTTGGGGATGCCCAAGTCATCCCCTTCTTCATCAACAATTTATCAGGTTTCTTCTCTTGAAACTATATTTTTATTCGGTCACATCTTACTTTACTTGGAGCGTCTGTGTGCTTTTATTTTCGTTTTGTTATTTTCATTTTCTGAATAAATTCATGCTTGTGTGGAGAGAGACACTCATTGCTATGTATGAACACATGTGTTCTTAGCTTTACTCTTAATGTTCATGGCGAAGGTTGAAACCGCTTCGTTAATTGCTATATGGTTGGAAACAAAATGCTTCATGTGGTAATTGGTATAATGTCTTGAATAATTTGATACTTGGCAATTGTTGTGCTCATATAGATCATGTTTAAGCTCTTGCATCATGTACTTTGTACCCATTAATGAAGAACTACATAGAGCTTGTTAAAATTTGGTTTGCATGATTGTTCTCTAGAGTCTAGATATTTTCTGGTTAAGGTGTTTGAACAACAAGGAAGACGATGTAAAGTCTTATAATGCTTACAATATGTTCATATGTGAGTCTTGCTGCACCGTTTTATACTTGAGTTTGCTTCAAACAACCTTGCTAGCCTAGCCTTGTATTGAGAGGAATTCTTCTCGTGCATCCAAATCCTTGAGCCAAAAACTATGTCATTTGCGTCCACCATACCTACCTACCTCATGGTATTTCTCTGCCATTCCAAGCAAATACTTCATGTGCTACCTTTAAATAATTCAAAAGCTATTATCTCTTATTTGTGTCAATGTTTTATAGCTCATGAGAAAGTATGTGGTGTTTTATCTTTCGATCTTGTCATTTACTTCTGACAGACTTCAACAATGGACTAGTGGCATATCCGCTTATCCAATAATTTTGCAAAAGAGCTGGCAATGGGGTTCCCAGCCCCAATTAATTAACTTGCATTAATAATTCTCTTCACATGTTTTGCTCTGATTCATCAGCAAGCAACTTAATTTTGCAAATAGACACTCCTTCATGGTATGTGATTGTTGGAAGGCACCCGAGGATTCGGTTAGCCATGGCTTGAGAAAGCAAAAGTTGGGAGGAGTGTCATCTAAAAAATAAAAAAATAAAAACTAAACTAAAGTACATGTGTAAACAAAGAGAAGATGGATGAT
This sequence comes from Lolium multiflorum, assembly GCA_030979885.1. Lineage (NCBI taxonomy): Eukaryota > Viridiplantae > Streptophyta > Magnoliopsida > Poales > Poaceae > Lolium > Lolium multiflorum. The sequence goes on from CM061749.1 coordinate 346,804,195, forward strand.
CTACCTTGCTGGTAGAGATAACGTCCTTCATGGGAGCCGCTCTTGAAAGTCTGGTTGATAAGGTAGTTAGAGTACCCATTACCATTCGTTGACAACAACAAACACCTCTCAAAACTTTACTTTTATGCTCTCTATATGATTTCAAAACTTAAAAAGCTCTAGCACATGATTTAATCCCCGCTTCCCTCTGCGAAGGGCATTCTTTTACTTTATTGTTGAGTCAGTTTACCTACTTCTTTCTATCTTAGAAGCAAACACTTGTGTAAACCGTGTGCATTGATTCTTACATGTTTACCTATTGCACTTGTTATATTGCTTTATGTTGACAACTATCCATGAGATATATATGTTACAAGTTGAAAGCAATTGCTGAAACTTAATCATCCTTTGTGTTGCTTCAATACCTTCTACTTTGAATCTATTGCTTTATGAGTAACTCTTATGCAAGACTTATTGATGCTTGTCTTGAAAGTACTATTCATGAAAAGTCTTTGCTATATGATTCAGTTGTTTAGTCATTATCTTTACTATCACTTCATTCACTTCATATGCTTTACAATAATGTTGATCAAGATTATGTTGGTAGCATGTCACTTAAGAAATTATCATTGTTATCGTTTACCTACTCGAGGGCGAGTAGGAACTAAGCTTGGGGATGCTTGATATGTCTCAAACGTATCTATAATTTCTTATGTTCCATGCTAGTTTTATGACAATACCTACATATTTTGTTCACACTTTATGATGATTTTATGCATTTTCCGGAACTAACCTATTGATGAGATGCCGAAGGGCCGCTCCTGTTTCTTGTTTTTGGGTTCAGAAATCCTAATAAGGAAATATTCTCGGATCGGACGAAATCAATGCCCAAGATCCTATTTTTCCACGGCTTCCGTAACACCCGAGAGCTGCAGAGGGGGCCACAGGCCACCAGATGATAGGCGGCGGCGGCGTGGCCGGGCCGCCACAGTCAACGCCTCGCCGCCCTCCGACTCCGCCTCTTCGCCTATTTAAAGGTCCCCGACCTAAATCTTCTCGAAAAGCCACGGTACGCGAAACCTTCCAGAGCCGCCGCCATCGCGAAGCCAAGATCCGGGGGACAGAGTCTCTGTTCCACGCCGACGGAAGTGCCCCTCCATCGACACCACCGCCATCTTCATCAACGCCGCTGTCTCCCATGGGGAGGGAGTAGTTCTTCGAGGCTAAGTGTACCGGTAGCTATGTGGTTAATCTCTCTCTCTGTACCCCAATACAATGATCTCATGAATTGCTTTGCATGATTGAGATTCATATGATGAGCTTTGTATCACTATTAGTCTATGTGCTACTCTTGTGATGTTATTAAAGTAGTCTATTCCTCCTTCACGGTGTAATGGTGACAGTGTGTGCATCGTGTAGTAGTTGGCGTAGGTTATGATCATAATCTCTTGTAGGTTATGGAGTTAATTATTACTATGATAGTATTGATGTGATTTATTCCCCCTTCATAGTGTAAAGGTGACAGTGTGTATGCTATGTTAGTACTCGGTTTAAATTGCAAAGATCTATTATGCTCTAAAGGTTACTTAAATATGAATGTTGAATGTTGTGGAGCTTGTTAACTCCCATTGAGGTGCTCTTGTAGCCCTACACAACGAATGGTGTTCATTATCAAACAAGAGTATATGTAGCACAAAGGAAGAGAACTTATTTATTTATGTGATCAATGTTGAGAGTGTCCACTAGTGAAAGTATGATCCCTAGGCCTTGTTTCCAAATACTCAATCATTGCTTGTTTTTTTTATGCATCTTTACTTCTGCAATATTACTACCATCAATCGCACGCGCAAGCACTTTTTCTGCGCCATTACTACTGCTCATATTCATTCATACCACTTGTATTTCACTATCTCTTCGTCAACTAGTGCACCTATACATCGACAAGTGTATTAGGTGTGTGTTGGTCAAAACTCACCGGTACAAGATAAGCAACACGAAGAGCGGAGACTCCCGACCGCTTAGTGGGCCCCGGCGCTCGCGTCGTCTCCGCAAAGTCCCAGCACACGTCCTGGCTTAAGGCGTACCACGACCTAGACCTGGTCGGAAGGTGATGGATTGCTTCAACTAGTCTCCTGCATGGTAGACACGTAACATTAAATACGAGCCCGATCGGCTCTCAGGTTGCCCTGTGGATTGGCTCAAAGAGCCGATCGCCCCATGTTTCACGTTGGATTTACGATGACATGGGGATCCCGCTTGATCGAACAAAGCTAAACCAACTTACAATATAGGTTTTCACCGCATAACGAACATCCTACGCGAGTTGGGCTAGCAGATACGAAAGATGATGGAAACTATCCCTAAAAGAGGCCTAAAAACCAACATTACGTCAATTCCGAACATCCCTTGTAGGAACTGTAAACAACACCTAACGCACCACCGGATCATCCAACTCCATGCATAAGGCCTAATCATGCAGATATTAAACCAATCCTTGAAACAAGGAGCAACTATAACATTGATCTACTAAGTAACGAACAAGCAAGGTGCTGCCCTTACACCTATTTAGGTGTAAGGACAGCTAGATATCGAGGGACGGCATTGCTAAGCAAATATGAACGAGAAAAGCATCCATGCAAGCCCCAAAACATCTACGATAAAAAGTGCTACTCGCCATCAACAACGCTTCAGCACGAGTAACACAAGGTAATCGAATAAACGTGTACTGCCTAGATCGCAAGATGCGATCTAGGCAGCATGATGTTTACCCGGAAGAAACCCTCGAAATAAGGTGGCGTGCGCCTGGTTTGTGTTTGTTGTGAACGTGATTGTCCTCCTTTCTCAATAACCCTAGATACATATTTATAGTCCGTAGACTGTCTAACGTGGGCATAAACCCAACCGTGTACGAGCTAGACTCTGTTTCTTAATCCTAACCGACACGTACACTACTATTATTTACAGATACACGGGCACGCTGGCCCAAATTCTAGCCCCAGGGCCGATTCAGAAACTCCTCTTAGATGTAAATCTTCCAAGCCCATCTTCATCACGGCCCAACTCCAATGCGGTCAAAATCTGGCGATAACATGCCCCCCTGATACGTCTCCGACGTATCGATACTTTCTTCTGTTCTATGCCATATTATTGATGATACCTACATGTTTTATGCACACTTTATGTCATATTCAAGTGCATTTTCCGGAACTAACCTATTAACAAGATGCCGAAGCGCTGCTGTTTTCTCGCTGTTTTGGTTTCAAATCCTAGTAACGAAATATTCTCGAATTGACGAAATCAAGTCCCAGGGTCCTATTTTGCCACGAACCTTCCAGAAGACCGAAGAGCATACGAAGTGGGGCCACGAGGTGGCGACACCACATGGCGACGCGGCCAAGGGGGCCCGCGCCGCCCGTGGTGTGTGGCCCCGTTAGCCCCCCCCGACTCGCCCTTCCGCTACTTAAAGCCTCCATCGCAAAAACCTGAGGCGAAAAACCACGATATGGAAAACCTTCCGTACGCCGCCGCCGCCGATCCCATCTCGGGGATTCGGAGATCTCCTCCACCCTGCCGGAGAGGGGATTCATCTCCCGAGGACTCTACACCGCCATGGTCGCTTCTCCGAGTGATGAGTGAGTAGTTCACCCCTCGGACTATGGGTCCATAGCAGAGCTAGATGGTTGTCTTCTCTCATTGTGCTTCATTGTTGGATCTTGTGAGCAGCCTAACATGATCAAGATCATCTATCTCAGAATACTCTATGTTGTGTTTGTCGGATCCGATGGATAGAGAATACCATGTTATGTTAATTATCAAGTTATTACATATGTGTCGTTTATGATCTTGCATGCTCTCCGTTACTAGTAGAGGCTCTGGCCAAGTTTTTGCTTTTAACTCCAAGAGGGAGTATTTATGCTCGATAGTGGGTTCATGCCCATTGATCTGGGACAAAGGGAAAGTTCTAAGGTTGTGCCTGCCGTTGCCACTAGGGATAAAACATTGGCGCTATGTCCGAGGATGTAGTTGTTGATTACATTACGCACCATACTTAATGCAATTGTCTGGCTTTGCAACTTAATACGGAAGGGGTTCGGATGATAACTGAAGGTGGACTTTTTAGGCATAGATGCGGCTTGGATGGCGGTCTATATACTTTGTCGAATGCCCAATTAAATCTCATCGTACTTATCATGTGTATGTGCATTGTTATGCCCTTCTATTTGTCAATTGCCCGACTGTAATTTGTTCACCCAACATGCTTTTATCTTATGGGAGAGACACCTCTAGTGAATCGTGGACCCCGGTCCATTCTTTAATACTGAAATACAAATCTGCTGCAATACTTGTTTTATTGTTTTCTCGCAAACAATCATCTTCCACACAATACGGTTAATCCTTTGTTACATAAGTCAGGTGAGATTGACAACCTCACTGCTTCGTTGGGGCAAAGTACTTTGGTGTGTTGTGCAGGTTCCACGTTCGGAATCCCCGGTGTTGCGCCGCACTACATCCCGCCGCCATCAACCTTCAACGTGCTTCTTGGCTCCTCTGGTTCGATAAACCTTGGTTTCTTTCGAGGGAAAACTTGCTGCCGTGCGTATCATACCTTCCTCTTGGTTGCCCAACGAAGTGTGAAATACACGCCATCAAGCATTTTTCTGGCGTCGCTGCCGGGGAGATCAAGACACGCTGCAAGGGGGAGTCTCCAATCTCTTTACTTTGTTTTTGTCTTGCTTTATTTTATTTACTACTTTTTTGTTGCACTTTATCAAAACACAAAAAATTAGTTGCTAGTTTTACTTTATTTATTGTCTTGTTTGCTATATCAAAAACACAAAAATTAGTTTACTTGCATTTACTTTATCTAGTTTGCTTTATTTACTACTGTTAAAATGGCCAATCCTGAAAATACTAAGTTGTGTGACTTCACTAGCACAAATAATAATGATTTCTTATGCACACCTATTGCTCCACCCTGCTACTACAGCAGAATTCTTTGAAATTAAACCCGCTTATACCCAATCTTGCAATTTTCTCGGTTAGTCTCGATGATGACGCCGCCTAATTCACACCTGAACTATGTGAAATGCAAAGTATAAAGATGTAGATGGTGACATTATAAAATTAAAATTGTTTCATTAAGAGGAAGAGCTAAAGATTGGTTGCTATCTTTGCCTAAGAATAGGATTCATGGACTAAATGCAAGGATGCTTTTATTGGTAGATATTATCCCCCGCTAAAATTATATCTTTGAGGAGTAGAATAATGAATTTTAAACAATTGATAATGAACATGTTGCTCAAGCTGGGAGCTCGGTTAAAATTGCCCAACTCCATGGATCGACTACTTGGATGATCATCCAAACTTCTATGCAGACTAAATTCTTTTGAATTTATTGCTGGAGGTACCTATGTCCATCACTCTTGCACAAAGCTCCTTGATAATATGATGATTAATTACTTGAATGGCACACGAAAGAGCTCCACAGGTAAGAAGGTAAATTCTGTTGAAGAATCCTCTTCCTTGAATGATAAGGTTGATGCTATTATGTCTATGCTTGTGAATGATAGGACAATGTTGATCCTAATAATGTTCCATTAGCTTCATTGGTTGCCCAAGAAGAACATGTTGATGTAAACTTCATTAAAAATAATAATTTCAACAACAATGTTTATCTAATAATCACTATAGGCCATATCCTTATAATAATGGTAACGGTTACTAATTCTTATGGGAATTCTTACAATAATAATAGGAATACACCCCCTGGACTTGAAGCCATGCTTAAAGAATTAGTACACAACCGCCTTTTACAAATCTGTTGAGGAAAAGCTCAATAAAATTGATATTCTTGCTTCTAGAGTTGATAGTCTTGCCTCGATGTTGATCTTTTGAAATCGAAAGTTATGCCTAATAGGGATATTGAAAATAAAATTGTTACTACAGCAAATGCCATCCAAGTTAGAATTAATGAGAATATAAGATTAATGGTTGAATGCGTGCTAGGTGGGATAGAGAAGAAAATGAAAAACTAGCTAAAGATAAAAATGTAGCTAAAGTTTGGACTATTACCACCACTAGCAATGCTAATGATTCACATGTTGCTGCACCTCCTACTATCAATGGTAAAATAATTGGTGTTGGCAATGCTTCTACTCCTAGTGCAAAGCGCACAAAATTACCTGAAACTGCTAAAACTGCTGAATAAAACTGCTGAAATTTTCCAACCTTGGGGATGATAATCCCATTGCTTTAGATTGTAATGATTTAGATTTTGATGATTGCCACATCCTCGAAGTTATAAAGTTCTTACAAAACTTGCTAAAGTCCTAATGCTAGTGCTATAAATTTGGCTTTCACAAAACATATTACAAATGCTCATAAAAGCTAGAGAAGAGAAACTAAAACTTGAAACGTCTATTCCTAGAAAGCTAGAAGATGGTTGGGAGCCCATCATTAAAATGAGGGTCAAAGATTTTGATTGTAATGCTTTATGTGATCTTGGTGCAAGTATTTCTGTTATGCCTAAGAAAGTCTATGATATGTTTGACTTGCCACCATTGAAAAATTGTTATTTGGATGTTAATCTCGCTGATAATGCTAAAAGAAACCTTTGGGGAGAGTTGATAATGTTCATATTATGGTTAACAATAACCTTGTCCCGCTTGATTTTGTTATCTTGATATTGAATGCAATGCATCTTGCCCCATTATATTGGGAAGACCTTTTCTTCGAGTTGGTGCTACTATTGATATGAAGGAAGGTAATAAAATATCAATTTCCTCTCAAGAAAGGTATGGAACACTTCAGAAAGAGAATGAAGTTACCTTATGATTCTATTATTAGAACAAATTATGATGTTGATGCTTGTCTCTTGATGTTACTTGAGATACACTTTATGCACATAGCGTTCAAAAGCGCTTATGGGAGACAAGATGTTTTTACAGCCATTTTTGTTTTATATTTGTGTCTTGGAAGTTGTTTACTACTGTAGCAACCTCTCCTTATCTTAGTTTTATGTTTTGTTGTGCCAAGTAAAGTCTTTGATAGAAAAGTAAGTACTAGATTTGATTACTTGCGTTTCCAGATTTCTTTGCTGTCACGAATCTGGGTCTATCTCCCTGTAGGTAGCTCAGAAAATTAAGCCAATTTACGTGCGTGATCCTCAGTTATGTACGCAACTTTCATTAAATTTGGGCATTTTCGTTTGTCTGGCGGTCTAATAAAATCCATCTTTACGAACAGCCCTGTTTGACAGATTCTGTCTTTTTATTCGGACCTTCTTTTGCTATGTTGGATGAATTTCTTTGATCCATTAATGTCCAGTAGCTTTATGCAATGTCCAGAAGTGTTAAGAATGATTGTGTCACCTCTGAACATGTGAATTTTATTATGCACTAACCTCTAATGAGTTGTTTCAGTTTGTGTGGAGGAAGTTTTCAAGGATCAAGAGAGTATGATGCTCAGGGAGGAAATGAGAGCGGGGATGCCCTGGTTCACCCCTGCATATTATAAGAAGACTCAAGCCTAAGCTGATGCCTAAGGCATCCCCTTCTTCATCGACAACATTATCGGGTTCCTCCGAAACTATATTTATTCCGTCACATCTATGCACTTTGAGTGTCGGTTTGTTTTTGTTTTGTTTTGTTTGAATAAAATGGATCCTAGCATTCACTTTATGGGAGAGAGACACGCTCCGCTGTAGCATATGGACAAGTATGTCCTTAGCTCTACTCATAGTATTCATGGCGAAGTTTCTTCTTCGTTAAATTGTTATATGGTTGGAATTGGAAAATGCTACATGTAGTAACTCTAAAATGTCTTGGATAAATTGATACTTGGCAATTGTTGTGCTCATGTTTAAGCTCTTGCATCATATACTTTGCACCCATTAATGAAGAAATATTTCAGAGCTTGCTAATTTGGTTTGCATATTTGGTTTCTCTAGAGTCTAGATAACATCTAGTATTGAGTTTTTGAACAACAAGGAAGACGGTGTAGAGTCTTATGATGTTTACAATATGTCTTTTATGTGAGTTTTGCTGCACTATTCATCCTTGTGTTTGTTTCAAATAACCTGCTAGCCTAAACCTTGTATCGAGAGGGAATACTTCTCATGCATCCCAAATACTTGAGCCAACCACTATGCCATTTGTGTCCACAATACCTTCCTACTACATGGTATTTATCCGCCATTCCAAAGTAAATTGCTTGAGTGCTACCTTTAAAATTCCATCATTCACCTTTGCAATATATAGCTCATGGGACAAATAGCTTAAAAACTATTGTGGTATTGAATATGTACTTATGCACTTTATCTCTTATTAAGTTGCTTGTTGTGCGATACCATGTTTCTGGGGACGCCATCAACTATTCTTTGTTGAATATCATGTGAGTTGCTATGCATGTCCGTCTTGTCTGAAGTAAGAGAGATCTACCACCTTAATGGTTGGAGCATGTTAGAGAAGAACATTGGGCCGCTAACTAAAGCCATGATTCATGGTGGAAGTTTCAGCTTTTGACATATATCCTCAATCTCATATGAGAATGATAATTGTTGCCACATGCTTATGCATTAAAGAGGAGTCCATTATCGTTGTCCATGTTGTCCCGGTATGGATGTCTAAGTTGAGAATAATCAAAAAAGCGAAAAATGCGAGCTTTCTCCTTAGACCTTTGTACAGGGCGGCATGGAGGTACCCCATTGTGACACTTGGTTAAAACATGTGCATTGCAAAGATCTGGTAGTCCAAGCTAATTAGGACAAGGTGCGTGGCACTATTAGTATACTATGCATGAGGCTTGCAACTTGTAAGATATAATTTACATAACTCATATGCTTTATTACTACCGTTGACAAAATTGTTTCATGTTTTCAAAATAAAAGCTCTAGCACAAATATAGCAATCGATGCTTTCCTCTTTGAAGGACCATTCTTTTACTTTTATGTTGAGTCAGTTCACCTATCTCTCTCCACCTCAAGAAGCAAACACTTGTGTGAACTGTGTATTGATTCCTACATACTTGCATATTGTACTTGTTATATTACTCTATGTTGACAATTATCCATGAGATATACATGTTACAAGTTGAAAGCAACCGCTGAAACTTAATCTTCCTTTGTGTTGCTTCAATACCTTTACTTTGATTTATTGCTTTATGAGTTAACTCTTATGCAAGACTTATTAATGCTTGTCTTGAAGTACTATTCATGAAAAGTCTTTGCTTTATGATTCACTTGTTTACCATGTCATTACCATTGTTTTGATCGCTGCATCCACTACATATGTTTACAAATAGTATGATCAAGGTTATGATGGCATGTCACTTCGTAAATTATCTTTGTTATCGCTTTACATCGCTCGGGACGAGCGGAACTAAGCTTGGGATGCTGATACGTCTCCGACGTATCGATAATTTCTGATGTTCTATGCCATATTATTGATGATACCTACATGTTTTATGCACACTTTATGTCATATTCGTGCATTTTCTGGAACTAACCTATTAACAAGATGCCAAGTGCCGCAACTGTTTTCTCGCTGTTTTTGGTTTCAGTAAATCCTAGTAACGAAATATTCTCTGAATTGGACGAAATCAAGTCCCGTGTCCTATTTGCCACGAACCTTCAGAAGACCGAAGAGCATACGAAGGGGCCACGAGGTGGCGACACCACATGGCGGCGCGGCCAAGGGGGCCCGCCGCCCGGTGGTGTGGGCCTCGTTAGCTCCCGATCGCCCTTCCGCCTACTTAAAGCCTTGATGGCGTGTATTTCACATCGTTCGGCAACCCCAAGAGGAAGGCATGATGCGCACAAACCAGCAAGTTTCCCTAAAGAAACCAAGGTTTATCGAACCAGAGGAGCCAAGAAGCACGTTGAAGGTTGATGGCGGCGGAGTAGTGCGGCGCAACACCAGGGATTCCGGCGCCAACGTGGAACCCGCACAACACAACCAAAGTACTTTGCCCCAACGACGTTGAGGTTGTCAATCTCACCGGCTTTTGTAACAAAGGATTAACTATTGTGAAGATGATTGTTTGCAGAGAAAATAGTAAAAACGAGTATTGCAACAGATTTGTATTTCAAGATAAAGAATGGACCGGGGTCCACAAGCCACTAGAGGTGTCTCTCCCATAAGATAAAAGCATGTTGGGTGAACAAATTACGGGCAATTGACAAATAGAAAGGGCATAACAATGCACATACATGACATGATAAGTATAGTGAGATTTAATGGGCATTACGACAAAAGTACATAGACCGCCATCCAACTGCATCTATGCCTAAAAAGTCCACCTCGTGTTATCATCCGAACCCTCCGCATTGTTGCAAAGCAACACAATTGCATTAAGTATGGTGCGTAATGTAATCAACAACTACATCCTCTGACATAGCATCAATGTTTTATCCCTAGTGGCAACAGCAACACAACCTTAGAACTTTCTGTCACTGTCCCATGTGTCAATGCAGGCATGAACCCACTATCGAGCATAAATACTCCCTCTTGAGTTAAAAGTAAAAACTGCCGAGCCTCTACTAGTAACGGAGAGCATGCAAGATCATAAACAACACATATGTAATAACTTGATAATTAACATGACATGGTATTCTCTATCCATCGGATCCCGACAAACACAACATATAGAATTACGATAGATGATCTTGATCATGTTAGGCAGCTCACAAGATCCAACAATGAAGCACAATGAGGAGAAGACAACCATCTAGCTACCGCTATGGACCCATAGTCCAGGGTGAACTACTCACTCATCACTCCGAGGCGACCATGGCGGTAGAGTCTCCGGGAGATGATCCCCTCCGGCAGGGTGCCGGAGAGATCTCCTGAATCCCCGAGATGGGATCACGGCGGCGGCGTCTCTGGAAGGTTTTCCGTATCGTGGTTTTTCGCACCGTGGGTTTCTGCGACGGGAGGCTTTAAGTAGGCGACAGCAGTCGGGGCCGTGACGAGGCCACACCATAGGCGGCGCGGGCCCCTCGCCGCGCCGCCACGTGGTGTCGCCACCTGGCCCCACTTCGTGTGTTCTTCGGTCTTCTCGGCTCCGTGGAAAATAGGCCCCGGGTCTTCGTTTCGTCCAATTCCGAGAATATTTCGTTACTAGGATTTCTGAAACCAAAAACAGAAAACAGGAACTGGCACTTCGGCATCTTGTTAATAGGTTAGTTCCGTAAATGCATAAATATGACATAAAGTGTGCATAAAACATGTAGGTATCATCAATAATATGGCATAGAACATAAGAAATTATCGATACGTCTGAGACGTATCAAGCATCCCCAGCTTAGTTCTGCTCGTCTTAGGGTAACGATAACAAAGATAATCAAGTGATATGCCATCATAACTCGATCATACTATTTGTAAACATATGTAGTGGATGCAAGCGATCAAAACAATGGTAATGACATGAGTAAACAAGTGAATCATAAAGCAAAGACTTTTCATGAATAGTACTTCAAGACAAGTATTAATAAGTCTTGCATAAGAGTTAACTCATAAAGCAATAAATCAAAGTAAAGGTATTGAAGCAACACATAGGAAGATTAAGTTTCAGCGGTTGCTTTCAACTTGTAACATGTATATCTCATAGATAATAGTCAACATAGAGTAATATAACAAGTACAATATGCAAATATGTAGGAATCAATGCACAGTTCACACAAGTGTTTGCTTCTTGAGGTGGAGAGAGATAGGTGAACCGACTCAACATAAAAGTAAAGAGAATGGTCCTTCAAAGAGGAAAGCATCGATTGCTATATTTGTGCTAGAGCTTTTATTTTGAAAACATGAAACAATTTTGTCAACGGTAGTAATAAAGCATATGAGTTATGTACATTATATCTTACAAGTTGCAAGTCTCATGCATAGTATACTAATAGTGCCCGCACCTTGTCCTAATTAGCTTGACTACCGGATCTTTGCAATGCACATGTTTTGACCAAGTGTCACAATGGGGTACCTCCATGCCGCCTGTACAAAGGTCTAAGGAGAAAGCTCGCATTTTGATTTCTCGCTTTTGATTATTCTCAACTTAGACATCCATACCGGACAACATGGACAACAGATAATGGACTCCTCTTTAATGCATAAGCATGTGACAACAATTATTATTCTCATATGAGATTGAGGATATGTGTCCAAACTGAAACTTCCACCATGAATCATGGCTTTAATTAGCGGCCCAAAGTTCTTCTCTAACAACATGCATACTCCAACCATAAAGGTGGTAGATCTCTCTTACTTCAGACAAGACGGACATGCATAGCAACTCACATGATATCCAACAAAGAGTAGTTGATGGCGTCCCTATAAACATGGTTATCGCACAACAAGCAACTTAATAAGAGATAAAATGCATAAGTACATATTCAATACCACAATAGTTTTTAAGCTATTTGTCCCATGAGCTATATATTGCAAAGGTGAATGATGGAATTTTAAAGGTAGCACTCAAGCAATTTACTTTGGAATGGCGGATAAATACCATGTAGTAGGTAGATATGGTGGACACAAATGGCATAGTGGTTGGCTCAAGTATTTTGGATGCATGAGAAGTATTCCTCTCGATACAAGGTTTAGGCTAGCAAGGTTATTTGAAACAAACACAAGGATGAACGGTACAGCAAAACTCACATAAAAGACATATGGTAAACATTATAAGACTCCATACCGTCTTCCTTGTTGTTCAAAACTCAATACTAGATGTTATCTAGACTCTAGAGAAACCAAATATGCAAACCAAATTAGCAAGCTCTAAGTATTTCTTCATTAATTGGTGCAAAGTATATGATGCAAGAGCTTAAACATGAGCACAACAATTGCCAAGTATCAAATTATCCAAGACATTATAGCATTTTACTACATGTATCATTTTCCAATTCCAACCATATAACAATTTAACGAAGAAGAAACTTCGCCATGAATACTATGAGTAGAACCTAAGGACATATTTGTCCATATGCTACAGCGGAGCGTGTCTCTCTCCCATAAAGTGAATGCAAGGATCCATTTTATTCAAACAAAACAAAAACAAAAACAAACCGACGCTCCAAGCAAAGTACATAAGATGTGACGGAATAAAAATATAGTTTCAGGGGAACCTGATAATTTTGTCGATGAAGAAGGGGATGCTCTGGGCATCCCAAGCTTAGACGCTTGAGTATTCTTAGAATATGCAGGGGTGAACCACGGGGCATCCCCAAGCTTAGAGCTTTCCTCCTTGATCATATTGCATCATACTCCTCTCTTGATCCTTGAAAACTTCCTCCACACCAAACTCGAAACAACTCATTAGAGGGTTAGTGCACAATAAAATTAACATGTTCAGAGGTGACACAATCATTCTTAACACTTCTCGACATTGCATAAAGCTACTGGACATTAATGGATCAAACAAATTCATCCAACATAGCAAAAGAGGCATAAATAAAAGAAGAATCTGTCTTCAAAACAGAACAGTCCGTAAAGATGGATTTTATTAGCCACCAGACTTGCTCAATCGAAATGCTCAAATTGAATGAAAGTTGCGTACATATCTGAGGATCATGCTCGTAAATTGGCTTAATTTTCTGAGCTACCTACAGGAGATAGACCCAGATTCGTGACAGCAAAGAAATCTGGAACTGCGCAGCAATCCAAATCTAGTACTTACTTTTCTATCAAAGACTTTACTTGGCACAACAAAACATAAAACTAAGATAAGGAGAGGTTGCTACAGTAGTAAACAACTTCCAAGACACAAATATAAAACAAAATACTGTAGTAAAAACATGGGTTGTCTCCCATAAGCGCTTTTCTTTAACGCCTTTCAGCTAGGCGCAGAAAGTGTATCTCAAGTAACATCAAAGGGTGGTGCATCAACATCATAATTTGTTCTAATAATAGAATCATAAGGTAACTTCATTCTCTTTCTAGGGAAGTGTTCCATACCTTTCTTGAGAGGGAATTGATATTTAATATTACCTTCCTTCATATCAATAGTAGCACCAACGGTTCGAAGAAAAGGTCTTCCCAATATAATGGGGCAAGCATTGCATTCAATATCCAAGACAACAAAATCAACGGGGACAAGGTTATTGTTAACCATAATATGAACATTATCAACTCTCCCCAAAGGTTTCTTTTTAGCATTATCAGCGAGATTAACATCCAGATAACAGCTTTTTCAATGGTGGCAAGTCAAGCATATCATAGACTTTTTTAGGCATAAGAAATACTTGCACCAAGATCACATAAAGCATTACAATCAAAATCTTTAACTCTCATTTTAATGATGGGCTCCCAACCATCCTCTAGCTTTCTAGGAATAGAAGTTTCAAGTTTTAGTTTTTCTTCTCTAGCTTTTATGAGAGCATTTGTAATATGTTTTGTGAAAGCCAAATTTATAGCGCTAGCATTGGGACTCTTAGCAAGTTTTTGCAAGAACTTTATAACTTCAGAGATGTGGCAATCATCAAAATCTAAATCATTACAATCTAAAGCAATGGGATTATCATCCCCAAGGTTGGAAAAAATTTCAGCAGTTTTATCACAGGCAGTTTTAGCAGTTTCAGGTAATTTTGCGCGCTTTGCACTAGGAGTAGAAGCATTGCCAACACCAATTATTTCACCATTGATAGTAGGAGGTGCAGCAACATATGAATCATTAGCTTTGCTAGTGGTGGTAATAGTCCAAACTTTAGCTACATTTTCCTTTTTAGCTAGTTTTTCATTTTCTTCTCTATCCCACCTAGCACGCAGTTAATCTTATATTCTCATTAATTCTAACTTGGATGGCATTTGCTGTAGTAACAATTTTATTTTCAATATCCCTATTAGGCATAACTTTCGATTTCAAAAGATCAACATCCGAGGCAAGACTATCAACTCTAGAAACAAGAATATCAATTTTATTGAGCTTTTCCTCAACAGATTTGTTAAAAGCAGTTTGTGTACTAATAAATTCTTTAAGCATGGCTTCAAGTCCAGGGGGTGTATTCCTATTATTGTTGTTACCATTATTATAAGGATATGGCCTATAGTTATTACTAGAATTGTTCCGATAAGCATTGTTGTTGAAATTACCATTTTTAATGAAGTTTACATCAACATGTTCTTCTTGAGCAACCAATGAAGCTAATGGAACATTATTAGGATCAACATTAGTCCTATCATTCGCAAGCATAGACATAATAGCATCAACCTTATCATTCAAGGAAGAGGATTCTTCAACATAATACCTTCTTACTTTGGAGCTCTTTCAAGTGTGCCATTCATAGTAATTAACCATCATATTATCAAGGAGCTTTGTTGCTTCACCAAGAGTGATGGACATAAAGGTACCTCCAGCAGCTGAATCCAATAAATTCCGCGAAGAAAAATTTAGTCTTGCATAGAAGGTTTGGATGATCATCCAAGTAGTCAGTCCATGGGTTGGGCAATTTTTAACCAGAGATTTCATTCTTTCCCAAGCTTGAGCAACATGTTCATTATCTAATTGTTTAAAATTCATTATGCTACTCCTCAAAGATATAATTTTAACAGGGTGATAATATCTACCAATAAAAGCATCCTTGCATTTAGTCCAGGAATCAATACTATTCTTAGGCAGAGATAGCAACCAATCTTTAGCTCTTCCTCTTAATGAGAAAGGGAACAATTTTAATTTTATAATGTCACCATCTACATCTTTATACTTTTGCATTTCACATAGTTCAACAAAATTATTGAGATGAGCAGCAGCATCATCAGAACTAACACCAGAAAATTGCTCTCGCATAACAAGATTCAGAAAAAGCAGGTTTAATTTCAAAGAATTCTGCTGTAGTAGCAGGTGGAGCAATAGGTGTGCATAAGAAATCATTATTATTTGTGCTAGTGAAGTCACACAACTTAGTATTTTCAGGGTTGGCCATTTTAGCAATAGTAAATAAAGCAAACTAGATAAAGTAAATGCAAGTAAACTAATTTTTTGTGTTTTTTGATATAGCAAACAAGACAATAAATAAAGTAAAGCTAGCAACTAATTTTTTGTGTTTTGATATAATGCAGCAAACAAAGTAGTAAATAAAATAAAGCAAGACAAAAACAAAGTAAAGAGATTGAGAAGTGGAGACTCCCCTTGCAGCGTGTCTTGATCTCCCGCAACGGCGCTGTAAATGTGCTTGATGGCGTGTATTTCACACGTTCAGTTGGGCAACCCCAAGGTATGATGCGCAAAGAAAGTTTTCCCTAGAAACCAAGGTTTATCGAACCAGGAGGAGCAAAGAAGGTTGATGGCGGCGGGATAGCGGCGCAACACCAGGGACCCGGCGCCAACGTGGAACTGCACAACACAACCAAAGTACTTTGCCCCAACGAACAGGTGAGGTTGTCAATCTCACCGGCTTGCCGTACAATTAACCGTATTGTGTGGAAGATGATTGTTTGCGAGAGAAAATAGTAAAACGGTATTGCAAAAGATTTGTATTTCGGTAAAAGAATGGACCGGGTTCACAGTTCTGAGTTTGAAAATCTCTCCCATAAGATAAAGCATGTTGGGTGAACCAGGCGGGCAATTGACAAATAGAAAGGGCATAACAATGCACATACATGACATGATAAGTATAGTGAGATTTAATTGGGCATTACGACAAAGTACATAGACCGCCATCCAACGCATCTATGCCTAAAAAGTCCACCTTCAGGTTATCATCCGAACCCTCCAGATTAAGTTGCAAAGCAACAGACAATTGATTAAGTATGGTGCGTAATGTAATCAACAACTACATCCTCGACATAGCGCCAATGTTTTATCCCTAGTGCAACAGCACAACACAACCTTAGAACTTTCTGTCACTGTCCCAGGTGTGCAATGCAGGCATGAACCACTATCGAGCATAAATACTCCTCTTGGAGTTAAAAGTAAAAACTTGCCAGAGCCTCTACTAGTAACGGAGAGCATGCAAGATCATAAACAACACATATGTAATAACTTGATAATTAACATGACATGGTATTCTCTATCCATCGGATCCCGACAAACACAACATATAGAATTACAGATAGATGATCTTGATCATGTTAGGCAGCTCACAAGATCCAACAATGAAGCACAATGAGGAGAAGACAACCATCTAGCTACTGCTATGGACCCATAGTCCAGGGGTGAACTACTCACTCATCACTCCGAGGCGACCATGGCGGTGTAGAGTCCTCCGGGAGATGAATCCCCTCCCGGTGGTCGGAGGAGATCTCTAATCCCCGAGATGGGATCGGCGCGGCGGCGTCTCTGGGAAGGTTTTCCGTATCGTGGTTTTTCGCATCAGGTTTTGGGGGGACGAGGCTTTAAGTAGGCGGAAGGGCAGAGTCGGGGCCGACGAGGGGCCACACCATGGGCGGCGCGCCCCCTGGCCGCGCCGCCACGTGGTGTCGCCACCTCGTGGCCCCACTTCGTGTTCTTTCGGTCTTGGAAGCTCCGTGGAAAAATAGGCCCCCGGGTCTTCGTTTCGTCAATTCCGAGAATATTTCGTTACTAGGATTTCGAAACCAAAAACAGCAGAAAACAGAACTGCACTTCGGCATCTTGTTAATAGGTTAGTTCCAAAATGCACAAATATGACATAAAGTGTGCAAAAACATGTAGGTATCATCAATAATATGGCATAGAACATAAGAAATTATCGATACGTCGGAGACGTATCAAGCCTCCATCGCGAAAACCCTGAGGCGAAAAACCACGAGACGGAAAACCTTCCAGAGACGCCGCCGCCGCCGATCCCATCTCGGGGGATCTCTCCGCACCCTGCCGGAGAGGGGATTCATCTCCCGGAGGACTCTACACCGCCATGGTCGCCTCCGAGTGATGAGTGAGTAGTTCACCCCTGGACTATGGGTCCATAGCAGTAGCTAGATGGTTGTCTTCTCCTCATTGTGCTTCATTGTTGGATCTTGTGAGCAGCCTAACATGATCAAGATCATCTATCTGTAATACTCTATGTTGTGTTTGTCGGGATCCGATGGATAGAGAATACCATGTTATGTTAATTATCAAGTTATTACATATGTGTTGTTTATGATCTTGCATGCTTCCGTTACTAGTAGAGGCTCTCGCCAAGTTTTTGCTTTTAACTCCAAGAGGGAGTATTTATGCTCGATAGTGGGTTCATGCTCGCACTGGCACTGGGACAAGGATGTAAAGTTCTAAGGTTGTATGGCCGTTGCCACTAGGATAAAACATCATGCTTATGTCCGAGGATGTAGTTGTTGATTACATTACGCACCATACTTAATGCAATTGTCTGTTGCTTTGTAACTTAACTTCGAAGGGGTTCGGATGATAACTCAAGGTGGACTTTTAGGCATAGATGCAATGGATGGCGGTCTATGACTTTGTCGTAATGCCCAATTAAATCTCACCGTACTTATCATGACATGTATGTGCATTGTTATGCCCTCTATTTGTCAATTGCCCGACTGTAATTTGTTCACCCAACATGCTTTTATCTTATGGGAGAGACACCTCTAGTGAACCGTGGACCCCGGTCCATTCTTTAATCTTGAAATACAAATCTGCTGCAATACTTGTTTTCGTTTTCTCTCGCAAACAATCATCTTCCACACAATACGGTTAATCCTTTGTTACAGCAAAGCCGGTGGAGATTGACAACCTCACTGCTTCGGGGGCAAAGTACTTTGGTTGTGTTGTGCAGGTTCCACGTTGGCGCCGGAATCGGTGTTGCGCTCGCACTACATCCCGCGCCATCAACCTTCAACGTGCTTCTTGGCTCCCCGGTTCGATAAACCTTGGTTTCTTTCGAGGGAAAACTTGTTTGTGCGCATCATACCTTCCTCTTGGGGTTGCCCAACGAACGTGTGAAATACACGCCATCACCCCCTGGTTTTGGCAATAGTAATTCCAAAACCACTCTGTTTTTCCCTTTCTTCATCGTGTCAAATCGGGGCAGAACAGGACCGCCACGGTATCCCTTCATCATGATACCTTGCCTTCTCAACTTCTCCGCATGATTTGACGGTTTTGGCACCACCTCCTCGGAAACCGCCGCAACATTGAATCATCTCCACTATATCACCTCTATTTTAACCGCATCCTGTAGTTCCTTCTTCATCCCCTTCGCATTAGCACTCCAAAAGCCCTCCTTCTGCCACCATGTCTTCATCCTCCTCTGCCTCATCGGGCTCTTTCCGTCCTCCTCCTCCTCCCGCGAGCCGACGCCGGTGGGACCCACAGAGGCCCACGAGGCCGACATCCGCCGCGCCACTAGAAGACGGGGACGAGTCCGGCCACGACTTCTCCCGGTCCGAGGACGATAAGTCCCTCGACCGACGGGGAAAGTGACCTCCGCTTCCTTGCCGACGGAAACGGAGGAGGAGAGCGGCGACGATCGCTTCTCCTGGGGACGACTTCCCCTCGAGAGGAGGAGGAGGAGAAGGAGGGAGGAGGACGACACCTCCTCCGATGAGCCGGCGGCCAGCGCTCTGCCCCTGGCCGGGGAACCTCGGTGACTTCGACAGTGGCGAGCGCCCACGAGGAGGACGAGACAACGAGGTTGCGGCCGGGCGGCAGTTAGCCGCGACGAGCTCACGGTAGCGCGACAACAAGGCAACAACGCGACGACGAGGGCGCACGGCCCATAGGTAGGATCCTTAGCATAGGATCAGTAGTAGTAGATGGGGCAATGTATCCCCTAGTACTTCCTTTTGAGGGCAACCAGCTCTTTATGTAAGAAATCAGTTATCAATGAAGAATTTCCTTTAATTTGATTTTGCCGATTTCCTTTATGCTAATTTAGCCGATTTCAACTCATCGAGCGATTGTCAACTTGGTCAATGCTCAATGAGCCGATGGCAACGCATCGGTCCCTCACGATAAATTACGAGATAGGTCAATTTAGTCACCCCCTCAAACGGTAACCTGCAAACCTTGCTCAAATTCAGATCCCCAAATTTCCAATCGAACAGGTCCAGCGCAATCGCGCGAACCCTAGATCTTGGACACGCAAATCCAAACTCCACAACGAACCCAATGGCGGAATCATCCAGCCGCCAACGCCACGGTCTCGGCCCGAAGGTAATCCTTAACCGCCCCAAGTCACCTGAGCGTAATGTTAGATTTAACGGCAAAACTCCTGAATTAATGCCTGGTCTCATCATTAATTTTAGGTTTTAGACATCCTACTGATGCATCCTTCTCTTCCAAATTCCCTTTGCCTTGGTCCCCGTTCCACCGAAAATCCATCCAATTTGATTTCCCACGAGGCCAATAGGATTCCCTTCGTGAACCAAAACCTGGATCTAACCTCCTGGGCCGACTGCTTACGAGCCTGGCCTAACCCTTCTGAGGACTGGGTTTCTTGGTACCATACAGTAGCTAAAACTCACCAAGCCAAATGGGAAACCACAGGAATAGCCGATGCTCTGTCTTTGTCATTGTCTCCCCTTGAGAAACATGAAAATCTTCTGAAAACCATCGGCTATTTTTGGTCTGACGCGCTAAACTGCTTCATGTTTGGCCATGGCCCCATGACGCCAACCTTGCTGGACGTGGCCATGATCACTGGCCTAGACATTTCATCCCCCAGCCCCTCTGCTTTCATGCTGCCAAAGGTGCCATTCAAACTCTCCTCTAAGGAAGAGTGCACTAACTGGGGTGCCTATCTTAGACGCTACATGAAAACCAAGGGCCCTGTAACCGAGAAAGAACACACGGCCTTCTTGAACTTCTGGTTGGAGCATTTCATATTCTGTGGTCCTTCCCTTGCTCCCACCAAGAACTATCTCTCTTTGGCCTATGAACTTGCCAAAGGCACCCAACTTGGCATTGGCAAGCTGTTTCTGGGAGAAGTCTATCGATACCTCCAACTGATGTCTGTCAAACTATTCTCCCAAAAGACAGTTAAAACGGGAGGCCCCTGGTGGTTTATTCAGTTATGGGCTCAACTGTACTTCCAGAACCACATCCCTAACTTTCCACCTTTGGCTACCTGCACCTTTCCAAACACCAACGGGAAGCCAATCCGTGCACCACCTACGGCCAAGCCTTGTAAGGCTTCTTCAGGCAGCAAACTGAACCCTAAGGAAGCATCAGGATGGTTCAGAACTTTTTACAGGGCCTGGACGACCCTCTCTTCTTTCCTTATCAGGAGTCTGAAAATTTTGAAAATCCAGTCTCCTTCAGGTTAGACAGCTTTGCCGATGATGACAACACTCGGCAGTTATATTCCATCATGATCCGTCCCTCGCTCTTCCTGGGGCATATGAGCACCTCAAACAGATCATAAAACCCGGCTATGAATCTTACCACCGGCCGTAGTAGGCCGGCAATTCGGTCTTGTGTCTCCTCACCTCTTTCTCCACCATCTAACTGAGAGCAGGGCTGACTTGCCTGATGTTATCACCAGTCAAAGATGTTACTCCTTTTTTGATGCTCTAGTCATCCCAATCCCTCACAATCTATCCTTCACCTCTTCGACTGATGACTTTGAGATCTGGTGGACAATGTGGAAGACCCATGCCTCTGAGAGCCCTAGGACCGTTCTTTGAAACAACTTGACACTAAGCTGATATTTCGCAGAACAGTACCACTTGCTCGCAAATTTCCTTGCAATAGTTTCCCGTGATGCTTTATAATCCTGCTCTGTTTCTTTGCGGAACAGATGGCCCACAGACTGGAATGATGATGGATCCCCCTTCAAATTCCTCCCACCAGCTCCAGTGTTTCTCTGCAAGAACTCACCACCTTTTAAAAAGGTTGTGATGCGAGACGCCCGATTCCAAAAAATCGGCTCCCAAGAGTAAAGACTCTTCAGCCAGCTGCCGAGCCTCGTCAGGGCGAGAACAGCAAGTGAGAAAAGTAGCTGCCGGGAAAACTTTGAAGGGCAAAACCCCTGCGCCAGCTCCAGAAAGCTTATATGTAAGTTGTTCTATACCCCATCTTGTTCCATTCATCCTTCTAGGCTTTTATAGCATGTCAGTTCATTAATCCTGCTCTTGGAACTCAAGACTATACCAGCGAGGAGACGCAGTCCAGCCGACGAGGCTCAAGCTCGGGCACCTCCGAGGGCACCACCACGCAAAACCAGCCGGATGTGCCACCATCGGCTTCCAAGAAAAGGTCAGCCTCCAACTCCCATCACCCTTCAAAATCAAACAGGGCAAGCTTACGCACAAAGAGTCAATGCACCAAGAGGGCTCGGAAGGATCAGCAAAACCCTTCCTCGAACCAAGAAGCTTCAAATGTAATGGCTCTCCAACTCCTCCCAGCTTAGTTCTTGTGCTTTGCTGCCCGATCGGCTCACCATCTTTTCAGATCGAAGAAACTTCCAAAGTGGGGATGTCGAGGAAGTTCGATGCCCTCCACAACTGGAGGTAACAACCTCCAAAGGCGACATCGACCAAGTTGCCACCTTGGCCAAACCCCGAGAGAGACGCCACAGCCATTGTTTCGTCATCGGCTGTTCCCATGGTCATAGGAGAGGTATGCTCCCTTTATTGAGCTTGCCCTTACCCTAACTGCAGACTCTATGCTGCTTTTGTTGTTTGTCGTGGCTGTGATCTCTCGTGCTTGTTTGTTCGACCCGAATCATCAGCCGGCCACTCCACAGCACGTGATGAACCGAGCCCCGCGTCATCGCTGACCAACTCCAACGCCTCAAAGCTCTGCTTTCTTCACCCATTGAGACATTAGTCGAAACTCTGAGGAGGTGAAGAACATTCTTGAAGAAATCCAGCCTCACGTCCCAGCTGACGCTGCAGCTTGAAGCTACGCGCCGTGACGTTTGCCGCTTCAGTCCAGGTGCGCTTGGCCTGCTCGAGAATCGACTTACGCCACACATAACTCCCGCTGAAAGCCGATATTGCAGACAAATGTCAACGGCTTAACGAGAAAGGCAGCTGGATGCCAAGACGACACCCTCTGTCAAGACTGCTGAGCTTGAGATCTTGCGAAAGGAGTCGAAGGATTCGAAGAAAAGGTGCGGGTCACCAAAGAGCTCATCTGTGACAAGGAAGCTTCCATTGCTCGCTCCCAACGGGAAGCAGAAGGCCTCAAGGCTGAACTGAAAACTGACTTGGCGGAGATACGTGCCTTGAACAACAACCGGTGACAGGCAAGGATGATGACGACAAGGCCGAGATCGCAGAGGTGGATCACGTCCGTGCTGGTGCACTCCGCGCCTTAGAAACTTTCCTTCAGGGCCTGCGCATGTGGCAGTTTGTGCTTGTAATTCTAGAGTCGATGGCTGTGCATCGGCTTTTTATTCTAGAGTCGATGGCTGTACATCGGCTATGGTTAAAAAATTATATTTTTTCCGGCCGATCTACTTATGCATCGGCCCCGTATTCCAATGTCCATCATCTTCGAGGAATATATCTTGAGCTGCTGGCCATTGACAGCCACTTCATACTTCGTAACCTCGTATCTTATCCGTTTAAGTGCCCCCGAGCCGATTTTTCAAAGGGATTGAAGATATCGGCTCTTCATCCTTCTTAGATCAATGCTGAACACAGGCAAAATGCATGTCGAGGATAATTTTGGCCGATTGCTAGAGTCGGCCTCCTTTTCCATCGCAATGCTTAATGAGGGTTTACAACTTCTTGGTGCTTCACCATGGCTACGCGACGCGCTCGAGATGAGACTCGTGCTTTTTATTTTTTGGGGCCGATCGCAGGGATCGGCCTTGCCACGTACACCTACTGATTTGGATCGTGCTACTCTGTCAGGCCGGTGGATAAGACCAGCCTCACCCCGTTTTTGAAGCTTCGATGCGCTCACACGTGATTCCAGAGAGCGGCTCTTGGTTGTTCGCATCCCAAATATTCATGGCAGCTAGCGAGATCTCAATTGAGTCATCTGCCTGAACAACCTCCACTTCATCTCCATCCCACTGTATGATGCATTGGTGCATTGTGGATGGGATGCAACAGTTAATGTGAATCCAATCCCTTCCTAGCGGGACAGTAATTGCTTTTCTTGTCGACGATGAAGAATGAGGTAGGTATGGTTTTTCGGCCTACGGTCAAATCTACATTCAGAACACCTTTTGCTTCTGATGCTTGGCCGTTGAAATCGCTTAACGTGACGTTGGTCTTAATCAGATCGTCATTGGAGTGTCCCAAACGTCGTAGCATGGAATACGGCATTATGTTGACTGCCGCTCCCGTGTCAACCAACATCTTGCTGACAGGCTACCCATCGATATAACCTTTTAGGTATAGAAATGCAGTAGCTCCTCTCTCGTGGCTTTTCAAAGATCACTGGCCGTGGATCACGCCGAATTGAGCCACCGATACTCCTCGTCCTTTGGAGCACAAAACTCGACGGGAGTATGAACACCATGTTTGTATCAGCCATGCCTCTGCATCGGCTTTGTCTGTTTGGGGCGCCACACTTTCTTTGGCGGGCGCGTCTCGTCTCCAGCGTTTGCTGAATTTTCACGGCCAGGTCGGGCCGTGCCTTCCTCAATGTGCAGTGCGAGCCCCTGCTTCTCCGGTTTCGTAGTTGCACCCTACGCTTCCGAGAATGGCTGAGTCCATCGTGCACCACCTTGGCCGGTGGTACCTATCTTCTTCTTCCTCCTCGAAGTCTTCATCTTGAGATGACTCAGCTCGTTTGTTGAGGTGGGAGAGGCCCTAGACGCTTGAACACCGAAACTTCATTTGTTCCCTTCCTCTTTTGTCTACATTAGGGCGAGTTCTCGATTGTAGGCAATCGGCTCATTCTGAGTCAAGCAGTGTTTAAAGAAAGGACAGTTCCAATGCTTATCCAAGTCTTCTTGCTCTCTTGACTTCCCTCTAGCATGACGCTCGTACCCTTCATCGTCTCTATCATATCGACGATACCTCCTGTCATCTGTATCAGACCGACGATATCTTTCGTCATCCACGTCGTAGCGCCGACGTCGGTCATACTGCTGCTCATATTTGTTAAGGAGGTGCGCGGAGAGTGGTCGTTGATACCGCACGCTTCTCACCTCTTCTTCTGTCAGGTACCGTCTGTTATCATGTTGGGGCCGGTCGCGTGGATCGGCCTCCTCTTTCTCCCTGCCACGGGAGTGACTGCTTTCTGCTTTATCTTTGCCATGGCGGGTCCCAAGCCCTGCCATGTTGACACCAAAAAAGAAATCTGGCTCGCATCTTAGGGAGTGAGAGATCCACCATGTTGACGCCAGAAACGGATGTGTGTCTACTTTCATGGCAAATTGTCCGAATATTAATCGGCCTGACTCTATCGCCATTTGAATCTGTGCGCGCAACACCTTGCGTTGGTGGCGTGGGTGAACGTGTGATGCCATTTGCGGTATGGCCTACCGTTCATCTCTTGTGACGTAGGAATTTTGTGGCCTCTGCAACTTCAAATTGTTTCTCCTTCCAGAAATCAAAAATCTTTCCTTTGCTTAAATCAAAGTCAAACCCTTTTGGAGGCCCTGGTTGTTTCACCCATTTGGCAGACACGAAGCTGTCCGAGTCCATTCACCTACGACTTCGATCTTCCGCTGTGTCTCATCCTCCTCGCGTCGACCAGGCCTATCGTGCGCTTGAACTTGTCTTGGTACAATTCTGGGTGGCTGTTCATATGACGTTAGTCTCTGGACCATGTGTGCCAACGTGTACTCCACTTGGAACGTCGGGATCCTTGAGTGGCGCTGCGAGGCCTGCCACGGCCAGCTCGGCCGCTTCTTTCTCGATAAATGAACCGAATAACATCGGTTTTTGACAGTTCAACGTTGAATGTATTCGGACACCGTCTTCTCGCCTTTGCCGAACCTGCGTCGGATCGGCAATGCCCGCTTTTATTTCTGAATGATATTGTATGTGGCTTGCTCTTCCAGTGCTTCCATGTCCGAACCGAATTTGGGGGTAGCGAGATGTACCACCCAAAGGCTGGACCCGTGAGAGATTGGGCAAAGAACCTCACACGTAGCGGTTCGATCTTAACCATGCCTTTGTGCTAAGTATCGCCTCACGTGCTCGATGGAGCTAGACCCTTCGATCCAGAATTTGTGAAGTCGGGAGCCGATACTTAGGTGGCTGATTAGGTCATACTCATTGGGGTACGGCTTGGAATAGCCGATTGTTCTCTTCTTTGGCGGATGCGTGATCTCTCAAGATTGTCGATCGATCCCTGTAGGGCCGTAGGGGTTGAGCTTTCATGACTCGTTGCTGGCATATTTAGTTAGCCACGCTTGTTTCTCAACATTCCCGGAACTCCCGCTGCTCCAAGAATCCCTCTGACGTAACAATAGCTCCTGCTCCCAATTCCTCCCGCGAAGTTTGGATCGCGTGCGTCCAGTTGTTGCGTCGGCACGTATGTGCACACGTATCCATGTGGGACTCTGGGCTCATACAAGAATTGGTAGTCGCCGTGATCACCTCCAACCTTGTAGACAACGTATGCCGGTGAACCTTGTTGTTTGTGGAGCTGCCATCGCGAATGGTAGTGGTGGCTGGTGAGGAATGGTATCTCTCCCGATGAGTCCCTAAAGCGGGTCCTGACGGAGAATACTGATGTTCAT
This sequence comes from Lolium multiflorum, assembly GCA_030979885.1. Classification (NCBI taxonomy): domain Eukaryota; kingdom Viridiplantae; phylum Streptophyta; class Magnoliopsida; order Poales; family Poaceae; genus Lolium; species Lolium multiflorum. The sequence goes on from CM061749.1 coordinate 346,830,680, forward strand.
GATTTCTTGCACCACACGAAGCGCAACTCGCTCAAGTGTATTCACCAGGCTCTTAGAATGCCGATGTAGAGAATGAGCCACAGCATAGTTAATTTCTTGGCGTAGGGCTCTGGTACGTTCCTCCGAGGGAGAGATAGATCTAATCCCTCGAACGCGCCTTCGGGTGAGAATCCTTTGAACGATGCCGTGCGAACGGGTCTTCAAAAGAGCCGATGAGATCGGCTTCAAAGATGGCCTTGAGCTCATCGTATTTCTTCTTATGCTCGTGCAGGTCCGTACTTGATCGTTCGTCCACATCTTGGCTGCCGATGTTGACGTGGTTGTAGAAAGTGTCCCACCGGGCGTGCAGAATTTGCCAAAACTCACCGGCGAGCAGTGGTTAAGCAACACGAAGAGCCGGAGACTCCACGACCGCTTAGTGGGCCCTGGCGCCTCGTCGTCCCGCAAAGTCCCGGCACACGTCTGGCGGTTGCAAGGGCGTGCCACACCTAGACTTTCGTGAAGGTGATGGATTGCTTCAACTAGTCTCTGCATGGTAGACACGTTAACGAGCCCGATCGGCTCTCGGGTTGCCCTGTGGATCGGCTCAAAGAGCCGATCGCCCATGTTTCACGTTGGATTTACGATGACATGGGGATCCCGCTGATCGAACAAAGCTAAACCAATCTACGACAGTTTAGGGTTTTCACATAGGAACATCCTACGCGTAGTTGGGCCTAGCAGATACGAAAGATGATGGAAACTATCCCTAAAAGAGGCCTAAAAACCAACATTACGTCAATTCCCAGAACATCCCTTGTAGGAACGGTAAAACAACACCTAACGCACTACCGGATCATCCAACCCCAGCATAAGGCCTAATCATGCAGATATTAAACTAATCCTTGAAACAAGAAGCAACTATAACAGATTGGATCTACTAAGTAACGAACAAGCAAGGTGCTGCCCTTACACCTAGGTGTAAGGACAGCTAGATATCGAGGGACGGCATTGCTAAGCAAATATGAACGAGAAAAGCATCCATGCAAGCCCCAAAACATCTACGATAAAAAGTGCTACTCGCCATCAACAACGCTTCAGACGAGTAACACAAGGTAATCGAATAAACGTGTCTGCCTAGATCTAAGATGCGATCTAGCAGATGCTTACCCTAAGAAACCCTCGAAATAAGGGGTGGCGATGCGCTGGTTTGTGTTTGTTGTGAACGTGATTGTCCTCCTTTCTCAATAACCCTAGATACATATTTATAGTCCGTAGACTCCTAACGTGGGCATAAACCCAACCGTGTACGAGCTAGACTCTTTCTTAATCCTAACCGACACGTACACTACTATTATTTACGGTACACGGGCACGCTGGCCCAAATTCTAGCCCCAGGGCCGATTCAGAAACTCCTCTTAGATGTAAATCTTCCAAGCCCATCTTCATCACGGCCCAACTCCAATGCGGTCAAAATCTGGCGATAACAGTGTGTTGGGGACACAAGAGACTTCTTGTATCGTGATTGCAGGGTTGCTTGAGAGGGATATCTTTGACCTCTTCCTCTCTGAGTTCGATAAACCTTGGGTGATCCACTTAAGGGAAACTTGCTGCTGTTCTACAAACCTCTGCTCTTGGAGGCCCAACACTGTCTACAAGAATAGAAGCACCCGTAGACATCATCGGCTTCCTACCGATCTAGCAGGAATTTGTCTTTTTCATGAGAGGTGGACGAAAAAGTTTCAGATATATCGGTTAAGAATTTTTTCATCTTAGATGGTCTAATATTTTTGAAAAATGTGTTGGTACCAATGTGAAACTTTAATTTGGTGGTTGCTTCACAAAACACCCCGTTTTCGGGACCTCAAAAATAGAAAATGGCTTTTTCGTGCGATGAAAAGGAAAACTTCCTCCTGCAACATCGTAAAACATCCCAATATGCACACGTGTGCACAATATGGGCACATTATCGCAAATTATTCCGCGATTATATCCATAAAATTGGTCGTTTGACCTAAATACCATGAAATTTCGAACGTGATAGCTTATTTTGTGAAGGACTTTTTGTGATGTTTACAATTTCCATGTTTAATATTTTTTTGTGCAACTATGACACATAATATGACAGCACGCGAAGGTTTTCACATTGTTTGAATTGTTCTTGAATTTCTTATGTCCGTTTTAAACTATATTTAAAACGGCGGGCATGCAGGTTTTTTGCCAGAGGTTGAGCCTCGGCAAACTTGCACTGGATCTCTGATGAAATAGCATGTTGTGAACTTAAAAATTATTTTTAGAAAAAAACTTGAGCATTATATCATGTACCTATAGTTCAAATCTGGCCGGCCTCCTACTGATTTAGAAGAAAATTATCTTTTTCACGAGGGGTGAACGGAAAGGTTTCAGATAAACCGGTTGAGAAAGTGTCTATCTTAGGTGGTCTGGTATTTTTGAAAAATGTGTTGGTACCAATGTGAAACTTTAATTTGGTGGTTGCTTCACAAAACACCCCGTTTTCGGCACCTCAAAAATGGAAAATGATTTTTTCCTTCGTTGAAAATGAAAACTATCTCATGCAACATCGTTGGACATCTCAAGATGCACATATATGCACAATCTGGGCACATTGTCACAAACTATGCGACAATTCTAGCCATAACATTGATTGTTCATTGTGAAAGCTATAAAATATCAAACATGATAGCTCATTTTTTAGAATGTTGTTTTTGAGATATTTGCAATCTTTCAAGTTTGATATTTTCCAAGATAGATCTTGTTTTTCTGAAAATTTTGATATATTATTTATATTTTTCTGAATTATAATGATTTAGTTACGATTTTTTCAAGATTAATGTGGTAAAATAGAAAATATCTACGCCGACGGTGACCCTCGGCGTAGAAGTGACGCCGTCACAGGGTCATTAGGGCACGGTCAAGCAGGGCCTGCTACTCGTGGCTACGCTAATGGCCATGTGTATGCCGAGGGTCACCATCGGCGTAGCAACGAGTACGTCGAGGGCACCTGTACGCCGAGGGGTAAACCGAGAGTCTGGGCTGGCCGGCTTGTACGCCGACGGCCCCGATATTTGGCTGTCGGCGTACAACGAGGCCGTCGGCACCTCGTACCATTCATGTAGTGACTTGGCAGCAGATGCCACCTTCTCCAGGAGCTACAGTCAAGGACACATCTATCATTCCAATGCGGATCGTCTGCAAAGATGTTGTATGGTCGCAAGTGATTCATGGACAACCGGTGTCGGCTGGATTAGGTCTCTTCATTCAGTTTGGTGATGACAGAGCCTACTCACAGGTTTACATCTCGGCTATCTCTCCACCAGTTTCTTCAGCAATTCAAGCTAAAGCTTTTGGCTTGGTGCTTAAAACGAAGGCACCAGATGTACTGCCGTGTTGGCAACGGCGACAACTTTCCAAGATCTCCTCAAAGCCGAAGGTCACTGGATGATTAGGCCATCCTTGCAGGTACAGTGACCAACTCTTTCTTCAATGCAACCAGAATCTTCCACATATCTAGAAGCCTCAATTTCAAAGCTGACCATTAGGCCAAGCTCGCTCTTGAGCTTCAGGACAGATATTCATATTTCAGAAGTTTAAACTCTCCTACTAGAGTTTGTCAAAACACTGATGTAACATCAGTATTCCCCATGCCTATGTGCATGATCCTATGTGTAAAATGCTGCTAAATTAATAAAATCTCCATGTTCAAAAAAGGGTCAAAGCAAGAGTATTTTAATTAGTGTAAGATTTTTGAGCTAACTTTTACAAAATGATGATGTCACCACAACAATTAGATCATCTTCTTAAAACTAAGAAGACCCACTTGCATCTCTATTGGATGAAGTTGAAGTTTCTCTGTCCATTATACGTACTCTCCGAGGCTCCTTTTTTTCTCTATCAAATTCACCATCATTTTATTTCAAAACTTGGTTCACATAGCCATATAATTGATTTCCCGCCGCCTTCCTAAAATGCAACCTCTACCAGAGATTTGGCCACTTGTATAGAAATTTTACCTAATCGACCTATGACCCACATGATGTTTACCTGCAACTGTTTCATAGATTCAAATGATATTTGGTAAGATTCATCAAAATCAACCAAGGTTTAGTAATTTGCACGAAATTTAGTCAAATCGTTTCACGCCGCAGCTAGAGCTCGTCAAGGACTGGCGTTGTGAATTGCGCAATTGAAGCCCAACGCCGCGGCCTCCCGAAACTCTTTTCTACCCGATATAGCTTATCGGTGGCTATACCTAGGCATTTCTCAGGTCGGGCCCACGAACTTCGTGGCCTAACCATCAGGGCGAAAAATCAGGCCCAAGCCTTGCCCGTCCCAACCGTCATGGTGAAATATCATGGGATGGATGGAGTTGCTTTAAGACTTACCATTTAACCCATTTTTGGAGAGTTATTTTAGAGGAAATGAAATACTAAGATGTCTTGGAACTGAAGTACAAAACCAAATGAAATCAAATCTGAAATCAAGGAAGAAAAGCAAGCAATTTTTTCTATAGAAAAGATAATGAGGAAACGAGGGAGGTGAGGACCCACAGAGCAGTGGATCTCGATCTGGGCAGTGGGCCCACACCATTCTCTCTTTGCCCACTCCAGTCTTTCCCTTAAATACCCTCCTCCCCCTACCTCATCGCCCACCGACATCGCCGCCGATTAATCCAATCCAGCCCAAATCCCCACGCGCATTCCGACCGCCGGATCCGACACACCGCCCGACCGCGCCGCGCTACCGCCGGCCGCGCACCATGTCGTCGTCCTCCTCGTCCTCTGCCCCGGCACCGGCCAGCGGCAGGGTGGATCTGGACGGCGCGCCCGTGGCGCCGCTCACCATCTGCATGATCGGCGCCGGCGGCTTCATCGGCTCCCACCTCTGCGAGAAGCTCATGGCCGAGACCCCCCACACCGTGCTCGCCGTCGACGTCTACTGCGACAAGATCCGCCACCTCGTCGACCCGGCCCCGCCCCACCTCGCCGGACGCATCTCCTTCCACCGCCTCAACATCAAGAACGACTCGCGGCTCGAGGGACTCATCAAGATGGCCGATCTGGTACGCCGCATTCCCTCCGCCCTCTAATGGATTGCCTCGCGCTAAGTGGAATATTAGCCCCGGATTTTCTGCAATTTGTCTGACAATATGTTCGCCGATTCCGGAGCGAATTGCGCGTTCGTTGTCCCTGAAATTCTGGCAAGCTATTGATTGACGATTTTGTTCGCCTGCTTTCTTGTCGGTTGGATCTGCGAAGACGATAAACCTGGCGGCGATCTGCACGCCGGCGGACTACAACACGCGGCCGCTCGACACCATCTACAGCAACTTCATCGACGCGCTCCCAGTGGTAAGCCACCACTCCCCCACCGATCCCCGCAAGTATTCTCCAGGCTGCGAATGTCTCAGCGTCACGTGTTCGTGCCCTGTTTGCAGGTCAAGTACTGCTCGGAGAACAGCAAGCGCCTGATCCACTTCTCCACGTGCGAGGTCTACGGCAAGACCGTCGGCAGCTTCCTCCCCAAGGATCACCCGCTCCGCAAGGTGATGACAAATTCCATCTTCCATCATCCCCTGCCCCTGCTATCTGTATTTGGTGTGTATGTCAGTAACACTGAGTGACATTTGTCTGTGGATAATGTGCTACTATATGACTGAGCTCCGAAGTAGGTTGACCCATTTCTGGTTGGTTGAATAAACTATAATTGATCGGGTTTAGGTGGAACGGATCTAGATTGTGATGTTCAGCTGCAATTATTCTGTCTTTTGTCTAGTACAGCACTTATAATAAAATGTTGGGCTAGATTTGGTGTTAGTTGGGACTGGATTATTGGTCGTAAAGCATTACTACTTGTTTGCTGGCACTGGGATCATGTCTTCTAATGGTGGCTTGGTAAAACATTATTTTGGAATGTCTGGTGTTTACAGGGTGAGCAGAGTTTGACTGCACACAATCATTTTTAGTGTTATTTTTTCTTATGTTGCTCATTAGTTAATCTCTGTTGATCATCCAATATGTTACTATATGGTAACTTCTGGAACTAAATTTATGAGGTGATCCCCTGCTCAGAATGTCTGCACTTGTGTACATGTCACTAAGTGACATTTGTATGTGGATAATGTGGGGGTATCTGAACTACTCTACTATGAAGTAGGTTGACCCTTTTTTGGTTGGTTGAATAAACAAACAGATTTGGTTGTGTTCGATTGAGGTGGAATCAAGCTGGTGCAGGTTGCTAGATTGTGATGTTCAGCTGCAATTATTATGTTTTTGTGTAGTACTGTACTTACTATACAATGTTGGGCTAGATTTGGCGTTGGTTGGGAGTCAATTTTTCTAGGTAAAGGATTGTTGGTTGGCACTGGAATCATGGCCTGTAATGGTGGTTTGGTGCTTAAGATTATGGAATGTCTTGACTTTCGAGGTAGAGCAGCGTTTGACTAGACATAGATTTCAGTGTTGGCACCTGAATTATGGGAGTGGATTGCGTGTTGCTCATTATATAGTAACTTAGAGGACTAGATATATGAGGCTATGCTGTCATCCTTGTTTAGCTTGAAAATAATTAGTTGTTCAAGCTATGTTATGCTGTCACTGCACATTGCTCTGCAAGTGGATGTACTAGTAATTTAGAAAGCATGCTGTCATGTGGAACTGGCCTTTTCTTATTGCTATTTTTATATGTTAGTTCAGTTGGAGCTTTCAGCTATAAGGAACTAATGACACCCTTGCAGCACTAAACGATAATTTGTTTGATATCTCTTGGCTTCTCTATTTGAGTATGCTGTTATCCGTTGTTCCCTTGATTTGGTGTTTGCAAGTCCTTTCATCTTTGCAGCAATGGTATACCCAGGCTAACTGCATGAAAATGGTTTGCTTTGCCAAAATGTTCTAGTTCACTATGTAGTAATCACATCAATTTGACCATATTTGGCTGTTCTCTGACGTTTGTTTTTGTGTCTTTACCTTTCAATCAGGAACCTGAATTTTTTGTGCTGACAGAAGATGAGTCACCCTGCATTTTTGGTCCAATCGTGAAACAGAGATGGTCCTACGCATGCGCAAAGCAGCTTATTGAGAGGCTTATATTTGGTGAGTGGAATAACTTCAGTTAATTCTGCCATTAGCAACACTTAACCTCCTTCTAACTATGGATCGTTTGAGTTTCTACCAGCTGAAGGTGCAGAAAATGACCTCGAATTCACAATTGTGAGGCCTTTCAATTGGATTGGACCAAGGATGGACTTCATTCCCGGCGTTGATGGTCCCAGTGAGGGTGTTCCTCGGGTTTTGGCCTGCTTCAGTAACGTATGTATATTTGTTCCTTGCTCAGAGTTAACACCTTCATTGCGTTATGTCTAGTCTTAAAGGATAGTATGCTACCAATGTATTTGCAGAATCTCCTCCGCAGAGAACCCCTGAAGCTTGTTGATGGCGGCGAGGTCCAGAGAACTTTTCTTTACATCAAGGATGCCATTGAAGCTGTTGTTTTGATGATTGTACGTATTCTCTGTTTATGGTTTGGTTTGTTTATGTGATGTTAGTATTTACCGCATCTGTGGAACTTAATTTCTGTATTCTTTTATGTGTCAAAAGGAAAACCCTGCTCGAGCCAACGGTCATATCTTCAATGTTGGTAACCCCAACAATGAAGTCACAGTTAGGGAATTGGCTGAGATGATGACAGAGGTATGTCAACATAGACACAGCAATAGCATCTGTATGTTCTTTTACCTGTGTCGGTTCTGAATCTCTCATCGCTGCATTCATCTACAGGTCTATGCTAACGTCTCAGGAGAGCCACCACTGGAGGAACCTGTGATTGACGTGAGCGCGCAACAGTTCTACGGTGAAGGGTACGATGACAGTGACAAGAGAATCCCCAGCATGACCCTGATCAACAAGCAGCTAGGTATCACCGCTCTCTGCAACAGCGTGCTCTGGCTTATGTTTATCCTCCCCAGCTATGTAATCTCCAAATGGTGCTGACTAAACTGCAGGGTGGAACCCAAAGACCCCTCTCAAGGATCTGCTGGAGACGACGTTGACCTACCAGCACAAGACGTACAAGGAGGCTGTCAAGACACAAATGTCGCAGGCCTCAGCATCGAGTTAGACAGCACACCCTGGTTCCGACATGGCTCGTGTAGAGCGCAAGTAGCAGCGGCATTGATCTTTTGTGAGTCAGGATACGCGTCCTAGTACAATCCTTTTTGCGCCTCTAGTTGCTCCCTGGACCCCTGTCGTATCTAGATTCAGCACCCGTGTAACCGGGCAAGGGGATTGGTTATCATCAGCTATTATACATGTGTGGCAGAGTCGATGTGTTCCAGTGTACTTTTTGGTTGCACCTCCCGTGCCATTCTTTTCCTAGTGAGAGCTATTCTTGTTGAGCATAGATGATGTGGAATTACGGTCTGGAATGTCATATTGGTTTTGAGCTCAGTTCTGTGAGTTTTAGTGCATTTACATCATTGGTTACTTCGTCCATCTTTACTATTAAATTGGAGTTGGTCGTTTGACACTCAACGTACTTTGGTGATCGTCATTGGAAGCATCGTGTTCGTCCAATTGTCGCTCTCCGTTCCGGACACATGCAATCCGTCCGATTGCCGATCGCGCTGCGACGGAACGCTCTCACCCGTCTCATCTCCGTCATTCCCCCCACGATTTCTCTCTCTCTCGCCTTAGGGTTCATCACTCCTCGCTTCCCCTCCGCCGCCGATTCTCCCCATGACTCTATCCTTCATATCAAGTTATCCAGGCACATAGGGGTATGGTCTTTCCTTTCAAGTTCCCTGACCTCGTTGCAGTCGTGTCTGCCGCGCCCGATGATGCCCCGCGACTCGGGCGAGCTCAGCCTACTGGGCATGGATCCAGGCGGCGGCGGGGATCTGGGTGTTTCTTCGTCAACCACTCGACCGACGGGCTGTTTCGCTTTTCGATCGAGCAGATTCCCGCCGGAGTTGGGCTCCCACCGATGGGATAGCTGCCGCCCCCGATCTGAAGCGTCGGCCTGGTTGCCTGGTGGAGCTGCTGCTGCCGGACTCTTCCCCGACCTCTTATTGCCGTTGGTTCCACATGTCGACTGTCCTCCGTGCGCCGCCATCCAGCAGATCCCCTCGTCAGCCGCCCTATCGTTCTTCCTCCGCTACCTAAATCAACGTCCGGTTCTATATCTACAGAGATTTAGAAGATCACACCACTTATGATTGAGAAGTAAACAAAGATCACACCAATTAGATTTATAAAATAAGTTATTATTCTGGAAAGCACGTGATGGCTCCTATGGGTCGATTGATTCACCGCCTGCAGTCTGGAAAGCACGTGAACTTATTAGCACCTCTTGATTTGAACATGATATATCACTTCTCTACATCTTGCTAACATCAGGCAATCACGTCTCGTATTTGAAGGATTAGGTTTTGTTGCTTGATCTCTACAGTCTACAGGCCACTGCTCACTTACTGTTCATCAACTATATGTAGTCCTGCTAATGCACTCGTTTGTCATGCATGCCCAATGACATAGGTAAGTAATTCAGTAACATTGCAATATAAAAGAGTGATTTTCTATTTAATTTAATTTTAACGTAAGTAATTCAGTAGACTTGGCATGCCTAGCTCAATCTTATTTGCACATCTTGCAGAAAATATATTATTTACAAAGTTATATGCAAGTATGTAAGAAGCAAAAGATATGTTGTTGCCGTAGTTGCGAGAGGTCATCTGGTGGTACCATCGACTTGATACTAGCCCTAATTATTTTAGAAGATAAACTGAAGCTTTTGTAAATTTTGGATCGTTGCAAATTTTGGACTACATGAGTAGTCAGAGACATCTTTTAGTATTCCTGCAAAAAAAGACATCTTTTAGGTGGTCACTTCATTGAGCTTATTTTGTCAGAGATCACCATTTAATGCCTTAATGGACTCGCTCCTTAGCCGAGATTTTGATGGAAGGACGGCTAGGAGCTGGTCTTGGCCAGGTGCGCCAAAGTGTGGGAGATGGTGGAGAAGGATGCCAATGATGCAGAGTTTGTTCTCTGGCGATGCCGAAGGCCGTTTAAGGGAAGAGGATATGCGTGCTGCTGACTCCGATCAATGGTAAGTTTTCTTCATGTTCATTTGAATTAGTAGTGTGTGCAATTTGTGCTTCTTGTTAAGATTTTTTTTTTCTTTCTAAGATATAGTTATCTCCAATCATGTGCTGACAAGGAGCACCGCATCTGCCCAAAGGTACTTCGCTGAAGATGAGTTCTAGATGGCCAGTAGGATAGGTACATTTGTCTGTGCATTTTGTCTAAATCTCGTGTGACCCTTTACATCTTCAGATTCTTCCCATGTATTTTTTATGTTCTTAAGTGTCATTCTGCTTACTACATCACGATTTCTGAAGCCAATCATAGTGAGATTGCTGAGCTAAGGGCATGTGATGTTAGATCACCACAAATTCGCAACACCGAGATAAGATGGTTGCATTTGTCCCAATTTTCATTAATCCCAGCTATTACTGAACACATGCAACCATGCTTGCCAATAAAAGCTACACGTGTGTATCACAATCTTAGTGGCCTGTATGTTTGACCTACATTTCTATAACAATTAGGCGTGTTTGACCTACATTTCTATTGCTTTCCTGCATGATAGGTGATGATGGTGTCTGTAGCCTTTGATGGACCTGAATCTAAATATTCAGAGATTTTCATTTGTAAGATACCTGTGACAAGACATCCTATTGACGGCATTCACACGTCACAAGGCTTATTATGCAGCATATTGTTGTGCCAATGCAATTATTAGCTTCCATGTCTATTAGCTTCCTTTAAGTTTAATCTTTCAGTTACCATGATATACGTGCCAGCAAAATTTACAATTATCTTGAACTATCCTACGGACTGAAGTGCACTTCTTACTTGTATTGTGCACACGATTAAACTTTGGAGTTTGTGTGTAGCACCCAAGAGACCCAAAAGTATAGTCTAACTCTTAAGGCAACATGACTGGTTTTGTCCTAACCTAATAGTATTGTCCAATCCCAATCTGTTCTCTTATGTGTGACTCGGAGCAATGCAGGTTTACTTGTACATGCCATCTTTCTCTTTTTCTCAATAAATGATAAACCTACTGAATATGTTTGAGGATTTATTTAAAAACCAGTAACATCTATTGCTAAAGAATGCCCACATGGAGCTTACTTTTCGTTCCAGGGTTTCTCAAGTAGCGCTTCTGGGCCATGCACTATGGATGCATATTCAAGCTAAAATATCATATGTTTGCAACAGAAATTTTATACAATGCAAAGTTTCTATCAGTTTTGTTGGCATGAAGAATACATGTAAAACTCTAAAGTTTTCTGGTAAGTACTATTCCTTTCCCAGTTTTTTTCAGAAAGTTTCTGGCAGTTTTGTTAGTCTGAGTAATACATGTAACGGAAATGTTTGCTGGTACTTGCTCTTGTTGATGCAAAGGTAGACCTCTAACTAAACCTCTGTATACCCTTACCAGGTGAAGTTATCATTTCATCATAATTTTCCTACGATGAGTTTGCCGATAGATATAATATAGTAAAACCAGCATGGCTGAGCACGTCAGTCCTTTGAAAATTAAACTTGGTTGTTTGCTTCTAACATGTACCTTGATTGTTGTGATTACTGTGGTTAATTATCTGCCGGAATAGCACGTCTGGTGCAAACGTGAATATTTCAAGCTTGTGAGCCGATGTTGTTGATTATATAAATTCACTATTGTGATTACTATGGTTTTCTGCCGGAATAGCACGTCCCTACTATAAGTGCAAATATGAATATTTGAAGCTTGCGAGTGAATGCACTTGATTATATAAACCCATGTACTTTATCTTTGTGCCAAAAAAACATATATTAATTGCGCCTCTTAGTCATTCAGGAGATGATGTCCTTATATTACCGAGTGCAGATAACCACATTGATAGTCATAGGTACGCCCCCCTTTGTTTGCAAATATTCTTTTGGACCGGCTTAATGCTCTTGTTATTCTTATTCACAATAGGAATCAGTTTACCTGTCGATTCTTGGACTGGTGTCCCTGATTTTGTTATTATCAAAGTAGAAGCTGTCGCCACCGATATGTTATTTCTCTTTGTGTTGTAAGACTGAAGTATGATCGTTCGCAGTGTTGGATCTCCTAAGTGCGCATGAAGCTACAACAAGATTTGATAGACAAAATGGTTAACTGAGAAAGCAAGCTGAAAGAAATTAGTCTACCCGCTTCAACAAGTTCTTCATGGCTTGTTTCTTCCAAGAGCTCTTTCCTCTAACCAAAGGCTCAAGAAAAGCATTTCCCTGATTGGTTAGTGGAAAGATCAGTCAGACAATGACATGACCTCACTTTCTCCATTAGTCAGTCTGCTAAATGATCAATAGAATTTCAATCTGACTAAATTTGTTTTGTAACGCAGGGTCACACTGAAGAAAATGAGGTGAAGTAAAATGTGAACTGCTAATTATTCTGCTAATGCATAGATAATTGTCTCGGTAAGAGTTCTCTTCTATGAAAAGTATCCAGCTTACATATTTTAGTTCAGACCATGGTCAATGATTTTGCATAGAGTTAATGCCAATTAGAAGTTTCCTATTTCCGCACTGTACAAGTCTACATATTCAAAATCAGTATTTGTGACTTACTATATTCAAGTTAAATTTTAGCAATTTAGAAAGTATACATAACTTTCTTCTCTTGTTGGATTGTTCTTTCTATTCATACACATGCATCCATAAAAAGATGGTGATAATTTGGCTAAATAAAACAAGGTTCACTTTATTTACCTCATATGATATGCACATATGCTTTTATGTTTCTTTCGTTGCATATAATAGGTGGGAATTTATAAAATAAATTTGTATCTGATAATTGTACAGATCATATGGTACATCCTCTATATTGTAGTGTGCACTGTGGTGGATTAATGCAACATGAATGTCCCTTTTACTTGCTGAAGTTTTGCCAACTATTTCGATCATTTGTTTCTTGTTGTGCATATACAGGTCCAGACTTGGAACTTTCCTTTCGATATTTTTCTTGTTTTTGGTCGACATGGGGATTATCATGGTACATGTAACTAATCAAGCAACTAATATATTCCAGTTCGTGGAGTGTGCAACACTAGCTACCGATGATGAAGAATTAATGTGTTGGTGCAAAAAATTAAGAACAAATTATATAGAATTTTAATGTATCAGAATATTATATTGCTATCTTTTTTGAAACATGTGATTTTTATCTATATAATGTCTGCACGTATGATAAGATAACAAGGACCGTAGCAACGCACGGGCATTCAACTAGTAGGGATAAATCAGGTGTTGGTGTACAAAGTGACAAATTCACTTACCTGGTTGTGATTTGTATATCTCCAATAATAAACATAAACAAGGGCAAAATGGAAAAAGGTGTAATCTGGCCTCGTTTTGCTTTTTCTAATACAGTGTTTGCTTTCTTCATAGAAATTTTTGGTCAAGATTTATTTTGTTGTGCCAGATGAATGGTGAAAAAAGGGAAAGAGAACGGATCCGAAAGCAAAAGACCAGAGGAGGGCATAAAACTTTTCATCAAGCAAAAAAGCTAAAGGAGAGCATTTTCTTTTATATAGTAGTAGTAAAAATGATTATATTAACATATTGCCAAAGTCAGCTCAATATGAACGGAGTAGATAATTCGGTACAATTCGGTGATGAGGAATCAATGCCTTTATCCGCCTGCCACCTGTCGATAATCCCTCTGTCCCAAAATGATTATATTAACATTTGGAAGGACAGAGATTTCGTGCACATGGGCACCAGTGATTCCTTTTCAGAAAAATAATTAAAAATCATATTTTTAAGTTTTAGAAAAATCTGAAAAAAAATCATGATGTAGTCAGTATTGTATCCCATAAACATGTAAATTTTCAACTGGAAATATTGTGTATTTTGGGCTGCACAAAAATAACAAATATGTGGATCTGAGTATAGCGATTCAAATCTCCAAAAAAAATCAGAATTTGTCATTTTTGTGTAGCTCAGAAAACAAAACATTTGTAATTGAAATTTTATACGTTACTGGAATACATCATTGGCTACTTTTAGAATTTTTCTACATAATTTTTTTAAAAATATAAATAGATCCAAAAGGACTTTTCGCATTTGGAAGGAAAAATGTCTAAAATTTGTCTAAATTGAAATGTATCTAGACACTAAATAGTACTAGATACATCTAATTTTGATAACTTTCGATAATTCTTGTGGAAACGGAGGGAGTAATTTCGATCTAGGTCAGGCCATTTCCCCCGGCCCAATGGGTCGGACGAGGATGATCTGTTTTCCTTCCAAATTTTAGCGGGTCGGCATGGAAACTGACCCATTCTCATACACTTTAGATGAGGCCCTTAACTTGAGATAGTTGACTCGAGTCGCACAACAATCTCACCATATCTTCTTCTTCGAGCAAGGTTTAAAATAGCGTGCTGAATGAAATAAGGTCACGCTATGGACTTATATTATGTTAATAGTGTGCTATATTTTAAATGGTGTTTTGAAAAAATACGAAATATAGCTTAAAAATAAAGGATTTTCCTAAAAAAGTTTGATATATAGTCTAAAAATGACTGAATCATACATACATAACCACATACAAAAAATACATCTCCAATTTTTTAGAAGGCTAACATCAGCATTTCACAAGGCAACACCATAGTATAATTATTTATTAAGAGTCATCAGGATTAGATTATCCTCTGATTCAGAAGAGGAACAAACATATTGCAGTTCATCGCGATGAAAAAGTGAAAGCAATTAGCTTGAAAAAATAGCAAACGCTATGAAATTTTAGCGCGATATAGCAGTCTATTTCGCAAATACCGCTATAACGAGCAAAATTACTAAAATTTAGCCTGGACCCTTCAAATATGCTACATCGTGCTATTAGCGGAAAAATAACGCTCTATTTTAAACCTTGTTCAAGCCACACTTGTTACTTGGATAGGGAATTGGTGCACATGGGCACAAGTCCTCCCTCCACTTTTAAATTTTTAAAAATTTCAAAATCTAAATTTTTGACAAAAATATATACTATTTTAATACTATTGTACTACCATTTACTGTCACAAATTTGGCTTTTTTATATTTTCCAAAATACAACGTATTTTTTAACGCGACTTTTTTGCATACAATCATACTGTACATATATATCTATATATTTAACACCATATTTTTTTAGAAACATAAAAGTGTGAGGTTTTAAATTTTTCAAAAATCTGAATTGGAGACACTTTCTATTGTTACTTGGTCTTTTTTGTTTGCTTATTCTTGCAGCCTTGATGCCAACATGTGATTTAAGTATTGCCTATAGACAAATTCAACAAGTGAAATCAGTGCAAAAATTAGGTCATAGGAATTAATTACCAAAACCAAACGTGGGACTTCATGTAGTTTCACATAATAATCCACATTTTCATAAAAATGTTGGTTTAGGCCTCTCTTGTTATGTGGGATCGTCGCTGCTAAGATCGGCGTCTTCGCCCTTTCGCCCGCTCTCAACCTCTCTCATCGAGAAAATTTATCCACATGTCAAATCAAGATGAATTTATTTTAGACCAAGTTTGTATAAATGGATGGGATTAACTAGGCCAACAATAACGCTAGGGAGTACTTGAAGACTCAATCCATACCCGTGAGGGATTAAACGAACGAGTATCTGAATAACATAGTAATTTGTATTTCATGACATGTTCTTTTTTCAGGGGATGGCAAGTTGATCCTATTGAAAACACGAAACATGTCATATACTCCCTCTGTCCCCAAGAAAAAGCTACTCGAAAAAGTTGAGCAGCTTTTTCTGAAACAAAAGGAGTATGCTATTTTTTTATAGATAAAAGGTAGCATAGTGTCCGACTTTCAATTAATAAAACCCTCAAAATTCGGAACAATGTTTTACGAATACATGCTGCGACATACAACTTAGCCAACAATAAGGCATAAAGGTATCTAAGGAACAACGATAGGGAGCTTCAGGAATGAATGACCGTCCCATCTCCGGTCGCTAGGACCGTTCCTAGTCGTCACTTGCTACCACCTTCACTTGCCAACTCCTAGATGCTTGCCCTGTCTTGGGGTTTTGCTGATGATGACCATAGCTGTAGAAAAGATGAAAAGATGATAGTTTTGCAGATAATGTTAGCCGGCTATCGGATTAGCCTAGATTCGAAAGTAAGTTTGTTACGAATAAGCCAAAGCGCCCAACTTTAAGCCACAAATAGAAACCGAAGCAAGCGGCGTGGCCTACCCGCAAAACTTATCAAAATAGCATAAAATTGAGCAAACGACAGCAGGCGGACCACGCTCCACATAAAATGAGAATGGGAGCAAGTAAATAAAATGTGATTGGCGTGTTCCGCACGGTTACACAACGCACATCTTCCAGATGCCGGTCCGTGGCGTGAGGCGATAAGTTCACTCGACGGAGGCGGTCGAGGGCAAGCTACCAAGATTTTTTTTAAATCTTAAGCTAAAGTTTGACAGCCCAAATCTTCCTGAAGTGGGCTAGCGAAGCCCCTTGAGACAGTTTATTATACATCGATCCCACCGTGTACAGCCCTAAGCCCCTAAGTAGTATGTTATTTGGTTACCCTATATGAAAAAAAAAGCCAGGAACTGTAAGCAAGTTTTCACTGAAAAACAAGCAATACAATTTCATAAGATTGGGAAAGTTCTCTTTTGTGTAAATATAAAAATCTATAAGATTGGATTATTTTTGGATTTGTATGCAAATTTCATTTTGTCAAATTCATGTGAACAAAAAGGCCCTTAACCTGCGATTGATGACTCGAGTCGTACGTTCCCTATCGCCAAGAAAGCTTCTGGTTTTGGGGAGAGAAGCCGCCGGAGGAGATGGGCAACGCCGCGAGCGGGCCGGAGCAGGCGAAGAAGGCGGAGGCCGACGGCGGCGCGGAGGGCGGAGGCCCGCCGTCGACGGTGCGGTTCTTCCCCAGCGCCGCGCAGCACACGGCGAGGCAGCCTCCGCCGATAAAGCTGGAGGAGGAGGACGTGCCGCCGCCGCCCGGCACCGCGGGCGAGGAGGAGGACATGGCCCCCCGCAACCTCTGGCAGGTACACCTCCCTCCGCCGCCACTCCCCATCTCACCATTTATCCTCCCGCCGCCGAACCAAAAAGTTACGCGGCTGCCTGCCGCGCTCTGGATTCCTTGCTAGGTTTTGAGATGGGATGCGCCATCTTCATGCGATTCCTGACGCAAAACACGATAAAGCACTTTTTTTTTTTCTGTTTAGCAGTTCGATTTTAGGTGGGCTGTTGCTGTGTGTCCATCTCACAGTTTGAGCTGAACTGAACTAAACTGACCTGGAAGGGATTTTGTGGCTGGATTGTCCTCTCATGCTGACCATTTTGTTTGCCATCGAACTGCCTAGTGTTGGACGGTTAAGCCTCTGTGTCGTGGATGCATCCTTTTTGCGAGAGTATACGTCTAGATTAGCTATGAAGTCGCAGTTCCTGACGCAAACTGACGAAGCAATCCTTGTTCAGTTTAGCAGTTGGATTTAGGTGTGTGGTCATCTTTTTGTGGTTCGATCTGAGCATTATCCACAGTAAGCTGAGCTGAACTGAACTGAACAGGGAAATAGTTACAGCAGGATTGGCATTCTTGCCCACCATTCTGTTTGCACACGGAACTCTATGGTGGTGTTTACTCTTGGTGGATGCATCCTAAATTTTATTTCCCGAAAGCTTGTGAGTGTTCTATTACAGATTGCAGAAATCAGGAGGAACTCACGCCACTTGCTTTAGGAGTTTACTGTTGTTTATAACTATAATTTAGGCTGATGTTTAGTTGTGTTCCATTTGGGGATTATACAATTTGCACCTAAACAACAACTACTTTCTAGTTTCTACTGTGTTGCTTTTTGAACCTCAAAATTGGAGGTTTTACCATCTCTTACCAAAGTTGGGCATCGCAAGTGTACTGTTGATGTTAATAAAATTTTTCTACATGTGGTCGATACTGTATGTAGCAACCACTTTGAGGTCACTGGAGTTTTAAGCGATGACATATCTCTGTAAGACATCACTTGTTATGTAGAGACTGTGATCATGTTAAGTTCAGTAGGAAGGATTGGCTTGGTTCATCTAGTTGATGCAGTCCATATTACTGTTTTGTGCTAATTGATGTTCAAAACCGTCTCTGCTTCCAAAGCTGAGCATGGCAAGTGTAATGTTGATGTATTATGATTCTAGGTTTACTTGATACCTGATTTAGTATCTACTAACCACTTTGAGGCCACTGGGGTTTGAGAACGGAGGCTCTATTGAATGGTCAGTTCATTCGATTCCTTGGTTTTAACTGGGTTGTTGCTGTAGCCATGCCATAGTGGTTCGATCCGAGTGTTATCCACATTGGACTGAACTGAACAGGGAGAGAATATGATCAGGATTGGGATTTGTGCTCACGATATTGTTTGCATGTTGAACCGTTTTAGTCTTACTGTCTCACAGTGCCTAAGCCTCTTGGATGCATCCTTTTTGTCATGTCCAAGAATACGTGCTAGGTTAGCTATGAGGTCTTAGTTTTTGCTAGTACTGAGATTTTATTTCCACAAAGCTTGTGAGTACTCAGAGTACATGGAGGAAATGGGGAAGAACTCATGCTACTTGCATTATATGGTTTTATGGTTGTTTAAAACTATACTTTAGGCTACAGTTTTGGTGTAAATTTGGGGGTTACACAATTCACACCTAACAACTACTTTCTATTATTTTTGCTTGTTCAACCTGAAAACTGTGGAGTTTACCATCTCTGCTTCCTTAGTTGAGCATTACAAGTGTACTATTGATGCAGTAGTACAATTTTCTGTTTACTTGATACTGTATTTGGTAAACACTACCTACTTTGAGGTGACTGGGATTTGAAGAGATTAGATATCTTTGTCAGACATCGGTTGTTATGACGTAGTCCGCCTACTGGTTAACATAGAGACAGTGATGACGTGAAGTTCAGTAAAGCTTTCATTTGGTTCATCTACTTGATGGAGAACATATTTCTGTTTTATGTCAATTGGTATTTAAAACTGGGGAGTTTATATACTGTAGGCTGCCTTTTCGGTTTTCTACTGGGGGATTACACAATTCGCACCTAAACAGTTAGTTTCTAGTATTTTACGTTTTGAACTTGAAAGCTGGAGAATTTAGTCACCATCGCTTCTTCCAAAATTCAGCATGTTATGCCGTTGATGTAGTAGCTTTAGGTTTACTTGAGACTGGACTTTGCAACAGCTCACCCAATTTAAGGTCACTGGGGTTTGAATCAATTACGAATCTCTGAAGGTTCTGCGAGGCATCACCTTGTTATGCCGTCACCTGCTTACAGAGACAGTTATGTTTTGAAGTTCAGTAAGAATTTTTATTGGGGTATCTAGTTGATGTAGAGCATATTACTCTTTTCTGTCAGTACTGTCTTAAATTCAGAGAAATGGACACATTGGTTCAGAGAACCCTGATGCCCTCTAGTTTCCTGCTATCTACTGGCGAGTCTATTGTTGCAGTACCGGATCTTGTGGTCATTCATTCATCTTTGTTAGATACTACTTATTTCTACCAGTTAGTCTTCAGAGAAATCAGCAGAGCCAATCTTTTAGTTTGTGGTTTTGAGATGAAGATGCTGCTACAATATCTTATGAAGTCTTCGACTCATTTGTCTCTTGCAGGTGTACGCGCTCGGAGCATTCATCGTCCTGCGATGGGGCTGGGCCAAGTGGAAGGAGAGCAAGGACAGAGACGACTCCGCGGATGGCCAGTCACCTGATGGCTCGTCCTAGGTTTTGTTAGCTCCTGATGCAAGGAGAACTGGGCTCTGCTTCTGGTATGGTAGATGGATTTCCATGGACTTCCTTTCATGGGCAGCGACGGTGATGAGCTGATGATTTTGTAGTATGGCTACATTAATGTGATGAGTTCTCGTCCCTTCGCTGTCGGCTTGTAGGATCTGGATAACGTGTGTTTGCTCATAATTTTGCAAGAAGCGTACTGTTAGTAAGTAATTCCTTGTTTATGATGCTTGTGCCGGCATGTGATGAGCGTGCAATGCTGAACGTTGTCCATCAGCTAGCTAATGTAGAGTTTTCATGGTTGCTTGGCATAACATGTCCCTCTAGTATAAATAAACGATATGAAAATATCTTTGCAGACCTATACATGATATCCCTCCATCATGGTTCAGGAACACGGCTGCTGGCCTGCTGCTGCTACCTATCAGCACTTCATCCATCAGCGACACAACGAAACCTCAACCCTCAACAGCCGACGCGGCGCTGGAGCCACGCGCACGGCGGGGGCCGGAGAGGCAACACAGGGCGACCAGCATGGGGCCACCGACGGCAAGGAAGACACCGCCGACGAGTGCTACCACCCCGCCGCCGTCCGCCCCCGCCTCGGGCGGCAGGTAGAAGCTGCCGAGCAGCACGTAGAAGACGCCGACGCACGTCACCAAGTAGGCGACGAAGCAGAGCGTGTCGTTGCCACGATGATCGCCGTCACCGGACCCCGGCTTCTCGCCGCCGTCTTTGCTGGCGCCGCTGCCGCCCTCGAGGTCCCTGTGCTCCCCCGCCGCCACGAGGGCTTGCTCTTCCTCCTCCGGCAGGCTGGCTTGCTTCGTCCAATAGAAAAAGCAAGACCTGCGAAGAAGAGAAGCTTTGGATTAGATTGGCTGCTAGAATACCTTGAGCTTGCATGGTGATAATGTGATATTCGATTCATTGATTTTTTTGTTTGTGACGGAAGCAGAAAGGGCAGATGTTTGTTTTGATCGACCGTCACCTGAAATTCTTCGTCGTCATAATCGGAGGCCAGGGATCGAGGTAAAAGATTGCTGAGATCTCGTGATAAGAAGACGAGAGGAAGAGGGGAGTCTATTGCGTAACAAGAGAGAACTTCTGTTTTCGTACGGGAGATTATCGTATAGGTAAAATTCTGCCCACGGCCAGGATGATAACCTCGCAACGAATCTGCAGATTTGTCGTGGTAATCATCATCAGATTCCATACTGTTATACGTACCGTTTTAGAGTTCTGGCTCCATCTGCACGTGCATGTTTCGAAGGACTATACTTCTAGTTCTATATCAGTCGCGGCAGTACCCGATCATGTGGTCATTCATTCACCTCAGTTAGATCCTATACGTATTCACATCGTCAGATGATTATCATCCCATTGTACCTTATCTGGAGTACCATTATATTTTTTTGCGGAAAAACCTAAGTTTAGCATTGTTAGTAAATCAGCTGTTCGCATATTCTAACTAAGATCTAGCAGCAGAATCATCTTGTTTTTCTTACATGGTGCTAGCTGATCATGGCCTGACGTAACAGAAAAAAAGACACCCGATTTGCATGTTCTCTAAGAATAACACGAAAATAAATGTGCAGATCGTTGATCCATTGCATCTGGATTCAGGAAGACAACTGCAGTAATAAACTAATAATCAACTGACAGTACGTAGCTCATCAGAGAAACATCAACCAGAAACAGCCTACGCCGCGGGGCCACGCGCACTGCGGCAGCAGCAGCAGACGGTGAGGCTGCCGGCGAGCACGGGGCCAGCGACGGCCAGGATCACGCCGCCGACGATGGCGATCACCCGGCCGCCGTCGGCCGGCCCCGCCTCGGGCGGGAGGTAGAAGCTGCCGAGCAGCAGGTAGTAGAGGCCGAGGAAAGACATGAAGTAGGCGACGAAAACAGCGACGAGGAGCGCGCCTTCGGGACGGCGCATGCCACGGGAGCCCGCCGCCTCGTCGACATTGGCGCCGTCCTCGAGGTCCCTGTACTCCCCTGCCGCCGCCGCCGCGAGCGCTTCTTCCTCCTCCTCCAGTGGGTTGGCCGGTTGCTTCGTCCGGTAGAAGCTAGACCTGCACAGAAGAAGGAGAAGAGGAGCATTGGATTAGATTGGTTGCAAGAACACCTTAAACTTTCACGATGGTGGTGAGCAGATCGATCGAATAATTGATATGTGTTGTGCTGGAAGGAAAGGGAGCGGATTGTTTCGATTGATCACGCGATGTTTACCTGAAAATCTTCGTCATCGAGTTAATCTGCACGGAAATCGTGGGAGAATGATTACTGAGATCGATATTGCGACGCAACTAGATCGACGACGTACGCGAGGTTTTGCAGCGTGCTGAGATGAGAGAAATAGGGGAGTCTGTTACGCGTACGTACGTAGATAGGATATTAGTTATGCACGCCAGGGAGATCGGTTAGCGTAGGTAGAAATAAATCCACCCGCCGGATCGATTAACCTCGGAGATAAAATGCAGATTGGTCGTGGCAATCGTAGACCAATTTGTATTGCTGCTCGTGCCAGCTTTGGGCGTTGTGGCTCCATCCACATAATTGCAAAGAACCACCACAATTCATAACACTGACAAAAAACCACTGGTTTTCAAAATTTTCACAAATAACCACCAGTTTGGATGACACCGTTGCAGGTAGCACTGATCTATCGGCAATCACATTTTGACACCGTTTCTGACCAGTGAGACCGGCCGCTATAATTGATGATGTGTCACAAAATCTTCACAATGTTTGATTAAGCCCGAAGTAGGCCCACTAGTGAAAAAGGGATCCACATGTCATCTTCTTCCTCCTCCCATTCCCCTCTCCGCCCATGGCTGGGAACGGCGGACGACATGGTGGCGATTACCAGAGCGGCCGGGAACGGTGAGGGAACTACCGACAACATCCATACACGGTTCAAGTACAACATAAGCAGGAACTACCGACGACTACAGCCGGCCCCTCCCCACCTCTTTTCTGCAACTAGCCGGAGTCATCCCACGCGGGCATTTCCACTATCCTCACCGTCTCGCCGTAGTCCGCATTGAGTAAAATGGCGCCCGCTGGAATACACACATGTTGCAGAACATGGCGTGGAGGAGCATGACGATGGCTGTAACCTCCTAGATGTTGGCCCGCTGGCCAAACTCCAGCAGTAATTTGGGGCTGGGTCTGCGCGATCCAATGAGCTGCGCGCATGCTATGAAGGCGCGGGCTATGTCACCAGTCCCGAGCAGATTGGCTCTCACCTTGGCCTCCTACCCTCCCCATGCCCAAAGTAAAATGGGCAATTTCTTTTCTACCCATACCCTACCCAAAAGAGTGGGTATGGATTTGGGTGTGGATGATGGATAATAAAATGGCAGGTTTACTTTTCTCCTTCCAATTTACCCACGTGGTGCCGGCCGTGTGCCTACCAAGTTGATCCAGAGCATGAAACAAACATCATTATCGGTAGAAATCAGTGCTGAAGAAATACTTGCACTTCCGTCGCCGCCGAAAGAAAAGAGTCGCCGCCGCCTCCACCTCCTACTCCACCATAGATCGGTTCCCCCTCCCTTGATTGGCCTCGCCAGTGTCAGGAGGGGTGGGAAACCTGATCTATGAGTGGCGGTTTTAATAAAGTAGTGTTTTACTATACCCTGTGTTTGGATGCAGTGAATTAGGCTTAGAATTAGGGAATTGGAATTTGGGCCATCAATTTTGTCGTTTGGTTACGCAAGAAATTAGAGTCTGGAAACTGGGACAAATTCCACGGCACACCCGCCCGGGCTTTTTCCTTCGTTGGCCAATTCGGAGGGCTAGAGCTCCGTATCTGGCTGGAATTAGCTCCCGAAGCGGTACGCTATGTCCCTACGAAGTCGTTTGGAAGCCAGGCTTTCATTTCGTTTGTAGCATTTTAAAATGAATACACCATTTACATTGTAATTTCAGAAATGAACACTTGTTTGGTTGCCACAGGAATTGCAAATGACAACATAATTCAATATTGAATTTGTAAATGGCTTCTATAGAGAAACGCAAATGACAGGTTTCAGCATGGAATTGTGTTTACCCATGGCATCATTTTGCTGGAATTCCTAAATGAAATGACGGCCCAATTCTGTGGCAACCAAACAGCCCACCTATGAAATTCCAAAATGAATTCCAGGATTCCAGGCCCAAATGATGAATACCAAACGACCTCTACGGTCTTTCTTCCCCGCCCAGCGCCCCGACCTCCTCCCAGCTCTCCTCCCTCGTCCCCTCCTCAGCTCCTCCCTGCCCTCCCCGCCCTCCTCGCTCGTTTGGCCTCCTCCTGGCCCAGCGCCCCGACCTCCTCGCAGTCCTCCTTCCTCGTCCACCCTTCTCCCAGTTCTCTGCCCTTCTCCTAGTCCTCCGCCCTAACCCTAGGTCGAGGATGGTCGCCGGCGAATTGGGGGACGGCGCGGGATGCTCGCCGGCGGAGATAGGGCTAGCGGAGGCGGCCCTCGCATCGCCGGCCTGTCCCTGGTCTTCACCGCCGGCCTGCCCCTGCCTTGCACTGGCCTGACTTTGCCCGTGTGTTCATGTTTCACTTTCTCTCTTTGCTTCTGCCATGCACCTGTTTCTAATATGCTACAGGCCTACAGTATATTTTTTATGCAGGGCTGAGTCCAATTCAACGCATACATGCCTTGGCTGATGTTCTAGATTGTTTGCTACCGTGATATATACATGCTTTTGAACGTGTGTTTGTCTCTGCCGGCCATGCATCCGGTTCTAATATGCTTTCTTTATGTAACATGTAAAAACTACCTCACTTGAATGTTCAGATGTATTATGTTGGTCCGCGGAGAAAAGTATTTCTGAGACCGGTGTTATGTGCAGGCATAGAGATGTTATTTTTTACATATACGTAAAGTTTATATGTTCAAACATAGCAAAACATCAAATTTCATGGTTTTGTACATCCAAACAGGAATTGGAATTGGGTACACCCTTTGATTCGAACGACAAATTTCCAGCACACCCAAACAACAGAATTCAAATTGGTGCCAATTCATTTCTGTCACAGATTTGGAATTTCCTATCTAATTCAATTCGAGATCTAATTCACTGCATCCAAACAGAGCACAATGATGGTGTTGGAAGATTAATGAAGATGACATCACAATTATTGATCTTCTAACCCTCAATAGGGTTTTTGGTAGTCGTCTTCTTCTGGTTCCCAAATCAATGAAGATGACATCACAATTATTGATCTTCTGCCGACTTTTCGACTACGATTTCTTCCACGCGGCATCAATGATGGTGTTGGAAGATTAAAATTCTCTAGGTATGGTTCTTCGGATAACTATGGAACTATTCCTGGAACACAACTGCAGCAGCTAACTAATCAACTAACAGAGCACCTCATCCGTCAGCTGCCATGGACACGTGGAAACTTCAACCCTCAATAGCCGGCGGCGGGGAGGAGCCACGGCAGCCGGAGCTGCAAGTCACGACCAGCATGGCGCCAAACGCAAGGAAGGCACCACCAACTTTGACGATAATGCTGCCCAGCAATATGCAGTAGATGCCCATGAAGAACACCAAGTAGGCGATGACATAGAGCATCTCGTCGTCAGGGCGTGTGTACCCACCGGACCCCGGCTTCTCGTTGCCAGTGTCGCAGCCTTTGCCGCCGCTGCCGTCCTCGAGGTCCCTACGGAGGCGGCGGCGGCCGTAGAAACAGGCGGCGAGCCTACATACCAGCCAGGGGGCACCCGTGAGCAGGAACATGCCATTAACAAAGGCGATCACCGCGTCCTCGGGCGGCAGGTAGAAGAAGGCCAGCACTAGGTAGTAGAGGCCGATGGAAAGCACGAGGAAGACGGCGATAACAGCGACGACGAGCGTGCCGCCGGAAACACGCGTGCAGCGGTAGTTTGCCCACTCGTCGCTGGCATCGCCGTCTTTGCTCACGCCGCCCTCGAGGTCCGTGTAGTACTCCCCGAGCGATTCTTCCTCCTCCCCCAACGTGTCGGCTTGCTTCGTCCGGTGGAAAACTAGGCCTGCAAAGAAGAAGCCCGCCGAAGGGCTTTGGATTAGATTTTGATTGCAACAACACAGATGATGACTCTAGACCCGGTGCACGTCCCTGAGTCGCCGGCCAACCGCGACTAAAGCGGCCGGCCTTAGTCGCGGTTGGCGGCCAACCGGGACTAAAGCCCCTCCCTATATATACCCACCCAGCAGCCAACACTTAGCCATTTGGTGCCATTCTCTTCACAAGTGGGTGTTAGGTTTGCTTTTGGTTCCTCTTATGCACATAAGGTGTTTGATGAAATGCCCCAAGAGCATGAAACAAACATGATATGAAGTGTTGGAGCCACACTTGAGCTTTCTCATTTATTTTTCCTCCTCGATCGCGGTTAGCAACTTGAACCTTTGATGTGTCGTTGATAAAATGTGCATGTGTGTGTAGTTCATTGTTTAATTTATATTGTTTGTAGCTAGTTAGTTTAACAAATGCATGATGGTTAATTATATATTTTATATTATAATAATGCAGATGAATCGACAATGGATGTACGGTAACCGACTCCAGCGAGTTCAGTGCGGGTTTGAAAGATTTTCTCGTAGTGGCCAATGCGAACAAGCAGGGGGTTTTGTTATCTGTCCATGTGTTAAATGTAAGAATCGAAGGGTTACTCTTCCTCAAGAGATGTTCAGCTGCACCTGCACGGTTTCATGCCAAGCTATAATTGTTGGACCAAGCATGGAGAAAGAGGGGTTATAATGGAAGATGATGAAGAAGGGGACGATTTCATCGATGAAAGCTATCTTGCTCATTTCGGTGATACTTTCATGGAGGATGCTGAAGGTGAAGGGGAAGGTGAAGGGGAAGGTGAAGAAGAGGCACGTGATGATCCCGTTGATGATCTTGGTCGGACCATTGCTGATGCACGGAGACGCTGCGAAACTGAAAAAGAGAGGGAGAATTTGGATCGCATGTTAGAGGATCACAGGAAGGCGCTGTACCCCGGATGCGATGATGGTCTGAAAAAGCTGGGCTGCACACGGATTTGCTGAGATGGAAGGCACAGGAAGGTGCTGGCATTTGAAAACTTGCTGAAAATGTTGAAGAATATGTTTCCAAAGAATAACGAGTTGCCCGCCACTACGTACGAAGCAAAGAAGGTTGTCTGCCCTCTAGGTTTAGAGGTTCGAAGATACATGCATGCATCAACGACTGCATCCTCTACCGCGGTGAATACGAGAATTTGAATGAATGCCCGGTATGCACTACATTGCGTTATAAGATCGGGCGCGATGACCCTGGTGACGATGTTGAGGGCCAGAAACCCAGGAAGAAGGTTCCCGCCA
The DNA here is from genome assembly GCA_030979885.1 of Lolium multiflorum. Classification (NCBI taxonomy): domain Eukaryota; kingdom Viridiplantae; phylum Streptophyta; class Magnoliopsida; order Poales; family Poaceae; genus Lolium; species Lolium multiflorum. The sequence goes on from CM061749.1 coordinate 346,857,859, forward strand.
AGGTGATGTGGTATGCTCCTATAATACCACGGTTGAAACGTCTGTTCAGGAACAAAGAGCATGCCAAGTTGTTGCGATGGCACAAAGAGGACCGTAAAATCGGACGGGGAGTTGAGACACCCAGATGGAACGCAATGGAGAAAGATCGACAGAGAGTTCAAAGATTTTGCAGCTGACGCAAGGAACATAAGATTTGGTCTAAGTACGGATGGCATGAATCCTTTTGGCGAGCAGAGCTCCAGCCATAGCACCTGGCCCGTGACTCTATGCATCTACAACCTTCCTCCTTGGTTGTGCATGAAGCGGAAGTTCATTATGATGCCAGTGCTCATCCAAGGTCCGAAGCAACCCGGCAACGACATCGATGTGTACCTAAGGCCATTAGTTGATGAACTTTTACAGCTGTGGGGCAGACCTGGTGTCCGTGTGTGGGATGAGCACAAAGAAGAGGAATTTGACCTACGAGCGTTGCTTTCGTAACCATCAACGATTGGCCTGCTCTTAGTAACCTTTCGGGACTGTCAAATAAGGGATACAATGCATGCACGCACCGCTTACATGAGACTGAAAGTGTACATTTGCCAAATTGTAAGAAGAACGTGTACCTTGGGCATCGTCGATTTCTTCCGAAAGGTCATCCAGTAAGAAAGAAAGGCAAGCATTACAACGGCAAGGCAGATCACCGGCCGAAGCTGCGGAACACACTGTGCTGAGGTATTTGATATGGTCAAGGGTTTGAAAGTCATCTTTGGAAAGGGTCCTGGCGGACAATCAGTTCCGAAGGGAGCTGACGGCACGTAGCCATGTGGAAGAAGAAATCTATATTGGAGCTAGAATATTGGAAAGTCCTAGAAGTCCGCTCTGCAATCGACGTGATGCACGTTACGAAGAATATTTGCGTGAACATCCTAAGCTTCTTGGGCGTGTATGGGAAGTCAAATGATACAAAGGAAGCACGGCAGGACCAGCAAAGTTTGAAAGACCCCGATGACCTGCATCCGGAACGGTTTCAAGGTCGTGCCGCTACGCTCGACCAAAGAAGAGAAGGTCATCTTTTTGAATGCCTGAGCAGTATGAAGGTCCCGTCGATTCTCGTCCAATATAAAGGGAATAATAAACATGGCGGAGAAAAAGTTCCAAAACCTGAAGTCTCACGACGCCACGTGATTATGACGCAATTGCTTCCGATTGCTTTGAGGGCTCCTGCCGGAAAATGTTCGAGTAGCCATTGTGAAGCTATGTGCATTCCTCAATGCAATCTCTCAGAAGGTAATCAATCCAGAAGTTCTACCACGGTTACGAACGATGTGATCCAATGTCTTGTCAGTTTCGAGTTGGTGTTCCCGCCATCCTTCTTCAATATTATGACGCACCTCCTGGTTCACCTAGTCGATGAGATTTCCATTCTCGGTCCCGTATTTCTACACAATATGTTCCCCTTCGAGAGGTTCATGGGAGTATTAAAGAAATATGTTCGTAACCGTGCTAGGCCAGAAGGAAGCATCGCCAAGGGCTATGGAAATGAGGAGGTAATTGAGTTTTGTGTTGACTTTGTTCCTGACCTTAAGCCGATTGGTCTTCCTCAATCGCGGCACGAGGGGAGACTAAGTGGAAAAGGCACGATCGGAAGGAAATCAATGATATGTATGGACGGCCATTCTGACTGAAGCACACCACACAGTTCTAACCAATTCCAGCTTGGTGGCTCCGTACTTTGAGAAACACAAGAATATTTTACGCTCGGACAACCCTGGGAAGCCTGAATCCTGGATTAGGAAGGCCCACATGGAGACTTTCGGCAGTTGGTTGAGAAAACATTTAATGAGTGACAATAAGGTTGTAGATCAGTTGTACATGTTGGCCAAGACACCATCTTCGACTATAACGACTTTTCAAGGGTACGAGATAAATGGGAATACATTTTACACGATCGCCAAGATAAAAAGAGCACCAACCAGTGTCCGCTTTGATGCAGCAACCGAGAATGGGCAAAAGGTCACATATTATGGTTACATAGAGGAGATATGGGAACTTGACTATGGACCCTCCTTTAGGGTCCCTTTGTTCCGGTGCAAATGGTTCAAGCTAACAGGAGGTGGGGTAAAGGTGGACCAGCAATACGGAATGACAATGGTGGATTTCAACAATCTTGGTTATCTTGACGAACCATTCGTCCTAGCGAAAGATGTCGCTCAGGTTTTCTATGTGAAGGACATGAGTAGCAAACCGAGGAAACGGAAAGATAAGAAAACGATCAGTACATCATGCGATGATCCAAAGCGCCACATTGTTCTTTCAGGGAAAAGAAACATCGTGGGAGTGGAGGACAAGACAGACATGTCAGAAGATTATAATATGTTTGCTGAAATTCCGCCCTTCAAAGTGAACACCGACCCAAGCATTAAGTTAAATGATGAGGATGCTCCATGGATACGGCACAATCGTAAGCAAGCGGGACACAAGGGAAGAAATGATGTGTAATAATTTATTAATTGTACCAAACTTTGTTGAATGAATCATGTGAATTATATTACCCGTGATGTGTTTGGTGTCCATTTTCGAATGATTCAATTGACTCGAGATAGCACTGATGATACATGAAATTTGGAGTGACTAAGTCATACTCCTGCATACATGAAATTTGGAGTGACTAAGTCATACTCCTGCATATAGAAATTTGGAGTGACTAAGTCACTCCGCATACATGAAATTTGGAGTGACTAAGTCATACTCCTGCATACATGAAATTTGGAGTGACTAAGTCATACTCCTGCATATAGGAAATTTGGAGTGACTAAGTCATACTCCTGCATACATGAAATTTGGAGTGACTAAGTCATACTCCTGCATACATGAAATTTGGAGTGACTAAGTCATACTCCTGCATATAGGAAATTTGGAGTGACTAAGTCATACTCCTGCATACATGAAATTTGGAGTGATTTAGTCATACTCCTGCCTAGGCGTATAATATGCATACTCGTAGTCTTCATAGCCGCCGCTGTACCGGTAGTCGTCGCCTTCTAAGTTGCTGCGGCGTGTCGTCGCTGCTGTCATCGCTGTCCGGCGCGCTCGTGGCTCGAATCGAGGGTAGCGCAGCGGGGATATCGCCGGCCGTGATGTAGTCCATGACGTCTCAGAGTCCGGCCGTACCACCATAGCCGACGGCCGGCCTCGTGGAAGTTTCCGGGAGGCAGATCCTCCTCATACCTGCGAGCGCCCTCTCACGCCGATTGATGAAGAAGGCGTCCCAAGTATGCTGGTTATCGGGATGCCCGGGATTCATCCGCTGCTCCGTGAGGTCGAGGTAGTAGTGGTTCGTGATGGCCGCCCGGCGCAGACTCGAGGGACGGAGGGACCGGCACGCCGCCGGCGCTAGGCTCCAGCCGGCAGGGACGCGGTAGCCCGGAGGGCAAGGGTAGTTCGAGGCGCAAAGCTCCTCCACCTGGTTAGAGTGGGTGCGGTGGAAGCCATGAGAGAGTGATGAGAGATTGTAGAGATGTGATGGCAAGCCGGGCTACCTATATGTAGTGACAAATGGCGGGAAAAATGGGAGCGGGAAGACATGAGGCGGCGAAGAAAGAGGCGGGGAGAAACTCAAGGGAAGAAATTGGCGGGAAAAAATTGGCGGAAGAAAGAGGCCAAGAAAAGGAAACAATTGGGGAAGAAAGAGGCAGAAGAAGAAGAAATGGCGGGAAGACGAGGAGGGAAGAGGGGTTGAAAGAGGCGGGAAGAGGGGGCCAACGAACTTTTGAATTGAATTAGTTGTATTTTTATGAATTTTTTGATATATTATATGTATTTTAAACATTTTGAATTGAATTAGTTTTATTTTTCTTAATTTTTTGATATATTATTTGTATTTTTAACATATTGAAATGAATTAGTTTTATTTGAATTAGTTTTATTTTTCTGAATTTTTTGATATATTATTTCTATTTTTAAGATTTTGAATTGAATTAGTTTTATTTTTCTGAATTTTTTGATATATTATTTCTATTTTTAAGATTTTGAATTGAATTAGTTTTATTTTTCTGAATTTTTTGATATATTATTTGTATTTTTAAGATTTTGAATTGAATTAGTTTTATTTTTTGAATTTTTTGATATATTATTTGTATTTTTAAGATTTTGAATTGAATTAGTTTTTTTTTCTGAATGTTTTGATATATTATTTGTATTTTTAAGATTTTGAATTGAATTAGTTTTTTTTCTGATTTAGAAATGAATTCAAGGCCTTTAGTCGCGGTTGGCCGGGCCAACCGCGACCAAAGGGTCTTTTCCGGGAAGCCAAAAACCGCCCAAAAATGAGCTTTGGTCGCGGTTGGGGTCCCCAACCGCGACTAAAGGCTACCCTTTAGTCGCGGTTGGGGACCCCAACCGCGACCAAAGGCCCACGCCTATAAATACGCGCGGGCGGCGCGCACTGATCTCTTCTTCCTCTCCCTCGTCTTCGCCGATCGATCTGCCGCGCCTTCGTTCTCCCCCTCCGCGAAAGCCTCGCCGACCCCGCCGTCGCCGTACCCTCCCCCCTGCGCCGCACGTCGTCGTCCCGGCCCACGACGCGCCCGCCGCCACCCACCGGCGCCCACCACCCGCTCGCACGCCCTGGCCCGCCCGAACGCGCCGCCGCCGCAGCGCTGGCCGCCGCCGCCCTGGCACGCACCGCCGTCGCCGCCAGCGCCCGCGGCCGCGGCGGCCGGCGCCGCGACGCCCTGCGGCCGCGCCGCCGCTGCGCGCGGTCGCCGATCGGCCTCGCGCCTCGCCCGCCGGGCGGCGGGCCCGGCCGGCGGTGGCGATCGAGAGGGGGTGGCAGGCTTTTTTTTGTTTTTTTTGTTTTTATTAATTATCTCACATTTTGTTAATTAAAATTGTACACTAAAATTTGACTTAAAAAAAGATTGTGTAAAGAAAAGTAAAATTTGACTTAAAAAAACTAAAATTTGACTTAAAAAAGATTGTGTAAAAACTAAAAGATCTTTCCGTGCCTCCGCCCCGTATGGTCCCACCTACGTCACCGTCTTCCCCTCCATCTTTTTTTTCTGGCCCGGCAATCTCATCCCCAAATCGAGCCGCCGCCAACCCAGCAGTGCGTCGAGCCATAGCGCGCCACTCCGCCTCTCCTGCATCCCGAACCCACCTACACGCGATTCAAAATTTTAACTTAAGAAAAATTTAACTTAACAAAATTTAGACTTAATGATCAAAATTTTAACTTAACAAAATTTTATTTGGGATCGAGAGGGGGCGGCGAGGGTTATGTGTCCTCGGCACCGCCACCGCCCTCTCGGTCACCGCCACACCGGTCTCTCGGTCACGCGGTCACTGCGTCCCTTTCGCCACCGCCACCGGTCTCTCGGTCACGCGGTCATCGCGCCCCTTTTCGCCACCACCACCGCTCTCGTCACGCGATCACTGCGTCCCCCTCTCGCCTCCCTCGTCGCCTCTCTCTTTATATGTAGAAGAGATATGATAATGCTGGCATATACACAATTAATTTGTTTTGACTACATGTTTTCAGGACTGACATATGGCGGACGATAGAGCTGACCCGATTCTGGACAACTATGATCCGGACGCTGAAGACCATATGTTCGGCATCATAAAAGGCGATATTCCATTTGTGCCGACCGGAGAAGAAGAAGATGATATCTCTTCTTATCTGAACCTTGAGTGTGAAGATGAAGGGCGCCGTCGCAAGATGATGCCGAAGAAACGTCGATAAACGACGATCTTCAATTGGAAGTAGCAACCACCTCCGGCGCCGAGGTATATATATATACATATTGAGCGTCTGGTGATACAACTAACTGATTTGAATAAATGTGTGTACTAACGCGCGACTCTCTTTCTTATTTTAGCCCTCGGCCGGATCGTCGAAAAATCGAGTACGTCGTCGTCAAAGCGTGGCGCAACCAAGACGATGAAACCAAACGAAACATGCACAATCGAGGTTGTCGAGGAAGCAACCGGCAGGCCGCTGGAGCCCAGCAAGAACGCCACCAAGTTTATCAGCCAATGCGGAGCCGTTGTTAGAGACAACGTCTCGATCACCGTCCAGGAGTGGAATGAGCCAAAGAAGGCACGTCTTGGTTTCACTTTTGTCGATGAGAGAACAAAAAGATTGCTTCAACAAGCTTATAGAACATTTCGTTCTACCTCCGGAATACCGCAGAAAAGATGAGGCGGGTAACAAGATTCAGAAAACAAGAGGAGGTACAAGCTAGTCAAACAGTCGCTTTTCTAAGATGGCCGACGCATTCCGAAATACAAGCAAAAACTAGCCCATAACTTTGTCAAGCAGGGCAAGACTCCGGTTTTCGAAGGACAATATGAGAAACTGCAACATGATTGGCCAGAATTTGTGAAGCAAAAGAAATCGGAGCAGTTCCTTGAAATGTCGAAAAAAATAAGGAAAATGCGGCCAAGAAGGAGTACAATCATATTATGGGCCAGGAGGGTATCGCTTTGGCAGCCTAGGTGGGAGAAGATGGAGAACGAGCCGAGGACGCGAGGAATCGTCCAGGTACGGAGGGATGGGACCCAAGGGCCAAAAGCTGGTGGTACGGGCATGGGGGATCGCTGAACCCGGAGACAGGGAGTGTGTTTATCAGGGCAAAATAATTAAACCCACCCAAAAGCTTATTGAGGCAATGAGGGATGCTCAAGAGGGAGGATCAAGTTCAACAGAGAACGACGCCCTGACAAAAGCCCTCGGGAATCCCGAACACGGAGGACGTGTACGAGGCATGCCCGGGGACATTTCGTGGAAAGTAGGGTTCCCCGAACGATGACCCGTACGGTTACAGAAGCCGTAAGAGAAAGATGGATCGGGATGCAGATGTTGTGGCGAAGTTGGTAACGGAAATGGATGTGATGAAGAAAACCGTGAGTGTACTAGTAGCCGAAAGAGATGCAGCTCGGGCGCAGCATGAAGATCATCCAATGGATCTCGGAAGCCAGCAGAGAAGAAGCGTGGCTTCCACGGAGGCCTCACCGGCTGGTGCACCGACGATCGAAATTGCTGCACCGGAGCCTCACCGGTGGTCGAAATTACTGCACCGGAGCCTCCTCGCTACCCCGTGGACGATATAAAGGAGATGAAAGCATGTCATCTCTATTATCCTATCGGGAACATGTCCATGAAGGTAGCCATCGGCAGTGCTTTACCACCTGGAGCACTCCACCACAACAACCCCATTCCAGATGGCTATGCTCGTGTCACGGTGGAGGAGATAGTCCAAGGGTTTGAGGACCTGGACATTGACATTGCTACACCTGAAGGGGTGAAAAGACTTGGAGATGTCAAGCGCCGTCATTCTATGGCAGAAGAAATTTATCAAGTTTAGCGAGGCGCCAACAAGTCCACCCCCGTACGGTGGTGGTGGTGGCGGTGACGGTGGCTGGCGGTGGCGGTGGTGGCGGTGGCGGTGGTGGTGGTGGTGCTTCACCTAATACACCTCATTCACGCCCGACGCCGCCCTCCCTCGTCCTGGCGGTGATCGACACCGGTACCGCCCCAATCCACCTCCGGCAAAGAAGCAGAAGCAGTCGGGTTATTAACCCGGACCCTTACGTACCTAAGAAAACAAAGGTACCGGAGGTATCACTGAAGCCTCTCCCCACGAGGCCTTGGGAAAGTAGTGCCGAGGAAGTCGAGGCGGGCGCGCTGATTTAGAGAAATGGAAGGCGAGTCAAGAAGAAAATAGAGGGCGAGCCCAAGCCAGGTATTTCTGATGAGCAAAAGAAGTGGGCTAAGTCATTTTTGAACACACCGTCCCAAGCCGCGAAGAATCTCCCTGACGACTATGAGCGTGAACTTCGTAGGCAAGCACTCACGTTCAGGAGGGCGCAGGAGGAGGCGGAGAAGCAGGAGAAGCAAAAATTAGAAAGGGGGAAAGAAGTTGCCCAGCTCTGGGAACAAAGTAAACAATCGATCGCCCCGCTCATAGTGCAAGCCGCCGATCCGGATGACCCCGCAATCATAGCAGCTGCGGCAGCACATGGATTGACTGTAGCGAGTGCCACAGACAAGCGACCAACTTAGGTATCACTCTTCGTGCTGTTAGGCCTTGATGAGGCGCCAATGAAGGACGTAGTATTTACATATGTGGAGAATGAGCCTCTCGTCGAGCCCGCGCAGAAAAGGATCTACCTCGACAAATGAAAGGTCTGCTAATTTGGTACAAGGTTACATAAAACTTAAAAACGCCAAAGACTATATTTATGCGGAAGTTACCTGAGCATCACTTCAAACATTACTCTATAACAATTCAACGGAATGAATTGTTCCAGCTGTTCAATCTGCGCGAGCTCGACAAATCTATCATCAGTTGCTATGTTCTGTAAGTGATTTATTAATTTCTACCCCATCTCGTTCATTGCTGCACTATATATATATATATATTGTCCTAACTATCTTGTTGTGTACGCTATTATGCAGATTGAAGAAGCGGGAAATGCGAATAAGGCATCCATGATGTTGGGTTCATTGACCCACACATCGTTAATTCATATACGTTAGAACACTACCCCAAGGACGTGGAGGCAGACCTGTGGCGGTTTCTTATAAAACAGGAACTCAAAAGTGATATTCTATTTCCTTACCATTTTGGGTGAGTGTTTCTGCCTTGAGCACATTCTCTTTTGTTTACTCCATGCATGGTATGTGGCTAATCGATGAGTTATGCATGACTGTGCGTGTATCGTGTCCGCAGGTTCCACTGGATTCTGCTAGTAATTCAAATTCGAACTCTCGCCTCGTCCACGACTCTGAATATGGATTCGGCGCTTTGTCCGACATGAGAAAAATGATGCAAAAGTAATTATTTTCATTCATTTGCGCTCTATATCGATCGGCCTATTTCGTTCATCATTTCCTAATATCAAAAGTAATTATTAATAACTCTCTTGTTCATTTAATTTTCTTTGCCTCGTAGGGTTTGGAGACGGTTCGTAGATCAAAAGGTCGGTGAATTAAAAAAAGAGCTACATTTTAAAAGGGCAAAGACTGGGGATATTCAGCCACCGGGGACCAATCTATGTGGATACTATGTTTGTGAGAGGATCCGGAGATACACCAGAGCGGGAGCCGTCTGAGAACAACCTCAAGAGGATTAACTTCCGGGCGACGCTTAGTCCAGAAGCTCGCTTCCGACCACTTCAAGAGGAACTAGCTGGATGGTTGGCGAACCAAGTCATCGATCCTAGAGGAGAACACTATGTAGAGGACGTAGAACTTTATATGCACTATAAATTATGTATGGAAACTTGTTCAAAATTGTATATGTGGTCATCCGATATTGAATATATATTGTATATTCCTCTTGAATTCTTTTTGGTTCTAATGTCAAATTTGTTTGAAATTGTACATTCATATGCATGTATACCGTAGAATATGTGAAACTCCTTCAAAATTAAAATAAAACACAAAAGAAATAAAACAATACAACTTAAAAAGTAACCAGGTTAGGGGGGCTAAAACCCTAAACCCACGGCGGCCTTTAGTCGCGGTTGGCGAGAAGAACCGCGACTAAAGGTCCTCCGCCCGGCCGCCTCGCGCCCACGTGGACGGGCCTTTAGTCGCGGTTCGTGAACCGCGACTAAAGGGGGGACCTTTAGTCGCGACACAGGTCGCGGTTGCGCAACCGCGACTAATGGCGGTGCACCGCGACCGAAGGCCATTTTTCCACCAGTGGTCCGGTAGAAGCTAGACCTGCAAAGAAGAAGCCCGCCTGTAGAAGGATACGCGCCGCAGATCAGAGTCGTTGGCGATGTTGTCGGTGATGTCCCGGGCGATGACGGCGAAGACGGATCAGTGATGGAGACCGCGCGGCGAGACACCTCTGGCCGCACGTAGGCGTCCCGTGTGTGACGCGTGCGGCCGTGCCGCGCGGTTGATGAAAATGGCTGGTATAGATCGACGCCGTTGTCGGAGTAAGGCGCGTGATGACGACGGCGGTGGGCGACTCAATCCGATCTATGATCGGCAAAACCAAAAAAGAAAACGCCGATCGAGCGACCGGCGGAGCAAAAAGAAAACCAATCTACGGATTGAAAAAAAAAGACTCGAGGGCAGCGGATCAACGGATCGGCGGACGAACCCTCATACGGGTTGCGCAGCCCCGGAGTAGGCCATGGAGAGACCTCCCCGGGGGCGGCGCGGCGCGGAAGCTGTGCGGCGGCTAAGTCAGGAACTTGCGGCTGATACCATGTAGAATGATAGAGGGAGAGATATGCGGAATATGTTGGATGTTGTATTGCGCCTCATGGGCGAGTATATATAGAGTACAAGACTTAAAGGCTAAGAAGCTCTCCTAGAAATAAGGCAGGAGATGAATGATAAACCCTATACAAATCCCGTCACATCTAATACTACCTAATATATCTCTAACACCGCCGAAGGGCTTTGGATTAGATTTTGACTGCAACAACACAGATGATGAATCTATTGATCCACGGATTTTTTTCTACCTGAAAGTCTTTGTCATCGGAGCACAGAAATCAAGGAGAGGATTACCGAGATCTTCTCTGGTAAGTTCGTCGTTTCCGCGCGCGGTGTGTTAAGATGAGAGAAATTAGAGGGAAGTCTGTTGCATGCGTAGGAAGAGTAAACTCAGTTGCCTACGTAAAAGCATCTTCACTCGTCTCCCCGAACATGCCTCCAGCGTGCCATTTTTTCATCCGGATGGCGAAAAATGGCCCAGCCGCGTCCCCGGTTTTTCGTTTTTCGCCGGATTTGGGCTTACATCCATCCGGCGAGCCCACGCCAACCCCAGCCTACCGGAGAGCGCTCGGGGACTCCGGACGAAGCGAAAGCGCGTGAAACGCCGAGAAATCTCTCCTGCGCTTTCGTTTCGTCTTCGCCGCGGAGGTGGCCCCGACCGGTCAGCGACACGTGCATCGTCTTGCGCGCACGCATCGTCTTCCGCGCGCAGTAAAGGCTGCCGCCGGTCAGTTCGCCGCGGACGCGTCGCATTCCACGCGGCATTAATCGCCGGCGCCAGCCGCGCCTATATACGCCGCTCCGCTCGCCGCGACGCGTATCCCTGCTCCACTCTCCCTCCACTCTCCCGATGGCGTTCAACGACGAAGACGGCGCAGCCAACAACGGCTTCCCCCGCCGGTCGCTCCACGCGTGGGAGGGGCACCTCCTCCACCAGGCGGGGTACCCCTGCCCGCCGGACACCAGGCCTCCCGGCGGCGGGTGGCGGCTAAGTGCTGGCTGCGTGCCAATCCTGCCGCCGCCCCAGGGCCACGCCCTCGACGCCGCTATCGAGGAGGCTCGGATGGCGATGACGGAGGAAGAACGCGCCGACCCGCGTCACCACCCCGAGAACTACACGAGGTGGAATTCCTTCTTCCTCCGGCGGTGGGAGCGGGAGCTGGCGTCCTACGACGCCCGCCTCCGCCTCCGCGCAACAACGCCGCGGGTCGCCGCCGTTGGTGGAGCGCGCCGAATAGGACGCTCCACAACGTCCTCGAGCACATCGAGGGCGGCAACACCCCGTGCTCACGATGCCCCCTCCATCGAGGGCATCGGCCAGCTCGCCGGGGAAACAGCTGGCAGCCACGGTGCATGGCCGCCAGCTCGTCGTCTTCCGACACGGCGTCGAGGTCGCTCTCCAGGTCGGCGCCATCCTTGGCGCCTGTGGAAAAGGAGCCGCCTTCCCGCCGAGCAACCGCGCGCGCGGCGGCATCGTCATCCGCGAGCCCACGACGGCACAAGGACGGCTCCGCCCGAAGCGCGAACAGGCTCCGGCGGCGAAGCGCAAGCCGGCGAAGGTGAAGGTGGAGGAGGCCGAAAGCGCCGAGGACGCCGCCATCCTCGAGGCCGTCATCGCGAGGTCCCTCCAGGACCTTGTCCCCGCTGAGAACGCCATGCCGCTCGACCAGGCCTGCGCCCGGTCGAGGAGCAGTGGGAGAGGAGGAGGCGGAGCGGCAGCGAGGCTCCTCCAGACGTCGCTCGCTACCGCCGGCCCGCGACTCCTCCTTCCGGCGCCGCCGTCCCCGTCGTCGACCTCGAAGCCTCCGACGACGACCTGTACAAGCCTACGCCGTCCCCGCCTCGCACCAGTGGCCGGGAGACGCCGGCCAAGGCAGCAGCCAGGCGGCTTGCCGCCGCAGTCGACGACGACGGCTCCGACGACGATGGCGGCGACGGCGACATGGACGCACGGTGTTCTACCGCCATTTCGGCATGTAGAGCGCCGTGTTTTAATATTTACAGTTCTATTCCCCTAGCCGAATTCGAAATATAGTCGAATTCGGTCTATATGTATGAACTTCGCCCTCTATATAGTAAATATCATTAAATTTAGTCTAAATTCGACCGCCGTAGTTTGTCAAGTTTCCGTTTTTCAAATTTAGATCGCCGTCTTCGCCTGAGTTCGCGGCTGGGAAACTACTCCTCCCCACGCCATTTACGTCTAATCCGGACGTAAATTTCCCCGGATTTCGGCGTGGGGATGGCAAACGAGTGGAGATGCTCTAACGTACGGGAGATCGATCCTCATCATGGGCTAGCTAGGTCAAAATGAGGCTCAGAGGCTCCACGTGATAAGAGCAAGTCCAAGAGGCACCCTCAAGCCTCCCAATCCTAAATGTAGGGGAGAAAGAGGAAAAAAAAACCCTCCAACAGCCCCCCTACACATGCCCTAATAAATCTGCGTCTCCAAGCCTACATTGGGGTGATGGAAGCCTTCCCTATACAAGTAAAAATAAAGTTAATGCCTACTTAGGTAATTAATACTCTATTATTTGTGAAGTTAGGTTCCAAATATTGGTGAATGTGGTATAAGAGAGAGAGCATAGGGGAGCTGTTGGACATGGATAAAATTTAGGAGAAGAATCTTTATACGGAAAGCACCTACATGAAGATGTAGAGGGAGAAATATTAGAAAGCTGTTGAACTTGCTCTAATTAACCCACAGCCTCGCAACTACATTCTGTTCTAATCATGATCCGATTTGTACTGCTATCCGTACCGTAACAGTTTAGAGTTCTGGCTCGATTCACACATACGTGCATGTAGTACCAATTACCAAAAGTATGTCTACCGATATTAAAAACTGCTAGAGCAGGTGTGCCAAAAAGTATGTCTACCGATTTCAAAAACTGCGAACCTAAGTATAGAATTTCATAGGTGTGGTACTTCAGAGGTGTTTTACTATAGGGGATAATATGTGTCAGAAATGCACAATTGAAAAGTAAAAAAAGAAAAAGAAGAGTTCACTCCAACATTAAGAACACATGGATTACTCAATCAAAAGGTGAATTGTTTTTCAAGTACTAGACTGCTTACACGTAATGAGTTATTTTTTGTTATCTAAGAGAGTAAGAGACCATGCAAGTAATATAAAAAATGGTGTTTAAAATATAATAATTGATATTTTTAGGGGTTATTCTGCTATAGTCTTGCAATGAGATGGTCCTGACGTCCTGTAGAGAACCAACATGTGGTTGGATGGTTAGGAGGGCACTGACACCTCTAGCCTACTAGATTTTAAACTTTAGGTTTGACACTTTTGGTGTCTCATGGAGGCAAGATATTCTTCAGTGGAAGTCGATGTTCCCGTCGACAGCGAGACATATGTGGTGATTTCGTCAATCTCAAACCCCGCCGGATCAGTTTCTTGGGCCTAGTCTCTCGGATATACTCGTAGAGGTAGGGTGTGTGTGGGTTCATAGGGTGAGTGTATGTATGTATTTGTAAACGTTTGCGTCTGTATTATGTTTTACAAAAAAAAGATAGCCTAACTGCCCATGAGTGGTATATATGTTTCTTCCACACGAGGCGAGCCCTAACAATCGGCGCAACAATTTCCCATTGATTGATTTAAGTGCAGATAGGTAGGATCCAGGCTCAACTCACCCGCTGGGCCGGACAATCCCTTAGCGGAAACCCCATGTTGGGTTGAGTATGAGCTCGTTTGTACCTTGAAACAGTGGTGCGAAGAGGGAGAGGTGCACTAGTAGAAAAAGGGGCAATAGGCCCGGTCCATTTGGGCCTTCAGTTCCGGTTCCCAAACCGGGACCAATTGGGCGGGACTAAACCCTTTAGTCCCGGTTTAAAGTTGAACCGGGCCTAAAGGCCTCGACACGTGGTGCGGCCAGGGAGCTCGCGGTGGAAGGCCTTTGGTCCCGGTTCGTGGTACGAACCGGGCCAGGTTTCTCCGCGCGAGAATTGCTATTTCTCCGCGCGCACGGTTTAGGCTGTACGTGCCTCGCGCAGAGAACAGGCGTTTCGCGGGCAGAGTTTCAGCAATGCATATATATCATTCAAGAAACCACAAAAAATCGTCATGAATATATATAGACATCGTCAACAGTACACGACATCGTCAACAGTACACGTAATGCATGCATATTTACAATACAACATCTCCTCGACGAATATCCTCCGCCGTCACGATCTGCCGATAGTGCTCTCCACCCGAGGTAAGGGCCTCGGTAATAAAGAATCCCGCGATTTCCTCTTGAATTGCTTTTATTTGATCCTCCGTTATGAGAGTGTCCCGCAGACGTATCATCTATATTTAAAAAGGGAGATCAATATATGAATGGAACTCAATACAATAGATGGTACTAATTAAGATTAATTGTGAAATTTTGTTATCGTACACGAGTGTGGTGTATACGGGCATACCCACCCTTGGGACAGGCCATGTCACGCATGAAGGTGCAGACGTAGTATCCACATAAGTTATTCCCTTGTTCCTGCCTCATACACTTTACGAAAAAATAGTTCGATCAAACTAATAATCAAGCATCGTATTGAAAGTAAATATCATATATAAAGTTTCACGGACATAGCTATATATATAGTACTACTTACAGGGTAATCTTCAAATGTAAGCTCCGGTTTCCATTTACCCGGAACAGTATTGATGAACCGTTTCCAAGCCCTGCCCGGCAAAAAATAATGAGTAAATGAGTAATTGATTAGTTGATGATATCTTCGAATTAGAACAGATGAAGATGCCAATACGAAATTGATTGAAACTACCTCTGGAGGATGGCAGCCATGTCCGCCCATTCTGCATATTCTTTACGTTTCGAGTCCATGACTTTTACGACTCCAAGGCGAAGATCAATGATTAGGAGAATAAAGTGGAATCTGCACAAGCATAGCTCAATGATTACGAGAATAAAGTGGAAGGTGCACAAGCATAATGTATGTTATATATAACACTCACTTGAAGTTGTAGGGAAAGAATATATCCTCTTTGTCGCTTGCTTCTCTAAAAACATTACGATGTCGTCCTCTGTGTCCTTGGCGAAGTCGAACCGTAACTTCATGAACTGTGTTTGGGTCTATGAACCCCAGCGGTAGGAGCTTGCCTCTTTTGTATTCCAGCTTCTTCATTCTGCATAATTAAATGTATAGCGTACACAAAGAATATAATGAGGATAATTGTTAGTGCAAATGAATGAGCTACAAACTTAATTACACAAATAAATCACTTACAGGCAGTAGCAACTGATGACAGCTTTGTCGAGGGCGTCTTGATTGAATAACTGAAACAGTTCTTCTAACTCAAGGTTTATCTCGTCTTTCCCCCGGAAGTAATGCTCATCTCTAAGATACACCGTGAGGTAGGCATCACCTCTTCGACAGGCTTTCAGGTACCATTCATGCAACCTTCGCATCTGAGTCCCTAGACGCGCGAGCTCGCCAGGTTTGACGAGATCAGATCCGTATCTATACTTGTTTACCACTTGAGCCGTTGGATAGTAATCTTCGTACTCAACTGATGCTCCCTGAGCTCTAGCCGCCCGTTCGATCATCGATGCCGTCTCTGGATCATGATATGGCTCCACGATGAAGTGGGGTGCGGCCTGAATGTCCTGCTGTCCAAGCTGGGCGACTTTTTTGCTTCTTTGCTCGCTCTAGAGGACTGTCCAAGAGAGCGGTCATAATCAGCTCTCAGCTCAGGTCTCTTCATTCTCGTCTCGGCAAAGTGCTTCACTATCTGCGGTGGAATAAACATCTTCTTCGGCGCAAGAAACACCTTTTGCTCTTCAGTCTGCTCATGTGGTAACAACTCTGGAGTCTGTGCCCTCATTGGAGTTGATGATCTCTTCGGAGCTGTAGGAGGTGCCGCGGACCGCTTCCTCTTTTGCTTAGGTGGAGGCGGCGGAGTCTCCCGACGAGGAGGAGGAGGCGGCGGAGTATTTTCACGCGGAGCAGACTGGTCATGGATAGGGGAATCATCATCGCGCAGAGGAGAATCATCACGCGGAGGAGACTGCAGGTGGCGGAGGAGGCGGAGGTGGCCTGCTGGTTGGCTTCTCACCTGGAAACACAATGTTCTCCTTCCGCCATTGCACGGTGGTTCTACGGGCTTCTCCCAGTTCTTTGATTTCCCCATCTTCACCTGCAGGGTGCTCAAGCACCAACCCCTCATAATCTCTCAACACTTCATCCACCATCACAACAACAAAGTCGTCTTGGACCGGACGGCAATGGTAAGACCTTGTAGGTAAGAGGATGCCGACCGCCGCCTTGAAGGATAGGTTGAAAACTTTAACATGCAGCTCACAAGGACGGCTCTCAGTGAGATCATCCACGGGGGTAGCGAGGAGGCTCGACCACGGTCATCATCATCATTATCCACCCGCTGAGAGGAAGCCACGCTGCTTTTCCGGTGTGGTTGAGATTGCAGCGGGAGGGCATTGAGCAATGCGGATCTACACCCGAGCCATCCGAGATGTAAGTACTTGGGTTACCATGGTTAATTGGGCTTTCATGGTGCTCATACCCTCCTCTAAGCCAGGCGGTCTGTTTCCCTTGCCTTCCTCCTCTCATGGCTTTTATCGGAAAATCTCTTCCTCTCCGCAGGCTACTTACTTAACGGAGCCTTCGTGCCTCGTGTTCGTCCGGCGTGTTCTTTGTTCCCAAGGGCGCGTGTCAGCTCATCGTTCTCTTTCGGGCTGGAACAACCCCGCCTCCACGTCCCTATGTGCTCTTTCCAGGGCATCAATGGGAACCTTCGATGAGCTTTTATGCACTTCCTGTTTCTGGATCCAACGTTCCCCAATCCCGTAGAACCACTCCTTGCACCGTTCGATCCAACCGTGTGTCCCTAATCTGATCCCTTTCGTCCCCCGCTGCCCGCCACTTAGGACGGTTAGCCCCGTATCCACCGGACCCAGAATTTGGTGATATAGCTTCAACGCAGCATTTGCCTTATTTATTTCCGACCTTCTCTTAAATTCTTCGACTCCGTGTACTTCACGAATTCTTCCCAGTGATTTTTTACCTTCTCACCGTCGGAGTCTTCTTTATCTTGATAAGGCGGCGCAATCTTTTCTTGTGGTGCTTGAATAGTTCGGCCATCTTCTTCTTGCCAAACTCGCGGAGGGCCTGCTCCATCTTGGCCTTTTCAGCGTCACCCCCCTCTTCGGGTACTATGTTGAAATGTGACATGAGCTTGTTCATAATGCTGTTTTTGGCTACATCATCGATATAAAGACCTTGAGCTTCTTCCTCTGCAGACAGCACTAGTCCCTTCGGCTTGTGCCATTCTCGAACGGTGATCGGGACGTGGTCCCTAACAAGCACTCCGCATTGAGCTATAAATGCCTTTGCACCTTTCTCTGAGCAATCGGTTTACCATCCTTTTCGATGTGGGTGATGTCGTGCCTAACACCGTCATCCAACTTTTTGGGCCGCTTCCTCGACTTTACAGAAGAAGTGCTCGATCCGGGAGGGCTAAAAAGAAATAATTCATAGTCGGTACAATTTAATTAGTTAATGCATCTAGTCGATCAACAGCGGCTTAATTAATTTATATACCTCGGTGATAACTACAGTTCGGGAGCCATTATGATGATCTTGTTCCTCACCGGCGCCACTAGGATCTTCTTCCTCAATATTCTCCGCTCCCTCACCGGAGTCATTCAAATAAGTTGCGGTGACATCGTCACCGCCATCATCTGGAATAACGTCGTCGTCGCGATCATCCAGAGTACTATGAGTTCCTCCATGAAATTTTCTTGAATTTCATCTCTGTCCATGCTTTCTACAACGACCTGCAAGCTATATAGGAACCATCATATGATCAAATTAAGGATAATGCAGAAAACTGAAAATGGAGTTACATATGTAGTTCTTAACTAAGGATCGATAATATAGTGCTGAAAGCAGATAGTGCAGTTACATGCATACATAGATCGGGTTCATGTTTATTTAACCCTAATACATATCAATCACCACTACAACCACTCAACCGCGCAGACCGGGTCCTAGAGGGCGCCGACCGGGTCCTGAGCCGCGCTGGGTGTACCCCCAAAGCCACGGAACAACAACGGGAGCATAGCTAACATGAGATCCCCGCATAACGCTCCATCCGGTCCTATACATGTTGTCTAACGCGTACATATAACGGCGAACGTGCTGGTCCTCCGCTTCAATGCGCTGAGCTACCTCCTCGGCGGGCCGGCTCCTCTGAAACGACCGTGGCCCATAAGACCTCCACCAAAGAATATCCGGGTCGACAACGGGACCCGGATTCCGCACCAAGGTGCACGACCCGGAAGCTAAGACCTCCCAGTGCCACCCCGGCGAGCCGGTCCCGGACCTCCCCATCTGCTCCATCTCCTCTAGAAGAGTCGGACCACGCGCGGCGGCTGTCGCGCATCGTAGCTACGAAAACAAATCATATATATATGTACCAACGTTAACATAAATTAAAAATAACTTCACTATATGTTAGTCGCCGGCACTACCATTTGGGGGGTCGACACTACATACTCTATTTTGGGGCGCCGCACTACCGTAAGGGGCACCGCACAACATCCTCTATTTGGGGGCGCTAGCAAGAGCGTCGGCACACCACGTAAGGGGGCGCCGCACAACATCCTCTATTTGGGGGCGCGGGCAAGCGCCGCACTACCGCGTAAGGGGGCGCCGCGTACATCCTCTATTTGGGGCGGCAAGAGCGCCGGCACTACCGCGTAAGGGGGCACCGGCGTACATCTCTATTTGGGGGCGCCGCGTACATCTCTATTTGGGGCGCCGGCGTTTTTGCGTGCTAACTATTTTACACTAACACACTAACTAATTTTCTAACTATTGTTTTAACTAAAGTTCTAACTATTTTTCACTAACACACTAACTAAATATTTTACTAACTAATTTTACTAATTAATTTTCTAACTATTGTTTTAACTAAATTTTCTAACTTAACAAACTAATCTAATTTTTCTAACTTAACAAACTAATCTAATTTTTCTAACTTAACAAACTAATCTAATTTTTCTAACTTAACAAACTAATCTAATTTTTCTAACTTAACAAACTAATCTAAAAAAAAGACTAAAAAAGAAAAAAAAGGAGAAGTGGCCGGTGGGGCGGCGGCTCTTACCGGAGGAGGAGGCGCGGCGACGAGGAGGCGGCGACGGCGGCGGATGCCGGCGGAGAGGAGGCGGCGGAGACGGCGGCGGTTGCGCGCGGTGGAGACGGCGGCGGTTGCGCGCGGTGGAGACACGGCGGCGGTTGCCGAGAGGAGGGGCGAGACGGCCGCGCGTGCGCCCGAGGAGGAGGCGGCGGCGGCGCGGCGGTTGCGTGCTGGCGGGCAGACGGCGAGTTCAGCAAGGGCGCGTCGGTTGCTCTCGCGGATTGATCTCTCGGAGACGAAGGAATATACCCCTTTGGTCCCGTGTTAAAACGGGACCAAAGGTTTCTGTTATAAACCCGGACTAAAGGTCTTTTATCGCGCGCGCGCAAAGACCTTTAGTCCCGGTTGTAATACAAACTGGTCCAAAGGCCACTTTTTAAAAAGTTTCATTCCCGCTTATTTTAAATGAAAAAGCCACCGCACGCGACACGTGTCCACCGCCACCGCCATGCATGTACAGTGCACCGTCGCCACCGCCGTATCGCACCGTCGCCACCGCCACCGCCACCACCGTCACCGCCATGTACGGGCCACCGCTGTACTGCCCACCACCGCCACCGCCGCACCACCGTCACCGCCATGTACGCCACCGCCGTGTACGCCCACCACCGCCACCGCCATGTACAGGCCACCGCCGCACCGTGTATCCACCCGCCACCGCATCGCACGTCGCCACCGCTCGCCACCACCGTCACCGCCATGTACGGGCCACCGCTGTACTGCCCACCACCGCCACCGCCGCCCAGGCCGCCACCGCCTCCGCCGGCCACCACCGCCATCGCCATGCACGGCCACCGCCGTGTGCCACCACCGCCACCGCCATGTACGGCCACCACCGCCACCGCCACACGTGTCCCTTCCCCGTGCGTGTCGCCGCCGCTTCCACGTGCCTCGCCCGCCGCCACCGCCGTGTGACGTGTAGATCCCGCTTCCACGTGCCACGCCCGCCGCTTCCCCGCGCCACTCGCCGCCGCTTCCACGTGCCACGCCCGCCGCTTCCCGCGCCACTGTCGCCAAACTTGCCGCGTCGCTGAGCTATAAAGCGCCGCGTGCGCAACCACACGTCGCCGTCGCCTCCGTTCATTCGTCGCCGGGATGCCGCCGCGCGTCGCGCTCGTCCGCTCCGTGGCGTCCGAGCGGTCCGAACGGTAGGTTCTACGCGAGATGCGCGCCGTGGCTTCCGGCTCACCCTCGGCACGTACACCCGAGCCGGCGGCGCGCGCACGACGCGCCGCGCATGGCGATTTCGGCGGCCACGGTGCGACATGAACTTCCCACGTCGAATCGCTAGAGGAAGGCGGAGTTCCTCGCGCCGACGCCGTGCCTCGTCGACGACGAGGACCGTCGCCGCCACCGCCAGTGCAGCGCCGATCGCAATCGCCGAGCACGACGAGGAGTTGATGCGCCGTGGAGGGCGTTCCCCAACGACGTCGACAACACCGCCGTGTTCTTCGCTGACCTCCGGGCACAACGCAGGTCCAACAGGGCCACCGTCGGGCCGTCGCCGTGTTCGAGCTCGACAACCCGAATACAACTTGGGCCGACAACGACCCTCGGTGGGACGACATTTGGACCGAGACAACCTCCGACGACGAGTAGATCGACTAGACTAGTTGTTTATCTATTTTAATTGTATTTTCAATAAAGTCGTTGTGGCAGACGCTGATGATGAGAAAAGTTTCCCGCCAGATTACATGTGGAATTAAAGTACAGAGCTCAACTGAAAATTAATTAAGATACATGGCCAGATAGTACTCGTGCCTAGCCCTATAGTACTCGTGCCTAGCTCAACTGAAAATTAATTAAGATACATGGCCAGATTCGACTGTTCGAGTCATTCAGTCATACTCGTGCCTAGCCCTAGTACTCGCCCACCATCGTCATAGTCGCGTCATCATCGTCGCTGGCGGTAGTCAAACCTCGGGGAGAGCACGCGTGGGCGGGACGAGGGTAGCGCGGCGGGGGCCACGGTGGGCCATGATGCCCTGGAGAGTCCGGTCGCGCCACCACAGCCGACGGCCGGCCTCGTTGAAGTTCGAAGGAGGCGGGCCTCCTCGTGCCTGCGAGCGCCCTCTCACGCCGATTGATGAAGAAGCTTTCCCAAGTCGGGCTGTAGTCGGGATGCCACCGGGATTCCTCCGCTGCTCGGCGTGAGCTCGAAGTAGTAGTGGTTCGTGATGGCCATCTCGCGCGCCACACCTAGAGGGACAGGAGGGACCGGTACGCCTCCGACGCTCAGCAACCAGCCGGTAGGGACGCGGTAGCCCGGCGGGGGGTAGTTCGACGCGCGCAGCGCCTCCGCCTCCCGGAGGGTTAGAGATACGATGGAAGCCATGTGACCCGGTGATGAGGTTTGCAGATATGAGTCTAGATGTGATATGTAAATGGAGGCCAAGCCAACATATATATAGTGAAAAAATGGCGGGAGGACGGAGGCGGGAAGGGAAAGCGCGGGAAGAAAAATAGGCGGGAACGCAGGCCAAAACTGTCGGTGGGATAACCTTTAGTCCCGGTGGGTACAACCGGGACTAAAGATCCTTTTTTGTGTCATCTAACAAAGCTGTCGGTGGGATAAGGACGTGTGGGTAACCTTTAGTCCCGGCTGGTGGGTACAACCGGGACTAAAGATGTCGGCAGGATAAGAACGCATGGGTGGACGCACTGCTCGATGAGATAAAGCATGTAGCGCACGACACGACGCCCTGTCGAAGGAACAAGACAAAGTAGAAGAGGTGCCGTGCCTATAAAAGGAGCATCGATACGCCTTGCCAAGCAGATCAACAAGCCAAGCAGAGTTGGGGAAAGGGTTGGGAAATCTCCGGCGCATCTCCACTTTTAATATCTTATATACAGTTACATGATTACACAAAAATAAATGGGAAATTGATTGCCATGTTGAGATACTCATTTGTGCCATGAGAACATTCTTCAATTAACTTGATGATGGAGCATCTTCATCATTTAATTAATCTTCTTCGGCCGTAACCATGGAGCATCTTCATCATTTAACTTGATGCTTGGATCAATGTTCACTCAAGGGTGGAATTTCATCAAACTGATTATAATCTTCGACATGTCTGTCTTGTCCTCCACTCCCACGATGTTTCTTTTTCCAAAGAACTATGTGGCGCTTTGGCTCATCGTTTGATGTATTTGTTTCCTTATGTTTCCTTTTTCTTGGTTTGGTAGACATATCCTTCACATAGAAAACCTGGGCCACATCCTTGGCTAGGACGAATGGTTCGTCTCTATACCCAAGATTGTTGAGATCCACTGTTGTCATTCCATACAACTTGTCTACCCGAACCCCGCCTCCTGTTTTGTTGACCCATTTGCACCTAAACAAAGGGACCTTAAAAGAAGGTCCATAGTCAAGTTCCCATATATCCTCTATGTAACCATAATATGTGTCATTTGGGCCTTCATTCATTATTGCATCAAACCGGACACCACTGTTTTGGTTGTTGCTCTTTTTATCTTGGGCGATAGTGTAAAATGTATTCCCATTTATCTCGTACCCTTGGAAAGTCACTACAGTCGAAGATGGTGTCTGGGCCAGCAAGTACAACTGATCTTCAATATCTTTGTTATTCAGGAGATGTTTTTGCCAACCGCCGAAAGTCGACATGTGTTCACGTCTAATCCAATCGTTCGACTGCCCCGGGTTCTGGGAGCGTAGAAAGTTCTTGTGGTCACCGATATACGGAGCCACCAAGGTGGAACTTTGTAGAACTGTGTAGTGTGCTTGAGTCAAAGAAATCCCGTCCCTACATATCATTGATTTCCTTCCTAGCGTGCCTTTTCCACTTAGTCTCCCTTCATGCGGCGATTCAGGAACACCAATCGGCTTAAGGTCAGGAATAAAGTCAACACAGAATTCAATGACCTCCTCTGTTCCATAGCCCTTGGAGATGCTTCCTTCTGGCCTAGCACGGTTATGAACATATTTCTTTAAGACTCCCATGAACCTCTCGAAGGGGAACATATTGTGTAGAAACACAGGACCGAGAATGCAAATCTCATCGACCAGGTGAACGAGGAGATGTGTCATAATATTGAAGAAGGATGGTGGGAACACCAGCTCAAAACTAACGAGACATTGGACCACATCATTCTGCAACCTCGGTAGAATTTCTGGATTTATTACCTTCTGAGAAATTGCATTGAGGAATGCACATAGCTTCACAATGGGCAATCGAACATTTTCCGGTAGAAGCCCTCTCAATGCAATCGGAAGCAACTGTGTCATTATCACGTGACAGTCATGAGACTTCAGGTTCTGGAATGTTTTCTTCTCCATATTTATTATTCCCTTTATATTGGAGGAGAAGCGACGGGACCTTGATACTGCTCAGACATTCAAAAAATATTTCCTTCTCTGCTTTTGTAAGAGCGTAGCTGGAGTAATGACGTCCTTTAACTCTCTCATGCAGTTTTTGGGGTCTTTCCTACGTTGCTGGTCCTCCCGTGCTTCGGTGTATCTTTTGTCTTCCCGTACACGCCTAGCAGGTTCACGCAAAGATTCTTCGTCACGTGCATCACATCGATTGAAGAGCGGACCTCTAAGACTTCCCAATAGGGTAGATCCCAAAATATAGATTTCTTCTTACACATGGGCGCGTGTCCGGCATCGTCATTCGGAACAGACCGTCCGCCAGGACCCTTTCCAAATATTACATCTAGATCCTTGACCATACCAAATATATCAACACCATCACGATGGAGAGGCTTCCTCCGGTGATCAGCCTCACCGTTGTAATGCTTGCCTTTCTTTCTTACGGGATGGGTAAGCCTAAGAAATCGACGATGCCCCGGTACACGACCTTCTTACATTTTTCCAAATAATCACCTTCGAGCTCATGTAAACAGTGTGCATGCATTGTATCCCTTGTTTGACTGTCCTGAAATGTTACCAAGAGCAGGCCAGTCATTGATGGTTACGAAAAGCAGCGCTCTTAGGTCAAATTTCTCCTGCTTGTGCTCGTCCCACACACGTACACCTGCTAGAGACCACAGTTGTAGAAGTTCTTCAACTAATGGCATCAGGTACACATCAATGTCGTTCCCGGTTGCTTCGG
This sequence comes from Lolium multiflorum, assembly GCA_030979885.1. Taxonomy (NCBI): domain Eukaryota; kingdom Viridiplantae; phylum Streptophyta; class Magnoliopsida; order Poales; family Poaceae; genus Lolium; species Lolium multiflorum. The sequence continues at coordinate 346,882,340 of CM061749.1, forward strand.
GCCTTGTATGAGCACTGGCATCATAATGAACTTCCGCTTCATGCACAACCAAGGAGGAAGGTTATATATACAAAGAGTCACAGGCCAGGTGCTATGGCTGCAGCTCTGCTCTCCAAAAGGATTCATGCCATCTGTACTTAGACCAAACCGTAAGTTCCTTGCATCCTGTGCAAAGTTTGGGAACTCTCTATCGATTTTTCTCCATTGGGAGCCATCAGCAGGGTGCCTCAACACGTCTTTCTTACGGTCTTCTTTGTGCCATCGCAACAACCTAGCATGCTCTTTATTTCTGAACAAGCGTTTCAGCCGTGGTATTATATGAGCATACCACATAACTTTGGCAGAACCCTCTTCCTGGGCGCTCGCCCTCAACATCACCAGGTCATCTCGTCTGATCTTATACCGCAATGCAGTGCACACCGGACATGCATCCAAATTCTCGTACTCATCGCGGTAGGATGCAGTCATTAATGCATGCATGTATCTTTTGCACATCTAATCCTAGAGGGCAGACAATCTTCTTCGCTTCGTACGTACGGCGGGCAATTCGTTACCCCTTGGAAGCTTCCTCTTAATTATTGTCAGCAACTTTCCAAATCCTGAGTCAGTGACACCGTTCTCTGCCTTCCATTGCAACAATTCCAGTGTGCTGCCTAGCTTTTTATGACCATCTTCGCAAGTTGGGTATAACAATTTGTTGTGATCTTCTATCATCTTGTCGAAGGCCAACCTTTCCTTTTCAGTTTCACATTCTCTCCTTGCATCAGCAATGGCCCGGCCAAGATCATCATCAGCAGGCTCATCTGGTGCCTCTTGATCTTCTACTTCATTGTATTCATTGCCTTCTGCAGTATCATCGTATTCAGGGAAATTGGGATAACCGTCATCATCCTCTTCCTCTTCGTCATTGTCTTCCATCATAACCCCTCTTTCTCCGTGCTTGGTCCAACAATAGTAACTGGGCATGAAACCGGATAGAAGGTGGCTGTGAATGAGACTCGAGTGAGCGTAATTTACGGTATTCTTGCAGTCCACACATGGACAATACATGAAGTCACCATGTTTGTTTGCCTCCGCCACGGCCATAAAATTATCCAGGCCCGCACTGAACTCGTCAAACCGTCGGTCAATGTACATCCATTGCTGATTCATCATGATATAATTAAGCTGATCAAAACCATTACAGAACATCACGATGTATATATACACATGCATTTTATCAATTGTAGATGAAAAGGATAAAGTTGTTAACCTCGATGAAGAAGAAAAAGCAAGTTAAGTGTGGCTTGATTTGTGTAAACTCAAGTGGCAAATCCTCTTAAGCATTTCATCGAACACCTCTTGTGCATGTGAAGAAGAGAGGAGAGCAATACACCCTCTTGTGAAGAAAGTGAAAAAATGGCCAAGTGTGGCTCACACTTGGGCAGGGCAAGGTTATATAGCCAGATGGGACCCGGTTTGTATTACAAACCGGGACTAAAGGGTTCCCCACGACACGGCCTGCCGCGCCTGGACCTTTTAGTCCCGGTTTGTACTACAAACCGGGACCAAAGGCCACTACCGACAAGCTCCACGGGTGGGGTCGTCCGGGGGAACGAACCGGGACCAATGCCCCCATTGGACCCGGTTTGGTTCAGCACTGGGACATTTGCTTGGGACCAAAGGCCTCTTCTCCACTAGTGGTGCCGATGCAGTCCGCGGTTGTCGGAGTAGACGAAGTAGTCGGGGACGAGACGATGATGCTGGCGACGAGGTCATGGTTGACGGAGACGTAGAAGGCGGCGATACCAGCGGCGGCCAGTAGTGGCCATGTTGGATGCCTAGACTGTAGAGGTGGTCGGCGAGGCACGACGAAGTGGTCATGCAGTTACTTGTGGAGGTGCGGCGGCGACTCGAAGTAGGCGAGGAAGAACCCGACGACTTGACGTAGACCTTGCGCACGGTGGCGACTGTGTTGATGGGGCGGCGCGGTAGTAGGAACGTCGGTGCGCGGGGCGAAGTGCGTGCGGCGACGCCGAGGGGGGCGTAGCTGCAGGCGAGTCGATGCAGCGGCGGGAGGGCAACGACGCGTCGGAAGCCCGTAGCATGGACCAAAGGCGGCGGTGCTGCAGCCCGAAGGGGCAGCGTAACGGCAACCCGATGCTCGATCGATGGTAGGCGCGTGCTCGGGGACGTGCTTGGCGTAGACGTGTGCGGGGTCGGTTGATCAGACCGACGGTGGCGCTGTACGCGCCATGGCGTGGACGACGTGCCGCAGATTGGAGTCATTGGCGACATTGTCGGTGATGTCCCGGCGATGACGGCGAAGACGGACCAGCGATGAAGACCGCGCGGACAGCCTGCTGCCGCACGTAGCGTCCCGTGTGTGACGCGTGCGGCCGTGCCGCGCGGTTGATGAAGATGGCCTGCGCAGCGCGAGGTTGGAGTAGAGGCGCGTGAGGACGACGGCGGTGGCGACTCAAATCCGATCGATGATCGCAAAACTAAAAAACGCCGCGAGCGACCGGCGACGCAAAAAGAAAACCAATCTACGGATTGAAAAAAGACTCGAGGCGGATCAACGGATCGGCGACGAACCTCATGGCGCGCCCCCGGAGTAGGCCATGGAGATTGACCTCCCCGGGCGGCGCGGAGGCGCAGCGGCGGCTAGGTCAAGATCAGCGCCGCTCTGATACCATGTAGAAGGATAGAGAGGGAGAGAGATGGAATGTTGGATGATATTGAGCCTCATGAAGATATATAGATGGTATCATCTTGCAAGAGAAGACACGAGATCTATCTCTATCCTAGACTACCTAAACCGTACTTATAATCTAACAGGAGAGAACTTCATATCAATCGCCAGCTTGCCATGCAGCTGAAAAGGGACTGCCGCAAGCACACATGCTCGCTTCCAATATCGATGTGGTAGACTGCGGTAACCCTCGGAGCGCCATTTTCGTTCATGCCAACGTCAAACTTGTACAGATCACGGTGGGCAAGGCCGTAGAGCTTTTTGTTGCAAATGGCGATGTCCATGATCTACCCGTACGCGCTTCTATCCAATCCTGTTGTTGTCCACCCGCCGTCTGGCCAGCCGATCTTGCAGAGCGCTACGGCGGACCTTGAAAACTTGGTTAGCGCGGCAAGCACATAGTGGTTTTGAAGAAGGGTCCTCCGAGAAGACGACTTTTACAACGGGGGTATGATCCTGACTTGCGATACGACCGGCGAGTCTAGGCCGTTTACATCCAATAATAGTGCTTTGTTTGACAGAGAGCGGCACTCTGGCTGGCGCTAGAGAAGACATTCACGATGAGGAGCCGAACACCCGCTGCGGCGGCCACCCAGCCACCGTCGTGAGCTCCGACGAGCCTTCTTCCCGATGGGTAACCCGGCAGTGGAACATGTAGGGCCCTGCCGTCCTCGAGGCTGTACGCCAGCGCCTTGGCATCCCCCGGTCAAAGGGTGAAGTAGCGGGAGAGCAGGCAGCGTCGGGTGCCATGACGCAACGGTGCGCCATGACGAGCAGACGGAGGTGAAGCAGGCGCGGTCGTACGACGAGAAGCAGAACCTGCCGTAGACCATGTTGAGGATGTCCTCTGTTAGGTCGGACCAGCCCCGTCGGGCAGGGCTAGCGGGGCTGCATGCCGCCGGCCATTGTTCCTGGATCGTTATTGCGAGACGGTGGATCTGCTCGTGCGTTGCGACGTTTGGCAGGATAGCGAACGTGTCGTGCCTTTGCATAGGGCAGCAACAACGCACCAAGTAAACCTGGACGGGCAGTAATCTTCAGTTTCAGTTCTGATGATATATTTGCCTTTGCTCTCAACAGAGTCTGATTGATCCATGACTACGACCGACTTCACATTAATTGGAGAAGTTCAGAGAGAGAACGCGGCAATGAGGAAGGATATGTAACAGGCACACAAGAGGTTTATTTGGATCTTTAAACTTTTGGAAAACCAACATGGCAGATTATTAATACTAGGTTTATTTGGATCTTTAAACTTTTGGAAAACCAACATGGCAGATTATTAATACTACATGTCCCTACAGATAGCTTTCGACTGCCCGGTCAAACTGAAAATCCAGGAAAGGAGTCTCTGTGTTCATAAAAGGCAGTTAACGCCAAGACAAAAGATGGGCACATATAATGCATGCTACGTATCTTTAGGAGAGAGAGAGCCATCTTAGAAGAGCACTAAGCTCCCAGTGTTTTGACGCTCTGGGGTTGATCGAGGGCCCACCACAGTCTTTTGGAGCTACCGCCGACGTAATGTTCCGCGTGCAGCACTTCCTTGGAGACGCGTGGACAGGCCCAACACAGTCTTGAGGTCGGTTTGCTTCTGTCTTTGACCTTCGTCCCGTCTCTCTCCATGTGCTTCTTGGCCCGGCGGCGGTTTCCATGAGACCTGGTGGCGATCGATCTCATCTTCCGCATCTGGCTTTCTGTTCATGGTGACCGATGCCGCATCGACGAGGCAGGCCGGCCATCGGCGCCGTTCGTGGACATAGTGCCGCTCGACCTCTCCCCCCGTGTCTGGATTTCTGTTCAATAGCACGTCGATGAGGCACGCCGCTGCTACGGACGCTGTTTGTGGACCTGGTGGTGTGCTAGACCGCTCCCACCCGCATCTGGTCGCGGTTCCGTGAGGGAGTACGCAAGTTCGTTCGCACGGCTACCTGCTCCAAGTCATGGTATGTCCGGTGGTACTCATTCTCACTCCCCTGTTGTGAACCTGATATCCTAGGTGCGTATGCACCAAGCGCTATTACCACCTTCGACCATGTCTTTCCCCAGTTTAGTAAAGCATGTCTCCGAAGTGCACACCAAGTATTTGTAAGAATGCCTGTTGATAAATGTTGCACACCGTAAACTACAGGGTACACGGAGAGTACTGGAATCTCGCACCCTACGAGTGAGCTCTTGGTGGGTTTCCGTGACAGTTGCCCTTCCCTGTCCAGTTCGCCCGAGATCAACCATGGGCGACAGGGTGTTGAAGTCCCCATGGGGTTTCTGCCCTCCATTTTTGTCAGGAGTTCCTCATGCTATCTTCCCTCCTACAGTAGAATGAGTACCTAAAACTTATCATCGTTTCTCCAGGTGACTTTCATTAGACGAGTTTATTGGGTGGATGGACCAGAGACACAACACTTCATGCGTCCGAAAAGTTTACCAATACTCTCTCTCAAAAAAATGTTTACCTGTTCCAAAATGAGTCTGGTAAGAGGTTCCCCTTTTGTACTTTGAAGTTACATAGTTGCAACTGTTTCTACTTTATTGATTTCCGTTCATTGAGTAATTTATTAGACAACTCGATTTAAAATTTTATCTATATGGCTTGATTGTAACTGACTTTGGATGCTGTGGAGGCCAAAGAAAAAACTATATATGAAGTATATTGTTGATGATGAATCAACAGTAGGTTAATATTCTACCGGTAATTTTACATTTAGCTGTCTCTCTTGAACTTGTGTAAATTCCCAGGCTACTAATTATTTTAATGAAAGCATATATCTACCTCAGGTGTGTGAGGTGTGTGAGTTACTGAGTGATCCTATCCTAAAAATGAAATCTTCTAGATTTTGCTATCAAATGCTGGAGCCCAGCCCAGGTGGTATTTTGGTATGGATGTCTAGGAGACTAGAGAAGGTCTTCATACAAATTGTGATGTTAAGTATGCTATTGTATTACCAGCTTTAAATGCCATTTTAATACCCTATTTAAAATACACTTAGTCATATTTTCAGTTACGAAGTAAATATTTAGAATATTAGTTGTTCTCTGCGCCAAATTATGTGCACCTTTTCTCCACAATTCGCTTCCTTTTTATAATTGTAGGTCTATCCCGTGTAGTTTAGTATTTCTGTAAGCCACCATGATTTAATAGAACCACACCGATAAGTATTAGATGCTCATATTGCATTATGATTGTCAAGTTATGGTATATTTGCATGATGAAGATGGTTGTGGCTTCCAGTCAAGTTCCGTTAATATTGTACAATATTGTTAGTTGTACTATCGATCGAACTGCAAAGGTTATTATCATATTTTCCGGATTAGTGTCTCTATTAAAGTTCACTTAATCTTTTCACCCGAACTATGCACATTTGTTTGATTTCACCTAGAAATATATTGTTATTCTCTAGATCTCTTTTGAATCTTTTCACGTGTCCAACATGTCTTAAAATCTTCTATTGTTTCATTGGTCCAGTTTACCTCCTTGCGTGTTGTGTCCATTCTAGATAATGATATGGCTACACAAGTCTCTTCCATACGCTTGGCTGTTTTCATTAAGATATATTCCTCATGTTTCAGTAGGTCACGCTTAGTTTGGTCTAAATATCTCAAGGTTGTCGGTAACTTTTTTTAGGATAATTAGGCCATACCTATCAAGAATGACCAATTTGTGATGACATATGTATATCATTGCTATTCAAATGCTCACTAGAAAGCCTAGATTGGTCAAATAATCAAACAAGATAATTCTATAAAACTTTAATGATCTTAGGGGAATACTTATATGGAACCCACACAGTGCAACTATTGGCATATGGGTAGAGAGTATGTGTGCTAGGATTTTTTGTTGTATTGTATTGCCTGATGCCGAATGATTATGTACATAGAGCACAATTTTTTAAATCATTTTGTTCCCTCTTCTATGTGAAATATTTTGGTTTGTGAGAGTAGATGACATTATAAGATGCTCTTAGCTGAGCCCCATAGAATAGGGAGTTGTTCTCCCCCCGGAGGGTCTCATGCATGCTAGCTGGCCCACCTGTCGATGGCGAACTATTAGTTTCGTTTGGGCACATATGTTGGGGCTTCGTGCCGCTTGCGAAGTTTGGCAACAGGTTACAGGTGCGTGGTTGCGTGGCATGTGGAATAGATCGGTGGGGTTCTGCGTGACAAAGAAGGATGTCCTTGGTTTTCCCAGTTTAGTCAGTTTGTGCGATGTCCTCTACGCTTGGTTGGGTGCTGTGATTCGCTCAATAGTTTGCGTGTGAGACTATGGGTATGGACTATGGACAGATTGGATTGACGCCACTGCTCCTGCCACCAAGCTGGTGCTCAGAGTTCAGAGGACAAAACTCCCCCCTCGGACAAAGATTGTATTCTAATAAAGAAATTATGTGAGATGTCACAGAATGTTGTTCATGTAGATACCTTTATCATATCCATTTCAGGGTTCAAGGTATTTTTTATGCTACTATTACAATCAGATTTGTCTCACTCACTCATGGTCCTAATCAATAGCCCTTCTGATCTCAAGTTGGATGATGTTTTGAAGTTGTGTGGCCATGTTATAATATGGTGAACTAATAATACCGAGACAATTAGAAATGAAGCCCCAACAATGCTCTGTGGCCACATGTTATACTTTTCAAGCCAACAATGTTATGTTCTATCTTTTCTGTATGCATTACATAAACCATCTATATTCAAAGGAAGTTAATGTTTAATAAATTTGTATCTCATGTCTTACGATCTTTGTGTCATCGATCTCTCAGTTTTAGCAAATAAATTAATCATATAACTTGGTATTCTTTACTGCCAATTAGCTTTCGAACAGTTTGTGCCTCCTAATCTCATAGCATTGTTGAGAATGGAGCTCTGATAACGTATTGATGGAGGTTAGGGTACACCTAACCTCTAGCCTTTGAGATTTATTCCTAACCTGCTTTTCCCGATTTGTTTACATTTTGAAACCTTTCTCCTTGATTCAGTTATAATCTCAAATATTACAAAACAACATCACTGATGTATCTGATAATCCCCTTTTCTGTCCAAGAGTTTACTTGAAGGGCTTGGGTCTTGTTTGATGCTCTGTTCAGTCACACCATCATTTCCTTTGAAAAGAAGTATGAGAAAAGGACATTGTTTTTGTTGGTGTTTAGCAAATTATTTTAGTCTGGAACTTTATGCATACGTGTTTTCAGGAGTTGGTCAGCTTTGGTATTTCTTTTTTAGTTAGTGTTTGTTGTATATATTGTTTGTCCGCTATATTTGTTATCAGAGTTTAGTTTTGTATACACATTTACAATTTAGTTCGCTTTATTTTTTTCCAACGGATGTAACACTTTGCTGCTGGGAGTGGTTTTATTTGCATAAATATAGACCAAAACTACATCATTGATCTAATATCTCACATGTGAACCAAACATGTAAACGATAACAACAAAGAATGGCGCGGCAAGACGCGCAAGGTCCTTCTAGTCCATCTCCAAAGGTACAAGCAAGTACGTACACCACAAGAATGAGCCACTGAGAAGCCAAAAATCAAAATCAGTACAAGTACAAAGCAGAAGAGTGGATCAGGTTAAGATTCATAGACCTGACATTCCCAAATTAAGTTCAAAAGCAGTACAAGTGCTCTAATGTTGCAGTTGATTCATGTTGTCTCGCTGTGGCGAATGGCCGCGAGGTTCAAACCTTTTTTTCATGGACAAACAGAAGCAAAAAAAAAAAAACTCTACTACGTACTGGTTTATGAGGGGCACCACGGCAACGGCGGACGGTAATTAAGGGCGGCCAACGCGGCGGCTCCGACGCCAATGAACGCTGCGCCGGCGATGGTGATGCATCCACCCCCGTACGGCCCGGCCTCGGGCGGGAGGTAGAAGCCGCCCAGCATTATGTACCACATGCCGATGGCAATGGGAAAGATACCAGCGGCAAGGAGTAAGCCGTCACGGCGCAGGGCGTCGGAGTCCGCCGTCGGCCTTTCGACGACGCTGCGGCCATCGAGACCTGTGTACTCCCCCGCCGCCATGTTCTCTCCCTTGGACATAGAGCTGCGAAGAAGGGGAAGACAAAATTTTGAATCGGATCAGCTGCATGCGTGGAGTGGAATATGCATGCTGATGACTCGATGGATCTCTACCTGGAAATCTTCGTCATGGAGACCGGAAATAGAGAAGGATTGAAAGTTGTTGCCTCCGAAGACGAGAGAAAGTAGGGGGGTTGGATAGAGTCATACGCAGCAAGTTGTGCACGTACGGGGCAACAACCTCGCAAAAAATCTGCAGATTTAAATCATACTCCGATTTGTATTGTTGTTGGTACTCTCTCTGTTTCATACTACTAGTATTACTTATCGTATAACGTTTGGCGAAAGTCAAAATTTGGCAAGTTAAACAAATTAAATGTAAAAAGATATTATTGTTGCTGGATGTGGTCCATGAGCGCGACCTTGCGGCGGTCAAAGCCACCATCGAGGAGCGCATGGCTAAGCTGTCCCGCGTGAACACAGAGGCCGAAAGCGCGTGGCGAGCCAAGCGCCGGGCCATCGACGACCTGCTCACATGGAGGGCGGAGATCTTCGCCGCCGCGCATGCCCTGCACCTGCTCTAGATGCCCTTGCCCTTGCCCGATCGGCAGACGCACTATGAGGAGGCAAAACCCGACGTCATTGTGGAGCGCGAGTGCCGGATTGGGGCGCAGAGAGCATCCAGGGAAACGGAGCGTGCGTGTGCACGCGCGGTGAAAAGCCACCCAGGAGAGGGCCAACGATGGTGCTAGGACACCAAGCTGAAGCTGGAGTGGAATCCTAAAGCCGGCGGGCAGCGATGGGCCATCCAGTTTAGCTAGAGGGAAATCCTCGCGCCGACAACCTACCACTTCGAGTAAAATCCTCAGCCCAGTGATGGTGAGGAAGACCCACTTATCTGGAGCACCTCATCATAATATCTTTTCTTTCTCCCGGTGCAACGCACGTGCACTTTTTCTATAATAATAAATAATAAAAATATCGTTAGTGAGAAATGCATAGGAGCTCTCGGGTGCTACAGACCCCCATACTTGGAAAAATAAAAAGTGCCCGTGCTCTTTTTTGGATTTAATTCTCATGGCCGCATGCGCCCTTGTCCTTGTCGACGTAGTTGTGCCCCTACGCGGTTCAGCAGCACAAGGATCTCTAGCGTCGATGCCTCACCGCTCCACAAAACCCTCCTTGCTCCGGCCTGCTCGCCCCCACCACCCCGCCATCTCAACATGCATGCGATAAAATGATAACAAGTCAGTGTCTGACCAATTATCCAACAATTTCATAAGATTCAACGAGGCACTATAAATTCAAAACCTGAACCATGTTGCAAACAATAGATTAAACTTCTTGAGGAAAGAGCCAATAGAAACTTGTACATTTTTTATACTAGATTAGCTTACTGATTCGTCTTTGCCCTTCAAAAGATGTTTAACTGCATCGACGGGAGTGCTGCATTTTTCCTCAGCACTAATGCCAGTCCTCTCTTTCAGGGATTTAATGATTTGCATTCCACACTGAAAAAGTGGGAATTATTATTGGATACTATACTGAAAATTAGCAGTATGACATCACCTTATGTATATTGACTTACATCCATTTGTGACACATCTCCATGTTCTTTAGACCGAGATGTTTTACTTTCTTTATTTTTGACACAATAAATATTCTGAGAATATTCTTTCAGCTGCAGAAGCAAAAAAATTCCTATAGTTAGAATTTCTGTTCATTACTCTGAGAAAAAATTATCAGCTGCAAAAGCAAGGATTGGCCTAGAGTTAGAAATTTCTATTCATTCTCCTATACTGTTGGATTTTTGTTTACTCACCTGCAATTTGTCATATGATCCATCGTGATCCTTCAGGCACCGTAGATCCTCGTCTCGTACAACCGAATGCCGTGGAACACCCTCGGCCATGTCCCGACCCACCACCATGTCAAGATATATGGCATGTATATATATGGCCTGTATGGAAATATGTTTCCGAAATATAGAATATGTTTCAAAATATGCTTCAAGAAATATGTGCATTTTCTGGTCCTCTTTACTTACCACTAGCATCGTAAGCATATCTCCAAAAATAGAATGGATATCTTTTGTCTTAAGGTTCTTGATGGCCTGAATCAGATACCTAAGTGCAAACTCACACCAGTTGTATTTGTTCAGGTCATCAAGATCAGATAGAGCTTCCAGTAATCTTGCATTCACATTCTGCGAACTGTTGGGGCAGAAGATACATGACAACACCATGGACGCGTAAGCCAAGATGTTGTCTTCATTTCCATCCTCTTTGATACAATTTTGGAAGCTTTTGGCGTGTGAAACCCTTGCTTTTTTCCATTAGCAGTACGAGTGGAGATACGGTATTTCTAGCGGAAGGGTTTGCTTGTCCGTTTGCCATGCAGAAGTTTTTTGAACGTCAATTGGAAGGGTTTGTCCTTTATCCTCCAAGCACAAAACAACTTCAAACACATCTTTGAGCTTAATTTGTTTTTCTCTTTTCTCCCCTAACTTGAGATCTCCGGTGTCTGTGTTAACTCTATCAACTAAAAAACTAGCAATACACTTTGGTATGCTTTCTTTCTTGATGCTTATGTCCAAACAGCGGGCAAATGGCGACAGCTCCATTTCAGCGCGCCTTTCAGGAGTCAGCTCTCCATTCAATTTTCCTATGATCTTGGGGAGGCGGTTGTGCTTGAAAACACTATATGGCCTTTTTTTCTTGGCCTCCTTGACTTTGGGCTCTTACATAATAGAAACAGAGCAAGCAAGTAAGCCAAAATATATTGCCTTATTAAGAAAATAACGAAATTGCCTTATTAAGAAAAGAAACAAATGGTTGCATGCGTGTATATTATGCAGAAGAAAAAACTGAAAGAATGTGTGCATTAATTATAGTTTCCGCAGCTAATCTGGAAGCACCATCTATTCATTTAGAATTAGGAAATGACTCTATCCCCTATCCAATTTAACAGGAACGAAGTCTTTTGTCCCAACGAAATTGAGGTTGGAATAAACACAATTCTGGTAGAAATAACCCCCCATCCCCTAAGACTATACCACTTCGAACTGTATTTTCCCAATAGCACGACAATTTAATCAGGAAATAAGCTGAGTGAATAGATATTTTATGAAGAATTAGCGGTTAAAATTAAACTAGTCCGAACAAAGTGACATATTAACATGTTGGCATACTCATATTTGGTATAACTATGACAGACACAAGAGTAACTACATTAAAAGAAACCTGAAAACACCTAATACACCTGATGATGCTTCGGTCGAGGGGGAAGAGAGGGGGCGCTTGATCCCTGCAAATTGGCGCGAGCAGCCGCTGCGAATTGGGGAGGCCCTCGCCTCTGGCTCTACTGGGGCTTTTGGTTTGTCCTTGCGGCCCCGATTTTGGCCATCCTCCTCCGCCTGGTCATGTGGGGCTTGTGATTTGGGCTTACGACCGCGATTTTGGCCATTCTCCGCCGCCTTGTCTTGTGGGGCAGGTGGTTTGCCATTGATCCTTCTCGATCTGCGAAATCCGCCGCATATTTGGGCTGTGTTCGCGTCTGGACGGACTACCTGTCGGGCCGCTGGATCTGGGTGCAGACACCATATTTCGGCTGTGTCGAAAAAATTCGTTGATTAATTAGGCAAGGTGTGAAATTTTGCTGCTCACGCTGTTGGTCCAGGCCAAATTACATGTCGCTGATCTAGGCAAGACGAAATATTGGAGGCCGTGTGGAAAAGAAAAAAGAGGCGACGAGGTGGAAATTAAAGAACACGATTCGCGCGCGCGCGGGAGTACGTACCTGTGTTGAGGTCGCTGAACCAATTTTGGAGCTCCGAGACGATCGACCAGGCCAAGGAGTACAAAATACAAATATCCTACGTACTTTTTTTTTGTGCTGTACATTGAGCTTGGGCTTCCTACGTACTCCGTAGTAGTCATGTGCTGGCCTGCGTGATCCTATACATTATTGTGGGCTTATTTTTTCCGATAAGAGGTTTGCACGGGTACACGTGTCTTCCTTGACTTTCGATGGAATTGCGATCGGGGCGTCGCCTCAGGCGCTCGCCGCCGCCGCATGGACCTCGCTCCCACCTCATGGACCGCATCAGCTCTCTCCCGGACGAGATCCTTCTCCTGGTACTCGCTCGCATAGGTTGCGTCCGCGCCGCCGTGCAGACCAGTCTCCTCTCGCGCCGGTGGCGTGGCCTCTGGAGCGGCCTCACCGATCTCACCTTCCGCGGGCTCGCGCCGGCCATGATCGAATCATTGTTCTCCCGCTTCGCCGCTTCACCGCAGGTCTCCACGCTTGACATGGTCCTTCCACAGACACGGATCTGGCTGGACACCGCCGGCACAAACTCGCTGCTGCGCGCCTCCCTCCTGCTCTCGCCGCGGAAGCTACTCTTCACCTTCCAGCCTGATATTGGATACGACGGCGATATCGAGCTGCCCTGCTTCCATGCCACCACCTCCATGGAGCTAGACACGGCGCACTTCGGCGTGAAACCGCTGCTCCCGGGCGAGTTCACCGCGCTTGAGAGCCTAACGGTGAAGGGAAAAATCACCGACCTTGCCTCCTTGCTCAATTGTTGCCCACGCCTACGCGTGCTCCGTGTCACCTGCTCGGACAAGTATATGTTCCGCATAACACAACCGCCAGCCCGCGAGCTCCCTGTGTTGGAGGAGATTTCCCTCACTGGAAGGATCGTCGGTCTTGACTCCTTGATTCACCGCTGCCGACGCCTGCGCGTGCTAAGCGTCACACAGATAGACACGTGTCTCCTTCAAATTACGCCGCCACCGTCAATCGGCGAGTTCTCCATGCTGGAGAATTTGTCCCTCTCGGGCAACATCGCCGACCTTGGCACGTTGCTCCACCGAAGCCCACACCTCCGTGTGATCGGCGTCACACTCCGCGGGGCGCTGGGCACGCTCAAAGAAGAGCTCGCCGCACTAGAAGAGGCAACACCGCTGGGTCTCGTCTTGTCCCACCTCGGCATCGCAATTCCCTGGAGGGACGACAACATGGATGCCGCTGGTTTTGCCTTTCTTCTCTCTACCGCAGCGAGGCTCTCGCCCCATGTGCTTGCCTTCAAAGACAACTACGACGACGGTTGCAGTTGGAGAACGATGGTTGCCGACAGACGCATTCAGGCTGACTTGCCCTGCTTCCCGAATGCCAAGTCGATCGAGATGACCTTGTGTAATGTATTCATCGCACCACTGCCAACGGGCGGCAAGTTCTCGGCGCTTGAGAGACTTTCCTTCTCACGAGAATGTTGCATGATTGATATCGGCACCTTGGTTCCCCGCTGCCCTCGCTTGCGTGAGCTAAAGGTGGCCGTAGCTATGGGTAAAATCACGGTCCACTCCTCCTCGCTGCATACACTTGATGTGTCCATTCATGGCCATAGGAATTGCCAAGGGATCGATATAGTAACTCCAGTGCTTAAGCAGCTGCATCTCAATGTTTCTGCCCGCAAAGATATTGGTGTATCCATCTCAGCGCCACTAGTAGAGCATGTCTCGTGGCACCGCTCGTATACCAACCAAGCCCTGCCGCTTCTGTTTGGTTCTTGGCAGCTCCGGACCATGAGCGTACACACAAAAGAGAGGAACCACACATGTTGGCAGCATCAGCTTCCACAGTTCCATGTCATGTGCTTGTACCTATGTGTTGGTGTACGTCTCTGCTCTCTCTTGCTCAATCTGCTGGTATTGGGTTTACACATTAAATTTATTAATTCCTTATGCATGATACCCGTCTTCAATTGTATTGCAGAGTGATTTGGATGCACAGCTCAACTTTGCACAAGAGATGGACAAACTTCCAGTTACCAACTTTTCCGCACTAGAGCTAAATTTTGCATCAGATTGGCATGTTTACGGAGCGCTTGTGCTGCAACTCCTTCGAGTGCGTCGTATTCGTGCCGCTGCGAAAAAGCTTAAGGTCATCATGCCGTGGTTTCCCAAGGTAATGGTTTTCCATGCTATGTATCTTACACAAATACATATATTGTATACATATGTCCAATACAACTTCTATAGGTAGTTTTCTGGTATTAAGTCTCAACCCAAAAGCTTGCACACATTAACAATACATTGTTATGCTCCTCATTTTCCTTAGGCGAGACGAGCATGCCCAAGTAATTGCCCATGTGGGAATCCCAAGAATTGGAGAAACCAAAGTGTCATCTATACAGCTCTTGAAGAAGTGGAAATGCACGGCTTTAATGGGGAGGACCATGAGCTTGATTTCTTCAGATTGATATTGCAATGCTCGCCAATACTTAAAAGCGTGATTGTGAGACCATCACACAGGTGTGAAGGTTGCGCCACACAATTGTCCAATATTTTCTTGGCACACCCTTCCGTGAAATACTATTGGTTTCATTAGCATATATTCCTTGATATAACAAAGTTGTTTTATGTGAAGGTGATGCGACCATGTTTGTTGTACTTGGTAAAAAAAAATGGTAGATGAAGATGAATTATATTTAATTATGGTATTTTAAGAACCTAATAAACTAACGGGATCACCTCGAACATGCTTGTTACCTATACTCATATAATTATTCTTATGTGACATGGTAAGAAACACAAGGGATAAGATGTACCTAGTGTGTTCATGCACTCCGGGCAGAAAATACAAAATACAAGAAGCATATGTTCTCTCTTAAGTCATGAACATGCTCTCCTTGCCAAGACCACACCCTTACACAATCCTCACTTGCACTGAGATGTGCCTGGGGCATCACCAAAATCGTTTTCGATCTGTGTTTTCTTTTGTTGCCATGTTCACGTGCAGTGACGTAGCTATGTACAAGTCAGGAGCCCACCGTCCCCAAGCAAAAGATTGTACAAGGCTTATAGGCTTATAGTAAAATAATTTAAGCCTTTGCCCTCCACCCACCCTTCTGGGCCTTTGTTGTCGGAAAATGGGTTAACACAGCTAATCACAGCTAATTGTTAAAATTAATGCAATTTATCAAACAACCTGCCCCAATGTGCATAGTTTTTTGGCGCTCAATCGTAGGATGGTGGTTTAGTAACACCACCATCCAAACTGAAATTTTGGTGTTTTTCTATATGTACCTTCAGTAACTATTTCCGTCAAGGAGTATCGCAAAAACATCGTTTTAATAAAGGCCACATAAAAGTTTCGAACGTATTTGGCTTTAACAATCTGCTGCTAAAGAAGCCCGTTTTGAGTTTCTAGCCAACGCCACAACTTACAAAGTAAAATTATGTTACTAAATAATGTCCATATAGCAGCCTGATGCTCTCCAAGTTTAGATTCGTCTCACACATTTTTGTTCTGTTGGTAGCCGTGCGATACAGATCCAACGGCTCTGGAATCCTCCTCCTCAGCTCTAAGATTCCAGAACTGAACCACACCGAGCTTCGGTGCTCTACGGTGGCGGCGGACGCCTTTGCCGGATTACTCACACCTGCGCCGCCGCATTCGGACCTAATCCGGCGGGTCCATCCGTCCAATTCCACCGGCCACCGCCTCCTTACCATCCTCAGCAACCTCCGTCCTCCTCCCGGCTTTCACCGCGGGTTCGACCGCCCTCCTCCGCTGCCTTTATCCGCAGCGCGCCGGTGGACATCGAGGCGCTTGTATCAGTACCGGACTGCCGTTCAACCGGGGCAACCCCAAGCCCTCCCCTGCTCCGCGGTGAGCAACCCCGCAGTTCGTCGCCATCCGGTTTATTTATTCAGCGGTTTGATTTCCGTTCTTCTTCCTGCAGATTGGTTGGCGGTCACTCTCTCTAGTACCGTCTAATTTGTTCTGTGCATTCGTCTACAGGTTTATTAACCCAAGGTAAATTGATTGTACTACCCGATTATTTCTGTCTGACAGCACTCTACTGCTAGACTGACGAGTAGATAATGCGATGGTTCTCCATTTCTTGATTTTTTTTCCTCGTTGCACCGACAGTTAATTCAAGCAGAACGCAACTTTTTTTTCCCTCGTCTCCATTTCTGTATTTACTATTTGCCTCTTTGTGGATACGAGTGGGGCGGATGTATTTTCTATGCAAAGCTAATTTCGAATTTCCCAGAAAAGTGTATCAACTCTTATGCCCTATTTCACCGGTATTTGTATGTTAAATAGGATTTTTGGAACCTATTGGTGGTTGAGGCCTTTTTTTTTTTTTTGCAAAAATGGCTTCTATCGGAACCATGTAATTGCCTGCACATTTGTCTTGAACTGTTGATCAATACATGTTGATCCATTTGTTGAATGTGAACCCATAGCAACACGCTGGGGCATCATGTAGTTAAGAAATAAAGATGCCCAAGCTGTTAACGTGCAATGTCACAAGGCGCAGTTAGTTGTCCCTATTATTATACATCAACCAAAAAAAAAGTCTAGTGTTGAGCTAGTGCCAGCTGTGGATTGAGTAGTTTATTTCTAACTAGGCTAAGTTTCTGAAAATAAAAGCCTGTGCTGATCTGTTGAAGATTGAACAGTTGACTTGTGATTTGTTAAAGAAGTGCAGACCAAGCTCTACCCCATAGGAGTACTTGTTTTTAAGTACAACCATCATTTTGTATTGTGATAATCGATACAACCAACCAAATGTTCCACTTGTTTTCCAAAAAGCCAATGCTCGTTTACTTCAATTTTCCTTAGAAGAAATCATTTGCGCCTCTAGCTTGCTCACACCATTCTCTTCTCCAGCCTGGACAGCAATTGTGCTTCCCTGTTCTGCGTGTGCTGTGAGCTCTTAGTATTCCAATGCAGAACTGTTTTCCAATTAAACTGACGAAAAATAGTTTTATCATCTCTGACTGTTCCCTTTTTTTTTGTTCTTGCCATGTTCTGCTTTTAGGTGGCACACATTGAAGATCTCAGTTGTATTGGACCAGATCCCGTTGTATTTATATAAGCAAGTTGCTTTTTACTCCACACCGAAGACCTGGAAAACAGTCATACTGTAATTCAGAAACTTGTTTGTTTGTAAGCATATTTCCATCTAATATCAGGCTCTGCTCCTCGATTGGAGTATTTTAACACAGCTATCCATTTATATTGTGTGATCGATGCAACTATCCAAACACGTCCACTTGTCCCCAAGAAGTCAATGCTCGCATTTGTTTCCATTTCATCAGAAGCAAGCATCTGCACGTCTAGTTTTCTCATCTCATATAGTATCCCCTCGTATCCACTCTAAAAGCTTTAGACCTGGCGGATGGTCAGAAAGTGTCCGTTCACCCCTATTCCAGTTTTAGAGGAAATCAAACATGAGGTCTTACCTCAAGACATCATGGTTTCTTCTCTTTGTGTACAGTTCCGATGTTTTTACTGAATGGTCTCCAGTTGGCACTCTTCAAGTTTTACTGCGATCTTTCTTCTCCATAATACATGACACCTCAATTCTTGCAATTTTGTGGTAGTATCTTTTGAGTTCCTGCTTTCGATACAGGGCATTAAGATGACCGTTAGTGTACAAATGATACTTGACATGTTAATTAAGAAAATTAAAGATTCCCCAGCTGTTAACATGCTACTATGTCAGAAAGCTCGGTTAGTTGATTGGACGTGGTTGGAAGTGCAGATCGAGCTCTAGTCTTACGAAGAGTAGTATTATTTTAAAGTACAAGCATCAATTATGCAACCAACCAAGCGCATCCGTTTGCTCCCCAAAAAGTCAATGCTCGCAGTTGCTTCCATTTCCCTCAGAAGCAAGCATCTGCACGTTTATCCTGCTCACACCACCATCCTCTTCTCCACCCTGCCCTGAAATTGTGTTTCTCTGTGCTCTGCGTGTGTTGCTAGCTTGGAGCATTCCTATGGCGGAGCTGGTGGCCACCATGGTGGTCGGGCCACTGCTGTCCATCGTTAAGGACAAGGCGTCCAGCTACCTGCTGGACCAGTACAAGGTCATGGAGGGCATGGAGGAGCAGCACAGGATCCTCACGCGCAAGCTGCCGGCCATCCTGGACGTCATCACCGACGCCGAGGAGGCGGCATCCCACAGAGAAGGGGCCAAGGCTTGGCTCCTAGAGGTCAAGAGGGTGGCTTACGAGGCGAATGAGATCTTCGACGAGTTCAAGTACGAGGCACTTCGGCGTGAAGCCAAGAAGAACGGGCACTACAGCAAGCTCGGGTTCGATATAATAAAACTCTTTCCCACTCACAACCGTTTTGCCTTCCGTGACAAAATGGGAAAGAAGCTATGCAGGGTTGTGCAGGACATTGAGGTCCTTGTGACTGAGATGAATGCATTTGGGTTCAAATATCAGCAGCAAGTGCCAACATCCAAGCAGTGGAGGCACACGGATCATGTTATCTTTGATCCAAAGAAATTCATTAGCAGATCGAGGGACCAAGACACTAAGAATATTGTTGGTACTCTACTTGGTCAAGCTACCAATGCAGATCTCACAGTTGTCCCCATCGTTGGAATAGGCGGGCTAGGCAAGACCACCTTGGCGCAGCTCATTTACAATGAACCTGAAATTCAGAAGCATTTTGATTTGCTCCTTTGGGTTTGTGTCTCTGATACCTTTGATGTGGATTCCCTGGCTAAAAGCATAGCTGAACTTCACCCCCCAAAAATTAAAGATGAAGCTGCTTCCAAAAAGAGCCCACTCGATATCCTTCAAGATGTACTAAGAGGGCATAGGTACCTCCTTGTACTGGATGATGTCTGGAACAAAAACCCCGATAAATGGGAAAAGCTCAAGTCTTGCCTTACACATGGTGCCAAGGGTAGTGCAGTTTTGACAACTAGTCGTGATGAAGGAGTCGCAAAAATAATGGGTACAGTTAAGGCCTATAATCTCGCAGCTTTGGGGGATGATTTTATAAAGGAAATTATTGAGACAAAAGCATTCAGTTTGCAGAAGGAAGAAGAAAGGCCTTCCATGCTACGTAATATGGTTGGTCAGATTGTGAAGAGATGTCGTGGTTCTCCTTTGGCCGCAGCATCACTAGGTTCGATGTTGCGGACGAAGACCAGCGAAGGAGAATGGAAGGCTGTGTTAAGCAGAAGCAGCATTTGCACCGAGGAATCTGGAATTTTACCAATACTCAAGCTCAGCTACAATGACTTGTCATCTCAGATGAAGCAGTGCTTTGCTTTTTGTGCCGTGTTTCCGAAGGATTACGAGATTAATGTGGACAAGCTGATACAACTTTGGATGGCACATGGGTTTATTGAGGATCAAAAGGAAGTTAGTCCAGAAACCATTGGCAAACGAATTTTCAATGATCTGGCCTCCAGGTCTTTCTTTGTGGATGTGAAGCAAGTCAATGTTCCAATAGACCGCTATGACCCCACGATGGGTAGTTATTCCAAACATACATGTAAAATCCATGACCTTATGCATGATGTTGCACTGTCTACAATGGAAAAAGAATGTGCTCTCATGCCTGAGAAACCAAGTCAGATTGAGTGGCTTCCAGATACAGCTCGCCACTTACTTTTGTCTTGTGAAGGACCAGAAACTATTTTGAATGATTCTCTGTTGACAAGATCTCCAGCTTTCCAGACACTTCTGTGTGATAATGATATGCAAGAACCATTGCAGCAATTATCGAAATACAGCTCTTTGATGGCATTGCAGCTCTGTACAAAGAGAAGGTCATTCCCCTTAAAATCCAAGCATCTGCATCACCTAAGGTACCTTGATCTCTCAAGAAGTCGTATCAAAGCACTTCCTGAGGATATAAGCATTCTGTACAACCTGCAAACATTGAATGTCTCTGGCTGCAAAGAACTTTGTCAGCTTCCAAGCCAAATGAAGTATATGACTGCCCTCCGTCATCTCTACACCCATGGCTGTTGGCAGATGAGGAGCATGCCTGTTGACCTCGGAAAACTCTTGTCCTTGCAGACACTTACATGTTTTGTAGCAGGTCCTTCTGGCTCTGGGTGCAGTGATGTTGGAGAGTTGCAGCAGTTAAACCTTGGGGGACAGCTTGAGCTACTTCGACTAGAGAATGTGACAGAAGAAGCCGCGATAGCGGCAAACATCGGAAAGAAGGAGGAACTCCGAGAACTAAAATTAAAATGGAGTGTTGGTTGTGAGGATGATGCGAGAGTGCTTGAGGGTCTCAAACCTCATGATGGGCTGCAGGCTGTAAGGATCGAGTCATACGGAGGAACCACCTTTCCCACATGGATGTCTATGATGCGAAACGTGGGTGAGATTCATCTTTCTGGTTGTAGCAAACTGCAATGGTTATTCAGTTGTAATACATCCTTCAGTTTTCCAAATCTGAAGGAGTTTACACTACGAGATCTAGAATCTTTGGAGAGATGGTGGGAACTAAGTCACCAGGAACAAGGGAAAGAGGTAATATTTCCTCTGCTTGAAAAGTTGTCTATTAAAGGCTGTCCAAAGTTGACAGCGTTACCTGAAGCAACACTGCTAGGAGAATCTTATGGCACACTGGCACGGTCAGCGTTTCCAGAGTTGAAAGAACTCTGCTTAGATGACTTGGGCAGCTTTGAGAGATGGGAGGCAATCGAAGGAAATCAAAGTGGATACATAATATTTCCTTGGCTTGAGAAACTTGAAATTTCCAGGTGCGGTGTGTTGACAGCATTCCCAGATGCGCAGTCTGGTGGAGATTATGGTATGGCATGCTCAGCATTTCCTGCGTTGAAGGTTCTCATCTTACGTTATTTGCAGAACTTTGAGAGCTCGGATGCAGTTGATGGATCTCAAAGAGAAGTCGCAATGTTTCCTCAACTTCAGGAGTTGTATGTTGAAGATTGTGGGAAGATGAAACTATCATCAGAGCAACAAAAGGTTTCTCCAAAGCTGGCCTTGTTACACACTGAGGGAAGTAAGGAAGAGATGTTCCTGTTGGTAGCTAGACATATCACTTCACTGACCAACTTGAAACTGGAGAGCAGTGGAGAAACGGAAACAACCTTGTCAGCGGCTGATCATAGTTTGAAACTTGCGGTGGATGCCATGGTAAAAAGGAATCACAATGATTTCCCTCTAAAAGATATGGAGTTAGCGGGCTTTAAGTCGGCGGGTGCAGCTGAGCTATGTGCACATTTTGTACAGCTTCAACAGTTGAATTTTACTCGTTGTGATGCACTTGTCCACTGGCCAGAGAAAGAGTTTCAAAGCTTGGTATCCTTGAGGAGCCTAGAAATTTGGTACTGCGAAAACCTGATTGGATACGCACCACAAGCTCCTGCAGCGGAGCCATCAACAACACCAAAACCCTGGAGTGAACTCGTGCCACGTCTCGAATCTCTCTGGATATATGGTTGTCCAAGCATGGTAGAGGTCTTTAAGCTCCCTGCATCCCTGAGGGAAATTTCAATTAATCATTGCACTAAGCTCACATCCATATACAGCAGGAGGCTACAGCAGGGACAGTCAGCATCATTGATTCTTCAAGGGCCGTCACCAGTATATTCAGAGGTGTCATCATCATCTGCCAATGCCAGGACAGACTTTCTGTTTCCCTGTTTAGAAGAAATAAACATACGCGGGTGTGATAGCTTAACAGGTGTCCCCTATCTTCCCCCATCCCTGGTCCGCCTCAGCATGAATTATTGCGAAACCCTGTCATTCCTACCGAATGGACCACAAGCATACTCATCTCTGCAAAGACTTATCATCATGGAGTGTCCTAGTCTAAAGAGGCTCCCTACATGCCTGCAGCAACGTCTAAGCAGCATCCCGGAGAAATATCTTGATGCCCGTTACCAAGGTATGCACGTGTCAGTTTCCATCTCTTTTAGTTTGTCACATTTCAGTAAAAATTTATGACATACTTCCAGATATAGTACTACTACTGCTCTTTATCGAAAAAAGTACTACTACTACTACTTCAGATAGATTTTTTTATTCCTTCAAGTCATCAAGTGTAAACTCTGACGCTGCATACATACTTATAAATTTTCCGTGGCATCATTTGTGCACAGAGCCTAGTCTTATGAAGCCCAAGACATGGAGAAATGCCATCCGCAGATACTAGTGAGCTGTCTAACTGTGGCACCATCGAGCTGTGCGACATCTGATTATACACTACATTCGGAGCTTTCTTCCGGCGTCGATTGTGCGTGCTCCTTCACAGAACTGCTTCCGCAGTCCGATGCAGTCCGCGCACACATCCTAGCGAGGGTAGAAATCATATTTGGATAAAGTGCGTGTATCGTGTATCGTCCTGCTTTCATTTACCTACATTCTTTATGTGACATTTGGTGTATCTCATTTTGTTGTTCCGCCGGTACCGTGGCCAGTTACGCCATGTTTGTGATCTCTGCCTGTGATTTGGAAGACTTGTGTGTGACTCTGATAGACGGATGTAATTGTGACCTTGATTTATTTCCTTCAGCATGTTTCAGTCAGAGCAGCTGCATCTTTTGACTTTGTGCTACAGGATTTACCTCCAGCTAGCAGCCTTGCAGCTGCTTTCATGCACTGTGTGTTCAGGTAATGTTGCGAATAGTGTCAGAATATAGACATGGGAGACCCTATTCTCTCGATATGTTGTCCTCCAGATCCTGCAGCTAAAGCAATGAAGCACACAATACTGAGACTGCAAATGAGTCGACCGTGGCCTGATGGAGGTGTCACCGCCTCAGCGGCGCAGGCGGAATGCCCGGACGGCGAGGGCAAGACGCATGGCGCAGCCGATGGCCAGGAACAGAGGGCCAATCAGCCCATCAACGTGTGCTGTCCCACCGTCGGCGTCAGCCACTGGATGGTGGCAGCAGCCGTAGTATGAATGGAGGGTATATTTTTTAAAAATATATACCCTCTAGTGAAGCAGCCTGAAAATAGTTGTAAATAGCACACACCAATCGTGGAGGAGTGCTTGCGTGCTTTTCCAGTGTAAACCTTTAATGCTACATTAGCACTTTTTTTTTTCTGTGGCATCATTTGGGAACAGAGCCTAGCCTACTGAAGCCCAAGACATGGAGAAATGCCGTCTGCAGAGATTAGCAAGGTGTCAATCTGTAAGACCAAGCAGCAGCAGCAGCAGATTCGATCAGATTATATGGATTGGCCATCGCTATATTCTGAGCTTTCTTCTGACATCGGTTGTGCGCTGCTCCTCCTTCGAAGAACTGTTTTATTCATCAGCAGGGTTACGCCATGGCTTCGATCTTGGTTTGTCATTCGGAACGCGATGTAACACATATAGTTGTCTCTAATTGTGATATTTATATGCATCTCCTTGAGCATGTTTTAGTCAGAGCAAGCATGTAGAGAACCTGCCAGAACATTATGTGTGTGCGCGCTATGTGTTGTCTATGTATGATGCAGCTGGAACTGAATTTTTTCGGTGGATTTATAGTTCAGACCGAAAGCTGCGCAGATCAGAGCGTGAACTCGCGGTCCGACCCAAAAATATTTGTCGGGGTCCCAAGAAACTTGACGCCCCCCCATATATACAGGCCGCGGAGGGGAGTTTGGTTCCAAAACCCTACGCCCATCCACTACTTCCGCCACTCCGCCGTCTTCCGCCGCTCAGGTCCGACGAGCAATTAGCTCTCATCCGCCGCCGCTTTCGCCATCTGCGACCTCGACCTCCACCGCATGGCTAACGGCGGCAGCTCCGGGAGGGGAGTGACCGGATTGGCTGCGGAAACTCGCCACCACACCCCTCGGTCGTCCGCTCGGAGGCGGAGAGGAAGAAGTGGAACCACTCTGAGGGTGCGCGGAAGCGCAGCGCCCATCGGTGGACCAACTGGGGCCACACACCTCCGGGGAAGCTCGACTGCTACGCCAATAGCGGCAAAGGCTCTTCCTCCGGAGGTTCGTGCCGTTCCCCGTTATCGCTTGTCAACGACAGCAGCAACAGCGATGAGAAGGACGCGGCGCCACGTGGATTGTCCAGCGACGACTACGTCCTCAATGATGAGGAGGAGGCGACGACGATCCAGTAGGTCGCCATCATATCAGAGGGGGAGGCGCGCACGGTTCCGCCGCGAGGAGGAGGAGGCCATTCGGAAAGTGCGCCTATATGAGGCCTCGCAGAGGGAGGCCCGGGTCCGCTGCGTGAAGCAGGAGACCGTGGACCTCAATGCCGAGTAGGCCGCGCCCTCCTCCGCCTCGCCGGTCGTCTGGCACCCCGTCCTCCGCTGCGCCTAGAGGCCCTGGTAAGTATCCGGGGCCGAATTTTGTTCATTTTTAGGTCGCTTGGCGGAGGACTAGTAGATTAAGATCTTTATTTTGTTGTTCGTATGTAAATTATGTATGTATGACTATGAATTTCATCGCCGAACTTGTATTGTGATAAATAAATCTCCCGCGAAGTTTCGATTTTAAGTTTTTCTGTTCCGACTTACGTGTTCTGTTCTGCGCCACCTCTGAATTCACTAGAAACTAGTTTTCCGAGAGACTGAACTTCACTTTTTTCAGTTCACGTTTTTTCGGGATCTTTAGAGATGCCGAGCTACAGGCTGCCACTAGCTAGTGTGGACATAATCCTTTGAGTCAAGCCATCCGTATCCTGACTACTGTTGCTATCTTGACTACAACTACTTATCACCGCTAGCTCTAGCTTATTTTGAATTGGTAGAAGAGCAAAGTCTCACATGGTGACTGGCCACGTGATGGATGTGTATGGTAGCACATAAGTTTGCTTAGGCTAACATTTTCTGTCTTAGTTAAATCATGCGAAAAAATACCTATATTTCGAACACATTACTCCCGGCAGCTTCAAGCTCCTCGGCAGCAAATCGATAGGAAAAAAACTTGAGCTGCCGATGTGTGGAAGGCGGCATGGGCGAGAAGGCAACAACATGTGGTTGTTTATAGCAGCGGCGGCGCGAGACGTTGGTTCTGCGAACAAGGGAAGGAGATGGACAAAAGAGATGTCCTGGAAGGGAAACATGTGGCTGAGAAAGATCTGTGGGGACTCAGGAGATAAGGTTGGAGTGGAAAATCGTTACCTGGCCAGACGACGCGCCAGCGATCGAGAAGTACAACCACCAATGCTGGCATCCACTGCTCCCCAATAAGCCAATGCGCGCATTTGCTTCCATTTCCCTCAGAAGCAAGCATACTGTCTGCACGTTTAGCCTGCTCATACAACCATTCTCTTTTCCCCCCTGCGCTGAAATTGTGCTTCCCTGTGCTCTGCTTGTGTTGCTAATTCGGATCAATCCGATGGGGGAACTGGTGGCCACCATGGTGGTCGGGCCACTGCTGTCCATGGTGAATGACAAGGCGTCCGGCTACCTGCTGGACAAGTACAAGGTGATGGAGGGCATGGAGGAGCAGCACAGGATCCTCAAGCGCAAGCTGCTGGCCATCCTGGACGTCATCGCCGACGCCGAGGAGGCAGCGTCCCACAGAGAAGGGGCCAAAGCCTGGCTCCTCGAGGTCAAGAGGGTGGCTTACGAGGCGAACGAGATATTCGATGAGTTCAAGTACGAGGCGCTGCGTCGCGAAGCCAAGAAGAACGGCACTACAACAAGCTCGGCTTCGATGTAATAAAACTCTTTCCCACTCACAATCGTTTTGTATTCCGTCAACGAATGGGAAAGAAGCTATGCAGGGTTGTGCAGGCCATTGAGGTCCTCGTGACTGAGATGAATGCATTTGGGTTCAAATATCAGCAACAAGTGCCAGCATCCAAGCAGTGGAGGCAGACAGATCATGTTATCTTTGATCCAAAGAAAATTATCAGTAGATCGAGAGACCAGGATAGTAGGAATATTGTTGATACTCTACGTGGTCAAGCTAGCAATGCAGATCTCATGGTTGTTCCCATGTAGGAGTAGGGGGACTAGGCAAGACCACCTTAGCGCAACTCATTTTCAATGAACCAGAAATTCAGAATCATTTTGAGTTGCTCCTCTGGATTTGTGTCTCAGACAGCTTTGATGTGGATTCCCTGGCTAAAAGTATAGCTGAACTTCTTCCCAAAAAGAGTATAGCTGAATCAGCTTCCAAGAAGAGCCCACTCGATATCCTTCAAGATGCACTAAGAGGGCACATGTACCTCCTTGTGCTGGATGACGTCTGGAGCAGAGAGCCCGATAAGTGGGAAAAGCTCAAGTCTTGCCTTTCACAAGGTGCCAAGGGTAGTGTGGTTTTGATAACTACTCGTGATGAAGGAGTCGCGAAAATAATGGGTACAGTTAAGACATATAATCTCGCAGCTTTGGGGGATGATTTTATAAAGGAAATTATTGAGAAAAAAGCATTCGGTTCGCAGAAGGAAGAAGAAAGGCCTTCCGTGCTAGTTAATATGGTTGGTCAGATTGTGAAGAGATGTCGTGGTTCTCCTTTGGCCGCAGCATCACTAGGTTCGGTGTTGCGGACAAAGACCAGCAAAGAAGAATGGAAGGCTGTGTTAAGCAGAAGCAGCATTTGCACTGAGGAATCTGGAATTTTACCAATACTCAAGCTCAGCTACAATGACTTGTCATCCCAGATGAAGCAGTGCTTTGCTTTTTGTGCCGTGTTTCCGAAGGACTACGAGATTGATGTGGACAAGCTGATCCAACTATGGATGGCACACGGGTTTATTGAGAATCAAAAGGAAGTTAGTCCTCAAACCATTGGCAAACGAATTTTCAATGAGCTGGTCTCAAGGTCATTCTTTGTGGATGTGAAGCAAGTCAAAGTTCCAATTAAAAAATATTACCCCCAGATGGGTAGTTTTTCCAAACATACATGTAAAATCCATGATCTTATGCATGATGTTGCACTGTCTATAATGGAAAAGGAATGTGCTCTCATGCCCGAGCAACCAAGTCAGATTGAGTGGCTTCCAGATACGGCTCGCCACTTACTTTTGTCTTGTAAAAAACCAGAAACTGTTTTGAATGATTCTCTGTTGACAAGATCTCCAGCTTTTCAGACACTTCTGTGTGATAAGAATATGGAAGAACCATTGCAGCAATTATCGAAATACAGCTCGTTGATGGCATTACAGCTCCGTACAAAAAGATGGTCATTCCCCTTAAAATCCAAACACCTGCATCACCTAAGGTACCTTGATCTCTCTAGAAGTTGTATCAAAGCAATTCCCGAGGATATAAGCATTCTGTACAACCTGCAAACATTAAACTTCACTGACTGCTCTGAACTTCGTCGGCTTCCAAGGCAAATGAAGTATATGACTGCCCTTCGTCACCTCTACACTCATGGTTGTCCGCGGATTAGGAGCATGCCTGGTGACCTCCGAAAACTCATTTCCTTACAAACACTTACGTGTTTTGTAGCAGGTCCTTCTGGCTCTGGGTGCAGTGATGTTGGAGAGTTGCATCAGTTAAACCTTGGTGGACTGCTAGAGCTACTTCAGCTAGAGAATGTGACAGAAGAAGCTGCGAAAGCGGCAAACATCGAAAAGAAGGAGGAACTCCGAGAACTGAAATTAAAATGGACTGTTGGTTGCGAGGATGATGCGAGAGTGCTTGAGGGTCTCAAACCTCATGATGGGCTGCAGGCTGTAAGGATAGAGTCATACGGAGGAACCACCTTTCCCACATGGATGTGTATGTTGCGAAACGTGGTTGAGATTCATCTTTCTGGTTGTATGAAACTGCAATGGTTATTTAGTTGTGATACATCCTTCAGTTTTCCAAATCTAAAGGAGTTTACACTATGAGATCTCCAATCTTTGCAGAGGTGGTGGGAATTAAGTCACCAGGAACAAGGAAAAGAGGTAATATTTCCTCTGCTTGAGAAGTTATCTATTAATCGCTGTCCAAAGTTGACAATGTTACCTGAAGCAACACTCCATGGAGAGTCTTATGGTACAATGGCACGGTCAGCATTTCCAGAGTTGAAAGAACTCTGCTTGGAGGACTTGGACAACTTTGAGAGATGGGGGGCAATTGAAGGAAATCAAATAGGATACATAATATTTCCTAGGCTTGAGAAACTTGAAATTCACAATTGCAGTGTGTTGACAGCATTCCCGGAAGCACAACCTGGTGGAGATTGTGGTATGGCACACTCAACATTTCCTGTGTTGAAAGTTCTCAGCTTAAAATATTTGCAGAACTTTGAGAGCTCGGATGCACTTGATGGATCTCAAAGAGAAGTCCCAATGTTTCCTCAACTTCACGAGTTGTATATTGAAGGTTGTGGGAAGATGAAAGTATCATCATGGCAACAAAAGGTTTCTTCAAAGCTGGCAGTGTTAGCCATTGAGGGAAGTAAGGAAGAGATGTTCCTGTTGGTAGCTAGACATGTGACTTCACTGACCAACTTGAAACTGGAGAGCAGTGGAGAAACGGAGACCACCTTGTCAACAGCTGATCATAGTTTGAAACTTGTGGTGGATGTCATGAAAAAAGGGAATCAAAATGATTTCCCTCTAAAAGATATGGAGTTAACGCACTTTAAGTCGGGGGGTGCAGCTGAGCTATGTGCATATTTTGTACAGCTTCAACACTTGGATTTTACTCGTTGTGATGCACTTGTACACTGGCCAGAGAAAGAGTTTCAAAGTTTGGTATCCTTGAGGAGGCTAACAATTTGTTACTGCAATAAACTGATTGGATACGCACCACAAGCTCCTACAGCGGAGCCATCAACAACACCAGAACCCTCGAGTGAACTACTACCACGTCTCGAATGGCTCGGGATATTTCATTGTCCAAGCATGGTAGAGGTCTTCAAGCTCCCTGCATCCCTGAGGGAAATTTTAATTAATAATTGCACTAAGCTCGAGTCCATATACAGCAGGAGGCTCCAGCAGGGACAGTCAGCACCATTGATTCATCAAGGGCCGTCACCTGTATATTCAGAGGTGTCATCATCATCAGCCGAAGCCAGGACAGAGCACTTTCTGTTTCCCTGTTTAGAAGAAATAATGATATGGAGCTGTGATAGCTTAACAGGTGTCCTCTATCTTCCCCCATCACTGGTTTACCTCAACATCATCGATTGCAAAACCCTGTCATCCCTACCGAATGGACCACAAGCATACTCATCTCTGGAAAAACTTATCATCAAGGAGTGTCCTAGTCTATAGAGGCTCCCTACATGCCTGCAGCAACGTCTAAGCAGCATCCCGTCCAAACGTATAGATGCCCACTTCCAAGGTATGCACGTGTCAGTTTCCATCTCTTTTAGTTTGTCGCATTTCAGTAAAAAATTAAGACATACGTCCAGATATACTGCTACTTCAGCCGAATCGGCTGCTTTAGCTAGCTAGCTAGCTAGATACATACTAAATGAAGATGTTTTATCAATATTTTTGTGTGTAACAGCAGACATGTGTTACGTACACATGTAGTACGCTTCTAGTTCATCACTACACTAGTGAGCATATTTAACCAACTATAGTTACGTAAATGGCACACGCTAGTAGTACAACCCAAAATCTGTATGCTTGTAGTACAACCCAAAATCTGTTGCAAATATATTCCTTTAATGTAAATTCGTTGTTCCTTCGACGTGTAAATCTGACGCTACATTGATATAGTACTTACCAATTTTCTGTGACATCATTTGTGAACAGATCCCAGTCTATTCAATCCCCTGTCATGGAGGAATGCCATCTGCAGAGCTTAGCGAGCTGTCAATATGCAACACCGTCACCATGGGAAGCTACCAAGCCTCAAGCAGGAGTTCTGACTGGGCTATGGATCACTGTCTATTCCCAGCTTTCTTCTTCTGGCGTCGATTGTGAGGCCGGGCGGCTCCTTGGCGGAACTGTTTCTGCCATCCGTATGTACGACCTATATATCTAGAGTAATACTACCGCTTCTTGTCCTCCTGCTTTCATTCACCAACACACATGCCAAGAATCGTGTTACACTTTATTTCTTGTTCCAAACTACGTGGCTAGTTCTAGCGTTTTATCTCCTTCAGTATGTATAGAACCAGAACACTTCCTGTTTGTGTGCTATGTATGGATATTATCTATGTAATAATGTAGCTGTATCTTGAAACTTTGTAATCCAGGATTTACCTCCAGCTAAGCTTGTTTTCAGCTGCTTTCATGCATGGCGTGTGCAGCTTATTTTGTGATCAGTTTCTGAAGGGTATAGAATACATGTTGTCATAATAATATAGACAGGAGAGACACCTTCTGTATATGTTGTCGTTCAGATCCTGCAGCTACAGAAAATCTGAAGCGCACACTACGGCAGAAGGCCTGGAACAGAAAGGGTCTGGACGGCGAGGGCGATCCACATGGCGCAGCCATTGTCAGAGGACCAAGCAGCTTATCCACGCTTGCTGTCTCGCCGTGGGCGACTGGATGTGGATGGCGGCAGCAGCTGTAGAGCAGTACTGGTATGCTGGGGATGCCGAGAGCTGACGATAGCGACCGAGCCACCCTTGTAAGTGTCGTCGCAGTCGCCGCTCCAGACCTCCTCAAGATTCATCATGCCTTGTTTGGTTGTCGTGTGAGAATTAACCAGGGAATCAGAGCCCCACTCGGGAATCCCCTCCCACCATGGAAAGATAACAGTTGCTATTTGGAGAGCAGAAAGAAAGAATGGTAGGGAACGGGAAGGGGACACAGAGAAATCGAATGTTTCTGTTCTTATACACAGTTTCATGCCAATATCAGCAGATACAAATAGTATGATTTTGATTTCCGGCCACAATTAAAAACTCCACAGATTCAAAACCTTTAAAATCAGGCCCGAAAAATTAGAATTCAAATTCAAATCTTCGTCCTCCCTGCCATCCGCCGCCACTCCGCTCGCCGTCGTAGGGCTCCCGCAGGGTTCACCCCACCTAAGAACCTTGCTTGTTGTCAGAGGGCTCCCGTGGGGGTCGCCATGCTCTGGGCATGCAGAGCTCCATCCAATGGCCGCACCGCAGCACAGCTTGCCAATGAAGGGCTCGAGCAAGGCCGCGGCGGCGGAGGGCTAGTACCAGAGCAGGGAAGCAAGATCGGGCCACTCCCATTCCCATTCCGGCATCATTGCCACGTTCCTGTTTTCATCCCAAACAAGAGCTCACCCTCTGCCGCCTCTTCCTCGCCGACCAGAACACCGGAGCACTGAAGCTCCTCGCGCCCTCCACCTAGCCTCCTGCAGTTTCACTGAAAAAGTTTCAGGTTCAGATTAACATGTAATTCCAAAATATCCAACATCTAACAATATATTGCTGGTACTTGCTACTCTAACAATCTGAATGGAGTATTTGAGTATGACAAATTTAGTTCAAGAAAAATACAAACAGTTAGCCTAAATACTACCGAATAAATTAGGAACACAAAATGGCGCTTCTTCATAAATCATGACACAACTTGCATTAGAGAAGTAAGACTGTAACACATGAGCTCTTTGTATTACAATAACATTTCCAAGATGATCAGCAGTTCAATCGGTTCAGGGTGATATATACCGTTGCCTTTGGCTTCCTTAAAAGAATAAGATCCTGCCCCTATCAACCAAACAATAGGAACACTTCTTAAGGCTTCTTCAAAACGAACAATTCACTGTACTATAATTTATTATTGGAGCCTGTCATATGTACCCTAAACTCAGGTTTGTGCTGCTTGTTTCTCTGCTGCCATACTAAAAAAGACTAGCGAATAATCTATGCGTTATCGGGGTAATACGGGCATGAAACTTCTGTGAATATATTAAATCGGGGCAAGGAAGAATTGAATCATGCAAACAATCCAGAATATCAACTTGAGCATATTGTGAAAATTACAGGTTGAATCAAATAATAGTCAAGCTGGCGTCTATATCAAACTAATAGGCAGATGCTAAAACGGAAAAAAAAAACTACCAGGATTATATTAACATAATCTATGCAATTAGTACTACAATTAGAATAATTTGATTTAAATGTCCCAATATTTAGAACTGGACATGGGTGGCATCACACTTAATGATACAATAAGAACGACCTTCAGTTTGGTTTGGCAAGCAAACAAACAAGCAGCAAGCATGAACATACAAAGTAAACCTACAACAGAACTGTGGGCTAGGCTAAACTACACTCATCAGTTCAATTGACAAAACTTCAATCCAGCTTAATTTGTTTCCTTGATAGCGGTTAGCGAAGACCATGTTCAAGGATATTATCATATCAACCACTTCGACAAGGACCAGAAGGAAAGGTACCTGGGAAACACGCCAGAACACCAAACCTCCAGTTGTAATCCGACTCAGGAAGCACCAGGCTGTTAACCTTCTCCTTTGCTTTCCCTTGCTCCACTTGTGCAGCAACCAAATAAATCAACCAAGTCAATAAAGATCATGGCAGAATTTATCAACAAACTAAATACAGCAGCCAAACTAAAACTCAAGGTTTTCCTAACTGTTACCCAAGTCAGTAAAGATCATGGCAGAATTTATTCCAATCCATAATATTGGAGCATACCTGCAACTCGAGGTTTTCCTCCTTTAAGATCGTCCAGCTGACTTCCGGGACAATTTATCCAACGACGTGCTGGTATCAACTGCACCACAAGGACATGACAACAAAATCAGTCCTTGCACAATGGTCATATGTACAAGCAATAGTTTCGAGCTGAAACCAAGGAACATCAAACAGTATATTCATGACATCCATTATTGATAAGAGAATAGCTATGGAGCTATCAGGTAAAAAAATATCTAACATAAGAAGGTGTCATCGATCATGGTAGATTACATCAGCTAAAATGCAGGAGCTATCCATATATGACTGACAGAAAGTTAAACGATCAATGCACAGAATACCAAAGTAGTTTATTCAGAAGGAAAACAGCAGTCAATGTCCTCTTTGATTTCATATACAGATATGGAAGCACTAGCATGCTTCAAGTCTGGCTGTTCGATTTCAGTATGAAATCAGACATCTAAGCACAGGCGCAAGTGGATTTATCGGGAAAACATATCCAGCCGAATTTGCATGACATGATTACTCACGTATGACTCTACTCAAACAAACAGAAAGCCTTATCAGCCGACATCCTAAACAGCTACAATCTATAGCCTCAGCTCATGGAGAAAACAAGGTCAGAACGCTACCGCGCGATCTAAACTTAGAAATCACTAGCACCAAAGGGTGGGATTCAACGGATCTGCTTTGAATGGTGCAAAAAGGGACGGAATGGGCTCACCTTGCTGTTGCCAGGAGCGGCCAGGGGCGGGGGAGACGAGGGCGCGCAGATCATGGAGAGTTCCTATGTTCTTCGCGCGGAGGAGATTCGGAGGAGATTCAATTCGTCGAAGCCGAGCAGAGGAGAAGGAAAGGGGAGAGAGAGTCCTCCGCGGCTCATCAGCTAATCAGCTAAAAACTTCTGTTAATTGGGCCGCGGCTCATCAGCTAAAAACTTCTTCCTTTTTTATTCTATTTCTTTTTTCTATTTAAAGTAATATTTTTCTGTTTCTTTTTTATGTTTTCAAAATATTCTATATCTAGATTTAAGAAATGTACGATTTTAAATTTGTTCAGAATTTAAAAATTGTTCAAAATTCAATTTTCCAAACTTGAACCTTTTTAAAATATGAAAAAAAAATTTGAATAATTTTCCAAACTTGAACCTTTTTTAAAATATGAAAAATTTGGAAAAGTTTTTTTAAATAGAAAAAAAGAAAAAAGAAAAAAAAGGAAAGGAAAAGGAGAAAGAACAGGAAGAAAATGTCTAGCCGAGTCCACCCACACTACGTGCGAGGGTGTGCGACGCACTGTAGGTGCTTACCTGGTCGGCATATAAGGATGGAGGGGGACGAACGTGGAAACGACCCACAAACTGCACATCGTGGTGGGCTTATCTGGGTTAATTGGGTTAATTGGGCTCGGGGTTTATTTAGCTGGGGAAAATGGGCAGAACTCCTCGGGAAAACATGTAACCAAACAAGCCCTTATGGTGTGTGTGTTAGCCCGGTTGGCTTATCTCACCTAATACAACTTGAGTCTACCTATGCTGACTACGTTTTATTGTGTTGTGTTTGGTAGGTCGTATGAGATTTTCTTTGGTGTCCTATATGATTTGAGTCGTGCCATACAAAAATAAAAGGCATCGGTCCCTATGTACAAAATAAAAAAGCGACCAGGTCCTGTTTGTAAAACTAAAAAGCAATCAGGTCACTGTTGTCAAAGTATTCCTTTTGTATAGCTAACCGTATATGGTAGGCTAGGATACTTATCTAGATTTGTTGAGATATTACTTGTAACTCAAGGCTACACGCCTATATAATTGATTCAATGCGATCGCCCCATTGTGTGGCGTTTCCAAACGTTGTTCGTTCTCTTGGTATCAGACTCCCCGATCCCCACCTCCCGATCCGATCTAGCCATGGCCGACACACCTCCGCTGCCACCTACGACTCCACCGCGCCCGCCCTCGGCGCCTCCACCATGCCTGCCCTTGGCCTCAACACCACGCCCGCTCTCAGCTCCTCCACTGCCGGCGCCCTCGTCAACACGGGCATGCCCATCTCCTCGACCCCGGCCGTCAACGTCGCCAGCATCCGCACGCACGTGCCTGTCACCCTGGAGCTCAAGGCCTCCAACTTCACGAAGTGGCGCATGCTCATCCGCGTGCTCCTCAGCAAGTACGACCTCCTCCACCACGTCAACACCATCGCTCCGCCGGACGCCCGCACCCCCGAGTGGGTCAGGGAGGACTACATCGTCCGGTCCTGGCTCTATGGCTCTATCTCTGACGAGATCCTCGACATCATCATGGCGGAGGAGCAGACGGCGCAGGAGGCATGGGCGCTCATCACCAACCTGTTCCTCGACAACCAGATGACACGCGCCGTCTACCTCGAGGCGGAGTTCCACGGTCTCGTGCAGGGCGACCTCTCCATCACCGGCTACTGCCACCGTCTCAAGGCCCTCTCCGATGCCCTCCGCGACGTCGGCACCCCTGTGTCCGATCAGACGCTCGTCCTCAACTGCCTCCGCGGCCTCAACCCGCGCTTCGCCGACATCACCACCATCGTCACCATGCAGAGCCCCCTGCCCACGTTCGCGCAGACTCGCTCCCTCCTCACGCTACGCGAGACTCAGCTCGCCAACTCCACCCAGGTGGCCAACCAGACCGCCCTGTACGGCGCGTCCTCTCCTGGCGGCGGCGGCAACTCTGGTGGCGACAGCAACCGCAATGGTGGCGGCAACACCGGTGGCGGCGCCTCCAACGGTGGCAACCGCAATGGTGGCGAGTACTATCGGAAGAAGAAGAACGGCGGCGGCGGCAACTCTGGCGGCACCTACACCGGCAACACTGGCGCCAACTCTGGTGGCAACCGCGCCAACGGTCAGGCCATGCTTGGGCCCTGGGTGTGCTTCAACCCCTACACGGGCCACACTCAGCAGATGCAGGGGCCTCCCATGATGCGTCCCACCGGGGCCGGCCTCCTTGGTCCTCGCCCAACGCCGCCCGCCAGCGCCTTCACCTCGCTCGCGCCGCTTCACGGCCAGGCGTTCGGCACCAACGCCCCGCCGGTTCCCCACTCCGCCCTGGGATCGGCCACCTCCCCGGCGTGGGATACGTCCGCACTCATGGCTGCCCTGAACAGCGCGGCCACGCCCTCCACTGTTGGTGAGTGGGTCATGGACTCGGGCGCCACTGCCCACATGGCGTCCGACCCCGGTATGCTCCATTCTCTTAAACCCTCCCTCCTACCCTCCCTTGTCACCGTAGGCAATGGCTCCACGTTGCCTATCTCTCACACCGGCCATGTCTCTCTTCCTTCTTCCGCTCACCCTCTCACTCTTAAAAATGTTCTTGTCGTCCCTAACCTTGTCAAAAACTTGATTTCCATTCGCCGCTTCACTATTGATAATCTTTGTTCTATTGAGTTTGACCCGTTTGGTTTTTCTGTCAAGGATCTTCGCACCAAGGCCGTGATCATTAGGTGCAATAGCCGTGGCGACCTCTACGTCTTTCCGTCATCGGCTCTCCGCTCCACCGCCCATGGACTCATCGCCACCACCACCACCGAGCTCTGGCATCGACGTCTAGGTCACCCGGGTCGTGACAGCATGTCACATATCCATAGGCAATCGTTTATCCCATGTAATAAAGCGGCCTCACATGTTTGTCACGCCTGCCAGCTTGGCAAACACGTGCGCCTTCCATTCTCTAGGTCTACCTCGATAAGTGTCGAACCTTTTCAGCTAGTTCATTGTGATCTTTGGACCTCTTCTATTTTGATTTATTCGGGTTTTAAATATTACCTCATCATTGTCGACGATTTTACTCATTTCATGTGGACATTTCCTTTACGCCAGAAGTCCGACACCGCCGACACTCTTATTGCTTTTGTTGCTTACGCTCACACACAGTTTGCTCGTCCCCTCAAAGCGATGCAAGCTGACAACGGAACTGAGTTTTTAAACTCGACCGTAACCTCGTTCTTCCGTACCCATGGCATACAACTTCGCCTCTCATGCCCATACACGTCCGCGCAAAATGGCAAGGCTGAACGTGCTATTCGCACGATCAACGACGTCACACGCACACTCCTCTTCCAGTCTTCCATGCCACCCACCTATTGGGCTGAAGCCGTTGCCACAGCCACCCACCTAGTCAACATCCGACCTTCCCAGCCTATCGGCTTCTCTATCCCATACCATCGCCTTTACAAAACCAACCCAGACTATCAACACCTACGTGTCTTCGGCTGTCTCTGCTATCCTAACCAGTCCGCCACGGCCAAACATAAACTCTCGCCTCGGTCTGTCGCCTGCACGTTCCTAGGCTACCCTAGCAACCATAAAGGGTATCGGTGCCTCGACATGTCTACTCGCCGAGTCATCGTTTCTCGCCATGTCATCTTTGATGAATCCATATTTCCCTTCGCTCATGCTCCCGACCGACCTGCTGATCCTGCTGCTGCTACCGATTTCCTCCTGGACTTGGCAGCCACTCAGCCTTCCCCCGTCGACCCCCAACCCGCTATGCATGCGCGCCCGGCACCCGCTTTGCATGGCGATCGACGTCCACCGTCGCCGGGTGCGGCCTCGCCCTCCGGGCCTCCCTCTCCGCCTCTCACTGGGCCTCCCTCTCCCGGCCCATCTACACCTCCCATGTCTCCTCCTCCTCCGCCGGACACACCTCCCTCTCCATCGTCGAGTGTTCCCTCTCCTCCGGTGGAAATACATCGACCCCCGTCACCCTCCAACACGCACACCATGGTCACGCGTGCCAAACACGGCCTGTTCAAACCCACTGCTCGCCTTAACCTCTCCGTCACAACCTCTACTCCCTCTCCAATTCCCAAAACATACCGGGGCGCCCTCCATGACCCACATTGGCGCCGCGCCATGCAGGATGAGTTTGATGCTCTTGTTACTAACGGAACTTGGACTCTTGTTCCACGTCCTGCTCGTGCTAATGTTGTTTCAGGGAAATGGATATTCAAACACAAGTTCCACTCCGACGGCAGCCTTGCACGGTATAAGGCAAGATGGGTGGTCCGTGGCTTCTCACAACAGCATGGGGTGGACTTCGACGAGACCTTTAGTCCCGTTGTGAAGCCGGCCACGATCCGCATCGTCCTCAGCATCACCGTCTCTCGTTCGTGGCTAATCCATCAGCTGGACGTCAAGAACGCCTTCCTCAACGGCAACCTGGACGAGGAGGTCTATTGTCAGCAGCCTCCAGGTTTTGTTGACACACGTTTTCCAGACCATGTGTGCAGGCTTCACAAGTCTCTCTACGGCCTGAAGCAGGCTCCACGTGCGTGGTACCAACGCTTCGCCCTCTTCGCGCACCGTCTCGGCTTCGTGGCCTCGAAGTCCGATGTCTCCATCTTCATCTACAAGCATGGACAGGAGCTTGCCTACATTCTGCTCTATGTTGACGACATCGTCATCACCGCTTCTTCAGGTCGCCTTCTGCAGCAACTCACTCAGCGCCTACACTCTGAGTTTGCCATGACGGATTTGGGTGCATTATCCTTCTTCCTCGGCATCTCCGTCACTCGGACGACGTCAGGCATGGTTCTTTCTCAGCGGCAATATGCTGTTGATCTTCTTCAGCGAGCCGGCATGGTTGAGTGTCATTCGTGTGCTACTCCCCTCGACATCCGCTGCAAGCTCTCTGCTGATGAAGGCCCTCTCCTTGCTGACCCTACTGAGTACCGCAGCTATGCCGGTGCACTACAGTACCTGACCCCCACTCGTCCTGATATTGCTCATGCCGTTCAGCAGGCGTGCCTCTATATGCACGCCCCTCGGGAGCCCCACCTGAATCTTGTTAAACGGATTCTTCGCTACATCAAGGGCACCCTCGACATGAGCCTGCATCTCTCCTGCTCTCCGACAACGTCACTCACCGCATACTCCGACGCTGATTGGGCTGGTTGTCCGGACACTCGCCATTCTACTTCTGGCTATTGTGTCTATCTTGGCGATAATTTGGTTTCCTGGTCATCCAAACGCCAGACCACCGTCTCTCGATCAAGTGCCGAAGCGGAGTATCGGGCGGTAGCACATGCTGTCGCCGAGTGCTGCTGGATACGACAGCTCCTTGGCGAACTCCACCAGCCCATACATGCTGCAACTGTGGTCTTTTGTGACAACGTCAGCTCGGTATACATGGCCTCTAATCCTGTTCAACACCGGCGCACCAAGCACATTGAAATCGACATACATTTTGTTCGAGAAAAGGTGTCTCTTGGGCAGGTCCGCGTACTCCATGTGCCATCTACTCATCAGTATGCCGATATCATGACAAAAGGACTTCCCTCGCAGCTGTTCTCGGAGTTTCGTTCCAGTTTATGCGTTCACCCAGCCGACGCACAAACTGAGGGGGGATGTCAAAGTATTCCTTTTGTATAGCTAACCGTATATGGTAGGCTAGGATACTTATCTAGATTTGTTGAGATATTACTTGTAACTCAAGGCTACACGCCTATATAATTGATTCAATGCGATCGCCCCATTGAGTGGCGTTTCCAAACGTTGTTCGTTCTCTACTGTGAATGTTGGGCTCGAGCTCCGCCCCTGCCGTCGGCGAGAGGAGCCGTTGCCGCCAGATGGCCCAGCTCCTTCTGCTTCACGAGCGGTGAGGCGGAGCTACTCCTCCTGCTCGGTTGTCGGTGGAGAACTCCTCCTGCTTCGCGCGAGGCGAGGATGAGCTGCTCCGCTGCTGGAGGGGAATGGGAGAGGCGGTGTGGCCTTCCGTCAGTTCAATTGCTAGTGTAGAGCTCGGGAGATGGTCGCACATGGATCTTGAGACGAAGCCGTGAGAGGCAGCGAGGAAGTTGAAGGAGGAGAGCTCTCTGGCGTGGCGAGACTAGGCTACAGGGAAAAATGATGGGATGGAGCGGTGACCCTCGCAGGCCGAAGCGCCTGCGCGAACCGTTTTCCAGGCGGACTTAGCTCGGTTGCCTTGCGAAGCTGGATTCGAGCTTCCTAACTTAGGGTAACTTCTTTTGGGCTTCTGGGCCAGCTTCGAGGTGGTGCACCGCTGAAGCCCAAAAGAACACTCCAGCTTCTAACTAGCTTATTTCCACCGAGAAGCCCACTTCCTGTCTATACGGAGAATCTGGTCGCGACGTGTTTTGGAGAGCTTCCCGAGCTTCTCCCCGCAGACGCGAAACGGTACACAGGGTTGCCCCTGTTGTTGCTCGAATTTACATCAGAATGCCATCCCGGAGGGGTACTGCTTGGGGATGAAAGAAAAAAAAGAAAGAAAAACTGTATCGCTCCAGAGCGGTACCGCTTCGAGCGAGAGCGAGGCCCGAGCGAGCTAGGTTCCGCGAGCGCCGTTGAGGGCTTATTTTTGCATGAGATGGCACTGGTACACGACCCGACCTACCAAACAAGAAATAGTCGGCTGGGTTGGAAATATCTGTGCTGAGCCGGTCTACCAAACACGCCCTTAGAATCGGCTATGGACCTTGGCCGCTATGGCACTCATTTGATTCGATCGTTTCACGCAACCAAAGAATGGTTTATTTCCTAGAGTAATGGAACAACTTCTACATAACTTTTTGTTGATGTACAAAATGGAAAGAAAGTTTGACGAATCCTATAACCTCAGGAATACTTTGACCAACAAAACCATGAGCAAAAAACATTAAAAAAGAAAAGAAATATTTATTCTCGTGGTTGTTATATTAATATGGTGGGGCGAAAGTTTATTTCGAGGAGAAAATAGCAGTAGCACTTCTTCTTTTATCTTTCACTGGTTGAACCTGAATTTGAAAAAACAAAAAAATATTGAGGATGACATCATTGACACGTCCACCTACTCGAGCGTTTCATTGGCGACCCTTCACCGCTTGGCATCTTAAGTATGTCGATCATGGCACCTCCATTGCCACGACTACCAAGATGCTGATGTCGTGGGTCGGTGACCACATTTGAAGAGAACTGGTTAGGCTCTGGAGGTACCATCTCACATAGTCGTGCCAATTTGAAACGTACATGATGACTGTGCACTCATGGTATCGCTCTGTGGCAATGCCCACACTACTACGAAATAGGCTATATGTCTAGTGTTACCACGGGCGCACCAAAAAATATGCACGCTGGTGGAATTTGTCGCCGGTGCACCTATTTTATGGGGCGTCGGTGGTGCTCAAATACCGCTAGCACAGCGAATGATTTGTGCGCTGGGAATAAGGGTATGCCTGATCTAGGCCAGCCCAAAGATTGGAGCCTAGCGCGGTGGGGGTAAAAATATTACCACCGGCGCACAATCATGGCATAAAAGAAAATGATAGAAGTTTCAAAAAAATAATTCTTCGAGATGCCCATGTGCTATGTCATCTAGTTTACACAAAAATCTAAAAACATGAATTTCGATATATTATGCAAAATGGCCTCATGTTTCGGTAAAACAGGATTTATGTTTGACACGACCTCCGATAAAAAACTTTTTTATATCAAAATGTATCGACGCAAAATTGATAACTTTTAGATTCCCTAAAATCAAAAAAATTCAGGTTTTGGATTTTGATGAATTTTTTCAAAAATTATCATCGGCGCACCACCATATTTGGTGCCCTGGCGATAACCTATGCAAACCACACCGCTGGCCTCTTCTTCTTTCACTTTCTCTTCTCCTCCTCCTCCTCCTCTC
The DNA here is from genome assembly GCA_030979885.1 of Lolium multiflorum. Classification (NCBI taxonomy): domain Eukaryota; kingdom Viridiplantae; phylum Streptophyta; class Magnoliopsida; order Poales; family Poaceae; genus Lolium; species Lolium multiflorum. The sequence continues at coordinate 346,924,000 of CM061749.1, forward strand.
TCCCTTCCCCTCCTCCTCTTTCCCTTCACCTTGTAACATCTCTGTTTAGCAAACCCTAATTAGGAAATGTTTGTGCATTCATGAGCATCATCTAAAATGCATTAAGAAAAATTTGCAAATAGATTAAAGTGGAAACCCTAGGTTTATGCGAGTCTTTCTCTATTTTAAATGTGTTCAAATGTTTGAAAACCTCAAGATAAAAATATGTGGACTTTCAAATATTATTAGGAAGGCCACAAAATATTTCCCCTAAAATATTTGAGTTAATTTGGATCTCCAAAAGGTTGCAAAACTATCAAAAGGATTTGTTTTAGTGTTGTTTCAAAGTTTCTAGAGAAAATAGAAAAACCCAGGGGGTTATGGGCAATATGCCCTTGTCTTCTTCCCCACGCACGCAGGCAGTTGTCTGGCGCCCGCGCGGCCGTCAATGGCGCCGACGGCCAGGATGCCTTCCGCCGCCCCCTAACCGCCTACAAAATCCGCCGCCGCGAGAAGCCCCTGCCCGCCACCTCCTTCCCCCTCTCCTTCTCTCTGCGTCACGCCCGAGCAAACCCTAGCCCGGCCAACCTCGCCGTCGCCGCCGCTCAGGGCCTCCCCGCGCCAAGCCGACGCCGCCACGAGCTCCGCCCCGTCGCCCTCTTCCGCCTCCGCCTAGCAGCGCAAAACGGGGAGCCCCCTTCCGCCTGAATCGAGCCACCGTCCTGCGGCCGTACTTCGCCTCTCGCTGGCGTTCCAGGCCACATCCGGCCGCGCCGTCTTCTCCAACGTGCTCCTGGTGAGCTGGGCGTCCTCCCGGTACCCTCCGCCTCCTCTATTTCCCCATGGAGGTGCCCCGCGACGTGAGCCTGCCCCGGCCTCCGCGCGAGCTTGCCGCCAGCCGTCTCCGGCGACCTATGGCGGGCGGCGCCGCTCCCAGGAGGTTCGCCAGCCTCGCGCGCGTCCTCCTGGCCGATTGATCGGCCAGGCCATGGATGACGTCAGCCGGCCTATTCCTTTTTCTATTTTTTGCGCTTCAGGGATTTAATCATTTCCAGATTATTAAAAATGTTGAACAGTGGGTCTAACTTGTCATACTTTTATTATTTTCCAGAAATGATTTAAAATAAATAAGACTTTTAAAATTCATAACTTATTCATTTTAAATCAGAAAAATATGTATAATATATCAAAATCTTCAGAAAAATGAGATCTACCTTTTATTAGCAAAATCATGCATTGATAAACAACTTTAAACCATAGTTTTTTTAGAAGAACTAATTGTACCCCTCTGAGATTCTGGAACTACTAACCCTAGTCCCGTCGAACCCCAGTTAAACTGATGTTGTCTTATGGTTAGTTCAGTACCTAATTAACCTGTCATGTCATCTTTGAATGTGCATTGCATTATGCCATGTATTGAATGTTATTTTTCTATTTCTAGTGTTTGCTTCTTCACGATCGATAGAGCACAAGTCTGAGACGACGAAGATCAATGATACGTCCAATTTGCATCACTATTTTGTATCATAATTTGCTGTTATTCATTGATATATTTCATATTGGGATACAATACTTATGTTATTTCATCTATTTTGCATGTTTCATCATCATTGGAGGATCAAGCACCGGAGCGGATTCTGCTGGAAAAGCACCGTCGAACGCAATATTTCGGAAGATCAACTGTGGAAGGGAATTTCACGTAAATTCCTATTTTTCCAGATGACGGAGGGAGCAGGAAGAAGAGAGAAGTGGCCTGACCATAGGGCGGCGCGGCCCATGGCCTGGCCGCGCCACCCTATGCTCTGGGGCCCCACAGCCCCTTTCGCCTCCTTTTCTTCGCACTCCTTCGTCCCGAAAACCTAAGCCACGAGAGGACCTCACGGAGGGTTACAGCCGCCTGTGGGCGGAGAACACCGAGAGAAAGAGCTCTCCGGCGGGAATCCGCGGGGAAATTCCCTCCCGGAGGGGGAAATCGACGCCATCGCCATCGTCATCGAGCGCGACATCATCTCCATCATCATCATCATCATCTCCACCATCTACACCGCCATCACCACCGCTGCACCTCGTCATCGCTGTAGCAATTCGGGTTAAATCTTGATTGTTTGATAGGGGAAACTCTCCCGGTGTTATTCTATACTTGTTGTAGATGCTATTGAGTGAAACCATTGAACCAAGGTTTATGTTCAGATTGTTATTCATCATCATATCACCTCTGATTGTATTCCATATGATGTCTCGTGAGTATTTCGTTTAGTTCTTGAGGACATGGGTGAAGTCTAAATGCTAGTAGTGAATTATGGTTGAGTAATATTCAATGTTATGATATTTAAGTTGTGGTGTCATTCTTCTAGTGGTGTCGTGTGAATGTCGACTACACGACACTTCACCATTTATGGGCCTAGGGAGTGTATCTTCTATTCTTGCTTTAGTTTAAGTGGTTTCGTTAGCCCGATAGGAGGGATCTCGATCAGTGGATCCAGGTTTTTATCTTTTTACTTTCTTGTAGTTGCGGATGCTTGCAAGGGTATAATCACAAGTATGTATTAGTCCTAGGAAGGGCGGTGCATTAGCATAGGTTCACCCACACAACACTTATCAAAACAATGAAGATTATTAAACCACATGAAGCGAAAGTACTAGACTAAAATCCCCGTGTGTCCTCGTGAACGTTTGGTCATTATAAGTAAACAAACCGGCTTGTCCTTTGTGCTAAAAGGATTGGGCCACTCGCTGCAATTATTTCTCTCGCATTTTATTTACTTGTACTTTATTTATCCGCAATATCAAAACCGAATACTTGTCTGTGAGCATTTACAGTGAATCCTTCATCGAAACTGCTGCCAACACCTTCTGCTCCTCGTTGGGATCGACATTCTTACTTATCGAAGATACTACGATACACCCCCTATACTTGTGGGTCATCAATCAACAACACTGATGATCAAATCCTATCCTCCGACGAATAGGACAAGCACAAGATCCATGAAGATCCATACTTCTTTATCAAGGACAAAGGCAAGCCCTAACCTGGTTCATATATGGTTTCGAACTACTTTTACTTTTGGATCCTACATATTGCATATGATTCAACTATCTTTTAATGATTGTTAGAGTTATCATATATATTGCATGTTCCACCCTTGTAGCCTCAAATACCTGATCAACTCCTCCTAGCATAATTAGGTTTGGCATGTGTACATCGCTAGAGCCTTTATATCTTTATGCTTAGCCATGCTTAGTTTGTTACGCTTCTACTCCGGTCTTCGGAATGGAGCCTTACAATGAAATGAAACTAGCACGACAAGTTGATGTGGTAAGTATAGAGATGTTGTTAAACATGACTAAAGGCTCAGACGAGAGGCCACATTGGGATGTGGTGGGTTGTTTCATTTCTGCCGACCCTAGGAACCGAGTTCTCGCCTCTTGAACCAAGAACGAGCGTACAACCACACGAGGCCCTATTATGGTACCCTATCGGCTCACTAACTTGCATAGTCGATTCCATGAGTCACATAGTTTGCGTGTTATTTTGACATATGCATTGACAACGTTTGTGAAAAGGTGCATAGCATAACATGTAGGTAAGCGTGGTCGTGGTGGATGGAGGTTGCGGCCTCTGGTGAAAGCCACCTCGGCTCACATCCTGAAGGACCGACTTCGGTACTTGACCCGTTACGGCGGAACAATCCTTATCGCGTGACTCATGGTCTAGGCGCCAGTAAGGTAAAGATCATGGTCAACCACCCTCTGTCGGATTTCCAAGGAAGAGAGCTTATGATCTAGCATTAAGAGTCGGTTGGTACGTGTGGGTAAAGTTATGCATCCATGCAGGGTTATGAATCTTTTCGAAAAACCGTGTCCACGGTTACGGACGACTTGGGAACAGACGTGGAGATCACAGAGAACTTTAATCTAATCGTAAAACTTGGCAAACATCAATGTGTGTTACGGATACCTTCTCCGGGGTGTTGTGGGGGTCATTCGAGGATAGTGGTTCGAGATGATGAAGATTGGTGGATATTATATGATGATCAATAGAGCTAGAGATATCACTCTCTTATCCCCTTTTAAAGGTTCTGAGTAGTCGAGTTTCTTCTCCCTCTTGTTTTACAAAGGAAAATTGGCTTTACGTAAAAGAACATCTACAGAAAGCCCGCATACCCGCTTTGCTAAAAGGTTGTACTAAGTGTTGTTGAGTCCTTGTAATCAGCTTTGCATGCTTTTGTTTCAGACGAAGTTGCTCCGATAGATGGTGGTTACCAGGTCGACATCGACGAGTAGCTTGGGGTTCCCAGGTGGCAGTCTGGAATCTATGGGCTGGGACGTCGACTTATGCTCCTGGCCTCTTAGGCCTTTTTCTATCTTGCAATGTCTAATAGCATAACTTCGCTTTCGTTGATTGATGTATGCCGACATCTGCTTGTAATACTTTGGTTCTTTGCTCAGTTATGAGCTTGTATTACTTCTTGAGTCGTAGAATCACTATTGTGTTACCGATTCTCTCACTATAATCTCTCGAGCTCTAGGTTAGGCTTATGTCAGAAGAAGATTTGGTATTTGTCTAACCCTGATCCCGGGGGTGCCACAGGTTTTTAATTTTTTTCTAAATGCATTTTAGATGATGCTCATGAATGCACAAACATTTCCTAATTAGGGTTTGCTAAACATGGAGGTTACACTCCTCGTCCTCCTCAACCTGGCAAGCACCCCCTCAACCTAGTGACCTCCATCCGGCAAGCACCTCCTCAGACCGGTGACCTCCATCCGGCTAGTACCTCCCCAAGATGGCGATCTTCCTCCGGTCACAACCTTCTCAACCTCGTCGGGGCCTCCCTCCGGTGATCACCTTCTCAACCTTGTCGGGACCTCCCTCCGGCGACCATCTCCTCAACCTCAACGGTAGCCACCTCCTCAAGCTCGTCGGCGACCTCCCGTCCGATGACCCACTATGAAGAACTTGAAGAACACATCACGACGAGATCTAGATGTATATCTAGATTCGTCTTCTTTTTTCTTTGAATTTGAAAAATATACCACCGACGCAGTAGGTTGGTGCGTCGGTGATAAGTCGAGTTACTACCGGCGCACCAGGAGGTGCGCTGGCGGTAACGCGTTACTACCGGTCTATTCCCACCGGCACGCGCTAGTGCGCCGGAGGTAGCCTATTTAGGTGCGCCGACGATAGCCTATTTCCTAGTAGTGCCATCTAAAAGTTGTGTGCATGGTGACTATGCGTCGGAGACTGGTATTTTACAACTGTGGTCTTGGTATGCGGGGGTGGTGTCACAGGGTGACTTCTTTCTCATGTGTAGGTGTTTCAGTAGTAGACGGCGCCAACATTATGGATGCTCCTAACTTAGGAGTAGATGTGTGATAATCAGCATTTAGGAATAGAACCTCGGAAGGCGTGCAGGAAACTGATTCATTTTCTTCATGTAACGAACTCATAGCATGTATCTAAATATAGGGAAATATTGAACTTTATCTTTAGGAACCAAAGTGATCGAGTTTAAACTATAGTATCGAAATCGACCTAAGTCAACACTAGAATTTGAAATTCAGATTTCAACATGACCTTTGAGTAATTCAAAATGTAAGGAAAAGTTTTAAAACTTGAGAATCTAAAAGTTTTTTGCAACTAGCCTTTAAAGTTGACTATTCATCTTGCGCGAAATCGCATTGATTTTTTTTCTTCTTGTAACAAAAGAAGAACAGTTTATTCCGTAGAGGAATGGAACAATCGTATGTTAAGTTTTTGTTGATGTACAAAATGAAAAAAAAAACGTTTTGAAGAATCCATGTAATATCGAGAATTGTTTGACGAGGAAAAATATCTACAAAAATATTCAAAATAATAAAGAAACATAATTGTTCATTCCCTTGCATAGAAAGATCAGTAGCACTTCCTATTTTGTCTGTTGCTTAAACCTGGATTTGAAAAAAAAAATGATCGACGCTGACATTGTCTGCATGTTGACCTACACGAGATTTTGTTGGCGGCCTTCAGAGACTGGCATCTTGGGTAATGGGTACATCGAGCACCGCATCTCCATCGCCATGGTTATCAAGGTGCTGACCTCGTGGATCAAAACGACCGTGTTTGAAGAAAATTGGTTAGGCTACGGAAGTACCATCTCAGATGTTCATGCCAAGTTTACACGTAACTGGCGTTGTGTCTCACGTGAAAGTTATGTTCCTGACCACTTTGCAGTGGTGGTCTTGGCATGTGGGGGCGGTGGTACAGGGTAATTTTGTTCTCAGTGGTGTTCTTTAAGCGTTGTGTGCTTTAATTTTTGGGATGAAAACTTTAGGTATGACTTTTATTGGTTGCATGTGGTAATGACGGCTCCCTCCCTGATCGTTTTCTTGTTGAAGGAATTGTCTAAAGTTTGTTTAGACCTTCTCCTCGAGGAGAAAACCCTTGATTGCCGGTTTGTTAGATAGGAGACTACGTCGCGCTGTTTTTCTTCTTGCAGACATCGCTTTGAAGAACTTTTGTGTAGTACAGGTGTCGGCAATGGTGGTGGTTTGTTTCTTGCAGCTAAAAGTTAGTAGTTGTGTTAGTGGTGTTTTCCTTTTTTTCACTTTTGGTTGTGTGCATTTTTTATATCTAGACTAGCTCTCGATAATATATTGTTGTAGATGCCGGATGCAAATGGTATCTATCCGATATTAAATATTTATTTTATGAAAAATAAATTCTTGAGAACCTTTTAAAAAATGTAACAAAAATATCAGAGTTAAAGAGTTTATACGTACAAAAAATCTCCATTGAAAATAATTGATGTTTGCGATATATATGTTGTCATTTTTTCCGCATTAGATGAGGCGTCTGGTGAGGAGGTATGAAAGGAAAAAAAAACCATTCTTGTTTTTTTTAGATAAGCAGGTTTTTTTGTTTACATTTAAAAGTTGACTTTGACTTTGACAAAAAAATCAAAACTAATTTTGAAACCACTCTTGTACCTGCATAAGATTCGATTCTACAAAAATGTCAATCGTACCAATTCCGGGTTAATAAGTACTTCCTCTGTCCATAAAAGAATACGAATTTTTTTTCCAAATTTGAATGTATCTATACAATAAAGAGTGTTTAAATAAACCTAAATTTAGATAAACTTACGATATTATTTTGTGGAGGGAGGTAGTACTATTGTAAGTAAACCGGGGATTTCTCCATTCAAAATTTAGGGGAATTAATATTTCTCTATGCGTTCAAAACGAGACTTTTTTTCGACCGAAGGGCATCCACGTCAGCACGGTCACCAACTGGGACACGCCATTGCTAGAGTGCAAGGTCATCACCAACACGATGAAGAGTGAAGCTCGCAGATGGGGTCTTGCCGTTGAACACGAGGTCATTTCGGGCCTTCCAAATGAACCAGGACAGCCGCAACCCCCATATTCCAAACAGCAGAAGCGAAGCCAGCAGGGGCCTGGATAGCTCAAACGAAGAACTGCCCAGCTAGGATTGGGACATCCAGCCTAGACCACACCTCAGCAGCTGACATAGGCATCCCCAATGGGCCTGCTGAAGATAGTACCCGGGGTTTACTGAAGGCCCACTACCCGAAGAATAAGAAGACTCGGAAGCCCAAGATATTATTAAGGAAAGCTAGAGTTGTAATAGGAAGTGTTATTTGTAATCTTGCGGGATGAGTTAGAAACCTTCCCGGACTCTGTAACTTGTACAACACGAACTCCTCGGCTCCGCCTCCTATATAAAGGGGGAGTCGAGGGACGAGGAAGGCATCGAATCATTGTTTCTCAAACCCTAGTTTCATAATCGTCGAGTACTTTTCGGCTGAAACCTTCGAGATCTACTTGCCTCTACTTCCAACTAAACCCTAGTCTACAACCCGTAGGCATTGACAAGTTAATATCTTGTCAATTGGCGCCGTCTGTGGGAACTAGAGGCGTCAAGGATCCGATCTCGATGGCACGTTCAAGATCGTCGACTTCATCAACCGAAAGCAACGCAATGGATCGAGGTAAACAGATCGCAACTGGTCTTGTCGATTTTGTTCCTCACCCGCCCTCCCGTTTGGATGCATATGCGTATCTGGAGGAGCCTATGGAGATGACGTTCGGAAGATTTCACTTTCGCGTCGAGAAAGAAGGATCGTATCGTGTCGAAATTCCGATTTCGTCGGGATCGTGGTCGATTCCGATTTTTCAAGCTATACATCGTCAACCGAATCAGAGAAGAAGAAACTTCGTCGTCACGCTTCATCAGCACCAGGCAAGAGAAAAACTCGCCAAGATCTTCAGCGACATGTCGTTTGAGTCATCTGCGGAATCCTATATAAGCAATGGCTCAGCGTCGACACCTACAACTTCATCGACAAATCTATTACAGTGGGCAAGGTCTTCGCCAATCTCAACGATGGTGTCACCAAACCCAACATAGATCTGAATACAAAGTATCATCAGATTTATGTCATTGGAGAGCCAAGCCATGACCAAGAGGAAACATCTGAGGCTTTCGATGATCTGGGAAACCCATACGTCGATCCCTCTGATCTGCGGCGAGGCTTAGGCAATAAATATATCGGGCCACAACCGCGACACAGAGTCCAACTTCCGCAAACAGCATGGGATAGAGCCGCGAGAGCTATGGATGGCTCAGAACCAATGGCCACCACAGCCACGCCAGAAGAGTTACAAGCATATCAATATAGGCTTGCACGAGCTGCAAGGGAACTGGAAAAAACAGACAGCTGAGTTGAATAGAAGAAAGGAGGCAGCCTCTGCATCAAGTAGGCGAAGGGCAGAGCTGAGTCGACAATCTAGAACTTTGGGTGATAGCCACAGGGAGGCTCGAAATAGAGCAAGATCGAGGTTACAATACATACCTGAAGGAGAAAGAGAGCACTTGGTCCAAAACCTCGACATGTCTTTTATGTCGATAGACACGAGAGGGAATATCATCCCTAAAACACCAGAAGCTGGGTATATGGCGACACAAGCTTTTATCCTCGCATCCAGACCACCTCCAGGAGATCCAAGGGAAACACTGTACAACATGGCGATAACAGGAGTTGGAGCCATGGGGACGGCGTTTGTATCAACGCCTCCCGAAGGAACGACAAGGCAAAATAGTCCACGACCTGCGGCAGCAACAGCAGCAGTTCCCGAAGGACCAAGTGGAGCAAGGGACACGGCAGCACAAGCAAGGGTTGACAGAGCGCGACAAAGCGAAGGGAACAGTCCCCGAGCTAAACGACGAGGATATGTGTGGTTTGCCATGCTTCACGAGGAGAGTTCGAAAAACTCGAGTCCCTTCAGGATTCAAGTTACCCGATAACTTCAAGAAATTCGACGCCTCCAAGATCCAGAGGATTGGCTAGTTGATTATCTCGAGACAGTGAAGCTCACAGGAGGAACTAGAGCAACATGCAAAGCATCCAGGTGCATTTGAGCGGAGCCGCACGATCTTGGATAAAGAAACTTCCTCCAGGATCTATCGACAGCTGGATAGCTTCGAGGACGTGTTCGTCAAGAACTTCCGATCCACATGCAAAAAACCTGCGTCATTAGAGGAGCTGAGAGCGTGCCGACAAAAGCCAGACGAGCCAATGAGAAAATATATCCAAAGGTGGAATATCATTAAAAATTCGGCAGAAAATATATCTGACGAGAGAGCAATAGATGCGTTTGTCGCAGGAATCAGGCGTGGAGATTTTGTCGAGGACTTGAGGAGGATCAACCCAAAGACAATATCCGCGTTAATGGAAATAGCAAACAGATGGGCAGATGGAGAAGATGCTGTTCACAACAAACGGCACAGGTCGCCAGAGGAAGACCGCTCGAAATTATCAACCGAGGCGACGATTTCCTCGCATCGAGCTATGATGCTCCAGGACAAATTTCGGCTGGTTTCCGAGCAAGCGCAGGAGGAAACAACAGAGATGAGTACCAGAGAGGCAACGAGCAACGAAGTGACAATAGAGATGACTCTCGAAACAATAGGCAAAATAGCGGGCCAAGGTTCCCGAGGCCTTTCGTGTCTCCCGAAGAAATGATGAACGGGCCGTGTCAGATGCACTTTTCCTCGACAAGCAATGGGAAAAGACAATGTGACATTTGCAGGATTGTCGCAATTTCCGTGCAATGCTAAGGTATGGGGCATGCTAATGCTCAGCAGACAGAGAAATCCTCGAGAACCTAGGAGTGAGATTCACTTGCCACCTCCTCCCGCATTACGGACGACAATCGACATCAGCGAATAGCGGCAGCACCTCCACCACCACCTTACGTTGATCCTAATTCTAACGGAGCGGTCTCGATGATTCAAGGGAAGGCCATCCAATAGAACTCGAAAGTAATCTCGCGACAGTGTTCATGGCAGAAAATGCCTCCACCAACAACAGTATCTTAATTGGTCGGGCAAGACATTGGCTTCACCATAGCATCAACCGCAGAAGTTCCTCGACCAGGGCAGTCAGCACTTATCCTACCAGCAGTCATTGCGGGATTTGATGTCTCTCGCGTGTTCATAGATGGCTGCAGCAGCTTAAACCTTATGTATGCAGATACATTGAGGAAGATGAACATATCCCTAGCAAACCTGAAGCCAACAGATACGAGGTTCCATGGTATCACACCGGAGAAACCAAGTTATCCACTGGGGAAGATTAATCTCGATGTTCAGTTTGGAACCCGAGAGAATTACAGAATCGAGAAGCTGGAGTTTGAAGTCGTGGATTTTCCGTCGCAGTATCACGCTCTGTTGGGACGACCAGCATATGCTAGATTTATGGCGGTACCACATTATACGTACTTGTTGTAGAGGATGCCTGGACCTAAGGGACCAATCACATTCAAAGGAAGCTTCGCCTTAGCCGATAAGTGCGATAAGGATTTTCATCGGATATCAGAAACTTTCGGGATGCAAGCTGAGTATTTGGCGTCAAGGCTTATGACTGACTATGACGTGCTGCCAGACGTTGGAAGGCCAAATAAAGAATCAACTTTCAGTACTGAGAAAAAATCTAAGGAGGTGCACATTCACCCGACAGACCCAAAAAAGACGACGTCCATCGCAAATGACATGGACCTCGCATAGGAAAGCGTGCTCGTCGAGTTCCTCCGTGAGAACTGGAAAATCTTCGCATGGTGTCCAGCTGACATGCCAGGAGTACCCAGGGAACTTGCCGAGCACCACCTAAACTTGGATCCACTAGCGAGACCAATCAAACAACCTTTGCGGCGTTTTTCAACCAAGCCGCAAAGCTATGCTGTCAGAAATTGATCGACTAAGAGAAGCTGGTTTTATCAAAGAGTTGCACACAGAGGCCACATGGGTAGCAAATCCTGTGTTGGTGCCGAAGAAAAACACTAAGGTCCTTCGCATGTGCGTCGACTTTACGTGTCTCAATAAACATTGCCCAAAGGATCACTTTCCCCTCCCGAGGGTCGACCAAATTATCGACTCCACGGCAGGATGTGAACATCTTTCCTTTTTGGACGCATATTCTGGTTATAACCAGATCAGATTGAAAGAAGAAGATGAAGTAAAGACAGCGTTCATCACACCTTACGGCGTGTTTTGTTACAGAACAATGCACTTTGGTCTAAAAAATGCGGGAGCAACATATCAGAGGATGATGCAGAAGTGTTTGGCGACACAAATTGGAAAAAACGTGCAAGTATACATCGACGATGTCGTCATAACGTCAAAGAAGGGGGCGACGCTGATCGAGGATCTCAAGGAAACCTTTGACAACCTCGACAAATTTTGCCTCAAGCTGAACCCGACGAAGTGCTCCTTCGGCGTCCCAGCAGGAGAACTCCTTGGGTTCCTAGTTTCAGCAAGAGGGATTGAAGCAAATCCTGACAAAATACAAGCTATCGTAACAATGAGGAAGCCAACAAAGTTGAAAGAAATACAACAACTAACTGGGCGAGTTGCAGCCTTGAGCAGATTCGTCGCCAGGCTGGGAGAGAAGGCGTTACCATTCTACGTTTTGATAAAGCAAGGAGAGAAATTCCAGTGGAACGAAGAAGCTGATAGAGCTTTCGAGGATTTGAAACGCACAATCTCGACACCACCAATCTTGGTGGCGCCGAAGGAAAAGGAACCTCTCCTGCTGTACATTGCAGCCACACCCCAGGTGGTTAGTACGGTGCTAGTCGTTGAAAGAGAAGAAGAAGAGAAACTCCATGGAGTGCAAAGGCCGGTATATTTCATAAGTGAAGTTTTATCGCCTTCTAAACAGCGTACCACAGTACAGAAATTAGCATATGGAGTGATTACAACGGCAAGAAAGTTGCGACACTATTTTCGGCACACCCGATAATAGTAGTCAATGAAGCACCTCTCTCAAATATATTGAACAATCCGGAAGCTACGGGCGTGTCTCCCTTTGGGGAATAGAACTTTCCCCTCGGGACACGTATGAAAAAGAAAGGCAATCAAGTCGCAAGTTCTGCCGATTTCATTGCAGAGTGGATGGAGCTGCAAAACACGGGACCTCCAGATTTGTCGAGAACTTGGACCATGAACTTTGATGGATCCAAGAGGGTAGAAGGAGTCGGGGCAGGAGTGATACTCATATCACCTGAAGGCGACAAGTTAAAATATGTCCTACGGATGACGTTCCCAAACGCATCCAACAATGAAGCAGAATACGAAGCCCTCATACACGGGATGAAGATGGCGACAGCTTGTGGTGCAACTCGACTAAAAATCTTTGGCGACTCACAATTGGTGGCTCAGCCAAGTTATGAACCAATGTGATGCAGTCAATGATAGCATGATAGCATATAAAGAGGTGTACAATGAGCTTGAGAAGCTGTTCGATGGATGCGAGGTAAATCATATCAGTAGGTTGAGCAATGATGAAGCCGACGTTCTCGCAAACATTGGGTCGCAGTGCCTTCCAATCCCGCCAGGTGTATTTTGGGAGGAGATAGCGGAGAGATCCACAAAGCCGAAGAAGGCGCAGAAAAAGCAAAGGAAGAAAAAACTTCGGCGCCCCTTAAAGAAGCAGTGGAGGACGAAGAGGACCAAGAGCTTGTGATGATGGTAGAAGTTCCTTGGATGCAAGTATACGTATCATATATCCTTCGGAAAGAAATACCCGATGACCCAGTTGAGGCAAGGCGAGTTATTCGAAGGTCCAAAGCTTTCATAGTGGTCAAAGGGGAGTTATACAAGCGAAGTATTTCAGGCGTCCTGCAAAGGTGCGTCACACCCGAAGAAGGCAGGATAATCTTAAAGGATGTGCATGAAGGAATATGTGGTCACCACGCGAGCAGTCGAGCTATTGCAGCCAAGGTCTTTCGGGCAGGATTTTACTGGTTAACAGCAATTGAGGATGCCAAAGAAATAGTACGAACTTGCGATGCGTGCCAGAGATTTGCCGCAAAACCTCACTCTCCGGCGGCAGAACTGATGCCAATACCATTGTCGTGGCCCTTTGCCCAATGGGGACTCGATATGGTGGGCAAGTTACACAAAGCTTCGCCAGGGGGCTATGAGTACTTGTTGGTTGCTGTCGACAAATTCACCAAGTGGGTAGAAGCGAAGCCAATAAATACACCAGATGCAGCATCGGCAATAAAGTTTGTGAAGGGCCTCGTTTTTCAGTTCGGAGTGCCTCACAGCATCGTCACAGACAACGGTACTAACTTTACCAAGGAGTTCAAGGCATACTCGCAGGTAGGCATTAAATTGCACTTTGCGTCAGTTGGACACCCACAAACCAATGGTCAAGTCGAAAAAACCAATGGCATCATCTGCAACGGCATTAAAAAACGCCTGCTAGGACCGCTTGAAAAAGCTCGACATACATGGCCAGAAGAGTTGCCAAGTGTTTTGTGGAGCATCCGAACAACACCAAATACGGCGACACAAGAAACTCCGTTTTTCCTCGTCCACGGAGCCGAAGCAGTACTACCAATTGAAATAGAGCATGACTCTCCACGAGTAACAGAGTATGACGAAGACACATCACAAAAAGCTCGGGAGGATGATATGGATGCACTCGATGAAGCTCGAGATGAAGTACTATCACGAGTCGCCAAGTACCAGCAGGACCTGAAAAACTACCACAGTCGACGATTGCGGCCTAGATCTTCCCAGGTCGGTGATTTGGTTCTACGGCTTAACCAGCAAAGTACGGAAAAGCTCGAGTCACCATGGTTGGGACCTTACGTCGTCACGGAAGTCATCGACGGAGGAGCATACATGATCAAGGACAAGAAGATAGGGGTTCCCGAGAAAAACCCCTGGAACGTGGCGCAGCTCAGGCGGTTCTACGCCTAGAGTCGAAATATAGTCCTCCTCTGTAAAAATACAATGTACTAAAATGCCCGCGAGTTTTCAGACGCACTCTTTTCCTTTTCGGGCACCGAGTGGGGCCGGAAAGGTTTTTAATAAGGCGGGCTCGCGGTGCTGCAATATAATAAAGATAGTGGAGATATACTTCTTATTCTTCGACACGCTCGGGGGCTCAACGCCTTCAAGTTACAAAATATATACAATATAGATAAACTCGACTTACCGAAATATTTCGCCTTGGTACAATAATACCTCGCCAAATAAAACATCGGAAGCTAACAATTATAAATATAGTATACTCATCAAAATCTTATTGCTTTGGTCTGAAAACCTCGCAACAAAAATATAGAACTTCGACGTCAACACACTCGGGGGCTTGTAACCCATCGATGGAAAATACATATATCTTCTTACGACAAGAGGAAAAAATCGACTGAGATAGCAAAACAGTATGATCTCCAGCCAAAGGCTCGGGGGCTTCGGCGATCAAAAATAGAAACAATACATATTTACAGAGTTGACAGCTTTACAATATAGATCATGTTTACAAAAAGACGTATCAATGGTGGAACTACAACAAGAAAAAGGAAAAAACCCTCAATGGATACCTAGCACATGGTCTATGGTTATTCGCTCATTGGAAGGACGAGTACTATGCTCGGCATAGCTTCCCTTCACGAAGAACTCAGCATCCATCCGAAGAAGTTCATCCATCATATCTTCGGCGACAGGAGTCACCAGATCATCAATCTTGCCCATATTTCTCTTCTTCTTCGACATTTTAGCCAAGCACGTGGGAACAATTTGATCCATGGGCAATTTTGGATAGCAAATTTTTATCATCATCATGGCAAATCTTGCGCCAGCAGAAAGTTGAGCCCGCACAAAGCCATGGATTCGAGGAGCATCTCGAAATTTTTCCATTAAGGCAGGAAGAGTTTCTGGCATCTTGTTCCGAGGTAACATGGTTCCATAAACTAAAAATAAAGTCTTCGTACAGAAATCAAGAAAGTCACGGACCTGAGCCGCGCGATCTTGGAATCTAACAATTTGGCGGGTGCGCTCAGGAGTAACCCAAAAGTTAGATCCATGTTGTGCAGCCAGTCTAAGCAAAACAGTGGCTCGAGCTTCAACACGTTGATCTTCGGCAGCAGTATCCAAAAATGAGCCTGGTACAGCAAATAAATTGTCAAGGAAAGAAAAAACAGTAAGAACAACATCCAACTTCTTCGGCTTTGGTTATGAACAGGAAACATACCTGTCATGTCCAGGCTGGCGTCAGTCATTAACTGAAGCATATAATTCCGCGAGAAGAAGTTTCGGTAGCCTCATCAACAGCAGCATCCTTTGCAGCAATGGCTTCTTTCGCCTGTTGAAGAGCAATTTTCTCTTTCTCAGATGCTTGTCGAGATTGTTCCATCATCGCAAGAGTTTGTTTCTTCATGGATTGTAGTTGTTGGCGAAGTTCTTGCAAATCTTGCGACAAATGTTCACTTGAAAAATCTCCGATAAGGGTTTTCTTCGAGAATGAAGAAGCAGGCGAAGTATCGGCAGAGCAAGGATTGGTCGAGTAATTATCAAATATTAACTGGAAAAGAAAGTCTCAGGATCAATAATAGTGCCAGGAAGAATTTCATTGATTTCCAGGAAATTTACATGGATATTACAGGAGTTCTCCAAAAGGACTGCTAAGGTAATTGTCGCCAAAGCTAGTATGGCGACAATAGCAAAAGGAAAAGAAAAAAAACAAAGAAAGAAAAAGAGGCATTCAACTAGACCTCCGGCCTTGATGAGCTAGGAGTCGAAGATGGCTTGATCCCAAGATAGGCCAGGATTTTCTTCGTGTTGGGCTTGGCTGCCTTGATCAAAGATCGCCATTTTGTTTGCTCTAGTTGGTCGGTGTCGCCAACTTTCATCCAGTCAACAGTTTGTTGGCTGTCAGCGACCAAGGCAATAGTACTCTTGACAGCAATCTTCATGTTCTCCTGGCGCATCTTTAGTCCAAGATCTTCTGGTGGATTGAATTCCTTGGCAAGAGCAATGAAAGTCTTGGGTTCCTCTTTCTTCGGGAAGAAGTAGGGGAACAGCTTTGATAATCCTGCGTCAGCATGCTCCATGCCCTCGCGAACTTCGGTTCCATGAAACTCCAGGAAAGCGAGTGCGTCAAGGAGAGGATCATTGTCGGGATCTTCAAGCTCAAATTCTTGGTTTGTTTTACCTGCCGCAAAAAATATATGTTGGTCGACAGCAAGCAAGGAAAAGCAAGTCCAAGAAAGATAGAAGGGATCGACAAAATTACCGAGGAAGCGCCGATTCTGCGTGTTCAACCGCTTGACGATCGCCTTTTCACGAGTAGCCTGGGCGGCCTTATGCTCGTTCAAAGCAGTTTCGGCATCGTCAAGTCTCTTTTGCAGATCTTCGACAGCAGCAGCCTTTGCCTTGGCCTCATCAGCCTCTGCTTTAGCTTGGCTAGCATCAAGTTCAGCTTTCTTGTGAGCCGTTTCACTTTGCTGCAGTTTTTGAGCAAGCGTGTCGACAAGCTTGTTGGCTTCTGCAAGTTTCTCTGCCAAATAATAAAAATTCGTCAAAATTGCGACAAAATAGGAGCAAGGAGCTATAAACAAGGGTCAGCAAAAAGTTAGTACCTTCAGTCTTGCTGGCATACTCACGGTACCCAATGAATTGGGCACCGATGCGAACAAGTTCTTTGATCATCGGCTGTTAAAGAAGGACAAAGAAAGGAAAAATGTCGATATGAGAAAAATATGAAGGCATAAAGAAGCAAACAGAGGAAATATAGATAATGACAAGAAAATTGAGAACTTACATCATCCAAGAGAGGATTGGAGGAGCTACCCAGTTGGAGGGTAGGCTCCACGATCGTTTCCACCCTTGTCCTTTTTGGTGAAGGGACAAGAGGGCTTGAAGGAGGAGTGGGAGCGCCAACGTTTTGTTGAGGAGGCGAGGATTCCTCTCCTTCAACTGGCGTCTCCGAAACAATTAAAGTATGTGACGTGCTCGTTCGAGCAGCCACATCAAGAGTTGGTACTTCTTCCTCATCATCACTGCAGTTAAAAGTCGACAGCATAAAAAAGCAAGATAGACAAAAATCTTCGAGTACAAGAATAAGGGGAAACAAAGGTGACTTACGAGCTGATGAGAGATTCAAGATATGGATCATAAGTTGCCTTCTGACGTGAAGGACTAACTTCTTCGGCTTTGGAGGTGCCGGAATCTTCGGCATCATTCCTCTTCCTTTTGTTCCTTGGAGAAACAGCAGGCGGAGGAGATAGTGCCGATGCAGTGCCTTCGGAGGCAGCCTCCTTTTCAGAAGATCCCGTAGATTTTAGAGAATCCACGGGTTCATTCACAAAAGAGGGGGCATCTTGGTTATCATCGGTGACAACGGCCCTTTCCTCGACTTCTCCACCTTCCGGAAGGGGAGGAAGCGAGACAATGTTTGGATGGTTCTACACAAAAAACAATGGAAGGTATCAAAAGAGGAGTTACAAAAAAATAGCAAGGCAAATAACAAATCAATCGACAAAGGTTACCTTGGGAAGTGGATTGGTGGCGCTAAATGGTTTTACACGGCAAGAAGACGGGACAGGATCTTTTTTGCTGAGAGACGAGATTTTTCGGACAAGCTTCTCTAAGTCCTTAACCTCTAAATCCACTGACAACCGATCTGCGTCCTTGTCGCCAGCATACTTCCAGAGAGGGTGTTTGCGAGCCGAAGAGGCTGACTGTCCTAAGGAAATACGCGTGATTTGGATACCCGACAACTCTTTGCCGCGAGTATTTTGCAACTCATGAATGCGAGTCATCGTGTCTCTCGATGTTTTTCTTCTTCAGCCTCTGCGTCCCAGGAGCGGCGGCGAAGGATTTTCTCGGCGCCATCAAAAGGAGGGATGTTGTCTTCGGCACATCCATGGTTCTCCTCCTGAATGTACAACCACTTCTTGCGCCACCCTTCACTACAAGAAAAGTTGCCATGGCCGACGAAGTTGAAGTCGCGCCGTGGTTGCTGGTGTACCATGGCCGACGATTTTGGTCCCTCCGTGGTGCATGTCAAAACTTTTTTTTTCTCGTTTTTGAGGCCACCTAGCCCGACGAAAGCGGCCAAAACGTGGCGTATGGTGGCCCGGACGTGGTGCATCTCGAAATCTCGGGTTCGCCGCCGAGTCAACGCAAATCCGCACCGCCGAGGGATGTAGGGCCCGATGGCAGCCTCTCTGGCATTGTTTTTTTCTACATCGCGCCATCTCGTTCAACGTTCTCCGATCGAGCCGTACGATGCAGGATCATGGGTCCCGCATGTCATCCTCTATGAACCAAAATTCTTTCTATTCTTGGATTTTTTTGACCCCCGATTTCTGGCTACTTCCTTTTCTTTTGATCCTTGCCGCCTTGAAACGTTGAGACCGCTGCTGCTAAATGGGACCCGCATGTCATCCTCTATGTGCAATCAACTTTCTTTTCTTGAGTTTTTTTGGCACCTCAAATTTGGTCACTTGCCTTTTTCTTTCGATCCCCGCCGCCTCTCAAATACCGCTGCTGCTAACTGGACCCGCATGTCATCCTCTATGTACTATAAAACTTTCTTTTCATGGATTATTTTTGGCACCTCAAATTTGGTCACTTGCCTTTTTCTTTCGATCCCCTGCCGCCTCTCAAACGGTGATACCGCGCTGCTGGGACCCGCATGTCATCCTCTATGTACTATAAAACTTTCTTTTCTGGATTATTTTTGGCACCTCAAATTTGGTCACTTGCCTTTTTCTTTCGATCCCGCCGCCTCTCAAACGGTGATACCGCTGCTGCAACTGGGACCCGCATGTCATCCTCTATGTACTATAAAACTTTCTTTTCTGGATTATTTTGGCACCTCAAATTTGGTCACTTGCCTTTTTCTTTCGATCCCGCCGCCTCTCAAACGGTGATACCGCTGCTGCTAACTGACCCGCATGTCATCCTCTATGTACTATAAAACTTTCTTTTCTTGAATTATTTTTGCACCTCATATTTGGTCACTTACCTTTTTCTTTCGATCCCCGCCGCCTCTCAAACGTTGATACTGCTGCTAAATGGGACCCGCATGTCATCCTCTATGTACTATAAAACTTTCTTTTCTTGGATTTTTTGGCACCTCATATTTCGTCACTTGACTTTTTCTTTCGATCCCCTGCCTCTCAAACGTGATACCGCTGCGCTAAATGGGACCCGCATGTCATCCTCTATGTACTATAAAACTTTCTTTTCTTGGATTTTTTGGCTCCTCATATTTGGGCACTTGCCTTTTTCTTTCGATCCCCCGCCTCTCTCAAACGCCATACCGCTGCTAAATGGGACCCGCATGTCATCCTCTATGTACTATAAAACTTTCTTTTCTTGAATTATTTTTGCTCCTCATATTTGGGCACTTGCCTTTTCTTTCGATCTCATGCCACGTTTGAAACGTTGAGGAACTCTTGGCTCATGGGACCCGCATGTCATCCTCTATGTGCTATAAAAGTTTCCTTTGTTGGATTTTTTTTCACCCTCTGATTTTTGGCTTGCCTTTTTCTTTTGATCCCCGCCCCTTTGAAACGTTGAGTAAGCGTTGGCTCAAGGGACCCGCATGTCATCCTCTATGTCCATCAACTTTCTTTTCTTAGATTTTTTTTCACCCCCTAATTACTAGCTACTTTCTTTTTCTTTTGATCTCAAGCCGCATTACAAACATTGAGACCGCCGCAAAATGGGACCCACATGTCATCCTCTATGTACAATAAATCTTGGATTATTTTTGGCTCGATATTTGGTCACTTGCCTTTTTCTTTCGATCTCATGCCGCCTTTGAAACGTTGAGTAAGCTGTGGCTCATGGGTCCCGCATGTCATCCTCTACGAACAATAAAAGTTTCCTTTCTTGGAGTTATTTTTTACCCTAATTTCTCGCTATTTGCCTTTTTCTTTTGATCCCCGCCCCCGTTGAAACGATGAGGACGTCATGGGTCTCCCACATGTCATCCTCTATGAACAATAAAAGTTTCCTTTGGTGGATTTATTTTTGACCCCTAATTAATTTATCCTTTATTTTTCTTTTGATCCCCGCCTTGGAATTGTTGAGAATGCGCTCATTTTTCTTTTGGTCCTGTGCCGCCTTGGAAACGTTGAGACCGCTGCTACAAAATGGGACCCGCATGTCATCCTCTATGTACAATAAAGTTTCTTTTCTTGGATTATTTTTGGCTCCCGATATTATGTCACTTGCCTTTTTCTTTCGATCTCATGCCGACTTTGAAACGTTGAGGATGTTGCTGCCTCATGGGTCCCGCATGTCATCCTCTCGAACGATAAATGTTTTGTTTTCTTGTATTTTTTTACCAACTGATTTTTGGCTTTTTTTATTTTCGATCCCCGCCGCCTTTGAAACGTTGACTGGCTGTCATGGGTCCCCGATGTCAGCCTCCCCGTACAAGAAACATGTGATATTTTATTTTGCACAATAAACGTTGTATTTCGCTCTGAGCTATTGCAAACGGATAAATTAAATCTTTATATCTACATAAACAAACTTATATGTTGAATCTCCTTGTTTTTTGTTTTTGCGAAGCATAGGACTTTCTGTTTTTTTTTTTGAGAAAAATCCGACCTTTCCGTTTTGGAGTGGGCTGAAATTGTACGAGTCAAAAGGCCCAGCAGTATAGTTCGAAGGCCCAGATGTCCGGATACAACCCAATTAAAATCTTTCTTTTCTTGGATTTTTTCACACCCCGATTTCGGCTACTTCATTTTCTTTCGGTCCGTGCCGAAGCGTTGAGACCGCTGCTACAAAATGGGACCCGCATGTCATCCTCTATGTACAATAAAGTTTCTTTTCTTGGATTATTTTGGCTCCGATATTATGTCACTTGACTTTTCTTTCAATCTCATGCCGACTTTGAAACGTTGAGGAAGCTGCGGCTCATGGGTCCCGCATGTCATCCTCTATGAACAATAAAAGTTTTCTTTGTTGGATTTATTTTTTCCCCTAATTTCTGGCTATTTGTCTTTTCTTTTCCCGCCCCCTTTGAAACGATGACGACGCTGGCAAGTCGGTCCCACATGTCATCCTCTATGAACAATAAAAGTTTCCTTTGATGGATTTATTTTTTACCCTAATTAATTTCTCCTATTTATTTTGATCCTCCGCCTTGAAATAGTTGAGGATGCTGCTGCCTCATGGGTCCCGCATGTCATACTCTAAAGGTAAATGTTTCTTTTCTTGAATTTGTTTACCAACTGATTTTTGGCTTATTTTTCTTTCGATCTCCTGCCACCTTTAAAACGTTGACGACGCTGGCGGCTCATGGGTCCCCAATGTCACCTCCCCATACTGCAAATCCTCTTTCGCAAAGGTTGTATTTCTAGATAGATAAGGTGGATTCGAATCTGCCATGGTTCAGGCAGCTCAGCCTTCTTGCACTAATTAATGGAAGTAGTGTATCGCAAGGTCAAGACATGTGGCTCGGTGTAATGAATCTATATGAATCATGTTGTGGGTTCAATCTGATAGTTCTCTAACAGGTCAGCCAAAATAGAAATTAAGTTTTTTTCTAAAAGGGAAATGCAAATTAAGATGAACACAAACATTAGTTATCATAATAGTGATCATACATACATACTTGCTAAGAGCAAAAGCTTGCCAGAGTTTTACCACCCACAATTAATTAGCAGGTCAGATAAGATAACCTTATATAAGTATAACTACAAATGCATTTGCTAAGGGCTCATGGGACAACAGAACTAGACAACCGCGAACTTTATGACCAGCATGTCACAGCGGCATCGAAAGATCTTGACCTTCAACTTTGATCCAATGCGAAGTTTGGCACCGTCAATGAACTTTTTCCACCTGGAAGTAACCAAGCGGCCATCTGTGGGACTGACAGAGTACCGTCCCTCCACGGTGAGACCTTCACTCTCCATGACGAGGGATATCTTGCCCTTCGGCCAGCATTGAGATCCTTGGAGATACTTTTAGGCAATTTCTGATTCAAAGCAAGAGATACCACCAAAAATTAGTCAATGGCACCAATGCACTGAACCATGTGAGACTTTGAGCAGAGAAGACATCAAGATAAGAGCAGTTATGCTGTCATATACTCACGAACATAGCCTTCATGCGTCCTGTCACCACACGGGTGGCCACGGCAATGAGCCGAGACCTCTGATCCTGGGCGCATGAGCCCGGGCGGTACACGAGCGGTGTCGATGCAGAGATCGTCGGGCAGTGGAACGGTGCCTCTAGAGGAACCGGTGCGATGCAGGAGACTGATGAGTGCGAAACTGCACTAGAGGAACCAGTCGATGCAGAGCTCGCCGGGCATGTGTAGTATATGGGCCTCTACAGAACCAATGCTGATGTAGGGGACGCTGGGTAGATGCGATGAGCTGGCACGAACCGTGCCGATGCAGGAGAGGGGCCGGTCTGCTGGTGTGGTTGCCCTTTGTGACATCCGCTCTGTTCCGCGGATCTGCAGCTTTGATCATGTTAAACCCAGCAAGCTAGAACAGAGGGAATGGTTTAGAACAACGCTCAGAATGCAGTTATCAAAAGATATGAGTAGAAAAAAGTTACATATTATATATTTGGAAGTGTCTCCAACTCGTAAGCAGATATATCTGCCCGTTTGAGTTTCGATCCTCAGCTCGTCGCCCTTCTTCGACCGTAGTCAAAAGCAAACTTTCTCCAATCATGTCCATACAAATATGTGATGGCCTGCGTCTTGTAGACATACACCTCATAGACCGTGTAGGTGTTCATCAATTTGCCATTGCCATGCATAGTGAAAGATCCTTCATGCGGACACATCTGGTTAATCATTGGACGAAGTTCACAAGGTACAGTCTGCATGTGAAAATTGATACAAATGTAAGAAGCAGAAGACTAAAAACAAGACTTTACTATATGCCAATTCATGCTAAACCACTGAGAATACATACCTGTAACTCTGGAAGGAGCTACTAGAAAGGTAGATAGAGCCATAGGAGGTGTTATATGCGGGTATGTACATGGGCCCGCCATATTCCCAAGCTCGGCATCGGGATGGTGAAGGAAACATGGGAGGTACTACTGGTGCGTAGCGCGGAACGTAAGTGGAAGAATTAGGTTGTGTAAAGTGCATAGTTCAGAGCAATGCAAATGTTGACAAGCAAGTGCATAACACTATGTTACAAAAACAGTGAAAAATTAGTGTATGATGAATATAAGCATGCTAATTTGGTGTTTCCGAATTCCAAAAAGCATTAGACAGAGCCGGTGATAATATCGGACATAAATCATGGCATGTATATGTGGCTTAAGAAAATATACCGAACCCTTGGATGGTTACGGCCCGGCTGATCCTTGGACTTGAGCTTATATAAGCATCCGAAGGTGGGGCGACGGTGGGCCTCCTGATGCCTCATCAAGCAGTTGCAATCCTTTTGACCAATGAAGGCTTAGCAGGTCCGCATATAAAAATTGAAGAGCAACAGACATCAGCGTGATATATAAAATGAATCTATGAGACACTGATGCATATAGTGCTGGATGTAAGTGGAAGAATAGGTGTGTGTGTTTCTGAACTATTGGTAAGCATTAGACAAAGCCGGCAATAAACAGACAAAAATCAAATCATGTATGAGGATTAAGAAAATATACCTGCTTACTAAAAGGGTACCACCCAGCTGGCCGTGGCCTTGTGCTTGAGGAGGTTTTCAAGATGGTGGCAGCACCATCGTCTTCACAAGAGCCTCATCAGGATCATTTTTTATCCATTTGAGTAGAGGAACAGAAGTTTCATCCTGCATATGAATAGCAACAGAACTCATCATTGATATTTAATAAATCTATGAGATAGACTGATGCAAATAGTGCGGGTGTAAGTGGAAGAATAGGGTTGTGCATAGAGAACAGTTGACAACAATGCAAATGATTACAAAAGAAGCCAATGGAAATCAACAGTTTATATACTGGATGAGACAGACTGAAAAGTGAAAAATTAGTGTATGATGATTGTAGTGTTTCTGAACTTTTGGTAAGCATTAGACAAAGCCAACAGTAATTAAACAGATAATAATGAAATCATGTATGTGGATTAAGAAAATATACCAGATTCATTAAAAGGTCACCACCCAGCTGGCCCATGGCCTCGTGCTTGTAGAGGTTTTCGGAAGATGGTGCCGGCACCATCGTCCTCACAGCAGCCTCATTAGCCCCATTTTGCATCCACTTGAGTAAAGGCGTAGCAGTTTCAGCCTGCATAAGAATGGGAACAGATCTCAGCAGTGATATTGAATGACTCTGAGACAGACTGATGCATATAGTGCTAGATGTAAGTGGAAGGGTATGGCCGTGTATGGACAACAGTTCACAACAATGCAAGGGTGTGTTCGGTTCGAAACAGCGTGGAATGGAATGGAATGGTTCCATTTCGAGGAATGGAATGGTTACATTTTTGTTCGGTTGGGAAAAATGGAGAGCAGAAGAGATCGAGGTTAAACTAACCAATTGTCTCAAAATTGTAATTAACAATTGCAAATGACATTTTAATCTCAAAGTCGTAATTAATAGCGCCTAATGGTGCTCTTTTAATCTAAAAATCGAAATTAACATCATTTTATGTTGGGTTAGGGGAACTGGAGTAGATGAACATTCGTATGATGATTGTAAGCAAACGAATTTGGTGTTTCTAAACTTTTGGCTTCGAGATCTTATGGGTTTCAACTCTAGCCTACCCCAACTTGTTTGGGACTGAAAGGCTTGGTTGTTGTTGTTGTTGTTGTAAACTTTTGGCAAGCATAGAAAAAACCGACAATAAACAGAGAAAAATCAAGGCATGTTTTGTGGATTAAGAAAATATACCATATTCATTAAAAGATCACCACCCAGCTGGTGCGTGGCCTTGTGCTTGTAGAGGCATTTAGAAGATGGGGGCGGCATCAACATACTGGCAGCCTGATCAGCCGCAGTTTTGATCTTCCTTTTGAGTAAAGGCCCTAAAGTTTCAGTCTGCATATGAATAGCAAAACAAAAGGCAGACCTCAGCAGTGATATTGAATTACTGTATGAGATAGACTGATGCATATAGTGGATGCTCTTAGCCTTTTGCAAGCGTGAACACTAGCTATGGACAGACAAAAAAACTAGTTAACTCAGCTTTGTCTAGATATGAATGTACTACCACCATCCAAAAGCTTAAGCCTTATTTATTTTTGAGAAATCAAAACAAGCAAAGTTTGACCAAAATTTTAGAACATTCTATCAACAAATATAATACTTGTGTAGATACCGTAGGAAAATATATTTTATTATCTATTTAATGATATTAATTTTGTATTTTGCATGTTACTGATTTTTGGTAAAAGCTTAGTCAAACATGGTATAGTTTGACTTTCTAAAAATAATATAAGCCCAAAGCTTTGGGATGGAGGCAGTAGTATCTAGAGCTAAAACACATCTAGATACATCCGTATCTACGAGATAGTTGAGTCAATTAATTTGGATCCGAGGGAGTATCGATTCAGACTACATCATGGTAAGTTGGTTAAAAAAATTACCCCTGGGCGGTCCCCGCCAGCCGGGCATTTCGCTTCTTGTGCTGGGACGGGCCATGCTCCCCGCAGCCAGGGCGCTCCTGCCCCATAGCCTCAACACGGAACCTTGAGGTACCAACGATACAGAATATAGAGCATGGTGTCACAGAGGCTTTACGCACAAACAGGTGAAGACATGTGCTACTTTAAGCATATTCCAACAGGAACAGGAGGATGCAGAGAGAGAGACACTTAAAAGGTAAAGAGTGGATAAGCAAACGGAGTACCTGCTTCGCGGGGCTGACGGAGCAGCTCAGCCAACTGCCCACGTGGTGTGGCCTTACGCTCCATTGCCCCCACCGCCGAGGTCTTGCCTTTCCTGTACAAGCTGACAAAAGATACAGTGAGGATCAGCAGAAACTACAAAGGTTGCAAATGTCGACAAATAAAGGAAGAACACCCCAATCCAAGCAAAGGTAGCCCCCGCCCCCACCCCCATCAATCACTCCCACCTCGAGGGTGACGAAAGACACCCCTTTGCCCAGAATAGGAAAGAGATGCGCAAGATATCGAGGAGAGGAAAAAAGAACCGATCTCGAGAAAGGAGAGAACATTACTAGTCCTACCTAATCCGCTTGGGCTAGATGCAGCTTGCCCCTCCAAGCTGGATGCCTGGACGGTGGAGGCGAGGAGGGGATCGAGCTAGCGGCTTGCATCCGTCGGCAATGGCACTCGATCGGGAGAGAGGGTGCTACATAAAGGGGGGGTAACATATTTTATTACACAGTGAACTTACTGATGTGACTAGTCATTACATGTCTCACCGAAACTAGGGCCCATAGTGTGGCACCCCAAATTTACTTGAAGCTGCCGGCGGGACGCATTGGCGCGTCAAGAAACCCCCGAATTAGAAGGGAAATGAAACATTTCACAAAATTCAAACACCGCCACGCGCCAAGCACGCGGCTGTTCCTTCCTCTTCCTCGGTTCCTCCTCCCCTATCCGAAAACCCCAAATCCCAAGCTCAAACCAAAAAAAACAAAAAACAAATCCCCTGCCGCCATGCATGTCCTCGTTAACCCGCTGGAGATCGTTCCCGACGATGCGGACCACCCGCCCTGAGATCCAGAATTCCGTCCACCTCGAGGCACCGCGTGCTGTCTCGCAGCAGCGGCTTGAGGGCGCTGAAGAGGAAGTTCCGCCGAAAGTGCTCATGGCAACCGTGCAAGCTCACCGGCGTGCTGTATCCCGAGAGGAACTGGTCAAAGCTTTGCTATTCGCACACACAAAAAATTGCGGGCCAAGATCTGGTCAAAGCTTCGTCGATGGCTTGCCGCGAGAGGCTTGGAGTCCAGAGTCAATAAACTAGCTGCTCGAGGACTTGGGCGGTTTACACGGATTCATATTAACCGACTCAAGTTTGTTAGTCTAGTTAACAAATGCATCTAGATACATCCATATCTAGACAGAATTGAGTCCATTAATATGAATCGAGGGGAGTACAGAAGTGTTTCATGCTACCAACTAATGCGCTGGCAGGAATCGCTGAAAGTAATTGTGCTACTACTTGTACGATGAACTGATTGTGTGGGTGTCGAATTTTGCAACGCGATCATCCACTGAATGCTTAATCTAGCGCCAAAGGCGTACAAATCATAACATACTACAGCACCAGAACATAAGAGTACGAATCATAAAGTAGCTCAACATTTTGCATCGGGCTGGGTGGTCCCGAGACTACCGGACGCCCCTGATGATCTCGGGTGTGCATCCTCTTCAACGCAAAGCGTGTACTCGGTCCACGGCCTCCTTCGTAGGCTGGATAATCTCGTGCGGGACCTTCGTCTATGAGAGGCTCGTCATCAGTACCATCCACAGGTGCATCAGGGCTGGGTGGTCTTGAGACTACCCGGACGCCCGTGATGATCTCCGGGCGTGCATCCACTTCAACGCAAAGCCGTGTACTCGGTCCACGGCCTCCTTCTAATCTCAGGTGCAGGACCTTCGTCTATGAAAGGCTCGTCATCGGTACCATCCACGGGTGCATCAAACGAGATTCATCTTCAAATCTCCCATCAAACCGAGAGACCTCTTTAACTCTATGCTTCTGCAATTAGTACATCAACCGATTAGACAAACATCTAAGGGATGCAACTTGAACAAATGCCGTTTTACATATTTACCTTCTCATCTGGCACAAGACATGTCCCAGAGCTGAAACCCGTTTCCTGAAGCAAGCGCTTTTTCTCTCCTTCCCGTCCATCCATCCGCAACAAGTTAAATTTGAGTACAGAACCTTGCACAACAATGCAAACTATTGATTGAAACAGCGGCAGCATCAATATAAATAATTAACTACATATGCCAGCACACATACAGTGTGAGCAAGATCTGCTTCTCCTGCTAAAGGATCATTATATGGTTCACCATGCTAAACCCGCCTAACATATGTGCGGTCCATCCCAAAAATGTGTAAATGATCTGCCACTACGGGTGAGGCCTCTTCTCACCATTCATACATGTGCAGCGCGGGCAATACACGTCCAGGTTGTGACCATCATGAGCTCTAATAAACCCCATAAAGGGTTGAACACCATTTATATATGAAGGGGAACATAAGTGTCCATGCAGGTTTCCAAGTTCTGTCCATCTGTTTAATTATGAGATACAGTGGTTGGTGATTAATTTAAGGCGAAGTAGGAAATGTATATCCATCGAGTACAAAACTATACTACATGATTATGCATTTCAGCAATCATGTCGAGTACAAAACAAAAAATGCCCATCGACATTTTAGCAAACAGATCGTGTACAAAACTCTGCCATGGCATTTCAGCAAATTAACGGATCGAGTGCAGAACCGACTCTATATGCCCACGCAAATGAACAAATTGATCGATGACAAATCGAGCGGAAAACTATAAAGTGCCAATTAGTTCGAGCATACTGACGAATTTTTTTAGCAGCATCAAGAAAATATAAATCGTTAGGCTGTCTTGCCCGATACATGATTGAGCTAGAGATAGCAGCCCTACCGTGGATCAACTTGACCGCCGGTGCGTCTCGAGAAGAACGACGGGAAGGGGCTTCTTCTTCGCACGGACGGGACGGGGGGGAAGCTCTTCGCACTGGACGGGGATAAGTTGTGTACGGGTGGGTGGGGGTCATGCGGCGGGCCGCCGTGGTGATAATTAAGGTTGGTAGGTGGCGTTTAATGGAGTTGCGTGTGTAATTTGCCGTGCACAAGGTTGAGGAATAGGCGGTTCCGCGCGCACAATTCAAACTATCCCGCCCATGTAGTTTAAATTCGCCATATTTTCGTTAAATCGACATAAAGTCATGTGAGTGGGGAAAATTAGCAAAGTTGCTTGAAAAATAGTAAAACTCCGGAATTATCCTTTAAATATGCTCTACTTCGTGTGAAAATCGGGTGTGGAAGCATGTTGAGCTGTTTTATTTGTACTTTCTTCATTAAAACTCCCATTTTATGCACTTTGGATGGAAAGAAATCATTTGTACATAAATTTTGACAACGCCATTTGCAAACACTAATTGTTTACATGCCAAGATGCACCCATCCACCAAATATATATGTGGCAAAAGTTTATCACAATCTAGCAGATATGCATAATTAGTGAGGGACCCCTTTTGATTTTGTGCAATTTCCACTAATTAGGTAGAGATCGAGAAGGGTTAATTAATTAGGCCATGTTAGGGTTATGTGTTTTAATAGGTTGTGTGGATTCAAATACAACTTCTTTATTTGTGTGCTATGATTAATCAAAATAGATCGACGCACACACATTATTAGAGGCGCATGCCTTTGCGCACAAAGTGCATGTGTGTGTTGTTGGCCACCAACGAGAGAGAGAGAGAGAGAGAGAGAGAGAGAGAGAGATAGAGGTAGAGAGAGCTACATACGAGAGAGCGATTGAAATCCCCAAATTAAACACATATATATGCATGGCACATTTAATTTAATTAGAGGACCGCGAGGCACCCCTGGCCTGCTTGATGCATAATTAAGTGTCATTGGCCTATATATATAGGGTTTAATTAGGGTTTAGGGTTTAGGGTTAGGAGGTTAGGGTTTAGGGTTTAATGTTTATGGTGTTTAGGGTTTAGGGATTAGGGATTAGGGTTTATTTAGGGTTTAAGGTTTAGGGATCATCGATCGAGTGCGCACACACATTATTAGAGGCACACGCGCCTTTGCGCATAAAGTGCATGCGTATATGTGTGTGTTTTTTGGCCACCAACGATATATAGATGATCGAGAGAGAGATTGAAATCCCCAAGAATATGTTCAAATATATATTAAAATATATGCACGAATTAATGCATGCATGGTAGGCCATGCATGCACACTAATTATATATATATTATGAGGAAACTTAATCAAATGTGTTTTCATTCGAGAGAACTTGTCAAAATTCAAGTTAATTAATTTATCATCGATAATTATATAATTATTTAATGAATCTCAGGGAGATGTTATACAACATATGATCGATATATAGGCCATGTATATATTAATTGGTTTTAATCTACCGTTTTTGCTAGCTAGCTGCATGCTATATATAGAGCATGTTTTTATTAGATCGGGTTAGTAGGCCGGCCCGGTTACACGATAGTGGGCTCCACATGCTTATTGGGCCGGCCCACTTGCTCTATGGTGGTCCCACATGGTAAATGGGCCGGCCCTTTAATAGGAAGGTGGGACCCACTGTGTTTTGACCCGACCACTATCTTGTTGGGCCGGCCACTTTCTAGATGGTGGACCCCATACCAAATGGGCCTACCACTTTCATATGGTGGACCCCACACAAATGGGCCCCTTTAATAGGATGGTGGGACCCTTGTGTTTGGCCCGCCACTATCTCGTTGGCCGCCCACTTTCTACATGGTGGACCCCATACCAAATGGGCCGCCCATTAACAGAATGTGGGACCCACATGTGTTTTTGGCCCGCCACTATCTTGGTGGCCACCCACTGCTATATTGTGGACCCCACATACTAAATGGGCCGCCTTTTAACGGAAGATGGGTCCCACTGTGTTTTGCCCGCCCGCTATCTTGGGCCGCCCACTGATATATGGTGGACCCCACACACTAAATGGGCGGCCTTTAACGGAAAGTGGGACCCACTGTGTTTTTGGCCCGCCCACTAGCTGTTGGGCCGGCCCACTTGCTATACGGTGGACCCCACACACTAAATGGGCCGCCTTTTGAGCAAGTGGGACCCACGTGTTTTGGCGACCACTTCTTGGGGCCCATTGGTAAGGTGGACCCCACATGTTAAATGGGCCGCCCATTTAACTTTTGACCACCAACATTAGAGGTTAGGCCCGGCCCACGTAACTAATGGACCGCCCAGCTATATAGTTGACCGGTCAAACTATGTCATCGGCCCGCCCGCTTAAGGCGTGGCGGGCCTCGTGGGGCCTACCATCTACCACGGGGTTTCGGTTAACGCCGCAGCAAGCACTGCGCCACGTGTCGGTTGCATGACGTCGCCCAACGCTCCCGAAAACACTTCCGCAACGGTCCGATTTTCCGTGGCGGAAGGGCGCAAGCGCGACGGACCGAAAAATCGTCGTTGGACTTTGCCTGACGCAGTTTCCACAACGGAACCCATATCGTCGGGTTAGGCCCATAGGCGACGAAAAATACCCCTTTGCGGACGATTTTGAGACGTTGTCTATCAGAACTTTTCTTGTAGTGCTTGAACTAAGTCAGGGAGTTTGACGTCGAAGTAATCGACTGTGGGGCGGACGGAAATAACAACGCCGCCTATATTATAGGCGACATTGGGAGAGCCATTGCGGCGACAAAAGAAAATGCGCTTCCATTGCGCCCAGTTAGGCTGGACGCCAAGGAAGGCCTCGCAGAGGGTGATGAAAATGGAGATGTGGAGGATTGAATTAGGCGTGAGGTGGTGAAGTTGGAGACCATAAATAAAAAGCAATCTGCGGAGGAAAGGATGAATTGGGGCGGAAAGACCGCGGATGAGGTGGTCGACAAAACTTACCCGATACCCCATTGGAGGGGTTGGGTAGCTTTCTTCACCGGGGAAGCAGAGCGCCTTGGGCTTCTTGCTGATCCCCGCTTCTTCAGAGATTGATGTCCTGGGTGGAAATCTTGGACCTTTCCCACTCCGCGGTTCCCAGATCCACGGCAGCCATTGATGATTTCGGCGTGCTGTGCTTGATCAACCGACGCGGTGGCATCAACAATGGCGCAGGGTTTGCAGCTTGGAGACGATGAGCTTAGGAAGTTGGGGGTCGCAGGAGGAAGTTTCGCAGAGGAGAGTAGGAGAACGGCGCGAGCGAAAGTGCTCGAGGAAGAAGAAGAAGATCTTATATAGAGGTGCGGCGAAGCGGCGGACCGTTGGATGGGAAAAATGTGTGGCAGATGATAACCACGTAGAAGCAGGGGTAAAAAAGTATTTTAACATTGGAGAAGTTACAATTGCGTGCGCCAGGAAAAGTGGAGGACGTGTGTCCCCCACCTGCACGACGTGTCAAGATAATGGATAAATTGGGCCCGCAAGGCAACGGGAGAAAACTTCTCGCAATTTTCGGACTCGCAATCGTGGCTATCGTCAGCAATAACGTCACCTTGGCAGAAGAAAAACTTCGCCTCAACAGCTTCATAAAAGGCGACATGGAAAAAATATTGGTGAGCCTTTGATCAAATACAAGTTTTTGATCAAATACTCGGGGGCTACTTTGAAAAGATGAAAAGATCAAGAAAGACAAAATAGAAATGGCGTGAGCCTATGATCAAATACAAATATTTGTTCATAGCCTCGGGGCTACTCCCATCGGAGCGCTGTTCGCCCGAGAATTTATAAAACTTCGGGAGATAAAGAAAATATAGCGGCATAATGGAGCCTACAACCAAGCACAAGTCCTTGGCTGTAGCCTCGGGGCTACTCCCATCGGGAACGCTGCTCGCGTGCCCGATGAAATTATAAAAAGAAAGAGAGAAAGAGAAAAAGAAAGATAGCAGAACAAAAGAGTATATTTCGAGTTAAAAATAACTCTGCATATACTCCCATCGGGAGAACAATATAAGTCATCTCTGACTCAATAAAATGTGCCATTCCAACAGCCGAATAAGCACTCGACAATATATTCTCAGAACGCCAAAGTCGCGATCAATTTCTGAATGCCGCAAATTTGCGAAGGTAAGACCCTAGTTCCGTTCTGTGTGGCGTGGCATCGCCAAAGACTGCGCTCTGCTACTTTTATCCGTATCAATAGATACGAAGAAAAATCCTAACGGACGCGTTAGGTACCCGATAAATTTGACTGGGACTCGACAGAATGGTAAGACCTTAAGCGGCACGTCGAAGTTTACACCATCCCGAGATCATGTCCGGGGACGTGATCTTGAAGTAGGTTTTTGCGGATTGCCACTAGGCAGTTAACTAGTACCCGATCCGTCGATGAACTAGCCCCAACTACCATTATCCGTACAATATAGAAATTTATGTGAAGAAATATGGAAAAGTTTAAGTTGTCGAATAAAAATAAACAGTGGAGATTTTCCCGACTCTACGATTCAAGCAAAATCTGGGGCTACGGACATAGGCATCCCCAATGGGCTGAAGATAGTACCGGGGTTCTGAAGGCCCACTACCGAAGAATAAGAAGACTCAAGCCCAAGATATTATTAAGGAAAGCTAGAGTTGTAATAGGAAGTGTTATTTGTAATCTTGCGGGATGAGTTAGAAACCTTCCCGGACTGTAACTTGTACAACACGAAGTCCTCGGCTCCGCCTCCTATATAAAGGGGGAGTCGAGGGACGAGGAAGGCATCGAATCATTGTTTCTCAAACCCTAGTTTCATAATCGTCGAGTACTTTTCGGCTGAAACCTTCGAGATCTACTTGCCCTCTACTTCCAACTAAACCCTAGTCTACAACCCGTAGGCATTGACAAGTTAATACCTTGTCAGCAACCAAGGGGCACTCAAAGAAGACATGCCATCCAGACTCAACAGTTGGACATGCAACACATACATCAGAGGGGGCGCATTTGTTGTAGAAGAGGTTAGCCCTCGTCCTCCGACGAGAGCATATGGTAAGCCTCGCACGAGCAGAAACGGGGAGTCGGCGGAGAGTCGATGAAGCGCCTATCGTGGCGGGAGCGAAGGGGTGTGTTGTCGAGGATCCGCCGGATCACGAGGAGCTCGCCCTCCGCAGCCATGGAGAGGCGGGGCTACAGGTCCAGCCCTGCAGCAGCCACCGTAGCCACTGTGGCGTGGCGACGTGTGCAGTGGGAGAAGAGGGTGGGGTTGTTGGAGATATGCCCAAGAGGCAATAATAAAAGTGGTTATTATATATCTTTATGTTTATGATAAATGTTTATATACCATGCTATAATTGTATTAACCGAAACATTGATACATGTGTGATATGTAAACAACAAAGAGTCCCTAGTATGCCTCTTAACTTGCTTGTTGATTAATAGATGATTAGTTTCATAATCATGAACATTGTATGTTATTAATAACAAGGTTATATCATTATATGAATGATGTAATGTACACACCCAATTAAGCGTAGCATAAGATCACGTCATTAAGTTATTTGCTATAAGCTTTCGATACATAGTTACCTAGTCCTTATGACCATGAGATCATGTAAATTACTTATACCGGAAAGGTACTTTGATTACATCAAACGCCACCGCGTAAATGGGTGGTTATAAAGGTGGGATTAAGTATCCGGAAAGTATGAGTTGAGGCATATGGATCAACGGTGGGATTTGTCCATCCCGATGACGGATAGATATACTCAGGCCCTCTCGGTGGGATGTCGTCTAATGTCTTGCAAGCATATGAATAAGTTCATAAGAGACCACATACCACAGAGTAAAGTACTTGTCGAGACGAGGTTGAACAAGGTATAGAGTGATACCGATGATCGAACCTCGGACAAGTAAAATATCGCGTGACAAAGGGAATTGGTATCGTATGTGAATGGTTCATTCGATCACTAAAGTCATCGTTGAATATGTGGGAGCCATTATGGATCTCCAGATCCCGCTATTGGTTATTGGTCGGAGAAAGTTCTCACCCATGTCCACATAGTTCGCGAACCGTAGGGTGACACACTTAAGGTTTGATGTTGTAATGGTAGAACTTGAATATGGAATGGAGTTAGTATTGTTCGAAGTCTCGGATGAGATCCCGGACATCACGAGGAGTTCTGGAATGGTCCGGAGAATAAGATTCATATATAGGAAGTCATTTTATAAGTTTGAAAATGATCCGGTGATTTTACGGAAGGTTCTAGAAGGTTCTAGAAAAGTCCGGAGGGAATCACTAAGGAAGGAGGAGTCCCGGAGGGACTCCACCTCCATGGCCGGCCAACCCTAGTGGGGAGTCCAAGGTGGACTCCACCTAAGGGTCGGCCACCCCCACATGGAAGGGGAATCCCACTTGAGGTGGGAGTCCCACCTTGGGTAGGTTTCCCTACTACATGGAAGGTTCTTGTGTTGGGGTCTTATTCGAAGACTTGTAGTCCAACACTTGGGGATCCACCTATATAATGAGGGGCATAGGGGAGGGGGGCGGCTACCACAAAGCCATAGCTTGGCCGCACCCCCTTAATGGCCGGCCACCCCTCTCCCAAACCCTAGCCACCCCCCTCTCCTCCACCTCCCGCACGCTTAGCGAAGCTCCGCCGAGTTCTCCATCGCCACCGCCACCACGCCGTCGTCTGCCGGATTCAAGGAGGAGCTACTACTTCCGCTGCCCGCCGGAACGGAGAGAAGGACGTCGTCTTCATCAACACCGAACGTGTGACCGAGTACGGAGGTGCTGCCCGATCGTGGCACCGTGATCAAGATCTTCTACGCGCTTGCAAGCGGCAAGTGATCGGCTACCGCAGCAATAAGAGCCTACTCTTATAGGTTTTGGAAATCTTCAAGGGTGAGTCTCGATCATCCCCTCGTTGCTCCCGTCTTCTAGATTGCATCTTGGCTTGGATTGCGTTCTCGCGGTAGGAAATTTTTTGTTTTCTATGCAATGAATCCCTACAGGGGTAGCGGTCGGCGAGGGGTGCGCATGGCTGCCACTTGTCCAACCAGAAGGACGTAGACCAACCATTAGCAACCTCCACCCTAGTAATGGCGCGGTAGAGGGAGGAGGCACTCGTTGACGATCCTCTCCAAGAAGGAGGGGGACTTGGAGGTTTCCCCCCAAATCATGACATGTAACAGAGAAGAACCAGCTCTTCCAAGGCAGAGGATTAGTCCGGTGCAGTGTATGGATAAAATTTAATAGCAAACACATGTTCTGCCGGTGGAGATCCTTGATGCCGAAACCTCCCTCCTGCAAGGACAACACAACTTTATCCCAAGCAATTAGACAACGAGCACCAGAGCAGGAATCCTTCCCGGTCCAGAAGAAGGCACGGCGCCTCTTGTCGATCCTGTCAATAACCCCATGGGGAAGCAAGTACGGGCACATATAATACGTAGCAGGATTATTCAAAACAATGTTACACAAGACGAGCCTCCCCCAACGGATAAAAGATTCGCGCGCCAACCAGAAAGACGGCGGTCAAAGGAGAGGATGAGGGGATCGAAAGCCGAGGCGGGTAGCTTCATGGGGGAGAGAGGGAGGCCGAGATATGGTTGGGTGAAGGAGGATATGGGACACCCTAGCGTGGAGGCCATGGCATCAGCATCCACCGTGGAAACAATCATGGGGATGAAGCAAGATTTATGGAAGTTTATCGCAAGCCCAGTGGCCACCGCAAAAGTCATCCAGAACCCGTTTGAGGGTAGCGGTGGCAGAGAGCGTAGGTTTGCACAAGATAAGGGTGTCATCCGCATACTGCAGGACGGGGCAAGAGGTAACGGTAGAAAATGGGTATGCTAGGTCTCTGTTTCCTCAAGCCCGACGGATGAGGCGTTGGAGAACATCGGCCATAATGATGAAAAGGTACGGAGAGAGGGGGTCACCCTGACGGAGGCCATTGCGGCACTTGATCCAATCTCCCGGAACCCCGTTTAGCAAGACAGTCGTGAGACCGGAACGAAGAATATGCTCCATCCAGAGGCACCAGCGATCGTCGAAGCCACGGGCCTAAAGGATGGTTAGTAGACTATCCCAGTTGACCGAGTCAAAGGCCTTCCAGAAGTTGAGTTTGAAAACAATGGTGGGGGCCGTTCGCACGTCGCAACACATGAGAAGGTCCGCTGCGTAGACGATATTTTCAGAAATAGAACGGCCAGAAACGGGACTTATTGCACGGGAATATAATTATTCTGAACTCGGTGCATGTGGTTGGCAGCTGCATTATTGCAGTATTGAGAGCATGTGCAGAGAGGTAGGAACGAATTAAATTGCACCCGACACAAGTCAAGCGAGCACATGTGAAAGCACAAGACCATGAGATTGACTAATTGACAGCCCTGTCAAGAAGGAGCAGCAAGCAGTAGGGAGTTTTCACTTTTGGATGTGTGCATCTTTAATATCCAGACTAGCCCTCGATAATATATTGTTGTAGAGGCTGGATGGAAATGGTATCTATCCGATATTAAATATTTATTTTATCAAAAATAAATTCCTTGAGAACCTTTTAAAAAATGTAACAAAGATATCAGAGGTAAAGAGTTTATACATACACAAATCTACACCGAAAAGAGTTGATGTTTGCGATATATATGTTGTCATTATTTCCGTACTAGAGGAGGCGCCTTATGAGGAGGTATGAAAGGTGAAACATCATTTTTGTTTGTTTTTTTAGACAAGCAGGTTTTTTGTTTACATTTTTTTATTTGTGTTGACTTTGAATTTGACAAAAAAAATCAAAACCAAATTTGAAACCACTCTTGTACCTGCATAAGAGTCGATTCTAAAAAAAAATGCCAATGGTACCAATTCCGGGTAAATAAGTACTTCCTCCGTCCATAAAAGAATACGAAAAATTTATGTAAGTTTAGATGTATCTATACAATAAAGAGTGTTTAAATACACCTAAATTTAGACAACCTTGCGATATTATTTTGTGGAAAGAGGTAGTACTATCTTTACTATTAGGCGTGGATCGGTCGTACGTCGTACGTCGTGCGCGACCGATTTGTTTCCTTCCTTGATCGTTTGCTTTGCCGCGGACCGTACAGGTGGGTCATAGTATCCAAAAAAAAAAAAAGGAGAGATCCAGGCGATGCAAGGAAACCGGAAAAAAAACCTTATCTCCTCCCTGCACGCCGCATACGCCGCCTCTCCCAGCTCGCGCTGCGCCACCCACCCGACTCGCCTCAAGCAGCAACCAAGCACGGAGGGGGAAGCAGCAGCTACCCAGCGTGGCAGGGGAAGGAGTTGAGTGTGGAATGGGTCGCCGTCGAGCGTTTCTTGGGCAGCGGTCAGCCGCCGAGCGCCACCTCGCTCCTCCAGTCCTCCTACGCCTGCCATCCGACCGATGCTACCGATGCCACGTGGGTTCAATTTCTTTGCGCTTCCGCCCACAGGAGATAAGCTGCGCCCCTACTGATCCCTTTTTGTTTCCCTGCTCGTCGTCATGTTGTACCGAGCCAACCCATGTTCAGCGACGGCGGCAAGATACTGCGGGTCTGCGACGGAGCCAGATTTCTCTGCTGGTCTACATTGTTGCGACGCCGTTTGCTGCCTCCTCCAAGTGCTGCTACACCGCTTCTCTGTTCCCGTACTTAGACCTTCATGTGGCTTGATTAAATACTTAAATATGACAATCAATGTTACTGGAGTTGTGCAAAGAAGAGCATATCAGCTGTCAGCATTGTGTTTCAAACGACTACTTTACAGCTAATCCTAACCGACATTATGTAGAATCGTGTCCATGTCCTTGACGATATTTTAGATGCACTCTGTTCTAATGTTCTGATTTTACATCCTAGCTTGAACTACTTTATCTACTTGACTCATATTTTCTATTTCCTGGTTGTGTGTAATCCTCCAATGGAATATGAGCTTTTCTGACGCATTTTAGACCTGAATGTGAATGAAAGTTGGAAGGATTCGATAACCTGTATGCCATGTATATTAACACATTTGCAACTGTACAAGCATATAGGGAGTAGAATATCAAGCTTTTAGCGATTGTATGGAGTAGCTTTTACAAGCATACTTGTTCAACGTAGTTTCTCTGGAACTATATGATACGAGGACAAGTGGAAATTTAGTGAAGTAGTTTCTCTTGAACTATAGCTAAGTACAAGACAGCTTCTGAAATATCTATGAAATTCCTTTATTTCATCTACTCATATAATTCACATATTCATCGCTCTACTGTCATTGTGAAACTAGAAGATTAAACCTGAGGTAACATGGTCTACAACAGAAACTGTTTAGCTAAGTTCAACTAATATGACGCTTAAGTTGTACTAACTTTGTTTCTATGAATAAGAGGCATACAAATTTTAAAAAGAACTTTGAGCGAAAAAATTGGACAACAATATCTAAATTATATAGTACATAACTGATGTTGTTAGAATACTCGTTCTAATGATACCAATTTTATACCATTTTTTTTATATAAATAGATTAATTTTCAGTTAAAGATAAACATAAAAAACAATGGCGCCTTATTCATTTAAATGTACGGAGTATAACTATAGATTAAAATATTAAGTTTGTGCATAAGAAATACTCCCTCCGATCATAAAGTGACGGAATAGACGATTTTCTAAAAAAAGACCTCGGGTATTTTTCCTCTTCAACCTGTACTCCACCATCTTTCCGCTCCGCACCCACGCCGCATCGCACCCTCACCCGCAACGCAACCTCACCCACACTGCACTCCCTCTCTCTGCTCCGCCATGCTCCCCTCGCCTCGCCGCCGCGGTCCCCTCCACTTTCCATTGGCTCTCCGAGCTCCACTTCACTAAAAAGTTGACCGTTTGGTCCAAGCCGATGACAAAACGCCTGATACCTCCACTTTCCATTGGCTCCCTGAGCTCCACTCCACCAAAAAGTTGACCTTTTGGTCCAAGTCGATGAAGAATCGCCAAATACGGCATCGGCGAGGCCTAATCCGGTGGGTGTGAGGACGGACACGCCGGATCTCTGGTGGCCCTAACATCGGACACAAGGAAGCAACGTTGCCATCGTGGAGGAGGGTGAGCGCTAAGACATTGGGGACCTCTGTCTTCTCGTTTCTCTCTTAGATGTGCGTGGACCTCACGGAGCTGACTGCGAACCTGAAGAGGGCATGGCCATTGGAGGACTACCCCCATGCCCCTGAGAAGATCGGGTCACTCCTTATCGGCGGGTGTTACCGGGATGCGTGGAGGGCATGTGGTAGTGACAACATTGGGATGAATATGCGAATTGACCCAAAATTGCTCGACTGCCCCATCGGCTTCTGGATCGGATGGAGTTTTTCTAAAACCCGTTGCAACGCACGGGCACTATGCTAGTTGTAAGTAAACCGGGAATTTCTCGATTCAAAATTTTGAGAAATATTTCCATCTGCGTTCAAAACGAGACTTATTGCACGGTAACATAATTATTCTGAACTCGGTGCATGTGGTTGGTGACTGCATTATTGCAGTATTGAGAGCACCGGCAGAGAGGTAGGAAGGAATTAAATTGCACGCGCGACCCAGGAACACAGGTCAAGCAGCACATGTGAAAGCACAAGACCATGAGATTGACTAATTGACACTCCCATCAAGGAGCAGCAAGCAGTAGGGAGTTTTCACTTGGGTGATTACATTACATGGCCATAATTTGAGGTCTAATTGTAACTACTATAACTTTGGTTAAACAAATACTCCCCTGTTGATTTTCTACTCGGATGAAATGTCCGATTGTATAATTTTTATGTTATTTTTCTCATGTGTTGTTAATTTTTTAATGTTAGTTTCGAGTATTTTGCCCACAAGTAGATCTAATGACCAGATAACCGGTGAGCAGCAGAGGACTGAATCAATGCTGTTTGGACCGTTGCCAGCGGCTCGGCGTACGAAATGTTGAAGACGGGGGGCAGAGGACTGTGGTGTGGTCTCCTCTGCTGCTACATTGCTACTCATCAGCTCCGCAAAATTTCCCCTTCCCGGAACCAGAATCCCTAGCCCGCCGTGCTGCCAGAGGCGCCAGACGGCCGCCGGACGACTCAGAGCGCGCCGCCCACGGGTACCCCTGCCGCTGGCCGGCGCCGCCGGGCGCGGGTGAACCAGAAGGCGGGGCCGCCGGCCGTGCGCACCTAGCCCGCGAAGCCGCCAACCATAACGCGTTGCCGCCGGGCGCGGCGGGAGCGTGTCTAGCCTCCTCTCCAGGTTCAGCTCCAGACGGCCACCACCGCGCCGGAGCTGGTCGGCGAGCCTCTCCACTCTCCAGGTACAAAGCCAATATTCAAGTTTTCTTCCATTTCTCGTCAGGCGCAAGCTAGCTGATACCTCCATTTCTCGTCAGGCGCAAGCTAGCTAATACCTCCATTTCAGCGCCAAAGTGCCTCCACACACGTACCTCTCCAGAGCTGGTCGGCGAGCCAACCATCCTCTCCAGGTACTGAATAAGAAATGCCTGCTTACATTTCTCCTCAGAAGCGATCACCTGCAACAAGCTAGCTCACAGGGCCGTTTCCGGCCTCCTCTCCAGGTTCAGCTCCAACCTCCATACAGCTTACAGCCTCGACACGCGGATCTCCTAGCCTCCAGAGCTGGTTGACGTGCTCACCATAACGCGGTGACGCCGGGTCGGGTGTGGCGCGAGGTTGTCCGGCCTGCCTCCTCTCTAGGTACTGCATTAAAAAAAGGCAGTACTCAAGTTTGCTTACATTTCTCATCAGAAGCATAAGCATCTCTGCATGCTAGCTCACACCGACATTTCTCCTTTCCAGGAACTGCACTTCTTGTTTGCCTGTGCTGCGAGCTCTGAGCGTTCCAATGGCGGAGCTGGTGGCCACCATGGTGGTCGGGCCACTGCTGTCCATCGTGAAGGAAAAGGCATCCAGCTACCTGCTCGACCAGTACAAAGTGATGGAGGGCATGGAGGAGCAGCATAGGATCCTCAAGCGCAAGATGCGGGCCATCCTGGACATCATCAACGATGCTGAGCAGGAGGCCTCCCACAGGGACGGAGCCAAGGCTTGGCTCGAGGAGGTCAAGAGGGTGGCTTACGAGGCGAATGAGATCTTCGACGAGTTCAAGTACGAGGCGCTGCGCCGCGAAGCCAAGAAGAACGGGCACTACAAAAAGCTCGGCTTCGATGTAATAAAACTCTTCCCCACTCACAACCGTTTTGCAT
Source organism: Lolium multiflorum (assembly GCA_030979885.1). Taxonomy (NCBI): domain Eukaryota; kingdom Viridiplantae; phylum Streptophyta; class Magnoliopsida; order Poales; family Poaceae; genus Lolium; species Lolium multiflorum. The sequence continues at coordinate 346,966,063 of CM061749.1, forward strand.
TCCGTGACAAAATGGGAAAGAAGCTATGCAGGGTTGTGGAGGCCATTGAGGTCCTTGTTACTGAGATGAATGCATTTGGGTTCAAATATCAGCGGCAAGTGCCAGCATCCAAGCAGTGGAGGCAGACTGATCATGCTATCTTTGATCCAAAGAAAATCATGAGCAGATCGAGGGACCAAGATACAAGGAATATAGTTGATACTCTACTTGGTCAAGCTAGCAATGCAGATCTCACAGTTGTTCCCATCGTTGGAGTAGGGGGGCTGGGCAAGACCACCTTAGCAAAACTCATTTACAATGAACCTGAAATTAAGAAGCATTTTGACTTGCTCCTCTGGGTTTGTGTCTCTGACAGCTTTGATGTGGATTCCCTGGCTAAAAGCATAGCTGAACTTCATCCCCCAAAAAATAAAGATGAAGCAGCTTCCAAAAAGAGCCCACTCGATATCCTTGAAGATGTACTAAGAGGGTATAGGTACCTCCTTGTAATGGATGACGTCTGGAACAAAAAACCAGATAAGTGGGAAAAGCTCAAGTCTTGCCTTACACATGGTGCCAAGGGTAGCGTGGTTTTGACAACTACTCGTGATGAAGGAGTCGCCAAAATAATGGGTACAGTTAAGGCTTATAATCTCGCGGCTTTGGGGGATAATTTTATAAAGGAAATTATCAAGACAAAAGCATTTAGTTTGCAGAAGGAAGAAGAAAGGCCTGCCGTGCTAGTTAATATGGTTGATCAGATTGTGAAGAGATGCCGTGGTTCTCCTTTGGCTGCAGCATCACTAGGTTCGGTCTTGCGGACGAAGACCAGCAAAGAATGGAAGGCTGTGTTAAGTAGAAGCAGCATTTGCACTGAGGAATCTGGAATTTTACCAATACTCAAGCTCAGCTACAATGACTTGTCATCGCAGATGAAGCAGTGCTTTGCTTTTTGTGCCGTGTTTCCGAAGGATTATGAGATTGATGTGGACAAGCTGATCCAACTATGGATGGCGCATGGCTTTATTGAGGATCAAAAGGAAGTTAGTCCTGAAACCATTGGCAAACGAATTTTCAATGAGCTGGCCTCAAGGTCATTCTTTGTGGATGTGAACCAAGTCAAAGTTCCAATAAATAAATATGCCCCCTCGCTGGGTAGTTATTCCAAACATACATGTAAAATCCATGATCTTATGCATGATGTAGCACTGTCTACAATGGAAAAAGAATGTGCTCTCATGCCTGAGCAACCAAGTCAGATTGAGTGGCTTCCAGATACAGCTCGCCACTTGCTTTTGTCTTGTGAAAAACCAGAAACTATTTTGAATGATTCTCTTTTGACAAGATCTCCAGCTTTCCAGACACTTCTGTGTGATAATGATATGCAAGAACCATTGCAGCACTTATCGAAATATAGCTCTTTGATGGCATTACAGCTCTGTTTAAAGAGATGGTCATTCCCCTTAAAATCCAAGCACCTGCATCACCTAAGGTACCTTGATCTCTCAAGAAGTTGGATCAAAGCACTTCCTGAAGATATAAGCATTCTATACAACCTGCAAACATTAAACGTCTCTGGCTGCTCTAAACTTCGTCGGCTTCCTAGGCAAATGAAGTATATGACTGCCCTTCGTCACCTCTACACTCATGATTGTCCAAAGATGAGAAGCATGCCTGGTGACCTCCAAAATCTCATTTCCTTACAGACACTTACATGTTTCGTAGTAGGTCCTTCTGGCTCTGGGTGCAGTGATGTTGGAGAGTTGCAGCAGTTAAACCTTGGTGGACAGCTAGAGCTACTTCAGAATGTGACAGAAGAAGCTGCGAAAGCGGCAAACATCGGAAAGAAGGAGGAACTCCGAGAACTGAAATTAAAATGGACTGTTGGTTGCGAGGATGATGCGAGAGTGCTTGAGGGTCTGAGACCTCATGATGAGCTGCAGGATATAAGGATAGAGTCATACGGAGGAACCACCTTTCCGACATGGATGTCTATGTTGCGAAATGTGGTTGAGATTCATCTTTCTGGTTGTAAGAAACTGCAATGGTTATTCGGTTGTGATACATCCTTCAGTTTTCCAAATCTGAAGGAGTTTACACTACGAGATCTGGAATCTTTGGAGAGATGGTGGGAATTAAGTCACCCGGAACAAGGAAAAGAGGTAATATTTCCTCTGCTTGAAAAGTTGTCTATTAATCGCTGTCCAAAGTTGACAACGTTACCTAAAGCAACACTCCTTGGAGAGTCTTATGGTACAATGGCACGGTCAGCATTTCCAGAATTGAAAGAACTCTGCTTGGATGACTTGGACAGCTTTGAGAGATGGGAGGCAAACGAAGGAAATCAAAGAGGATACATAATATTTCATAGGCTTGAGAAACTTGAAATTTCCAGTTGCCATGTATTGACAGCATTCCCAGAAGCACAGTCTGATGGAGATTATGGTATGGTGCACACATCATTTCCTGCATTGAAGGTTCTCAGATTAGAAAATTTGCAGAACTTTGAGAGCTCGGATGCAGTTGATGGATCTCAAAGAGAAGTCCTAATGCTTCCTCAACTTCAGGAGTTGTATGTTGTAGGCTGTGGGAAGACGAAACTATCATCAGGGCAACAAAAGGTTTCTCCAAAGCTGGCCGTGTTACACTCTGAGGGAAATAACGAAGAGATGTTCCAGTTGGTAGCTAGACATATGACTTCACTGACCAACTTGAGACTGCAGAGCAGTGGAGAAACGGAAACAACCTTGTCAGCGGCTGATCATAGTTTGAAACTTGTGGTGGATGTCATGGATAAAGGGAATCATAATGATTTCCCTCTAAAATATATGAATTTAAGGGGCTTTAAGTCGGGGGGTGCGGCTGAGCTATGTGCACATTTTGTACAGCTTCAACACTTGAATTTTACTAGTTGTGATTCACTTGTCCACTGGCCAGAGAAAGAGTTTCAAAGCTTGGTATCCTTGAGGAGCCTAGGAATTTTTCACTGCGAAAAGCTGATTGGATACGCACCACAAGCTCCTGCAGCGGAGCCATCAACAACACCAGAACCCTCGAGTGAACTCCTGCCACGTCTCGAATCTCTCTGGATATATGGTTGTGCAAGCATGGTAGAGGTCTTCAAGCTCCCTGCATCCCTGAGAAAAATGGAAATTCAACATTGCACTAAGCTCGAGTCCATATACAGCAAAAGGCTACAACAGGGACAGTCAACATCATCAATTCGTCAAGGGCCGTCACCTGTATATTTAGAAGTGTCATCATCATCTGGCAGTGCCAGGACCACGAGCTTAGCAGGTGCCCCCTATCTTCCCCCATCGCTGGTTCTCCTCTACATCAATGATTGCAAAAACCTGTCATCCCTACCGAATGGACCACAAGCATACTCATCTCTGCAAAGACTTACCATCACGCAGTGTCCTAGTCTAAAGAGGCTCCCTACATGCCTGCAGCAACGTCTAAGCAGCCTCGTGTACAAAGATCTAGATGCCCGTTACCAAGGTATGCACGTGTCAGTTTTCATCTCTTTTAGTTTGTCACATTTCAGTAAAAAATTAAGACCTACTTCCAGAAATACTGCTACTACTTTAGCTGGATTGACTGCTTTAGTCAGCTAGCTAGAGAACTAAATGAAGATGTTTATCAATATTTTTGTCTGTTACAGCAACATGTGTTACATACACATGTACACTTCTAGTTCATCACTACAGTAGTGAGCATATTTAATCAAGTAATTACGTAAATGGCACATGCCATAGATAGTGGTAACAGCATGACTGGTAGTCTAGCACCACAACCCGAAATCTGTTACAAATATATTCCTTTTATGTAAATCCATTGTTCCTTCAAGTGTAAATCTGACGCTGCATTGATACAGTACTTACCAATTTTCTGTGACATCATTTGTGAACAGATCCCAGTCTATTCAATCCCCTGTCATGGAGGAATGCCATCCGCAGAGCTTAGCGAGCTGTCAATATGCAACACCATCACCATGGGAAGCTTCCAAGCCGCAAGCAGGAGATCTGACTGGGCCATGGATCGCTATATATTCCAAGCTTTCTTCTGGCGTTGATTGTGAGGCCGGGTGGCTCCTTGGCAGAACTGTTTCTGCCATCCATATGTACTACAACCTATCTAGAGTAATACTACCGCTTATTGTCCTCCTGCTTTCATTCACCAACACTCATGCCAAGAATCGTGTAACACTTTATTTCTTGTTCCAAACTACGTGGCAAGTTTTAGTGCTTTATCTCCTTCAGTATCTATAGAACCAGAACACTTCCTTTTTGTGTGATATGTATGGATATTCTCTATGTAATAATGTAGCTGTATCTTGAAACTTTGTAATCCAGGATTTACCTCCAGCTAAGCTTGTTTTCAGCTGCTTTCATGCATGGCGTGTGCAGCTTATTTTGTGATCAAATTCTGTAGCGGATAAAATACACGTTGTCAGAATATAGACAGGAGAGACACCTTCGGTCTATGTTGTCGTTCAGATCCTGCAGCTACCGAAAATCTGAAGCGCACGCTACGGCAGAAGGCCCGGACGGTCCGGACGGCAACGGCGAGGCGCAGCCGATGCCAGGGAATGCAGTATCGCCGTCGGCGACTGGATATGGATGGCGGCAGCAGCTTTAGCGCTGTACTGGCAGGGGATGCCGAGAGCTGACGCAGCCATGGCCACGATAGCTACGGAACGCCTATGGAACGCCTTCAGCGTCGGATATCGACCTTGCGCGCTGTCGCACTTATTCGTTTCGATCGTTCATGCAATTGCAACCAAAGAACTGTTTATTTCGTAGAGTGATGGAACAAGGTCTATAAACTTTGGGTTGATGTACAAAACGGAAAAGACGTTTGACGAATCCTATAATCTCAGGAATTCTTTGACCAAGAAAACCATCACCAAAAACATTGAAAATAATAAAGAAAAGAAAATTGTTCATTCTCATGTTTTAGAAAAAAACAGCACTAGCACTTCTTCTTTTCTCTTCCGCTGGTTGAACCTGAATTTGAACAAACAAAAGACGATTGAGGATGACATCATCGGCAAATCGACCTACTTGAGGGTTTGTTGGCGGCCTTCACCGGTTGGCATCTTTGAGTACATCGACAATAGCACCTCCATTGCCACGAATATCAAGGTGCTGATCTTGTGGGTCAATGCGATCATGTTTAAAGAGAACTGGTTAGGCTCCGGAGGTACCATCTTACGTGCTCATGCCAAGTTGCCAAGTTGGGAAGTACATGGCGACTATCCGCACATTGTTTCACTTTGTTTTTAAACATAAGGCACAAGTGCCCAGCTTTAAATTAATAAAGCCCAAACAGCCAAGGTTTGATACAAGGTGCAACCAGTTTACAACATAACGAACATCAAAAGCACTAGATAAACAAGAAAACAACTTGTCGATGTCGAAGCCTCTTCACGGAGCCACCAAGGAAGAAGCAGCACAGGCTCGAGGGATCCACCTGCTGCTTTGAGGGAAGTCATCGTCTACGTCGCAGGTTGGGCGAGCAGCAACACAAACCATTTCCAATGCCCAAGAGGGATCCCTACCCCCTCGTCCTGGCTCGAAGGAAGCCGAACCGCCGGACATAGGATACGCTCCGCTGAGCAATGGGGTAAGCAAGCCAAAGGCTAACATGGCCAGAAGCCAGACACACCTCGCCGAAGCTGACGAAGCCACCAGAGTTGAACTGCCGCCGATCGAAAGAGACGCCACGGAGAAAGCAAACAGGGGCCACGATCACTGATGAAGAAGGAGCAGGGCACTGAGCATGCTCAGGCACCACTACGAGCCGCCTACCACCTCCGCCGCCCTCAACCGACAACCGTTCCCAAAGCGACGCCCCCCAAGGAGGAAACGACGCCCATGGCGCCGTCGTCGCCCAATCCAAAGGATTGTGGGTTTTCACCCGGGAACATGACTGGGGTGGGGAGCAAACTGGACCTCATCAGCGCCTAGAGAGGAAGCGCGGCGCCCATGGCGTCGCCACTGCCATGATGGACCAGCCAATCAAGGATTTCTCCCGGTCCCAGACTCAGACCACCACCCCTCAAACCGTCCCCGGAACAAGCAAGGACCGATGACCAACAAGAAGGGGAGGAGAGCCGGCTAGAGAGCAAAAAGCTCACCTTCAGATCTGGCGGATGGTCGCCGGAGCAACCACCATGCCACGACCGCCACCGTGCCACCCACGTGGCCAAGAACGGCGCCGCGCACCCGCGGACGCCACTAGCCACCGTCGTCGACGCCGCACCACCCAAGGGCGCCGCCCCATCGTCCAAGAGACCCACCAGAAGAAGCTATGCCTCCGTAGCCATCCCCCGCGAGGAAGACGCCTGCATCGTCGAGCTCCGCCGCCTCAACCACGATGAGCCGCCTCGCCGGGGCGGGCTGGCCAGCCGCGCGAGGAGTTGTCACCTCGTCGTTGTAGATCCCGCCGCCAGGTTGGGAGAGCCCCGCGCCGCCGCCTCACATGCGGAATCCAGGGATCCACCGCCGCCAGCACCGCACGGGCTTTGCCCAGCGGCTATCACTGGCGGCAGCGGCGGAGGAGGGAGGGGAGAGGGAGTGGCTAGGGCTTGGGTTCGAGGTTGCCCTCCCATCGCCCGTGGGGAGCGACAGGATGGGCCCGCGGTGGAAGGGGACGGGAATGCATTGTCACTGTCTACTAGGATGGGAGCGACATTTGTTTCACTTTGTGGCAATGCCCATGTGAAAAAGTTGTGTGTATGTTAATTGTGCCTCGGACGATTTGTATTTTGTAGCCGTGATCTTGGCATGCGGAGGCGGCAACATAGGGTTATTTCATTCTTGATGGAGCTCTTGGAGTGCGTGTTCACTTCCCAGGGTGAAAACTTTAGATCTAGTCTTCATTGGTTGCCTTAATTGGTTGTAGGATTGTTCGAACCTTTTATAGGGTAAAACCTTTGATATGACTATTGGTTAGACATAGCGACGACACACTATTACCTTTTTTAAGGAATTGTTTTGGAGAAAGATTTTGTAGTCTAGGTGTTGCCAATGATTGTGGTTTGTTTCTTTCAGCTACGAGTCACTAATCGCGTCAATGTCGTTTCTCTTTTTTTTTTTTTTTTTTTTTTTTTACTATTGGCTATATGCATTCTTGATATCTAGACTAGCTCTCAACATTATATTGTTGCAGAGGTCTATATAATCCCTTTATCAAAGAAAATGTCCTTGAGAAGATTATGAGAAATGTAGCAAAGATACCAGAGGTAAAGAGTTTATGTAGCTACTACATCGAAAAGAGTTGATGTTTTTGTCTTCATACTTATGCTGGCATTTTCTTGAACAGTTCAAGAAATATCTCGAGTCAACCACTAAAACTACAAGGATATGCCCTTGAAGAAACGACGCTACTTCTACGCGTCAGCACGAGTGCAAATTTTATCTCCCAGGTCTAAATTTCTAGAATCCGCAGGTGCAAGATTCGTCTCACGCATTTTTGCTCTGTTGCTAGCCGTGCGATAGAGATCCAACGGCTCTGGAATCCTCCTCAGCTCCAAGATTCCCGTGCTCCAGAACTGAACCACACCGAGCTTCCGGACTCCACGGTGGCGGCGGACGCCTTTGCCGGATTTCACCATTACCACACCTGCGCCGCCGCATTCGGACCTAATCCGGCTGGGCCCGTCCACCCGCCACCGCCTCCTTACCATCCTCAGCAACCTCCGCCCTCCTCCCGGCATCCACCGCCGGTTCGACCTCCGCTGCCTGCCTGCAGTGCTGATGCGTTTATCAGCAGCGTGCCGGACGATGGGCAGCCCGGTGGACGTCGAGGCGCTTCTATCAGAACCGGACTGCCGTTCAACCGGAGCAGCCCCAGGTAAATTTTCCGGCCTCACTACCTCCCCTGCTCCGCGGTCAGCAACCCCCGAGTTCGTCGCCATCCGGTTTATTTATTCAGCGGTTTCCTTTCCCTTCTTTCTGCAGAGTGGTTGGGGGTCGCTCTCTCTAATTCCGTCCAATTTGTTCTCTGCATTCGTGTGCAGGCTTATTAACCCAAGGTAAATTTGATTGTACTGCCCGATAATGCAATGGTTCTCCAGTTCATGAATCAACAGTTAATTGAGGAGCGACCCGAGGGAGTTTTTTTTCCGTCACAACTTTTATTCTTTATGTTCTACAAAATGGTATTTGTTTTATCTCTTTTGTGAATTAACAGTTCGTTTCTTTTTTGACTCTGAGTAGGACAAAAGCTTCTTCTCTGCAAAATTCATTTTGAGAAACTCTTATGTGCTAGGTATCTATTTTTTCTTACAAAGAGAATAGGTTAATGTCACGAAGTCTCCGGTATCTATTAAATACGATTTTTTTTTTAAGAATCTTTTGGTGGTTGATGCTTCATGCTTTTAGGAGTAGCAACTTTGGCTGCATTTGGAACCTGCTTCATTGGCTGCACATATATATGTCTTGAACTGTTTGTCGATGTATGACAATGATTTTGTACTAAGCTGTGGCCTGTGGGGCATCATCTTAGTTAAGAAATAAATGTGCCCGTCTATTAACTAGCTATGCCAGATGGTTAGTTAGCTGTCCCTATTGCTATACGTCAAGCAAGAAACAAAACAATGCCGGCCCGGTGCTGAGCTACTGCTGGCTGAAGGGAGCAGAGCAACCTAATTGACTAGAAAAATACTGCAAGATTGGACTTGATTGGTTCAAGACATACAGATCAAGCTTTAGTCCTCCATAGGAGTATCTATAATACCTAAATAGAGGCAACCCACTAAGTGAATTTCCTGAACATGCAAGCTGTCCACGTCACATAATCTCACTTTTCCCGTCCGTTTTAGTCCACATCAGATCCGTTACAGCCACGTCAGTTTGTTAGCTTTCTCTCCTACGCAGAACACCAAAAAGCACAGTCAAACCATTCACGTACACCCAACAAGCAGCCCAGTCCTTGTGTTACAAAACTGAAAGCGGCCCATTCCCATAAGCCCACAAGCAGCCCTGTACTTCCTCTTTGCATCTACCTGTTTGTCTTCTCCACGGAGTGTCCGCATCAATTCACCATCTAACACAGATATTGAAGATTTCAGTTTCCTCTTCCCAATCAACCCCCTGACGGCACACATTCTTCCTCTTCCCACGATCTCCGTTCGAATCGGAAACTGATGGAGGAATGCGATGAGTTCCCGCAAACCTCCCCTTTTAAATTTCTGGTCCACCCTCCCTTGTCTTCTCTATCATCAGTCCCCACTGCAGACGGGGTTCTTCCAAAGATCTCACCTGCCGTTGGTGAGCAACACCCTCCCAATCTGTCCATACTGCCTGTTTCCTCAACTTTAGATCAACCCTGTCTTCATCTGGGTTTCATCCCACGAGTACTGCTGGTAAACTGCATAGGCACCTACAGGGTTCATCCAAATCCTTCCATGTTACATATGCACCTAACGAGCATGACTTCTTCATCCCTTATTTCTTAATTTAGTTTTTTTTTTTCGTGCAAAGGCCTCCAGGTTTCACATCACTTAACTGTACTGTATTTCTACTTTTAAACGTGCAGGACATCTTCCCCGCCGAACTGTGTGTTTTACCCCTTCGTCACTGCATACACATGCTCGCCCAAAGATAGGTACGTTTTTCACAGATTTTACAATTTACAATTTGTGTTTCCTTTAACGAAATTCCTACATTTTAACGCTTGCCTGCTTACATTTGGGTGTATGAATTCATAGTGGTTCATTTAAGATGAGTAGCACCTTTCACCCTTCTAGATCCTCTCGTGTCTGTTAGATTTGCCAACATGGATAGACCAGAAAGTTCTTCCCGCAATATGGGTTCGAACTCTGCCCCCCTAGGCCACGAACGTCAGGCAGGAATGTCGCGTGGCCGTGGACGCCGACGCCGTCGGTCATCACCTAATCCTACTCCCCCACCAAACCCATATGTTGCTGAGGAGAATCGTCGTAGGCGTATTCATCTAATGCATGAAAACAGAAACAGAGGTTTGTTTGGCATATTCTATTCATTCAACTATGTAATTTTTAGGTACCATTTCTCTTGATTCATTTAACCGTATCATAATTTTTATCGATAAAGCAACAAGGTCCGTGGAGGAACATTCATCGTGCCAACCGTTAAATGAAGAATCATCTACATCAACAACACACACTCAAAATCCGATCTTTATACATCGCCGTAAGCTCATAATTTGTTTAATGTACGTGCCTAGATAGTTCGTGTGCAATTAACATTTAAAGAAAATCATCCCTTCCCGGCTAATATTTCAGGGACAATCTTTGAACCCTTAAACCTTGGAGGCCCCAAACATTCATGCAAACACTGCGGCGCTCTGTTTTGGTATGAAGAGCGTCTGCGCAGAGATAGAAATACACCAAATCCAATTTATAATTTGTGTTGTAAAGGAGGAAAGGTGTTCCTGCAACCATCTGATCCTCCTCCTCAGCCCCTCATGGATTTATTGACTGCTAAAGATAGAACACTGTCAAAACACTTCTTCGATCACATTCGGCAATACAATACCATGTTTGCAATGACTTCAATGGGAGCTAAAGTTAATGACTCCATAAATGATGGTGGAGGCCCATATGTTTTCAAAATTAGTGGTCAACCCTGCCACCGTATCGGCTCTTTGAAACCAAATCGGGGTCAGAGACCAGAATATGCACAGTTGTACATGTTTGATACAGAAAATGAGGTTCAGAACCGAATAAATGTTGCTTCATCTTCAAACACTGCTTCCTCCTCACGCAATGCTGTTGCTTCACGCAATTCATTCGAACCTAATGAAGGCATTGTTAAGTTGCTGATTCAAATGCTCAACGTACATAATCCCATTGTCAAACTGTTTAGGACAGCAAGTCAAAGATTAGCTGGGAATGAATCTGACCACTTCTCCATCAGAATATATGGTAAACCTGATGCCCATGGAGATATCTTTAGTGCTCCAGTCACGTCTGAAGTTGTTGGATTAGTGGTTGGTGATCTTGGGTCCTCTGATGTAGGCCGGGATATCGTAATAGAAGACCATTCATTCAAGTGGAAGCGAATCAATGAAAAACACCCAAAGTTTATGTCCATGCAATATCCTCTATTATTTCCATACGGCGAGGATGGCTATCATGATGATATTATGTACACTCCAACAGCACGTCTTTCAGCTAATCAACGGAAAAAAGTTACAATGCTAGAGTATTATGCATATAGGCTATATGATAGGCCAGGTCACTTCAATACTGCACTGCGAGGTAAAAGATTAACACAGGCTTACTTTGTCGATGGCTATTGTTGTGTTGAAACATTTCGAATTGGATTCTACCGCAAACCTAGCTTTCAGCGTAAATATAGATCATCACCTTTCAACTCTTTGGCAAATTCTGTATCAAGAGGTATTACGTCCGGTTCTTCGGTTGGCCAGAGAATTATATTACCATCCTCATTTACCGGAGGACCTCGCTACCTATACCAGAACTACCAAGACTCCATCGCTATTTGTAGAAAATATGGTTGTCCAGATCTGTTTGTCACATTCACATCAAATGCTCTTTGGCCTGAAATTACAGAGGCTTTATCATCTATACCTGGCCAACAACCATCTGATCGTCCTGATATTGTCAACCGTGTATTCAAAATGAAGCTCAATATGTTAATGGATGATATTAAAAAGAAAGAATTCTTTGGTCCCATAAACGCAGGTAACATAATTCCCTTAAACATATTTCATTTGTGCTAGGTAATTTATGTGCCAATTATTAAAGATATTTTCTTTTCCTGTAGTCATCTACACAATTGAATTTCAGAAACGTGGTCTCCCTCATGTTCATATAATTATATGGTTGGCCAAAGAAGAACCCTTAGATGCAGAGAAGATAGATTCATATATTTCTGCACAGTTACCAGATCCTAACAAAGATCCAATAGGATATGCTGCTGTTTCTTCTTTTATGGTGCATGGACCTTGCGGAGCTCTAAACAATTCATCACCATGTATGTCTGAAGGTCAGTGCACAAAATTTTACCCCAAGGAGTTCTGTGAGCAAACCACTGTGCGAGAGAATGGTTTCACAGAATATGCTCGACCAAACAATGGAATAACAACTAAAAAAAATAATGTTGACATTGACAACAGATTTGTTGTTCCTCACAATGTTGACTTAGTTGTTAAGTACCAGGCCCACATAAATGTAGAAAAGGTTAATCATGATGGTATGCACAAATATCTTTTCAAGTACGTAACAAAAGGATTTGATTGCGCAAGAGTGGGCATACAGTCTAAGTCTTCATCAGATTCATCAGGTCAACCAGTCAATGAAATAGACAATTTCTTAGAGTGTCGATGTGTCACGCCAAATGATGCTTGCTGGCGTTTAATGGAATATGACATTCACCATACAGACCCTTCGGTTGAAAGGCTACCTGTTCACCTACCCTTTGAGAACAATGTAATTTACTCTGAAGATGATAATTTGGAAGAAGTAATAGAAGATCCAAAAAATATGACGACTAAATTAACTGCATGGTTAGAGGCCAATATGCAACACCCTGCAGCTCGACAATACACTTACATTGAATTTCCAGAATATTGGACTTGGCACCCTCAAGACAAAAACTGGTCTTATCGTCGAGGTTCTCATAGGAAAATTGGCCGAATTGCCCATGTCAGCCCTTCTCAGGGAGAATCATACTATTTACGGATGCTACTTCATATTGTTAAAGGCCCAACATCTTTCTCTGAGATCCGGACCGTATCAGGCAAACAATATCCTTCATTCCGTTCTGCATGTGAAGCTCTAGGCCTCATAGGTGATGACCGAGAGTGGTCTAATGCTTTAGAAGATGCAGCTCAATGGGCATTACCATTCCAATTACGTCAGCTATTTGTCACCCTGCTGCTTTTTTGTAATGTAGCAAATCCTACCAAACTTTTTGAAGAGCATGCAACTAAGATGTCTGAAGATATAACACGCCGACTCAATCGTCATCCTTCTGAACTGACCAATTCAGCAATAGATTCCTATGTAACATCTTCCCTTCTGATTGAGCTTGATAAATTGCTAAGGGATTCCGGATATTGCTTATCCCATTTTAATCTTCCACTGCCAGATGATATCGGGAATATTTCTACACAAAATAGGCTTCTTCTAGATGAGCTTGCGTATGACATTCCAGCCATGTCATCCACTTTGAATGACAATATTTCAAAGCTAAACGAGAACCAGAAGAAGGTTTTCAAAGCTATTTATAATTCTGCCATAAATAATGAAGGTCGGACCTTCTTTGTTTATGGATATGGAGGCACTGGAAAAACTTTTCTATGGACTACTTTACTTTATTCTGTACGCACCCAAGGAAAAATTGCATTAGCAGTTGCATCATCAGGAATTGCTTCCCTTTTGCTCCCAGGAGGTCGAACACCACATTCCCGCTTTAAAATTCCTTTGGATATTTCTCAGAGTTCAATGTGCAACATAAAGAAAAATACACACTTGGCAGAACTTATTCAAAACACTTCTCTTATTATCTGGGACGAGGCACCAGTAAACCATCGATATTGTTTTGAGGCTCTCGACCGCACCCTTAGGGATATAATGTCAGATAAGAGGCCTAATGCAGAAAACATGCAATTTGGAGGTATCACTGTTGTTCTTGGTGGGGATTTCCGGCAAACACTACCAGTCATAAAAAATGCAACGAAGCAACAAATTTTGAAAGCTTGCATTGTTAACTCTCATTTGTGGAACCAGTGCACACTTCTACAATTGACTGAAAATATGAGGCTGAAGTCGGGATGTCTAACGATCTCCAGCAGAGAAGCATTACGTATATTTGCTGATTGGCTTCTACGAGTTGGAAATGGTACCGAACCGTTTGTTCCTATTCCAAATGAACCAGACAACATGTTTATAGAGATTCCTCGGTATCTTCTATTATCACCAAATCATAGGAATATAGATGGGTTGATATCATTTGTGTACAACTTAGGTTGTGAGACAGCTAATGCTACGTCTTATTTGTGTGATCGGGCTATTCTTGCACCTACAAATGATGTGGTTTCTGAAATAAATAGCAAAATGATTGCTCAGTTGACGACAAGTGAAATGTCCTATTATAGCTCAGATTCAATTGATGATAGTTGTCCTAACATTTCTACTCTAGAAGCGTTATATCCAACAGAGTTTCTTAACACCATTCCGATGCCTGGACTTCCAGACCATGTTCTACATTTGAAAATTGGTGTTCCTATCATGCTGCTACGTAATCTTGATCCATCTAGGGGACTCTGTAATGGTACTAGGCTCATTGTTACCCAACTGACTGGTCGTGTCATAGAAGGGGAAATTATAACAGGAAAAGCTATAGGCTCAAAAGTATATATTCCTCGCATTGTGACAACATCTACTCAGTCTAAGTGGCCTTTTAAACTGAGGCGCCGCCAATTTCCTGTTCGTGTCTCATATGCTATGACAATAAACAAAAGCCAGGGGCAAACACTGAACCGAGTTGGTGTCTATTTGCCATCCCCTGTCTTCTCCCACGGCCAATTGTATGTTGCATTTTCTAGGGTCACATCACCAGAGGGCTTACGTGTCTTAATTGAGAACAGTCCAGCTTCTTATGACCATTGCACACATAATGTAGTATATGCAGAAGTATTCAATCAAATTAATAGGCACCGAAGCTAAAAATGCAAGGTATTGTATCCACTTGACTATATGTTATGTCCTAAATCTTCCACCTATGTTCAAATATTTAGCACATTGCAATTACTATTTTTCCCCTAATGATCTTCTTTTTATTCGTCCAGAAATACTCAGCTATGGACTCAACTACAAAGCTTAAAAGCATTACTGTAGGACAGCAAAACTGCAAGGTCTTGGCACGTCTAATAAGACTTTGGGATGCTATAAACATTAATCCAAGATATGGAGGTGGTTTGATAAGCATTGATGGAATTCTTTTAGATGAAGATGTACGTAAATCAATAACTGTACTAACTTTCATATATTGTACCAATTTTAGTCATATCATTTAATTATTCTAACAATGTGCAGGGCACCATGGCACAAGTCAGTGTACCCAAAAAATTTGAAAAACAGTTCCGCCACATGCTTACTGAGGGATCTGTCTACATTATTTCGGACATGGCGGCTATTGATATCAGAACCAAATCATATGTTTATCACCATCAGAAATATATGCTTCAATTCAAACATGACACAAAGGTCTATCCGCTACATTCAAGAGGAGAACAAATACCTGCACTCGCTTTTGACTTCTGTGCATTTGATCAGCTTCCAGCAAAAGCAATTAATTCAAAACCTCTCCTAGGTAACAGCAAGTGCTTGCTTCATTAATCTTATACCAACATCCGTAAATGCTTACTAGCTTTGTATACATACTTTGTCCTTTCAGATATAATTGGAGTTATCAGTGATGTTGGACCATATGAATATGCAAGCCCAACGTCTCCGAAGAAACTTCGGAAGATCAAAATTCGCAACCTAGAGTTTGTTTTCCCTACTACCATTACCACTTCATTTTTTTCCATACAACTGTTTGTCCCTTCTCCAAATAAGTCCACATTCTTCTACAGTGAACAGACACAGGAATTAGTTTTATGGGGCCACCATGGAGAATCATTTGATGAAAACACGGTACTTGATAAATCTAAAGAAGGCATTGTGATTGTCATTTTTGCTGGTGTAACTGCAATGTTACAAAAGTTTACAGGTGACTGACCAGCCAATATTTCTTAACAGAAAAATTAACATGATTATTTATACATCATAATAACCGCACATGATTACAGGAGCAGTACAGGTATCCTCAAGTTCTGCAACTCAGATTTATCTTAACCTCGATATACCTGAAGTCCAAAAGTATAGCAGCAGGTTCTCTCTCCCCCCCACTGTTTACCTACAAAATTTCTATTCCAGAAGACAACATATGCTAATATTCGGTATTGATTTTTCACAAGTTATAAATGGAAATATCCAACTCTCCAGAAGCACGCCCCTCAAGTGAAAAATTTATCTCCTCTTGAAGCAGCAGGAAAATTATACACCATTCATCAAATAACTTCTCAGCCAACTACATCATTTCAGGTCAATACTTTCTGATAATACTAAAACCTTTCCAACTCACCACTTTTGAGCATTTGATTAATGCTACAACCATTTATGTTTCGTTAGGGAGGAGCAACCTTATGTACAATTGCCAAAGTCACATCAATAATACCTTCAGTCAAGTGGTATTATAAAGCATGCAAGCATTGTGGCAAAGGCTACAACATGATGTCAGATAGTGCAACATGCACCTGCCAATTTCCAGTTCCGCTCCCAATGTACCATTTTATCTCCCTAAAAGCTAATCCTTCGAAAATTACAATTCTATTATACATGCAAACAAATAATGTTTCATGCTTTAGGTACAAGCTTCCCCTTACTCTAACAGATAGCTCAGGAAGTTTGGACGCAATTGCTTTCTCCAAAGTGGCCGAAGACTTAGTTGAGCGTCTCGCCGAACAAGCTTGTATGAATATGAAGATAGAAGCTGAAGATCATGTGGTTACCCTTGATAATGCCATTGGTAAAGAAAGAGTATTCTATATAGGGATGAATACTGAGATGGCTGGCAAGTACCCTATAAGTTATGTCCTTAAGAAAAGTTTTCCTCTGCCAAATACAGATTCTGTGCCTATGCTTACTGCTCCAGAGGTTTGCAACATATTCATATTAGTAATCAACTACAAATATCCTTATACTAACTTGACATGTCAAACTTTTCCAGTCAGCACCTGATAACAATCAGTTGTCCCTTCAAACTTCATCTTCCACTATTCCAAGCCCAAGCGCGCAGAAACCAGATGCTTCCTATGTCAATACACCTCCAACTAATACAGAAACATCTGCCCACACAAAAGAAGATGAAAATAGGTACTTCTTCACAAACATCCCTGCTTATTCAAATCATGTTTCCAAATGTACTTTTTGATCAGTAGTCTACTTTAATCAGATCAATAGCAAAAAGATGCATTGATTTTACCGAAGATGATGGAGACAAATCAAAGAGGCAGAAGCAAGAGTATGTACCCTTTCACACAAACTTTGTTACATACTCTCACCAGTTACATGCTTTCTCTATCAAATATTTATAATTCTACATCTTCTCTTGAGAAGCAATTCAGACAATAACACTGTGGCCAACAACTACGAGGAGCAACAGTCAAGCCAATCTGCATAAGGCATATCATAGGTACTGCTTAGAAACAGTATAGAACTTTATATATTTCTAACAAATTTTATATTTTATTCCGAGATAAGTGGTATGCCAATGATTCCTTACTTGCATCAAATACGATTTTTACCATTCTACTTACAATTCATGCAGAACATATACGAGTATGCGACCAACAAATGAAGAAGCTTTTCATCGTACGACAACATCGGCAGTGATCAACTTATGTTCTGCCTGTGAAACATCCACATACGAAACAACTGTTGCAAACTATATCTATGTCCTCGACTGCATCCACATGTACCTGCATGGATATTATTAATGAACCCGGCTTTCAGTTTTGCTTTCACCGCTTTGAAGTTTCCGCTGATCAATTATGTGTATATTGACCTCACCTACATTTTTCTTAGGATTTCATATGTCTTGCCATTTGCGCTGCTTAAGTGTCCTCATTATTTACCCATTGTTATTGTACAAAAAAATAAATCAAACACGCATAAACAAATTAAAACTTTAGTAATATTTGTCTGTTTCTATAAACTTTCAGCGTTACTACCATTCGTTAGTTTCCGCACATTCATTACACAATTGTGGAAGCATTTTATTTGTTGCTTCATTTATACCCGGAATTCTAAGGTTAGTTTTATAACCAAATATTATCCAAATATATTTCAAATAAGTCCCGCAGCAACGTGCGGGGAATCATCTAGTTTTATTAATAAGAGCAACCACCAATTTATATTCTGATAATCAATGGAAGCAGCCAAATACTCGCATTCGCTTCCATTTTCCTCAGAAGCAATCAATGCGCGTTTAGCCTGCTCGCACCACCATCTCTTCTCCACCCTGCGCTGAAATTGTGTTTCCCTGTGCTCTGTGTGTGTTGCTAGCTTGGCGCATTGCTATGGCGGAGCTGGTGGCCACCATGGTGGTTGGGCCACTGCTGTCCATCGTGAAGGACAAGGCGTCCAGCTACCTGCTGGACCAGTACAAGGTGATGGAGGGCATGGAGGAGCAGCACAGGATCCTCATGCGCAAGCTGCCAGCCATCTTGGACGTCATCACCGACGCCGAGGAGGCAGCGTCCCACAGAGAAGGGGCCAAGGCTTGGCTCCTGGAGGTCAAGAGGGTGGCTTACGAGGCGAACGAGATCTTCGACGAATTCAAGTATGAGGCTCTCCGTCGCGAGGCCAAGAAGAACGGGCACTACAGCAAGCTCGGCTTTGATGTAATAAAACTCTTTCCCACTCACAACCGTTTTGCCTTCCGTGACAAAATGGGAAAGAAGCTATGCAGGGTTGTGCAGGCCATTGAGGTCCTCGTGACTGAGATGAATGCATTTGGGTTCAAATATCAGCAGCAAGTGCCATCATCTAAGAATTGGAGGCAGACGGATCATGTTATCTTTGATCCAAAGAAAATTATCAGCAGATCCAGGGACCAAGATACAAGGAATATTGTTGATACTCTACTTGGTCAACCTAGCAATGCAGATCTCACGGTTGTTCCCATCGTTGGAGTAGGGGGGCTAGGCAAGACCACCTTAGCGCAACTCATTTTCAATGAACCAGAAATTCGGAAGCATTTTGAGTTGCTCCTCTGGGTTTGTGTCTCAGACATCTTTGATGCGGATTCCCTGGCTAAAAGCATAGCTGAAGTTCTTCCCAAAAAGAGTATAGATGAATCAGCTTCCAAGAAGAGCCCACTTGATATCCTTCAAGATGCACTAAGAGGGCACATGTACCTCCTTGTGCTGGATGACGTCTGGAACAGAGATCCCGATAAGTGGGAAAAGCTCAAGTCTTGCCTTACACATGGTGCCAAGGGTAGTGCGGTTTTGACAACTACTCGTGATGAAGGAGTCGCAAAAATAATGGGTACAGTTAAGGCCTATAATCTCGCAGCTTTGGGGGATAATTTTATAAAGGAAATTATCGAGACAAAAGCATTCAGTTTGCAGAAGGAAGAAGAAAGGCCTTCTGTGCTAGTTAATATGGTTGGTCAGATTGTGAAGAGATGTCGTGGTTCTCCTTTGGCCGCAGCATCACTAGGTTCGGTGTTGCGGACGAAGACTAACAAAGAAGAATGGAAAGCTGTGTTAAGCAGAAGCAGCATTTGCACCGAGGAATCTGGAATTTTACCAATACTCAAGCTCAGCTACAATGACTTGTCATCGCAGATGAAGCAGTGCTTTGCTTTTTGTGCCGTGTTTCCGAAGGATTACGAGATTGATGTGGACAAGCTGATCCAACTATGGATGGCACATGGCTTCATTGAGGATCAAAAGGAAGTTAGTCCTGAAACCATTGGCAAACGAATTTTCAATGAGCTGGCCTCAAGGTCTTTCTTCGTGGATGTGAAGCAAGTCAAAGTTCCAATAAAAGAATATCACCCCAAAATGGGTAGTTATTCCAAACAGACATGTAAAATCCATGATCTTATGCATGATGTTGCACTGTCTACAATGGAAAAGGAATGTGCTCTCATGCCTGAGCAACCAAGTCAGATTGAGTGGCTTCCAGATACAGCTCGCCACTTACTTTTGTCTTGTGAAAAACCAGAAACTGTTTTGAATGATTCTCTGTTGACAAGATCTCCGGCTTTCCAGACACTTCTGTGTGATAATGATATGCAAGAACCATTGCAGCAATTATCGAAATACAGCTCTTTGATGGCATTACAGCTCTGTACAAACAGAAGGTCATTCCCATTAAAATCCAAGCATCTGCATCACCTAAGGTACCTTGATCTCTCAAGAAGTCGTATCAAAGCACTACCTGAAGATATAAGCATTCTATACAACCTGCAAACATTAAACGTCTCTGGCTGTGAAGAACTTTTTCAGCTTCCAAGGCAAATGAAGTATATGACTGCCCTCCGTCACCTCTACACTCATGGTTGTCCGCAGATGAGGAGCATGCCAGTTGACCTTGGAAAACTCTTGTCTTTGCAGACACTTACGTGTTTTGTAGCAGGTCCTTCTGGCTCTGGGTGCAGTGATGTTGGGGAGTTGCATCAGTTAAACCTTGGTGGACTGCTAGAGCTACTTCAGCTAGAGAATGTGACAGAAGAAGCTGCGAAAGCGGCAAACATCGGAAAGAAGGAGGAACTCCGAGAACTGAAATTAAAATGGACTGTTGGTTGCGAGGATGATGCGAGAGTGCTTGAGTGTCTCAAACCTCATGATGGGCTGCAGGCTGTAAGGATAGAGTCATACGGAGGAACCGCCTTTCCGACATGGATGTCTATGTTGCGAATCGTGGTTGAGATCCATCTTTCTGGTTGTAGCAAACTGCAATGGTTATTCAGCTGTGATACATCCTTCAGTTTTCCAAGTTTGAAGGAATTTACACTACGAGGTCTGCAATCTTTGGAGAGATGGTGGGAATCAAGTCACCAGGAACAAGCAAAAGAGGTAATATTTCCTCTGCTTGAAAAGTTGTCTATTAAAGGCTGTCCAAAGTTGATAACGTTACCTGGAGCAACACTCCTTGGAGAGTCTTATGGTACAATGGCACGGTCAGCATTTCCAGAATTGAAAGAACTCTCCTTGGGTGACTTGGCCAGCTTTGAGAGATGGGAGGCAATCGAAGGAAATCAAAGTGGATACATAATATTTCCTAGGCTTGAGAAACTTAAAATTTCCAGTTGCCTTGTGTTGGCAGCATTCCCGGAAGCACAGCCTGGTGGAGATTATGGTATGGCACACTCAGCATTTCCTGCGTTGAAGGTTCTCAAATTAAAAAATTTGCAGAACTTTGAGAGCTCGGATGCAGTTGATGGATCTCAAAGAGAAGACGCAATGTTTCCTCAACTTCAGGAGTTGTATGTTGAAGGCTGTGGGAAGATGAAAGTATCATCAGGGCAACAAAAGGTTTCTCCAAAGCTGGCCGTGTTACACACTGAGGGAAGTAAGGAAGAGATGTTCCTGTTGGTAGCTAGACATATGACTTCAGTGACCAACTTGACACTGCAGAGCAGTGGAGAAACGGAAACAACCTTGTCAGCAGCTGATCATAGTTTGAAACTTGTAGTGGATGTCATGGAAAAAGGGAATCACAATGATTTCCCTCTAAAAGATATGGAGTTAAGGGGCTTTAAGTCGGGGGGTGCGGCTGAGCTATGTGCACATTTTGTACAGCTTCAAAATTTGGAATTTACTCGTTGTGATGCACTTGTCCACTGGCCAGAGAAAGAGTTTCAAAGGTTGGTATCCTTGAGGAGCCTGTCAATTAATTACTGTACAGAACTGGTTGGATACGCACCACAAGCTCCTACAACGGAGCCATCAACAACATCAGAACCCTCAAGTGAACTACTGCCACGTCTCGAATCTCTCACGATACAAGGTTGTACAAACATGGTAGAGGTCTTGAAGCTCCCTGCATCCCTGAGGGACCTGACAATTAATGATTGCACTAAGCTCACATCCATATACAGCAGGAGGCTACAGCAGGGACAGTCAACACCATCGATTCATCAAGGGCCGTCACATGTATATTCAGAGGTGTCATCATCATCTGCCAATGCCAGGACAGAGCACTTTCTGTTTCCCTGTTTAGAAGAAATAATGATATGGGGGTGTGATAGCTTAACAGGTGTCCTCTATCTTCCCCCATCGCTGGTTGGCCTCTGCATCGATGATTGCAAAAGCCTGTCATCCCTACCGAATGGACCACAAGCATACTCATCTCTGCAAACACTTTTCATCATGGAGTGTCCTAGTCTAAAGAGGCTCCCTACATGCCTGCAGCAACGTCTAAGCAGCATCCCGGCCAAACGTCTAGATGCCCGTTTCCAAGGTATGCACGTGTCAGTTTCCATCTCTTTTAATTTGCCACATTTCATTAAAAAATTAAGACGTACTTCCAGATATACTGCTACTTCAGCTGGATTGACTGCTTTAGCCAGCTAGCTAGATACATAAACTAAATGAAGATGTTTTATCAATATTTTTGTGTGTAGGAGCAGACATGTGTTACGTAGACATGTACACTTCTGGTTCATCACTGCACTAGTGAGCATGTTTAACCAAGTAGTTACGTAAATGGCACACGCCATAGATAGTGGTAACAGCATGACTAGTAGTCTAGTAGTACAACCCAAAATCTGTTGCAAATATATTCCTTTTACGTAAATTCGTTGTTCCTTCCAAGTGTAAATCTGACGCTGCATTGATACAGTACTTACCAATTTTCCGTGACATCATTTGTGAACAGATCCCAGTCTATTCAATCCCCGGTCATGGAGGAACGCCATCCCCAGAGCTTAGCGAGCTGTCAATATGCAACACCATCAGCATGGGAGCTACCAAGCCGCAAGCAGGAGATCTGGCTGGGCCATGGATCACTATATATTCCGAGCTTTCTTCTGGCGTCGATTGTGAGTCCGGGCGGTTCTTTGGCGGAACTGGCTGTTTCTGCCATCCGTATGTACAACCTATCTATCTAGAGTAATACTACTGCTTCTTGTCCTCCTGCTTTCATTCACCAACACTCATGCCGAGAATCGTGTAACGTTTCATTTCTTGTTCCAAACTACGTGGCTAGTTCTAGCGTTTTATCTCCTTCAGTATGTATAGAACCAGAACACTTCCTGTTTGTGTGCTATGTATGATATTCTCTATGTAATAATGTAGCTGTATCTTGAAACTTTGTAATCCAGGATTTACCTGTAGCTAAGCTTGTTTTCGGCTGCTTTCATGCATGGCGTGTGCAGCTTATTTTGTGATCAGTTTCTGAAAGGTATAGAATACATGTTGTCATAATAATATAGACAGGAGAGACACCTTCTGTCTATGTTGTCGTTCAGATCCTGCAGCTGCAGAAAATCTGAAGCGCACGCTACGGCAGAAGGCCCGGAAGGGATCTGGACGGCAACGGCTCAGCCAAATGCCAGGGACAAGGGCCAGTCAGCTTTCTGTATCGGCGTCGGCGACTGGATGGCGGCAGCAGCTGTAGGGCAGTCCTTTGATCTCTGTCCTTTGATCAGAAGGCACCGCTATGTCTGTCCTTTGATCTCTGTAGCTCTGTTCGTAGTCTGAGCCGACTCGTTTGTCAGGAGCACCAAACGACTCGTCCCTCGGGAGCGCTCGGCCGAGTCGGTCACGGACGAGCACGCCTGACCTAGCTGCGTGAACCGGGATATGGAACGCCTTGAACGTCGGCTATCGACCTTGCGCGCTGTCGCACTGATTCGTTAAGATCGTTAATGAAACCAAAGAACTGTTTATTTGGTAGAGTGATGGAACAAGGTCTACAAACTTTCGGTTGATTTACAAAATGGAAAGACGTTTGACAGATCCTATAATCTCAGGAATTCTTTGACCAAGAAAACCATCACCAAAAACATTGAAAATAATAAAGAAAAGAAATTGTTCACTCTCATGTTTTAGAGAAAACATTACCACTTGTTCTTTTCTCTTCCGATGGATGAACCTGAATTTGAAAAAAAACAAAAGACGATCGAGGATGACATCATCGGCAAATCGACCTACTCGAGCGTTTGTTGGCGGCCTTAGCCGGTTGGCATCTTTGAGTACATCGACAATGGCACCTCCACTGCCACGAATATCAAGGGGATCATGTTTGAAGAGAACTGGTTAGGTTCCGGAGGTACCATCTCACGTGCTCATGCCAAGTTGGGAAGTATATGGCGACCATCCGCACATTGTTTCGCTTTGCTTTTAAACACAAGTGCCCAGCTGTAAATTAATAAAGCCTAAACGGCCTAGGTTTGATACAAGGTGCAACCAGTTTACAACACAACAAACATCAAAAGCACTATATAAACAAGAAAATAGCTTGTCGATATCGAAGCCTCTTCGCGGAGCCACCAAGAAAGAAGCAGCACAGGCTCGAGGGATCCACCTGCTGCTTTGAGGGAAGTCATCGTCTACGTCGCAGGTTGGGGGGAGCTGCAACACAAACCATTTCCAATGCCGAAGAGGGATCCCTACCCTCTCGTCCTGGCTCAAAGGACGCCGAACCGCCGGACATCGGATACGCTCCGCTGAGCAATGGGGTAAGCAAGCCAAAGTCCAACCTGACCAGAAACCAGACACACCTCGCTGAAGCTGACGAAGCCACCAGCGTTGAACTGCCGCCGATCGAAAGAGATGCCACGCAGAAAGCAAACATGGGCCACGATCGCTGGTGAAGAAGGAGCAGGGCACTGAGCATGCTCAGGCACCACTACGAGCCGCCTACCACCTCCGTTGCCCTCAACCGACAACCGTTCCCAAAGCAACGCCCCCAAGGAGGAAATGACGCCCATGACGCCGTCGTCGCCCAATCCAAAGGATTGTGGGTTTTCACCTGGGAACATGACCGAGGTGGGAGCAAACGGGACCTCAGCAGCGCCTAGGGAGGAAGTGCGGCGCCCATGGCGTGGCCACTGCCATGGTGGACCAGCCAACCAAGGATTTCTCCCGGTCCCAGACTCAGACCACCACCCGTCAAACCGTCCCCGGAACCAGCAAGGACCGATGACCAGCAAGAAGGGGAGGAGTGCCAACTAGAGAGCTAAAAACTCACCTTCAGATCTGGCGGATGGTCGCCGGAGCAATCACCATGCCACAACCGCCACCCACCGCCACCGTGCCACCCACGTGGCCAAGAACGGTGGCGCGCACCCCGCGAACGTCACTAGCCACCGTCGTCGACGCCGCACCACCCAAGGCCGCCGCCCCATCGTCCAAGAGACCCACCAGAAGAAGCTATGCCTCCGCAGCCGTCCCTCGCGAGGAAGACACCTGCATCGTCGAGCTCCGCCGCCTCAACCACGATGAGCCGCCTCGCCGCGGCGGGCCGGCTAGCCGCGCGAGGAGTCGTCGCCTCGTCGTTGTAGATCTCGCCGCCAGGTTGGGAGAGCCCCGCACCGCCGCCTCACGACTGGAATCCAGGGATCCGCTGCCGCCGATACCGCATGGGCTTTGCCCAGCGGTATCACCGGCGGCAGCAGCGGAGGAGGGAGGGGAGAGGGGTGGCTGGGGCTAGGGTTCGAGGTCGCCCTCCCATCGCCCGCGGGGAGCGATAGGACGGGCCCGCGGGGGGATCGAGGGGACGGGAATGCATTGTCACTGTCTATCAAGACGGGAGCGACATTTGTTTCACTTTGTGGCAATGCCCATGTGAAAGTTGTCTGTATTTCAATTGTGCCTCGGACGATGTGTATTTTGTAGCAGTTATCTTGGCATGCGGAGGCGGCAACATAGGGTGATTTCATTCTTGATGGTGCTCTTGGAGTACCGTGTTTCACTTCCCAGGGTGAAATCTTTAGATCTAGCCTTCATTGGTTGCCTTTATTGGTTGTACGATTGTTCTAATTTTTTCTAGGGTGAAAACCTTTGATATGACTATTGATTAGACAGGACGATGACAAACACACTATTACCTTTTTGAAGGAATTGTTTTGGAGAATTATAGTCTAGGTGTCGCTAATGGTGGTGATTTGTTTCTTTCAGCTACGAGTCACTAATCGCGTCAATGTCGTTTCTCCTTTTTTTAAAAAAACTTTTGGCTATATGCATTCTTGATATCTAGACTAGCATTATATTGTTGCAGAGCTCTATATAATCCCTTTATCAAAAGAAAATGTCCTTGAGAAGGTTATGAAAAATGTAGCAAAGATATGAGAGGTAAAGAGTTTACGTAGCTACTACATCGAAAAGAGTTGATGTTTTTGTCTTCATACTTATATATGCTGGCATTTTCTTGAACAGTTCAAGAAATCTCTCGAGTCAACCGCTAAAACTACAAGGATATGCCCTTGAAGAAACTACACGTCCGCTCGAGTGTATATTTATTTCCCTGGTCTAAATATTATTTCTAGAATCATCAGGTCCAAGATTCGTCTCACACATTTTTGTTCTGTTGCTAGCCGTGCGATAGAGATCCAACGGCTCTGGAATCCTCACAACGTCAGCTCTAAAGATTGCAGAACTGAACCAGACCGAGCTTCGGTGCTCTACGGTGGCGGCGGACGCCTTTGCCGGATTTCACCATTACCACACCTGCGCCGCCGCATTCGGACCTAATCCGGCGAGTTCCGTCCGTCAACTTCCACCGGCCACCGCCTCCTTACCATCCTCAGCAACCTCCGCCCTCCTCCCGGCATCCACCGCGGATTCGACCTCCCTCCTCCGCTGCCTGCCTGCAGTGCTGATGCGTTTATCCGCAGCGCGCCAGACGATGAGCGGCCCGGTGAACGTCGAGGCGCTCCTATCAGTACCGGACTGCCGTTCAACCGGAGCAACCCCAGGTAAAATTTCCGGCCTCACTCCCTCCCCTGCTCCGCGGTAAGCAACCCCCGAATTCGTTGCCATCCGGTTAACTTATTCAGCGGTTTCCTTTCCCTTCTTTCAGCAGATTGGTTGGCGGTCGCCCTCTCTAATTCCGTCCAATTTGTTCTCTGCATCCGCGTACAGGCTTATCAACCCAAGGTAAATTTGATTCTACTACCCGATTACTTCTGTCTGATAGCACTGTACTACTACTAACACTCAAGTAGATAATGCAATGGTTCTCCAGTTCATGAATCAACATTTAATCGAGGAGCGACTAGAGGGAGTTTTTTTTCCGTCACA
This sequence comes from Lolium multiflorum, assembly GCA_030979885.1. Taxonomy (NCBI): domain Eukaryota; kingdom Viridiplantae; phylum Streptophyta; class Magnoliopsida; order Poales; family Poaceae; genus Lolium; species Lolium multiflorum. Next base: position 346,992,868 of record CM061749.1, read on the forward strand.
ACTTGTTATTCTTTATGTTCTCCAAAATGGTATTTTTTTATCTCTTTTGTGAATTAACAGTTCGTTTCTTTTTTTGACTCTGAGTAGGACAAATCTTTTTCTCTGCAAAATTAATTTCGAGAAACTCTTATGTGCTACTTTCCCGGTATCTGTTTTTTCTTACAAAGAGAAGTCTCCGGTATCTATTAAATACGATTATTTTTAGAATCTTTTGGTGGTTGATGCTTCATGCTTTTAAGAGTAGCAACTTTGCCTGCACGTGGAACATGCTTCATTGGCTGCACATATATATGTCTTGAACTGTTTGTCGATGTATGAGTATGACAACGATTTTGTACTAAGCTGTGGGGCATCCTCTTAGTTAAGAAATAAAGGTGCCCTGTACTATTAGCTATATGTCAGATGGTTAGTTAGCTGTCCCTATTGCTATACGTCAAGCAAGAAACAAAATAATGCCGGCCCGGTGCTGAGCTACTGCTGCCTGAAGGTAGCAGAGCAATAATTGACTAGAAAAATAATGCAAGATTGGACTTGATTGGTTCAAGACATACAGATCAAGCTTTACTCCTCCATAGGAGTATTTTATTAAAAAGTGCAACCACCAATTTATATTCTGGGAATCAATGGAAGCAGCCAAATACTCGCATTGGCTTCCATTTTCCTCAGAAGCAATCACTGCGCGTTTAGCCTGCTCGCACCACCATCCTCTATTCCACCCTCCACTGAAATTGTGTTTCCCTGTGCTCTGCGTGTGTTGCTAGTTCGGAGCAATCCGATGGCGGAGCTGGTGGCCACCATGGTGGTCGGGCCACTGCTGTCCATCGTGAAGGACAAGGCGTCCAGCTACCTGCTGGACCAGTACAAAGTGATGGAGGGCATGGAGGAGCAGCACAGGATCCTCAAGCGCAAGCTGCGGGCCATCCTGGACGTCATCAACGACGCTGAGAAGGAGGCATCCCACAGGGACGGGGCCAAGGCTTGGCTCGAGGAGGTCAAGAGGGTGGCTTACGAGGCAAATGAGATCTTCGACGAGTTCAAGTACGAGGCGCTGCGCCGCGAAGCCAAGAAGAACGGGCACTACAACAAGCTCGGCTTCGACGTAATAAAGCTTTTTCTCACTCACAACCGTTTTGCATTCCGTGAAAAAATGGGAAAGAAGCTATGCAGGGTTTTGCAGGCCATTGAGGTCCTTGTGACTGAGATGAATGCATTTGGGTTCAAATATCAGCAGCAAGTGCCAACATCCAAGCAGTGGAGGCAGACCGATCATGTTATCTTTGATCCAAAGCAAATTATCAGCAGATCGAGAGACAAGGATAGAAGGAATATTGTTGATACTCTACTTGGTCAAGCTAGCAATGCAGATCTCACGGTTGTTTCCATCGTTGGAGTAGGGGGGCTAGGCAAGACCACCTTAGCGCAGCTCATTTACAATGAACCAGAAATTCAGAAGCATTATGAGTTGCTCCTCTGGGTTTGTGTCTCAGACAGTTTTGATGTGGATTCCCTGGCTAAAAGTATAGCTGAACTTCTTCCCAAAAAGAGTATAGCTGAATCAGCTTCCAGGAAGAGCCCACTCGATGTCGTTCAAGATGCACTAAGAGGGCACAGGTACCTCCTTGTGTTGGATGACGTTTGGAACAGAGAGCCCGATAAGTGGGAAAAGCTCAAGTCTTGTCTTACACATGGTGCCAAGGGTAGTGCGGTTTTGACAACTACTCGTGATGAAGGAGTAGCGAAAATAATGGGTACAGTTAAGGCCTATGATCTCAGAGCTTTGGGGGATGATTTTATAAAGGAAATTATTGAGAAAAAAGCATTCGGTTCGCAGAAGGAAGAAGAAAGGCCTTCCGTGCTAGTTAATATGGTTGATCAGATTGTGAAGAGATGTCGTGGTTCTCCTTTGGCCGCAGCATCACTAGGTTCGGTGTTGCGGACGAAGACCAGCAAAGGAGAATGGGAGGCTGTGTTAAAAAGAAGCATCATTTGCACTGAGGAATCTGGAATTTTACCAATACTCAAGCTCAGCTACAATGACTTGTCATCACAGATGAAGCAGTGTTTTTCTTTTTGTGCCGTGTTTCCGAAGGATTACGAGATTGATGTGGACAAGCTGATCCAACTATGGATGGCACATGGCTTTATTGACGATCAAAAGGAAGTTAGTCCAGAAACCATTGGCAAACGAATTTTCAATGAGCTGGCCTCAAGGTCATTCTTTGTGGATGTGAAGCAAGTCAAAGTTCCAATAAACAAATATTCCCCCGCGATGGGTAGTTATTCCAAACATACATGTAAAATCCATGATCTCATGCATGATGTAGCACTGTCTACAATGGAAAAAGAATGTGCTCTCATGCCTGAGCAACCAAGTCAGATTGAGTGGCTTCCAGATACAGCTCGCCACTTACTTTTGTCTTGTGACAAACCAGAAACTATTTTGAATGATTCTCTGTTGACAAGATCTCCAGCTTTGCAGACACTTCTGTGTGATAATGATATGCGAGAACCATTGCAGCAATTATCGAAATACAGCTCTTTGATGGCATTACAGCTCTGTACAAAAAGAAGGTCATTCCCCTTAAAATCTAAGCACCTGCATCACCTAAGGTACCTTGATCTCTCAAGAAGTCGTATCAAAGCACTTCCTGAGAATATAAGCATTCTATACAACCTGCAAACGTTGAATGTCTCTCGCTGCGAAGAACTTTGTCAGCTTCCAAAGCAAATGAAGTATATGAATGCCCTCCGTCATGTCTACACTGATGGTTGTCCAAGGATAAGGAGCATGCCTGTTGACCTCGGAAAACTCTTGTCCTTGCAGACACTTACGTGTTTTGTAGCGGGTCCTTCTAGCTCTAGGTGCAGTGATGTTGGAGAGTTGCAGCAGTTAAACCTTGGTGGACAGCTAGAGCTACTTCAGCTAGAGAATGTGACCGAAGAAGCTGCAAAAGCGGCAAACATCGGAAAGAAGGAGGAACTCCGAGAACTGAAATTAAAATGGACTGTTGGTTGCGAGGATGATGCGAGAGTGCTTGAGGGTCTCAAACCTCATGATGAGCTGCAGGTTGTAAGGATAGAGTCATACGGAGGAACCACATTTCCAACATGGATGTCTATGTTGCGAAACGTGGTTGAGATCCATCTTTATGGTTGTCAGAAACTGCAATGGTTATTCAGTTGTGATACATCCTTTAGTTTTCCAAATCTGAAGGAGTTTACACTACGAGGTCTGCAATCTTTGGAGAGGTGGTGGGAATTAAGTCACCAGGAACAAGGAAAAGAGGTAACATTTCCTCTGCTTGAGAAGTTGTCTATTAATCGCTGTCCAAAGTTGACAACGTTACCTGAAGCAACACTCCTTGGAGAGTCTTATGGTACAATGGCACGGTCAGCATTTCCAGAGTTGAAAGAACTCTGCTTGGAGTACTTGGACAGCTTTGAGTACTTGGACAGCTTTGAGAGATGGGGGGCAATTGAAGGAAATCAAATAGGATACATAATATTTCCTAGGCTTGAGAAACTTGAAATTCACAATTGCAGTGGGTTGACAGCATTCCCGGAAGCACAGCCTGGTGGAGATTATGGTATGGCACACTCAGCATTTCCTGCGTTGAAGGTTCTCAGCTTGAAAAAATTGCAGAACTTTGAGAGCTTGGATGCAGTTGATGGATCACAAAGAGAAGTGGATGGATCTCAAAGAGAAGACGCAATGTTTCCTCAACTTCAGGAGTTGTATGTTGTAGGTTGTGGGAAGACGAAACTATCATCAGGGCAACAAAAGGTTTCTCCAAAGCTAGCTGTGTTACGCACTGAGGGAAGTAAGGAAGAGATGTACCTGTTGGTAGCTAGACATATGACTTCACTGACCAACTTGAAACTGGAGAGCAGTGGAGAAACGGAGACCACCTTGTCAACAGCTGATCATAGTTTGAACCTTGTGGTGGATGTCATGGTAAAAGGAAATCACAATGATTTCCCTCTAAAAAAGATGGAGTTAAGGGGCTTTAACTCAGGGGCTGCGGCTGAGCTATGTGCACATTTTGTACAGCTTCAACACTTGGATTTTACTAGTTGTGATGCACTTGTCCACTGGCCAGAGAAAGAGTTTCAAAGTTTGGTATCCTTGAGGAGCCTATCAATTTGGTACTGCGTAAAACTGATTGGATACGCACCACAAGCTCCTGCAGCGGAGCCATCAACAACATCAGAACCCTCAAGTGAACTCCTGCCACGTCTCGAATCTCTCTGGATATATGCTTGTCCAAGCATGGTAGAGGTCTTAAAGCTCCCTGCATCCCTGAGGGAACTGACAATTAGTAATTGCACTAAGCTCACATCCATATACAGCAGGAGGCTACAGCAGGGACAGTCAGCATCATTGATTCTTCAAGGGCCGTCACCTGTATATTCGGTGGTGTCATCATCATCTGCCAATGCCAGGACCACCAGCTTAGCAGGTGTCCCCTATCTTCCCCCATCGCTGGTTGAGCTCTACATCAATGATTGCAAAACCCTGTCATCCCTACCGAATGGACCACAAGCATACTCATCTCTGCAAAGACTTACCATCACGGAGTGTCCTAGTCTAAAGAGGCTCCCTACATGCCTCCAGCAACGTCTAAGCAGCATCCCGAACAAAGATCTAGATGCCCGTTTTCAAGGTATGCACGTGTCATTTTCCATCTCTTTTAATTTGTCACATTTCAGTAAAAAAATAAGACGTACCTCCAGATATACTCTACTCTTCCTTCATGTCATCAAGTGTAAACTCTGACGCTACATACATACTTATAAACTTTCTGTGGCATCATTTGTGAACAGAGCCTATTCTTATGAAGCCCAAGACATGGAGAAATGCCATCAGCAGAGATTAGTGAGCTATCTAACTGTGTCACCATCGAGCTGCGCGACATTTGATTATACACTACATTCGGAGCTTTCTTCCAGCGTCGATCGCACATGCTCCTTCACAGAACTGCTTCCGCAGTCCGCGCACACATCCTAGCGAGGGTAGAAATCATATTTGGATAACATACGTGTATCGTCCTGCTTTCATTTACCTACATTCGTTATGCGACACTTGGTTTGTCTCATTTTGTTTGTTGTTCCCGGTAACGTGGCAAGTTACGCCGTGTCTGTGATCTCTGCCTATGATTTGGAAAACTTGTGTGTGACTCTGATAGACGGATGTAATTGTGACCTTGTTTTATTTCCTTCAGCATGTTTCAGTCAGAGCGAGCACTCAGAGCAGCTGCATATTTGACTTTGTGTTACAGGATTTACATCCAGCTAGCTGCGCCTTGCAGCTGCTTTCATGCACTGTGTGTTCAGGTAATGTTGCGAATAGTGTCAGAATATAGACATGGGAGACCCTATTCTCTCGATATGTTGTCCTCCAGATCCTGCAGCTAAAGCAATGAAGCACACAATACTGAGACTGCAAATGAGTCGACCGTGGCCTGATGGAGGTGTCACCGCCTCACCGGCGCAGGTGGAATGCCCGGACGGCGAGGGCAAGACGCATGGCGCAGCCGATGGCCAGGAACAGAGGGCCAGTCAGCTCATGAACGTGTGCTGTCTCACCGTCAGCGTCAGCCACTGAATGGTGGCAGCAGCCATAGTATGAATGGAGGGTATATTTAAAAAAAAAAATACCCTCTAGTGAAGCAGCCTGAAAATAGTTGTAAATAGCACACACCAATCGTGGAGGAGTGCTTGCGTGCTTTTCCAGTGTAAACCTTTCATGCTACATTAGCACTTACAAATTTTGCTGTGGCATCATTTGTTAACAGAGCCTAGCCTACCGAAGCCCAAGACATGGAGAAATGCCGTCTGCAGAGATTAGGAAGGTGTCAATCTGTAAGACCAAGCAGCAGCAGCAGCAGCAAATTCGATCAGATTATATGGATTGGCCATCGCTATACTCTGAGCTTTCTTCTGACATCGGTTGTGCGCTGCTCTTCCTTCAAAGAACTGTTTTAATCAGCAGCAGAGTTACGCCATGGCTGCGATCTCGGTCTGTCATTCTGAACACGATGTAACTCAGATAGGTGTCTGTAATTGTTTTAGTAAGAGCAAGTGTGTAGATAACCTGCCCGAACACTCATGTGTGTGTGCTATGTGTTGTCTATGTAGCTGCATCTTGAACTTGGTGGTATCCGATTACTTCCAGGAAGCATCTCTGTAGCTGGTTTCGTGCATGGTTTGTTCAGCTAATGTTGTGATCAATTTCTTAAGGGGAAAGCATATGCTTGATATTGAACAATGTTTTTGTTCAGCTCCTGCAGCTAGAGCAGAACTGAAGCGCACAATGCATAGAGTGTATACAAGTTCTCTTTTCAAAAAAAAAAAAAAAAAAAGACTGTATACAAGTTGTCGATGGCCGGATGGAGGGGTCACTGGCGCCGACAGAGGGCCAATCAGCGCATCATCAGCTGTTGCCAGCAGCTGTAGCGTAGATACAGGGAATGCCGACGGCTGAGGCGGCCAAGGCGATGACGATAGCAACTGAGATGGTTGAAATCTCAATGAGAATTATTTTTATACAGAAATAAAATCGATGATTGTAGAGGAGAAAGAAGGAGCAAAAACAAGAGAACAGTGCACAGGAAAAAAATGAAGCAACATAAAGATTTATAATGCTGGCTGTGGGGTTCGAACCCACGCGCACTTGAGTGCAGAAGATCTTAAGTCTTCCCCCTTAACCACTCGGGCAAACCAGCTGCTTTTGCCTTTTATCTTTATTAAGTCCTATTAAGCTTCTTTACTATTTTCACAACCTGATTTACCATTTTCACCATACCTTTCTCCTGCTGACATGTTCCTATTTTTCACAAATGCTTGCTTTGTATGATATTTCAGATAAACCGAACAATTTTCAAGGTCAAGATGATTCCTTATGCACAGCCACTATAAGTCTGTAAAGCCATGTCAGTCATGTTGAAAGACCGTACATTTCATATCCCAAAAACTTTAGTTTTTCTTTTGCCAGTTTTCTCTTATATATTTTCCTGGATCCTTGTTCTTATCATCATACACTCCACAAAATATACAGAACCCCTATATCTGGGGAATTTCTGGTAAAACATGCACACGAAAATAAACTGTTGCTTCAAGACATTAGAGCCTTTCTCTAGAAACATTACAGTCTTTCTTCCACTACGGTGGTTCTGAGCTGCTTGCTGTTCCACTCCAGCACGATGGTCTCCTTGTGCACCTGCTTCGAGGAGGACGACACCTCCACGCGAGGATCGAAACACGATCTCGCTGACTTGCATCTGCTCATCCTCACGCTCCTCATCATCTTCCCCTCTGGGTTCTTTGGAAACAACGGAAACCATGTTAGCAAAATCCTCTTTAGTTCTTATCAAGTCGCCGTAAGTGCTTCGGGAAATCTTTGGGATGCTCACGTTTGGGGTGTCGTAGCCTCCCTCAGAAGCATCGCAGAGATCTAGTGCCAGTTGCCTTAGCAGGGGCAACTGTAATTGGGAGCAAATAGGGCTGTAGTTACATCTTATAATGGTACAAAGTCTGAATGAGTAATAGATTAGAGGAAGTACATGGTACCTCTCTGATAGCATCTGTTATGATGGTTCTTCCAATACCTCTGCCCTGCAGTACTCAAGATTCAGGAAAATATCTTTAACTCAGATTGAGCTACTTTAAGTTGAGTGGCAGCATATTCGAGTCTGAACTGACCGTGTGCCTAAGTAAGACGTCTTCCAAAGCTTTACAATTAAAAATAGAAGAAATTCCATCAACTGTTATCTGACCGCATTCCTGCATATACCAGAAAAAGAAAGTCCAATGAACAACAGGGCTCTTTACCCTACCACTAAGGGCAAATCCTGGTCATTATGAAGAATTGAAGATATTAGCAATGACATCCGCAGTTTGGATTTGATAAAAAAAAGTTATAGATATAAAATTCCCATGTAATTTTACCTACAAGTGCCATGTAATATTCATGGTGAGATTGTGTGTACCTCAAGGTTTAAGCATGACAAGTTTGGCCACCCAGACGAGATTATCTCTTGAGAGCCTGTCAATCAAGATTCAAGAAAAACTGAAGTCAACAAAATTACAAATGGATCTGCATAATCGAACCTAGAGTAAACTTACTGGAGTCAAGGAGTTTGCAACCAGAGAGACAAAGCTCAACTAAATTACAATTATGTGTAAGAATTGTCAAGTCATTGTTTGTCATCCATGGAGTAACCCAATGGAGCCGCAATATACTTAATGCTGGTGCCTTTGTTTGAAAACCAAATGAAGTTAAACTGCCAAGACAATACTGGAGGCAGAGCACCTGAAGATTCATCGAGGATTCTAGTAGATTCCTTACAACACTGTCAGAGATTACCTGGATGCAGTTCATATAATTATTATACAATGAAAGGCACAGGTAGCTCACTAATTCAACAGTGCAGAGTAGTGACCCACCTGAAACCTAAGAACCAATGACTCGAGAAACGGGCAAATATCAGGAAGGGCATGCAGTATATTCTCTGGTATTGTTGTGCCAAGACCAACTGTCATCTTTCTTACTTTACTAAAAGAAGGAATAAGGTCATCTATTCGAACAGGACAAAATGCCCAGCCCAATTCGACATCCTCCAAACAGCAAGTACTGGTAATCTCCTGAAGAAAACCGCCATACTTGTTACCATTCACGGACTGTACCTCACCATGTTCAGACAGCAGGTTGCGACATCCAGTAGTTTTCAAGTAGCACAAATTAGAACTTCTCCTTATAATTGGTGCCAATGAGACCATGGAAACCTGTAATTTTCATGGCGAAAAAGGATAAACACTAGGTATCAAAATGAGCATGCCAATGGTTCTGTTGTGAATAAAAATGAACTAGCATTGCATCTTCAAAGTTTGCCAAGCCATCAAAGCAACAAAGGTGATTATCCTCTCAACTCTCATTCAAATATAAAAGCACAAACGTTTACCAAAACATGTTCTATTCAACTATGCGATCAGTAAGATCAGTTGCTAGAAAGAAATAAATGTTTCAGAGTTCGTATGTGTTTGTTGATAAAAAAATATCTGAAAAACTGTAATACGGTTGATCTGTACTTCTAAAGCTCTATATTTGTTTTGACTATAAGCTCTATATTTGTTCAATCAACTAAATATAGTGCTTGGTTCAGTGTAAGTTCACAACTAAAGGTTACATTATAAGGATAATAAATATTCTTTCAAAAAAAATCAGGAGAAGATCCTAACAAATATAAGGTGGCAAGCAGATTGAACTTAATACGGAGTATATAATTTAAACAGATAATCATACCACAGTCTCTGAAATATCAAGATACTCAAGAGAAGAGCCGACAAAGTTGCAGAGAGCGCCATCTGTAAGTGATGTCTGCCTTAAGCACAAGGACTTCACAATATTCAAATTACTCACTAGCTGGGACATACCAGCACAACAAATACCTACAAACAGAAGAATTCAAATTAGCTCAGTTGTGAAAGACCCATGATAATGAACAAAAGGATGACCTTTACCTTTACATCCTTCCAGATGCAATTCTTGCAACCTAGATGCCATAGCAGAAGGACCTTCATCCTTATGGTAAGGAAAGCTCTCAGAGGGATCCAAGTAATCCAACGAGCATAGCGTTTGAATCGACTGATCTCCGAAAGAAGTATAAGAAAGAACCATTGAGTGGATCTTGGTACAATTAAGCAGTAGTTTAGATATGCCATCGTCTGTTAACAGGGTGCAATGTTTAATGTTTATATAACATAGCGATTTGTCCAGCATGGATATCTCCGCTAAGTTATTGTCTGTACATAAAGATACACAATAGTAAGAAACTCAATTGCAAGGTTGCAAATAAAATAGGCATACTTCACAGCAGCAGATAGTGAGCACAAAACATTTTCCCTACCAGTAATATCATTTCGGCCTTCCAGTGTCAGTTTTGATACTTTTGAGAAAACTGGGTATATTGGTGTCCTGTATGGACTTTGCTTGTAGTAGCTAGACATATTTCGATTTATTTCACTTCGTGCTTCACATCTAGAAGATATAATCAAGTACTTGGGTAGTATAATGCTCAAATCAATGCTCAAATCAACTTCTTCAATCCATGGACATGTCAGTAACAGGTATTGCAAATCTTCAAACTGAAAGAGCAAACAATGGGAAGCTCGGAATGTTCTCAGTTCTGGAAATGCCAACGCCAGCCAGTCAATTGCTGCACCAAAATGTACATTTGGACATTTCGAGAGATCCACCATGTGTACATTTCGAAATGAGACGGTTTTAGCCTTCGTCACCAGTTCAACATAAAGTGAAAAAATTCCAGAGTGACCCTGGCTATACGAACTTGCTAACCTTCTCTTAAATATAGCATCCAGGTCAGTGGGGAGCACTGATATGTACAAGAATTCGGTAGTTAACTGGGGACATCCTGAAAGTACAATTTTCTGCAAACAAAGTCCTTTTTCAAAAGTAGTGTATGGTCATCTCCGGGGAATGCAGCACCAAAGTAAATTGCAATGAAGGAGATAAGATGATTCCAACTTTCAAAACAAAAAAATATGGGAGCATATGAATTTCGTAAGCAGATTTATTCAACCTAAAAGCTTTTTGAAAGTGCCCTATGATGAATACTACGCATTGAACGATATCATAATATAACTTGTTCTCTTCTCCAGCACTTGATCAGATTAAATTAAAAACAAGGGAGTCATTCAAATATGTAAGTTTCTGAAGAGGTTACAGTCAGTTTGCGAATGGTTGCTCAGTCTAAGAGTTAGTGTAACAATTTTGCAAGGAAGCAAGGTCGAAACAAGCATTTTGAAGGTCCATGAATTCAGGAAGACTCAAAATTAACATAGGAATAATACTGCTACAGAAGTGGCTTTGAGGAAAACCTTGGAATATTCTGTTATTCGAATACGATAGCTATTCAAGCTGTCATCAGCATCCGTACCCAGCAGAGCTTGCAAACTGTCCTTGAGAAGATTAAGAATCATACATACCGCACTGTTCCCAAATTCAACCCAGTTTCTTTTTATCCCTAAAGTAGGATTGAAGAGTCAGGACATTATAAATGGAAGAGAAGTATGGGAGATGTATACCATAGAGAAATGTAAAAAAAAAATGACAAGTTCATAACAAAAGTGCTCCAAACCAAGAAGGTATACCTGCTGCAAACCCCAAAGGTAGAAGGCATACCCTAACCTGCAGAGAAAGTTAAAACAAAATGGGATATGTAAATGGACTGGCAAACTAACAATACTACAAACGTGTGAGCAGGTAATAGGCATCTAAATAGGTTGAACAAAAGTTTACCTTGCTAAAAAGAAAGGGCTGGCTATCTGCTGAGTTGGGGACCAATTGTTCACAGGGTCGAATACTTGCGGAAACCCAAAATAAAATTGCTTCACATAATTGCTTTTCACTGAAAACGGTCAGGAAATCATTCTTAGCGCGAAGGGTAAATCATAGCAGTCTGGTTATAGGAAAACACCGGAAACACATAAAAACAAACCTATCCACAGTCAAGTGTGGGCATTCAATGGTAGAGCACAAAAGATCATAAGGTATTCCAGCAAACGATCTACTGGAAATGACCTGTACCTGCACAGGATTTGCATGCCAGAGAGATAACCATAAGAAAACAAAATGAACATTTCTTTACAAACAATCCACTTCAAGTGAGGCCAACAAAGCTGGCCTCACATCAATACAACAGCATAATTTAAATTGCAAACAGAAAGACACGCAACATTGAAATGTAGTTATGTTGTACCTACAAAATTCTGAGCTAGATATCCTGGGCATACGTCTTGAACAAAAGTAACCCCTGCAGCCACATCAAAAGTCAAAAACCATACTCCACATTCAAGTATTGAATATGTTTGTAAGATTATAAAATATGTGGGAAGAAGACCATTAGGAAGAAAACTCACCGTGCGTTTGAGCAAAGTACCAGACCTCGATTATGAAATCCAGTGGGACCAACATGGAGGAACTGTGAGATCCCATAGTCCTGAACCATCTTTCACAGTCCACTAGAAGGTTCTCAACAGCGAGAAACAAAGCACCCTGATACGATAAAAACATCATCAAGCATTAGCTACTGGGCATCACAGACCATACACCAAACCTCTAAAGGAAGCCCAAATTAAGCAAAATGCATCGTCCAATGATCACCTAGCTCAAGCTTTCAGCTCAGCCTCCGGTTAAGTTGATACACTACACATTATAGAAAGATCCCTAAGCATGGTGAATTCAGTACAGGTAAGTCGAGAGAGCATACCTCCAGCAGCGGGAGGAAATTCTCATGCGTGATCGCGGGAGGCTCGAAGAGATAGCGGAGGACTTGCACGGCGGCGTCGAGGTTGCAGCTGATCTGCACGTATCCGCTGCCCGATTCACTGCAGCCACCGGAGGAATCCAGCTCACTTGCTCGCGAAATGGGACGAATCCTGAGCTCACGAGGTTCATAGTTCGAGGTTACTGACCTGAAGCTGCCTCCGAGGAGGGCGCTGAAGTAGGAGGAGCTCTCGATGAGCCTGCTCCGGTCGGCGCGAACCGCGACGGTCGGGGACGGGAGGGGGCCGTCGAGGGCGGAGACGGGGATGGGAGGAGGTGGAGGCGTGGAAGTGGTGGAGTGGGATGAGGCGTCGGTGATCTCCAGGACCACCTCGTCGGCGGCGACGCCGTCTCCTCCGTCGCCGGCGGAGGACATGTCTGCCCGTCGTGGTTGGTTCAGTCGTGATGACAAGTCAACGTTTTGTATACGGGCCATATTCAGGCCAAGCCCAACTACGATCAAAATGGAAAGATAAACAATTGATGGAACAAAGTTGCAAATGCAGGAATATTTGTTAGTAGCCTCTTAAACGTTTACAGAAATATTCTTGGAACAACTTTATTGGTTTTATGAAATCAAAACTTTTGCGTTCACTTATTTGGAAGGGATCTCTTTATACTTCCTACTCCTTGAAATATACTAGAATGCAATTGCTTTCTTGCTCAAAAAAAGAATACAATTGACTTAACCATGTATCAACCCTCGACACTTATTTCAAACCTAATTGCATGAAATTCACGCATACCCTACAAATGTGACCTTAGACGATTTCTCTCCCTCCAGACTCATAATCATTTATTGTTGGTATAGATCAAAATGAACTCCCATGGCGTTTATGAGGTGAATGTCTCCATGGTGGCGGGGCTGCTGCGGTGAAACTGAGAAACGGCGCAGTCGGTGGAGAAGAGGCCAGTCGAGAGGTACTTGGGCGCACCACCCATGATAGGCATCTTGGCCGTGACGTTGACTTTGCTGACATAGTCAGAACGGTATGTCTGGCCAAGCACACCGTCGACACTTTTGGTGAGGGCGTGGAACTTGAACCCAAGGTCGAGGTGCATGAGACTATCCTTCCTAGTCTTGCCATAGCTATGGATCCGGGAGTCCTCATCGGTGACGGGCACCGCATTGGCCGAGATGCTGAACACGCCGTCGAGTTCCACGACGATGGTGTTGACCGTGTCAATGCGGGTGACGGAGAGTCCCCACACGGTGTTAGAGACCCACCGCGCATTCTTGGCGGCCTCCACCTCTATTGGCTCGCCGTTGAGAGTGATCTGTACATGGTCCTCCTCCTCGTCCCACTCGGCGGCCTTCCGGGCGCCGATGTAGAGGCGGTGCCCGTCGCCGAAGGTGACGCCAAGGGCCTGCACCCACGTGAAGTCGCGCTTCGTGCCTGGGTTGCGGTTGCCGATGAAGTGGGCGTTGATGTGGAGGTTGGTGTCGGAGACGATGCAGAAGTTGCGGTCTCTCTCGCCATGGAAGTAGAAGGTGTTGCCGTCGCCACCCGTGAAGCGCGGGTCCCCGCACGACGTGCCTGGGAACAGGTCGCACACTACATAGATATATATGAATCAGACACAATTAAACCTACCGATCGAGATAGTATGTCAAACGTCTATGAATGGAGATCTACCATGCATCGACGAATGGCAGGAGAAAAACTGAAGATGAGAAGATGGTACACGTACTGCAGAAGGTGAGGCAGTATTTGCACATGGCGAGGCACTTGTCGGGGCACTGCTTGGGGCAGCCGACGTAGCAGGACGGGCCCTTGTTCTCGGTGCAGGTCGCCTGGTACCTCCGCTTCTCGAACTTGGGGAAGTTCACCGTCGTGAACCTGCCCTGCTGCGCCGACGCCACCGCCACCGCTGCCACCAAGCACCAGCACACGAGCTGCCGTTTTGCCGCTGCCGCCATGGCCACTGCCGAGGACGAGAACGAGGTAGTTAGCTGGCAAAGTGAACTTGTGTTGCTGATCGGCGTGGGCAGGTTCGTGTGGGACGCGGAGAGGGATTCTTATGGGAGACTCGATCATGGGGTCCGAGCTTTGGGGATCGGATCAATGGCCGGAGCCGGAAGCGAAGCAGGTTGCATGTGTGGGGACGAAGTGGCGTAGGGGACGGCAAAGGTGGCATGGCAGAAAATTCGTCGGTTTCTCAACTGCAAAATGAACATGCACACGCGTTGACTGTATATGTTAATCAATTAGTATTATAATTTGCTGGAAACCATGCTTACCTTTGCGTGAATCCAGTTGTACGCATTGTCGTCAATTAGGTACCACCTGGTAAAGCTCTGAGCCTCTGACTGATCTGACTCCGGCCGGCCGGTCGGCAAGAAGGGAGGGAGTTGACCTAGTACTTGTGTACATAAAGTTGCTGCATTGGTTTCACTAATTAATCGCTCACAAGAGTAACTATTAGCTCTCCAGATGCATACATGTAGATTATTCGAGTAGCAGCAGATAGGTGTGTGGATATAAAGCTCGGCGAGTTTTAGGAGCGTCTGCTCAACTCGTTTAACTCGGCTGGTTGTGTAACAAATAGATCCAAACAATAACTTTAGCTCGATAGCATTAATGAGCTAAATGAGCAACCCGGCGAGCTTCGTGACCTACTCGTTGAACTTGTTACTTACGATCTCATCTAATTTATGAAACACCAAAACTTATTGTGCGTAACTTGTTTTGTTAGCCAAATCCTGATGCTTAGATAGAATGTTAGGCTAATACATGTACCATGTTGCTACATGGATACATCACTAATATATGTATGTACCACTTAACATGTTAACCAATTTTTGTTAGCCAATTTTCATCCGCAAAGAAAAAATGTTAGCCAATTTTTGTTAACGATCTTAGCGAATAGCTCGTGAGCCCTCGCGAGCATGTACATAACGAACATAGAAATACGATGATTTTAGCTCATCATTCTTTACAAGCTTAATGATCTGATTAAACAAGGTGTGTGGCAGGAACTAATACACAACAAATATCTTCATTCCAAGTTTTTGTCTCAAGTACAGGCGAAAGCTTGAGACTCCTTTCTCGAATGTTCTTATGAAACCAAAGGATGATTTTTTTTGGACGAGGTTTCTTCAAAGTAGGGAATGGAGAAGCCACCAGGTTTTAGGAGAATACTTGGCTGGATAATTCCCCTCTATCGTGTCAATATCCATCATTGTACGTATAACATCATGGAACGATAATAAGTTTTGGTTGCCAATGTTATGTTGCAAACTCTGCTAAACATAGCTTTCTGGAGAACTTCAACCGGAAATGGAGAAATATGATGGATTCATTTAGTGACTCGGCTTTTAGATGTTCTTTTTGCAAATAGAACCCTGACATTAATAGAAACGTCGAGCATTACAAAGCACCTCAACAAAAACGAAATAAAGAAATGAGAGGATTTGAATACTAGGTGCAACCGGCTAGAGAGAGTTGTGTGGGATATCTAGAGCCATTGAAGCTGGAGTTTTGGTTTCAGGGTAGCATTGATGCAATGTCGTTCCATGCTCTCTCTCTTTTGTTTAGATGATTGATACATGTATCGACCATCTAGGACCCATGATGTAATTATTTGTAAATAGATACTGCAACAAGTTAATAAAAGAGATGCATGCATAAATTGCTACAGATACACACACATGTCACGACTCCATTTTTTTTTAAAAAAAGTCTAAGACTTAACGATCACAAGTTTAACAAGCCGAGCAACTTGTTAGTCCAACACTAGCAACATACATACTTCCCCAGTTTCAAAATAAGTATCAATGTATCTACATATTAAAATATATCTAAAACCCAAAATATGTATGTATCTAGATAAAGTTACGGCATTTATTTTCAAACATATGCCTCGAAAGCGGCTGAGTTACGCTGCTACCTTGTGAGGGTGCCAACTGCTACCTGTAGGTCAACTCAAAGTGTGCCGTGCATGCTTCAACTCTCGCAGTCACCAGGTGACACCTCTGTTGGCGGCGCCAGGATAGCCGGGCGATCGCACACAAGTCAAGGTCAAACCCCACCACCCTACGTCGATCTACACGCACGCTACAAGTTGGATTTGACCGGCGGTCGATGAACATGCCGGTGTATCGTTGCTTTCCTTCGATCGCTTGACACGCGTTCCTGATGAGTAGTAACGCCTGAAGTGAAATGACATTTAGGCCCGAGCGCCTGTGCATGGCACAATATAGGCAACGATGAAACTGAAATCATCTAAAAAAAACGATGAAACTGAAATGGGAGAAAATCCCGTGGAGGAGCGTGCGTCAGGCCACCACGTTGCAAGTTAGGTCGGCAGCAATCCTTTAACTTCGGTTTTCCAGAGCTCGACGTGAGTGACGTGGCTGCGAAAGCGGTCATAATTTTGCCCCTCTCGGTTTAAAATGTTTGTCCATTGCAAGTTTGTGTACATTCGAATTTAGGCAAATTTCCGATTTTTTTATGAATGGAGAGAATATATCACTTCTGATATTGTAATTGTTTTTTCAGTTAGGACTTTCTCGAGATGGAACACACGGTTTCGTTAGCATTAGCTCAGGAACATAGCTCGCAAAACCACAACACATACTTCAACATACACTCTTTGTACCCATTTAGGCGGGGCAGGGGCATAGCAAGGTCTATTTTTTACCACTAGTTTGAGGAGTAAAATGTCGTGTATGTGTCACTAAGAGCATCTCCACCGGTGACCCCTAAATTATAGTCGGCAGCACACATGCCGACTACATATTGGGGTCGCCGGCTACTAGTGTCGGTCAAAAAAGAATTAGTTCCCACACCGGTACTCCCCCAAAGCAACTCCTCATAGGAAAAATAAAAAAAGAAAGAGACGGTGGAGGCACAACACACAGTCACCGTCGAGGAGGAGGGCGGCGGCGCCGTCGGCTGCCTCGCCGCGTACACCATCAGGAAGCATCCATAACGCCATGCGCAAGCCCGCGCCGCAGCCTCTGCTGCTCCTTCGATTGTCTCTCTGCGTCCACCCCGTCGAGGAATTGCTGCGGCGGTGAGCTCCCGCTTCGTGCCTCCTCCACTGCAAGGCCTTGGACGTCTGTGGCATGCACAAGGGCTCCATCACGTCCTCTATTGAGGCCACGCCCGGGAAACAGTGGTCTCTTGCGGTGGTAGCTGCTAGTTCGTGGCATCAAGATGGCCAGCTCAACTTGGACATGCAATTAGCAAAAAAAAAAACATGGGCATGCACTGGTCGCTTGCGACGAGGCCCCTGGAGAGCGGGCGGCAGGTTGATGGCGGCGAACCCACGAGGCTGTTGCACAACCAGCTGCAGCAGCTCGACGACTCGTCAGATGTCCATGTGCGGTGACCCTCCCCTGCAGCGGAAAAAATGGCGGCGGTGGCGGACACTCCACCAGGGAGGTTACCGTCGATGGTGACGGAGAAAAGCAAGGAGGGGCACTAGGAGATGTTCGAATCTTCCAGTGGAATTGGGTTGATGACACACTAGGTGCATCCAATGGCGAGGCCAACACCTATGTCATGAGGCGAGTTTTGCCGTCGACAATTGGATTGAGGAACTTGTCTATATAGCTTTGATCATTACTACAAGATCTCGTTGCCGTTGAATAGGGTTTCCCTAGCCCTTGGCTCCTCCGGATCCAGCAATCTTGGGCATTGACGCCCCTACCCTAAACTCAAGATCATCGTCCACGAAAGGGCACATTAGATCACAAGACCTACATATCTCCCACGAAGAGATTCTCGTTGCCCACGAGATGATGGTGGTCAAGGCAAGCGAAGAATCACCCCACATGCAAATGCAATCACCAAATACGTACCATCAAGGGAGGAGAACACAAGCCGGAGCCCCTATAACGTGCTACATGCATGTTAGGCTTTCAAATATATGTTCACCGTGCAGATGTGCTTGTAGCAAGATGCATGTCTAGCATGCTTTGAAATATGTTATCAGAAAGGTGTGATGAAGAATTTTGTCGGTGAATAAGTTACCTCAGCCACGATAAATTGTTATGATTTGATTTTGTTAGTTAAGTCGTGTGATGAATTACTTCAATATTCGAGGTGTATGCGTGTGATGTGAAAATACAAAAAAATATTTTGTTGATGATCCTTAATGTTAGTATTTATTTTTGCAGAAGTGGGTAACAACAAGCCAACAAGTCCGTAGATTGGGATGGTAGGATAAGCTAGCAATCCAACCCAATCCAATCCGACGTAATCCAAATCGGCGGTGTTTGACTCGGTTGTATTCTGTACAGTGCTTGATTCTGTTTTGATTCAATTGCCGGACGGGCGGACGGTGAAATCAGAGGAAGGGACCAGCTATCTACTCTCGCGTCTGTCCCACGCGAGCCTGGTTTCCCAGATGCAACACCTACTTTCAGTACTTCTTGCCCAAAAATTGTTTGCCTCTTCATGGGATTTGCCAATACAATTTTTTTTTCACAACTGCCAATGCAATTTGGTTTGGCGAGATGGAAACTTGGGTCTAGTTTTCGTTATTTTTTTTTTTGTTTATGAGGGTCACCAAACTCACGTAACTTAGAGGGGTACCAGCAAATCTCAGCTGTCATGCCCTTCACGGCAAAGATATATCGGCAAATCTCCGTCATTTTTGTGTTTTAATCATTGGTGAGTTTCAGAGGGGGCGGACCACTGAAGGAGAACCCTTTGTTTATTATACTAAACCAGACAAAACATAGTTTTGCCATAATATCGAGCGGATCACATGAGTTCGTCACCGAACGCAACAAAATGATGGTTTGGATTTAGAAAATTCTAAAGCAATGTATAAAGGGCGTTTTGGGGTGCTTATTATTTGACCTGCAATCATACTACTCCTACTCTTTGACAACCATATATACTTGGTGTACCAGATTGATTTAAGCATTATACAATGGAGGCGGTACGAAAAGAAACTTGGATTTTACTTCCAAAATATACAGTAAAGCAACACAATATATTCAAAATGTACAAAACAGAGGAGTGGGGAGTAATCATAGAGCAAATTAAGGAGAGTATAGCACAAATGGAACAACCAATAATTAAAGATACCTTAAAGATAATGTAGCTGAACAGAGGACACCGTTCTACATACAACTGCAGGGAACATAGTGATGCGCTTACATGATCCGACGACGACGCACAAACAACGGCGGTGCACAGGACGGGGCCTTATAATTAGCCAAATACAAAGAAGACAACTCGAGCTAACAATCGATCCATGTGAACTCTAAGGCGAAACCAGCATGTGCATGCATATGCATGGCATGCTCAGAATTCCTCCACGATCTTGGCGCTGCCGCCAGGGAGCAGCTGGCCGAAGTGGTGAGTGAGCAGCTCGTTGGCCGCGGCGCGCGCCTCCTCCTTGGCACGGACGTCGGCGGCGCTCGTCTCCGGCATCTTGCCGATGGCCTGGAAGATGGGCCGCAGCAGCCCGATCTCGCGGTTCACCACCCCCATCGCCCGCTGGACCGCCTCGTCGCCGCCCTGTGCTGGGTCGTAGTTGGACATTGCACGGACGGCCTCCGCCATGGCCTCCTGCCGCTGCGGCATGTCCTTGCCGTCGTCCCAGGAAGCAGCCCAGGCTTGGCCACGCTCACCGGTGCTGGTGGCGACGAGAGCGAGCGTGAGGAGGAAGGGGATGAAGTTCTTGCCCATGGTGAGGGAAGGGGGAGAGAATCGAGTAGTGCATCTGCTGGGGAAGGAAGGTGAGAAGTATATATGGTGGAGTGGTGGCACTGGCAGGCACCACTCGCCTTGCGGAACTGCCGCCTGTACTCCGGTGAAACGTAAATAGCGTGAGGACTTGGCAGAAGAGCGTGACTGATGGAGGCGCTTTGTTTACCGTACGTTTCAACCGGGCGCGGCTCCTCTGCAGTTGAAGTACTACTGTAACCCGTACAGTACTGTACAATATCTGCCGTTCATTCAATCTAACGGCCCTTCCTTTTAGTCAACCGGCAGCGTTTTCTAGCCAAAAGAAAAAAAAGAAACAATAAGAAATATCCATAGGAAGAGGCTCCTGTCGGAACAAGAAGATACAATGGCGGAGAGGAACAAATTCGTGCGATGCCCTCCGCCGCTCCCCCGTCCCTCGCAGCGCTCGCACAAATCGCCAGATTGGCCGCCGCCTTCTCTCAGATCAGCTCGAGCTTAGCAAGACGAACCGAACCTGGAGGCGGCGGATCCTGCGGCAGCGCAGCTACTTAGAACAGCTTGAGGCGGAAGCTCGGACCTAAAGGAGGCGGTGGCAGCTTCGTGTACCGGCTGGAGCGCGGCAGCGCGTACTTGGAGGCGGCAAATCCCGCGGTGGCGCAGCCACTTGTACCAGTCGAGCGGTGAAGCTCGTCTACCTGCAGGGGAGCCTCTTCGCTGATGGACTACAGCTCCTTGACTCGGCTAAACTTCAACATTAAACATGACACAGGTGAATTTCTGTCTTGCTTATTTATTTTTCCAAGCGTGTGTCCTCAGATTCCGAACTTGATGTTGTATGGTTTGTGGCTTTGATTCTATATGGTTTCTCTACAAGCCGTATTGTGCACAAATTAGCATCGTCAGATTAGGGAAACTGGAAATTTACTTTGTACTCAATTTGCATATCATACTGTACATGAGAATAAGCATTTGTATCTTCAGAATAATCTTCAGAATAAGTAGATCTTTACATAGCAGAAATTAACACACTCAATAGCAGAATTTATTTTAGTATGTATGAAGCTAATTTGGCCAGCCAGTAAAATATGTGTTGTTCCCAAAGTTCCAAGCATCACCATGTATGTTCTGCCCCGTGCTAGAGCCCTACAGATGACAGAGAGAATTGGGTATGATTAGCCCAGTAGTACAGATTGATAATCGGATTTAGACATGTTAAGTTGAATACCATGAGTAGTTGGGTGTAGCTCGGGATCCATCCATATTCCTCAAACCCATTCTCATTTGTTCTAGTGGTTGGCTTCAGAGGAGTTGGGTCTTGCAGTGGTGCCGTTTCTTCCCCCTCTCTCTAAGCAAATAAATTTACAAAATATTACTCTAAATTGAATAACTTTAATTAATATTTTCAAAGATGTGGGTAAGTAACTTACAGAACCAAGTTCTTCCTGTGGTACTTCTTTACTTGATTCCTTTTTCTTTTTACGGGGGCGCTGCTTCTCAAGCCAAGTTCTCTTCCGCTTTGAACTTTTCTTCTGAGGTTCCTTTTTCTTTAGGCATGCACTCTGGAACTGGTCATCTGGTTGTTCAAGCGTGACTTCAATATTGGACATACAGCTAGGAGCTTTTTCATCAACTCGCTTGCTGAAGTCATCGAGAGCATTATCTAACAGTGTGCTACATTCTTCGGACTTCACTGCTCGAGAAGCTATACCAATAAATTTTTTAATGAAAAACTTCAAGCGGTGCCTATCTTCAGACCTAGGGTCCTCCAAAACAATATTGCCACGCCTATCCTCAATAGAAACACTTCGAACTTCTCGAGTCCATCGCTTCAATATATATCGTTCTGGAAGTGACTTAATATTCATCACATCAAGGACTTTTAAAGCATGACTACAAAGTATACCAGCTCTTTCAAACTGCCCACAACTACATGTAACCAGTTGCTCTGGATAATTACCTAGAACTCTGCACTCTTCTTCAAATGTTGATTCATTGTCGAGACTTCCAATTGCAACTATATATTCATTATGTTCTACTGCCTTGATGTATGCTGACATGGACCTTTCATATTCGTTCTGAAAATTCTCAAATATATTTGGAGTATAAACTTTGCTTGCCTGCAATAACATAGGAGTTCTCACTTTCAGTCTAGGTAACTTTTTCCGAGACTCGTACTCTGAATTTAACTCGTTATCTCGCTTTCCTTGGATGGCTCTCTCTAGATGCTTGAAAAAACGCAAGATGTCAAGATCTGACTTCAAATGCTTTTTCAGGTCACTATTCAAGCTCTCACTTAATTGTGTGCTTCTCATTCCTAGTGTATAAACATTCCTCATGTAACAATTTGCCCACTTCTGTTTTACTTTGTAAATGCTATCCAACCATGTCTGTGTATCCACCTTGCTTCTCATGACATGAAAAACTTCTTCAAATGTTTCCTCGTCCTCGTACCCATACATGCAAGCACTAAAATCCGAAAGCACATTTGTTTCATCTTTCTTGGGAGGAGGCAAATGTTTCACAGCATTTTGCATTATGTGAAAAGTGCACAATCCATGCCATGCTTCTGTAAATACAACCTCAATTGCATTTCCCATGGCGACATCTTGATCGGTGAAGATGGTTTTGGGTTGTTTGTTCTTATGAATTGATAAAAATGTTTCAAATAGCCATTTGAAAGAGTCAAATGTTTCATCATATAGAAGAGCAGCACCAAAAATCACAGTTTCTCTAAAATGGTTGAATCCGACGAAGATCCCAAAAGGCCTGTACTCTTTGTTTGTCCCAAAAGTAGTGTCAAAGGTCACAACATCACCGAAAAGAGCATAGTCAATGATCATCCTAGCGTCAGCCCAAAAGATGTTTGCTATTTTTTCTTCACAATCGTGTTGTACTGCAGACTCAAATGAAGGGTTCTCCCGAACTTTGTCTCGAAAGTACTTCAGCATACTTCCGGCTTCTCCATGCACCAACTCCCTTTGACGCTTTGTACGCAAGTAGTTTTTGTGGTCACGGCGCGAATATCCCAAGTTTGCTGATCCACCAACTTGCCGGCTTGCTTGCTCATGTGCTGCTTTCGGAAGTATTCCTGAAGCGTCTGCGGTGTCAATTTCAAAAGCTTGCAAAGCTGATATCTTACGTTGTGACGGCATGAGGTGGCATGTTCCTGGCAATTGAAGAACATGGTTGTGTTCAAGATTCAAATTATGGATCTGGTAATCCCCTACTTCTCGATCTAATGTGATGTCCATCTTTACTTTGCAACCCGTTCTTGTTTCCGCACGAGGACATCGTGTCTGATGATCTCTTTTGTCTTTTGCTCGATAACCCTCATTGGAGCAAACATATCTTGCAGAAGTTACCACCCCATCAGTTTTGCTTTTGTTTTCATAATTTTTCCTGACATCAAAACCAATATGTCCACCATAGCTAGTCCAAAAGTCCAAAGCCTCTGTTCTAGATTTAAATTTCATCCCAATCTGAGGCATCCAGCTAGGTATCATATTTGTCCTGTTCAAAACATGTGTGCCTCAATTGAATTGTGCAAGTGCGGAACTTAAAAAATGTATCAATGTACCAAAAAGTTAATATCATAGAAAAGCTGTGTCATTTACAATGTACAAGTGAATAACTGACTAAAGCTAGCAATCATCCTCTATGCATAGATTACCTACACTGAAAGTTAATTTTACTCTTATAGATTATCTAGACTCATACGCTGAATTTGCAATATATAACAGATAATACCTTTGACAGGCGGGGGGAGAGGTCTCCGAAGGCATCAGACGAGAGGTCTCCGAAGGCATCAGACGACAAGGGGAGCACAGAATCAAGGAAGGTGT
This sequence comes from Lolium multiflorum, assembly GCA_030979885.1. Taxonomy (NCBI): domain Eukaryota; kingdom Viridiplantae; phylum Streptophyta; class Magnoliopsida; order Poales; family Poaceae; genus Lolium; species Lolium multiflorum. Next base: position 347,016,705 of record CM061749.1, read on the forward strand.
TGTGTCGCCGACGGCGGCGAGGCGTTGAGGATGGGCTCCAAGTCACAGCTGGCGTCGATGAAGGGCGTCGTGTCGCTGCCGGCGTCGAGGAAAGACGCTGTGTCAAGCTTCCGGCGGCAAGTCATCAATGGCGATCCCTGTGTCGCTACCAGCGGAGGTGTTACCTGGAGGAGGGACTAGAGATGCACATCCTGCAATGCACCTGTTTGGCCCCGATTGATCCTCAATCTGTCTTTGATTTTTTTTGGGCTCCAGTTTAGAAAGTAATTTGGCGCCAATAAAAAGAGATGCCTCCTTAAACGTAGGAAATTTGTTTCTAATTTTGTGTCCACCAGTTGACTAAAAGGAGGGCCGTTAGATTGAATGAACGGCAGATATTGTACAGTACTGTACGGGTTACAGTAGTACTTCAACTGCAGAGGAGCCGCGCCCGTTTCAACCTCATTTCGACTTCGAACTTATAGCTTCACAAGAACGAAAATAACCCTAAACTGTTTCCAGTCTCCATCATTTTGTTCACAAACGTGATACGGTGGAGCACTGCCGCCTGCTTGCAAGTTAATTGTTGCAATGTAAGAAGCGTCAAGAGTGCGAGTGTGCACTACAGGAAAACCGTATTGTGCTGGCAGCCTGGAGCTATGCCGACGGCCAAAAGTCGTGGCTGTCGGCATAGTTGCCCTAACCACCTTTGATTGGGCCATGCTTTGGCACATTTGTGCACCGTGTGATGTGACACCTTACTTGGCATGGTTTTTGTGATTTTTGAGTTGGATGCATGGTGACTCCATGGAAGGATGTGTCGAAACAAGGGTTTTCGGTGGAAAATAGGGGAAAATAACCCCAAAAAAAGACCAAAACACCTTGGATTGGGTCATGATTTGGCATACTTGTGCACCTTGTGATGTGACACCTTGGTTGGCATGGGTTTTGTGATTTTTGAGTTGGATGCATGGTGACCCCATGGAAGGGATGTGTCAAAACAAGGGTTTTCGGTGAAAAATAGAGGAAATAGCCCAAAAAAAAAGGCCAAACCACCTTGGATTGGGCCATGATTTGGCACACTTGTGCACCTTATGATGGGACACCTTGGTTGCCATGTTTTTGTGATTTTGGAGTTGGATGCATGGTGACCCCATGGCAGAGTTGTGTTGAAACGAGGGTTCGGTGGAAAAGAGGGGGAAATGAACAAATATTTAAGCAAAAAATATTAAAAATGTACAAATCCTTCACATTCTATCTAAGTTTGTGTTCAAGACAATGTGTACAAAATTTGAGGTAGTGTGGACGAGGTCGAAAAAATCACTTCTTTAAAAAAGGGGCTTAAGTTAGACCACCATCTCTGCCGCGCCCACCATCTCTGACGCGCCCACCATCTCTGCTGCGGCAGCCTCCTCCTCCCCAAGCCCTAATCTGCTAAGCACATGCAATACACAAACATAAGCACATGCAGTACAAAACCGTTAGAACATGCAGTACAAATACGCTAGCACATGCAGTACAAAATACATTAGAACATGCAATACAAATACGTTAGCACATGCAGTACAAAATGCGTTAGAACATGCAGTACAAATACATTAGCACGTGCAGTACGACAACCTTTTATTTAATGCTTTTTCATACATTTTGTTTCCTGTTTTTCAAACTATTTACAATTGTATTTCATAAAGCATAAGTTACGGCTGCATTATTTCATGTTGTTCATAATTGGTCTACAGGATGGACGAGCCGGATGGGGAGATTTTCTGGGAAATTATAATGTGGTGCAATCTCGTATCGGCTTTGACCAAGCACCAATGAGAGAAATTAAGCACCTGTGTTGTTGGCCGATGCATGCTCCAAATTCCATCCAAAAAGATGCGGCCACTTTTGATCAAATACATGATTCAAATTTTTGATGTGGAAAAGAGTAAGTTCATCATTGAACCAAGGGTGGGTAAAATATCGGCAAGGAATGAGGATGTTGAATGCTTGCTTGGATTAGAAGATGAAGGCTTGTCCTCTGCTGATATATTGGAAGAGGAAGGTGAAGAATGGAAAACAAACATACCACCTAGATTTCTTAGTAAAAAACTAGGAATTTAGTGATGAAAGATATGATTGAGCAAATCATTTCTTCTAAAGCCACGGATGACGACTTTCTACGAAGGGTGGTCTTAATTCTTATAGGCACTCCTACTTCTAACTATACGGTTCATAAGCCATTCTATGCATTTGTTGAAACAATGTACAAGTTACACAACTTGAATTGGAACCAATTCATGCTTGCATATGTCATCGAGCAGATCAACACTTGCCGGAGAGGAATACATATTAGGCAGTGGCCGAAAAGCAATGTCGCAATTTTAGAGGTCCATGTCCGTTATTGTTTGGGTAATTTTTTTGTAAATATACTAACTTTGCATTTTATTATTTCATGTAGTACTTGTATTGGGAGAAAGTGCAATCTCTTGATGAGATAGCACTATATGCTTGCATCTCTTCACGCCCACTTATGATCAACTGGACAGAAGCAATTGTAGGCTTGAGAGATCACTATGATCAAGAGAATGGTCGGAGATCACTATGATCAAGAGAATGGCCGTGGCAAAGGTATCCTTAAGGTAATCATAGCTAACCGGCCAGGACATATATTATAATTGAGTGCTGATATATGTTGAACTATGTACTTGAAATATCATACTGAAATATTAAAATTGTATATTTTAGATTGAAGATAACATAACAGGGGAATATAGGCGGCGAGCCTATGGGAAGAAAACAGATGCAAACCAAAAAAGTGGTGCCGACATTAAAAAACCACCTACTGGAAGGAGCAACGGAAGGAGTAATGGGAAGCCAAGTAGCTCGAAGAAACCCGCCCTCTCGTGGGAAATTACGATGGAAAGAAACATGAAGAGGATGATGCGGGAATTGAAGAGGGAGATAATGGAAGAACTACGAGAGAGATGCGCGAAGGTGAATTCGCGGAGCATATTTGACGTAACTTAGTTCTTATGGACATGCTAAAATTTGTTTCTAATTGCAGGATGTTATCAAATTATTAAATAAATCAGGTGTGAGGTACAAGCCTATGAGGGAAGCATTTTCAGATAAAGACTGTTATGAAGAAGGCTGGGGCTCATTTCTCAATGGAGCAGCTGAACGGAAAGAATTTTTTACAAAAAGAAAAGTGACACACGTAGTGTAGTGTTTCAGTACGTGAAGAAGATTTTGACAAGGTTAGTTTGAATTTAATTGAAAGTGTCTTTTACATTAAATTCACGTAATCACTTGGTTCATGTGCTTGTATGTTTCCTTTGTGTAGATGTCTGAAGAGGCCCATAATGATGTGGATTACGTCACACTTACAAGGACTAATGGGGCTAACTTAGGCGATGGCACGCCCGAAAATCCTTGGGTACTTAATGAAGCTACGAAGGATGCCTCTTCATCGGAAGTGTCGTCAAAGATATTTGAACCTGCGCTCCAAAATATGACAAAACACGTCGAACATATAGGGATTGCCTCAGAAGGATCAAAAAGGTTGAATAGTGCAACCGGGAAGACTGAAGATGTAAATGGAAAGAGGAAGCGAAAGCTGCCTCTAAAACTGCAACATCCTATGACCATTGAGAATCCACCGAAATGTCAGCCTCGAAAAAAACCAATTCCCGCAATAGGTACGCAATGGTCCTATATATTTTTGTTAACTTTTCGTTAAGTAGTGGGATATTAAGCACAATGCCTTTTGTATCTACAGTTATTGCGTTGCGCAATAACGTTGAAATGTTGCAAGACTCTACTGCTTTAATAGTGGAACACATCGCAGCAGCCGAGATTTTTGTTCAACTATGCTGCAAGACTGAGGAAAATGGGAAAAATGTGTCTACAAAATGATATTGGCGTCACATTGACATCACAACGGCTTAAAGTGGTTCTAGACCCAGAAATGGTATACATATGATGTAAGTAATTGGATGACGATTCAATTGTGCACATATATGTTTATGTTTCAATTATACACATATTTGTTTTCATTATGCACATATCTATTTATGTGTTAATTATGCCGCAAGATAGTTTATGTTTCAATTATGCACATATCTTTTTATGTGTTAATTAAACCAAACATTTGTTCTTCAGGTTATCGATGCTTACATTGGAGATTTGTCTCTCTGTGTTGGGGATGATCGGCACCTATGTTCAGCGTGGAAGTCATCATTCCTGCTAGAAAAACATCGCAAAGGCCATACAACGAAAAAAAGTAAGAAGAACGATGATCACTTAGCTTAGAGAAGTGGAGCCATTCAACTAGTTATGGATGAATATTTTAAGCGGGATAAGGTAAAGTTTTCCATCATTATGACGAATGTCAATATGAATAATAATTGATATTTCAATGACATTTTTTTCTTTTGAAAAGGCATATTTTCTAGTTAACATATCAAATAATCACTGGACAACCGTGATCATGCACATACCGAAGGAAGAATTCCAAGTTCTTGACTCGTTATATCCATTAACTCAGACAATAGAGACTGTCAGGACTCCGGTACTATTCCTTCTATTGCATACTGTCTCCGATTGCATGTGTACAACGACATCTAATTATCGAAATTTGTACAGAGACAATAAATAGCAGCTGATATACGCAAGTACAACAAGGTTACAACTGGATTTTTCCTGATGTGTCCACCTGAAATCTATAATCATATGATATGCCGCAGCAAAAAGATGGGTCAGTACATACAAACTACAAGTAAATAAATATTACATTACTATATTTCAAGTACTAACTCAATGAACTGAATTAATGTTGCAGCAATTCATGTGGCTTATTTGTTCTTCAATGCATGGAACATTGGGATGGAGATAAATGGACTACAAAAATATCACAGGTATTGGTTTCTAAATGTAGAACCAGCACCTTTATTCCGTGGTACATAAATACAGTATTAACAATGACTATTGTTTGCAGGAGATGGTAAATGCATCAAGGAAGCTCATTAACGAACAAATAGTTTTAGCAACTACAAATCTCTTAGAGACGGTGAAGACAAAGATTGCCAGGATCTCCAAAGAGAGTCGTTACTTAGATAAAGCAGGAGTGATCATAGGTTGGGTTTTAGTCTCGTAGAAGGTTTCCCAGCTTGTGTGAATCTCTTTGTATGATATTTAAGTATGAATCGCAACTACTGGATGGATTTTAAGTATTTCATATCATTCCCACTGTTTCCTTTATGTTTTCACTAATGCCATGGTTTTACTCAATAAATCTTTGCGACCACTTAGCACGATGATTCATGATCGTGTGCATCCGAATTTCTTATCTGATGATTCATCATAGTGTACATATTCATGACAAAAACAGTGTCTAATCTAACTGTGTACACCCCAAATTCTTATTAGATGACAAGAACATCTAGTACACTCTGATTGTGTGTAGCCGATTTTTTGATATAGTGTACTGTACATATTCATCACAAAAACATCTAGTACACTTTGATTGTGTGCAGCCGAATTTTTTTAAATATAGTGTACTATACATATTCATGACAAAAAACAATTATCATATTTATGTAAAAAAACAGTGATCATATTCATGAAAATCTCTAATCTGATTGTGTGCAGCCGAATTTTTTTAAACATCACCAACAATACCAAGAATTTCTATGACAAATGCATCCAGCAAAGTATCATCATAACTCCGAAATATCTTCACACAGAACACTATATTAAACAAAACTAAATAACATATATGGTCATGCCAACTCCAGCTTCCTAATGGCCTAAGAAGTTCATCCTTGCAAATACATCATTGATCTTCCTCACCTACGAACATATGCGCAACATGCCTGCAATTCAAATAAAAAGAAGGTAAAATCAATAACAAAAATTTACAATGATGCATACAAATTTCATTAAATATTAATTAACTTACCTAGGATGCAACTTGCATTTCAAGCTACGTTTCGTGTGTCCAGGCTTTTTGCATCTACTACATCGAATGCCCGTACCCCGCTCGTCATACGATAATGGCCTTCTATTCTTTGTCATGGGTCCTTCTCCATCATCTCTACGCTTTCGTTTCTTACGCGCATCTCTAGCAGAAACTTTAGAAGAATCACCAACTTTATTACCAACAGTATTCAGCGAGTTTGTGCGATCGTCCGGTATATTATCATACTCCATATTTTTTGAAATTATGTCAGCATAAAATGCCTTGGTCTGCTCGAATAACTCTGGATCTTTGCATGCAACTTGCAATGCTTCAGATGTTAACACATTCAGCTCGGTAAATCTTTGTCGCTCCTCCGCTACAGGAAAACCCCAACCATATAGATCGCTATTGCGTCTCGCAGGCAAGCCACCTCTAGCATTTTTAGAGAATCGGTCCAGTACTAAACACTTAGGTATTTCATCGAAATTAAGTACGTCGATTACATGCAGAATATGCTTGCTAGGAAGGCCTCTCCGGATCATCCTTCAACAGTTGCACTCTATAATTTTATCCAAGTTGGCCAGTTTATAATTAACATAAAACTTTGGCTGCTTTCTCGTTTTCCAACCCACAACAAACTGCATCTCTCCATCTGTTCCCATATACTTATCTATAACCTCAATGGCTTCTATTTTATTAATCTCTTGCTGCAATATATAAAAGTTTGCCAGAGTGAATACCTTCGCAGCAGCTCTCTCAGTTATCCTCAAATTGGTTACAGTGACAGGTGTTGTCTGTGAACTGGTGCAGTCATCTTTAGCCTCCATCTCTCGAATGCGAACAATAGCATTCTCGTAGTGCAAAATCAAATCCACAAGTGTCATGCCGTAGTCTAGGTGTAGGTGAAGACATGAGTTGAGACTTTCACTTCGCTGATTGCTTTTCATACCAAGCCAGAACCCCTCAGATAGGTATGATGCTGCCCATAATCTCCTCTTCTTATACATCCTTTTCAACCAAGTTTGAGTTTTCTCCGTCTGCCATTTCTGAATAAAAGCGTGCCATATTTCCTCGAATATATCCGACGTGGTCGTGTAATACAAAAGAGACCGAAACTCACTCAATGACTTGAAACTTAGGTGCCGAGCCATGTTCTTTTCAATGTGCCATGAAAAAATATGGTGCGACTGCTCCGGAAAAACACTTCGAATAGCTCTAATCATCGCACTATCGACATCGGTGATAATTGACTTGGGTTTCTGCTGCAACATTGCTTTCAATTTTTTTTCAGTGGCCATACATATGTGCGCTCCTTCTCATCTGACAAGATGGCACACGCAAATATTGTCGTCCTACGGTGATTGTTAATACCAACAAACGGAACAAATGGAATACCATATCGGTTCATCTTATATGTGTTGTCGAACACCAGTACGTCTCAATAATCATTGTAATCTTGACGGGAATGAGCATCATACCAGAACAAGCTTCTCAAACAACCTTTACTATCAACGTCGTACTCAAAAAAGAAGTCAGCAAACTTCTTCTTCCGGTTCTCCATCATGGCAATGGCTGTCGTAGCATCACCACCTGCAAGCAACTTTCGCTTCTCCCGGCAGCACATGTTGTACAAGTCCTTCCTCGTAAACCCAACAGTGGTGTACCGACCATACTTGCTGAAGAAGGTATCCATGATCACGTGCTTCTGACCCCAGATGTTGCCAATGCTAATATCTTCGCTTTATGGAAATCTTTAATCCTCCTATGTGACCATAAAAATGGGCTCTCGTTCGGTTCTGCACACTTATGACTATGCTTGTAAACAAATTTTGCAACTCGCCAAAGGCCCGATACTCTATCAAGCTTCACATCCAACTCTGCTTTACAATTACAACAGGACTCAGGTCTTAACCTACGGGTGCGGTTCTCCATAGTCAGTAACTTGATGTCACGTTTTCCTTCCCGTGAACACACAAAACGCCTTCTGCGAAGCACCCTTAGTCTTCTTGAACTTGAACTTTCTTACATTGAATCCCTCTTGTCAAGCATATCCATTATAGAAATTGTAAGCAGCTGCCTCAGAAACAAATGTCTTCTCCATTACCTCCTAGTAAAAAGCTCTTTTATCTTCTGCATCATTGTCATCTTCCTGCTGTGATTCATTCTTTTTCTTACCAACTGATTTCACCTGCATGCTAAAAAAATTTGTACATTGCAAACATAAATAATTATGTACGAGATGTCCACAAGTCATACAACGAATAAATTAATACATCTTACATGTCTTCTTCTAACAGAATCTTCTATAGTCTCCAAGTCTGAATCACCGTAATAGTCGTAAGAAGAATTATCGCCAACTAATACCTGAGCAAATAAGAAAGATCCAGGGTCATGTTACCTCAAGATAAAATGCATTGTTAAGTTATTAAATATAAATTAAACATACATATGACTTGTATAATTACCAATATGCATACCACGTCAACAAAACCGGAGTCCAATGTCTCATCATCATTTGGCTTATCCACAACATCACTCTGAATCTAATGCATTTTAAACCATGTAAACATCACTTCCATATTTTTATGCAAACAAACGTTAATTACTACTGATACGTCTCCGACGTATCGATAATTTCTTATGTTCCATGCCACATTATTGATGTTATCTACATGTTTTATGCACACTTTATGTCACATTCGTGCATTTTCTGGAACTAACCTATTAACAAGATGCCGAAGTGCCATTGCTGTTTTGTTTTTGGTTTCAGAAATCCTAGTAACGAAATATTCTCGGAATCGGACGAAATCAACACCCAAGTTCCTATTTTCACCTAAGCATCCAACACCCGGAAGGACCAGGGGGGCACCGGGCCCCACAGGCCGGCGCCCCAGCCCCGGCCGCGCCCTATGGTGTCGCGCCCTGACCCTCCCGCGCCGCCTCTTCACCTATTTAAAGCCCCGGATCGAAAACCCGAGACATTCGACGAAACCACGAAACCTTCCGCAGCCGCCGCCATCGCGAGGCCAAGATCTGGGGGACAGAGTCTCTGTTCCGGCATGCTACCGGAGTGGGGAAGTGCCCCCGGAAGGCTTCTCCATCGACACCGCTGCCATCTCCACCGCCATCTTCATCACCGCTGCTGCTCCCATGAGGAGGGAGTAGTTCTCCATCGAGGCTCGGCTGTACCGGTAGCTATGTGGTTCATCTCTCTCCTATGTACTTCAATACAATAATCTCATGAGCTGCTTTACATGATTGAGATTCATATGATGATGTTTGTAATCTAGATGTCATTATGCTAGTCAAGTGAGTTTTACTCATGTGATCTCCGGAGACTCCTTGTCCCACGTGTGTAAAGGTGACAGTGTGTGCACCGTGTGGGTCTCTTAGGCTATATTTCACAGAATACTTATTCACTGTTGAATGGCATAGTGAGGTGCTTATTTATATCTCTTTATGATTGCAATGTATTTGTATCACAATTTATCTATGTGCTACTCTAGCAATGTTATTAAAGTAGTTATATTCCTCCCCACGTGTGTAAAGGTGACAAAGTGTGCACCGTGTTAGTACTTGGTTTATGCTATGATCATGATCTCTTGTAGATTGCGAAGTTAACTATTGCTATGATAAAATTGATGTGATCTATTCCTCCTACATATGCATGAAGGTGACATGCATGCTATGTTAGTACTTGGTTTAATGTTGATCTATCTTACACTACAAGGTTACTAAAATATGAACGTAATTGTGGAGCTTGTTAACTCGGCATTGAGGGTTCGTGTAATCCTACGCAATGTGTTCATCATCCAACAAAAGTGTAGAGTATGCATTTATCTTCTGTTATGTGATCAATGTTGAGAGTGTCCACTAGTGAAAGTGTAATCCCTAGGCCTTGTTTCTAAATCGCTATCGCTGCTTGTTTACCGTTTTACTGCGTTACTACATGCAATACTACCACCATCAACTACACGCCAGCAAGCTATTTTCTGCACCGTTGCTACTGCTCATACTTATTTATACCACCTGTATTTCACTATCTATTCGCGAACTAGTGCACCTATTAGGTGTGTTGGGGACACAAGAGACTTCTTGTTTTGTGGTTGCAGGGTTGCATGAGAGGGATATCTTTGACCTCTTCCTCCCCGAGTTCGATAAACCTTGGGTGATCCACTTAAGGGAAAACTTGCTGTTCTACAAACCTCTCGCTCTTGGAGGCCCAACACTGTCTACAGAAAGGAGGGGGAACGTAGACATCAAGCTATTTTCTCGCCGTTGCGGGACCAAAAGCTACACAACGAGATTTCCTCCCTCGTCAACCACGCGCCATCCTGGACAGCATCAAGTATTTTCTCGCCGCTGTCGGGAGGAAAGGTAAAAGGTACTCACACTCGATCTGCTACTAAGCTATTTTCAAGTAGTACGAAGCTATTTCCTTTAGATCCTGCAATTGCATCTTTTTGTTTCTTGTTTTTATTTTCACTAGTTAGGCATAATGGAAAACAACAACAAAATTGGTGAGCTTTTTAATCTTTTTCCTGATTTAGAATTGTTTGATGCAAAAATTAAAAAACCTATGGAACCTAATTTGCATGCTAGTAGCGATGTTATTAGTATGAATGCAATTACTGCTAATGCTATGAAGAAGTCTAAGCTTGGGGAAGCTAGTTTTTGTGATATTTTTAGCTTCCCATCTTTAGGGGAGAAAATTTGCTCGATAATACTTTATCTCCCATATGCAATAACTCTAATGATGCTTGTGATATTTTAAATCCACCTGAAAGTATTCCGTATAAAATACCTATGAAAATTATTGAACGTGTTATGGATAACCACTATAAAGGGGATGGAACTGTCCACCCTAGAGATCATTTACTGTTTTTGCATGAATTATGTGGGTTATTCAAGTGTGCATATCTCTATGGATGAAGTGAGGAAGAAGCTATTCTCTGTTTCGCTGTCTGGTAAAGCGGCGCATTGGTATAAATTGTTGGAGAATAGTCAATCTCTTGGTTGGGAGGAAATTGCATCTCTCTTTATTCTAAATTTTATCCTCCTCATGAAGTGCATATTGATAGGAATTATATTTATAACTTTTATCCTCGTGATGGAGAGAGTATTTCTCAAGCGTGGGGGAGATTGAAATCACTAATGCTCAAATGTCCCATTCATGAGCTCCCCGTAATGTTATTGTTAACAATTTTTATGCGAGGCTTTCAGGACAACATAAGGACTATCTGGATGCCTGTTCGGAAGGATCTTTCACAAGCAAAGAGGTTGAAGCTAGGTGGGATCTTCTTGATCGGATTGAGGACAACGCTGAAGGATGGGAGAACGACAAAGGTAAAGAGTCAGGTATAAATTATGATTATGAATGCATTGAAGCTTTTATGGATACCGATAAATTTCGAAATATGAGTGCTACTTATGGTCTTGACTCTCAAGTTGCTGCAAATCTTTATAAAGCCTTTGCTTCTCATTTTGAATTGCCTAAAAATAATTTTGATAAATATCATGAACCTTTTAAAGAGGCTTGCATGAAGGATGAAATTGTTGTTAATTATTGCAATAAGCATGCTCAAACTCCTAAGAATGCTATTTCCTATAAGCATGTTAATTTTTGTGGAATACATAGACCTTGTGGAATTAATCAAATCAAAGATGAATATTGTATCCATCATGCTAATGAAAAAACTAGAAAGTGGTTTAGGGCTCTAGATGATCTTGGTAAAAAAGTTTGTGCCCTCTATCCTTTTATTTGTGAAGTTTGCCATGAAGTGGGTCATTTTAATTTTCAATGCTCCTCCAATGATAATTTGAACCCAATGAGTGCTGCAAATTTGTATTGTGATGATGAAATTACTCCTAATCAGCATGATGAACTTACTTTATTTTTGGGGTGTAAAGAACTGTCGAGAAAAATCTCTTTGTTACATATGAGTGATCTTGATATTGATGATGCCCTGCATGGGTGTTTTTCTTATTGCATTGATAATAGCCATACAAATACTTACATACAAAATATTTTAGAAGATGACACCTTGCCAAAATATGATAGGACCGCTGTGTGTTTTCAACTAATTAATGAAAAGGAGGGATCCTCCCAAGTTTCTTCTATTGTTTCGAAAGTAAATCAGGTTATGCGGACAAGCCACCCTTCAAGCCTCTTCCTCCTAAAGAAGGGAACGAGGAGAAGGAAGAGAAGAAGAAGAAAAAAGGAACGAAGAAGAAGAAGAAGGAGAATAAAAAGAAAGAGGTAACGGCGTATCCCCGCGTGAATGAGATAACGCTAGGTAACCGTAGGTATGTTGCTCCTAACAATTATTGTGATAATGAATCTGAATACGATGATCTTCCTATGCCCTTTACATACATTAGCGATCATGATTTGAATGAGCACACTACTTTTGATATTACAAATCTCTGGGAAACTAATTCTGAAGATGATAATAAATGCCATAGTGTCAGTGCTATCCATGCTTCCTCCCATAATATAGAAAGCTCTAAGCTTGGGGAAGAGGTGTTTGAAAATCCTTTTGCTACTGGTCATTATGTTCTTGCTACATCTCCTTCTAATAACAATGATGGTATGGTCATAGATAAACCGACTGTGAAAGATAACTATTCTATTTCTTATGATGACACTGTGCCTCCGATCTTTGATGATTATTATAAAGAATGCTATGATATAGGTTATAACTATGCTTATGAAACTTGTCATAGTCATGATTGGGTTACCAAAAACAATTCCCTTAATATGCAACTTGTTTACCATATTCAAATTCTTGATAATAATCCTGCTCCAATTACTATTAATGAAAAGAACTCTCCTTATGCCAAAATTAATGATACTTCTATGCATATGAACCATGATAAGAATGTTTTAAGTGATGGGTATATTGTGGATTTCATCAATGATGCTACTGAAAGTTATTATGAGAGAGGGAAATATGGTTATATGCATCTTAATAATATTAAGTTTCCCTCTTTATGTTGAGAATCTTGAAGTTACTCGTGTTTTATCCTCTTATGCTTGTCACTTTGTTCTTCATGAATTCATTTGTGTACAAGATTCCTCTTCATAGGAAGCATGTTAGACTTAAATGTGTTTTGAATTTGCCTCTTGAAGCTCTCTTTTGCTTCAAATACTATCTCTTGCAAGTGCACCATTAAAACTGCTGAACCCATCTTAATGGCTATAAAGAAAGAACTTCTTGGGAGATAACCCATGTGTTATTTTTCTACAGTACTTTGTTTTATATTTGTGTCTTGGAAGTTTTTTACTACTGTAGCAACCTCTCCTTATCTTAGTTTTGTGTTTTGTTGTGCCAAGTAAAGTCTTTGATAGTAAAGTCAATACTAGATTTGGATTACTGCGCAGAAACTGTTTTCTTTGCTGTCACGAATCTGGGCAAAATTCTCTGTAGGTAACTCAGAAAATTATGCCAATTTACGTGAGTGATCCTCAGATATGTACGCAACTTTCATTCAATTTGAGCATTTTCATCTGAGCAAGTCTGGTGCCATTTTAAAATTCGTCTTTACGGACTGTTCTGTTTTGACAGATTCTGCCTTTTATTTCGCATTGCTTCTTTCGCTGTGTTGGGTGGATTTCTTTGTTCCATTACCTTCCAGTAGCTTTGAGCAATGTCCAGAAGTGTTAAAAATGATTGTGTCACCTCTGAACATGTGAGTTTTTGATTATGCACTAACCCTCTAATGAGTTTGTTTCGAGTTTGGTGTGAAGGAAGTTTTCAAGGGTCAAGAGAGGAGGATGATATACTATGATCAAGGAGAGTGAAAGCTCTAAGCTTGGGGATGCCCCGTGGTTCACCCCTGCATATATCAAGAAGACTCAAGCGTCTAAGCTTGGGGATGCCCAAGGCATCCCCTTCTTCATCGACAACATTATCAGGTTCCTCCCCGAAACTATATTTTTATTCGGTCACATCTTATGTGCTTTGCTTGGAGCGTCTTGTTGTTTTTTTTGTTTGTGTTTGAATAAATTGGATTACATCATGCTTGTGTGGGAGAGAGACACGCTCCGCTGTTGCATATGAACACATGTGTTCTTAGCTCATAATATTCATGGCGAAGGTTGAAACTTCTTCGTTAATTATTATATGGTTGGAATTGGAAAATGCTACATGTAGTAATTGGTATGATGTCTTGAATAACTTGATACTTGGCAATTCTTGTGCTCTTGTTTAAGCTCTTGCATCATATACTTTGCACCTATTAGTGAAGAAATACATAGAGCTTGTTAAAATTTGGTTTGCATGAGTGGTTTCTCTAGAGTCTAGATATTTTCTAGTAAGATGTTTGAACAACAAGGAAGACGATGTATAGTTTTATAATGCTTGTAATATGTCTTTTATGTGAGTTTTGCTGTACTAGTTCGTGCTTGTGTTTGCTTCAAACAACCTTGCTAGCCTAAACCTTGTATCGAGAGGGAATACTTCTCATACATCCAAATCCTTGAGCCAAACAACACTATGCCATTTGTGTCCACCATACCTACCTACTACATGGTATTTCTCCGCCATTCCAAAGTAAATTGCTTGAGTGCTACCTTTAAAATTCCATCATTCACCTTTGCAATATATAGCTCATGGGACAAATAGTTTAAAAACTATTGTGGTATTGAATATGTACTTATGCACTTTATCTCTTATTAAGTTGCTTGTTGTGCGATAACCATGTTCTGGGGACGCCATCAACTACTCTTTGTTGAATTTCATGTGAGTTGCTATGCATGTTCGTCTTGTCTGAAGTAAGAGCGATCTACCACCTTATGGTTAAGCATGCATATTGTTAGAGAAGAACATTGGGCCGCTAAATAAAGCCATGATCCATGGTGGAAGTTTCAGTTTTGGACATATATCCTCAATCTCAAATGAGAAAATTATTAATTGTTGTTACACGCTTATGCATAAAAGAGGAGTCCATTATCTGTTGTCTATGTTGTCCCGGTATGGATGTCTAAGTTGAAGAATAATCAATAGCGAGAAATCCAATGCAGCTTTCTCCTTAGACCTTTGTACAGCGGCATAGAGGTACCCCTTTGTGACACTTGGTCAAAACATGTGCATTGTGATGATCCGGTAGTCCAAGCTAATTAGGACAAGGTGCGGGCACTATTAGTATACTATGCATGAGGCTTGCAACTTGTAAGATATAATTTACATGATACATATGCTTTATTACTACCGTTGACAAAATTATTTCATGTTTTCAAAATCAAAGCTCTAGCACAAATATAGCAATCGATGCTTTCCTCTTTGAAGGACCATTCTTTTACTTTTATTGTTGAGTCAGTTCACCTATCTCTCTCCACCTCAAGAAGCAAACATTTGTGTGAACTGTGCATTGATTCTTATATACTTGCTTATTGCACTTGTTATATTGCTTTGCATTGACAACTATCCCTGAGATATACATGTTACAAGTTGAAAGCAACCGCTGAAACTTAATCTTCCATTATGTTGCTTCAATACCTTTACTTTGAATTATTGCTTTATGAGTTAACTCTTATGCAAGACTTATTGATGCTTGTCTTGAAGTGCTATTCATGAAAAGTCTTTGCTATATGATTCACTTGTTTACTCATGTCATATACATTGTTTTGATCGCTGCATTCTCTACATATGCTTTACAAATAGTATGATCAAGATTATGATGGCATGTCACTCCAAAATTATCTGTGTTATCGTTTTACCTGCTCGGACGAGCAGAACTAAGCTTGGGGATGCTGATACGTCTCCGACGTATCGATAATTTCTTATGTTCCATGCCACATTATTGATGTTATCTACATGTTTTATGCACACTTTATGTCACATTCGTGCATTTTCTCGGAACTAACCTATTAACAAGATGCCGATGCCGCTTCTCTGCTTGGTTTCGGAAATCCTAGTAACGAAATATTCTCGGAATCGACGAAATCAACGCCCAAGTTCCTATTTTCACCGGAAGCATCCAGAACACCCGGAAGGACCAGAGGGGGGCACTGGCCCCCACCATAGGCCGGCGCGGCCCAGGCCGCGCCGCCCTATGGTGTCGTCGCCCCTTCGACCCTCCCGCGCCGCCTCTTCGCCTATTTAAAGCCCCGGATCGAAACCCGAGACGTTCGACGAAAACCACAGAACCTTCCACGCCGCCGCCATCGCGAGGCCAAGATCCGGGGACAGAGTCTCTGTTCACCTGCCGGAGCGGGGAAGTGCCCAAGGCTTCTCCATCGACACCGCCCATCTCCACCGCCATCTTCATCACCGCTGCTGCTCCCATGAGGAGGAGTAGTTCTCCATCGAGGCTCGGGCTGTACCGGTAGCTATGTGGTTCATCTCTCTCCTATGTACTTCAATACAATAATCTCATGAGCTGCTTTACATGATTGAGATTCATATGATGATGCTTGTAATCTAGATGTCATTATGCTAGTCAAGTGAGTTTTACTTATGTGATCTCCGGAGACTCCTTGTCCCACGTGTGTAAAGGTGACAGTGTGTGCACCGTGTGGGTCTCTTAGGCTATATTTCACAGAATACTTATTCACTGTTGAATGGCATAGTGAGGTGCTTATTTATATCTCTTTATGATTGCAATGTATTTGTATCACAATTTATCTATGTGCTACTCTAGCAATGTTATTAAAGTAGTTATATTCCTCCTGCACGTGTGTAAAGGTGACAGTGTGCACCGTGTTAGTACTTGGTTTATGCTATGATCATGATCTCTTGTAGATTGCGAAGTTAACTATTGCTATGATAAAATTGATGTGATCTATTCCTCCTACATATGCATGAAGGTGACAGTGTGCATGCTATGTTAGTACTTGGTTTAATCATCTATCTTACACTACAAGGTTACTAAAATATGAACAATTGTGGAGCTTGTTAACTCCGGCATTGAGGGTTCGTAATCCTACGCAATGTGTTCATCATCCAACAAAAGTGTAGAGTATGCATTTATCTCTCTGTTATGTGATCAATGTTGAGAGTGTCCACTAGTGAAAGTGTAATCCCTAGGCCTTGTTCCTAAATACGCTATCGCTGCTTGTTTACTTTTTTCTGTGTTACTACTGCTGCAATACTACCACCATCAACTACACGCCAAGCAAGCTATTTTTGCACCGTTGCTACTGCTCATACTTATTTATACCACCTGTATTTCACTATCTCTTCGCCGAACTAGTGCACCTATTAGGTGTGTTGGGGACACAAGAGACTTCTTGTTTTGTGGTTGCAGGGTTGCATGAGAGGGATATCTTTGACCTCTTCCTCCCTGAGTTCGATAAACCTTGGGTGATCCACTTAAGGGAAAACTTGCTGCTGTTCTACAAACCTCTGCTCTTGGAGGCCCAACACTGTCTACAGGAAAGGAGGGGAAACGTATACATCAACTACAAACTCACATTATAAGTGTCAACATCTTCTTCATCATGCTCTACATTATCATCTTCTCGATCAATACCATCTACATCCAACTATAAAAAATAAGCACAATCAGTATTTACATATCAAACTATAACAAGTTACATTGCCAGTACTAAATAACACCACTAGTTTCGTTTCACTCACACTTTCGTCGACATCATCGTCCCCATAAGTGTGTCCATCTTCAGGTGGTGCATTGTCGTAGGCAGACGTAAAATCCAGTTCCTCTTCGTTTGTATTTCCGATGTCGTACTCCATTGAACTTGAACTCAAATCTGAAACGTCCATATCGACTACCACAACAAACCATGAACCAAATAAGTACATCTCACAAAAAAATTGAAGAACATGCCAATGGATTACAGTCCAGTACCTAACAAAACCACCACCGACCGCCAAACCCTAACGCCGCCTCTAGCAGGAGGAACTCAAAACCCTAGGGATGGCCTCGTCTCAACACGCGACTTGATCAAGGACCTTTGAAGGCGCCGTGTGATCCTCGCCCGCATCCTCCGTGCGATCCTCGCCCGCGTCCGCCTTGCATAGTCTCGTCGTCGCCGGATCCACGTCCCGCCTCCACGAAAGCCGACAGAGGCTTCAAAACACAACCGCCGTGCTCCACCCTGCACTCCCGACTCGTCCCTGCCGTCTCCTCCCGACAAATCGTCCAAATGCCCTCGTCCAAACCCTAACGACTAGCTATGGCACACACAAGGTTTGAAAACAATTCCGCCCGTAACCACCGCCTATCGCCGGCAACAGATCCACGTGATCGACGTAAATTTTGGCCCAAACGATCTTTATACTGCTGTGGGGCCGGCACAAACCGTCATCGATGTGGATACGTATACAACATGTAGCTGATCTATGTGGCAATCGACTATCTACGTGGTAACTACCGTGGAGTATAGTTATACGACGATAATACGGGCCCACCCTAGGTTACGGGTATCCCACCTAAACGTCGTTCACCGGGGGGGGGGACAGGGAAGCACGACGCCAATCCCATGCCTTTCCTCTCCTGTGAGTTCTCCAAGTTCCTCCAGCTCTCAAGGTGATTATTCTTTTCTAATACTCTCCGTCTTAAAAAAAAGCTGCTCAACTTTTTGTACATATAGATCATGTTTATCACAATATTTATGTATTGCAGGAAGAGGAAGGACATAGAATGAGTCACATCTGCCAACTTCATCCTACTTCTTGTACATGTCTTCCTGACCACCATTTTGTTTCTTCTAAATATCCGATGGTTCCACAATAAAGGCTTCTGGCGTGTTTGTACTAATAACATTCAGAGACCTATTCATGTTGTGGCCTACGAAGGAGTTTATGGTCTATGTAGTACCATATATAAAGTTTGTGGTGTGTTCGGTAGGTTCGCAAAATATAAGTTTGTGGTGTTTGAGCTTTAAAGTTTATAATCTTTAATTTGTATCACTTTGCGGATGTGTTACTCGGTTCATGTACTTGCCTGTTTTATACCTTGCATATGAAATTTAATCTCCATGTAGGAATATTTAAGTCAAAATTACACTAGAATACATTACACACATTTTGAAGGATCAACAAATTTGAAGTTAGCATCACTTTATTGTATATGGTTATATACATGTGTCTTTTCCCCCGGCTTGCATCTTATCCAATTAAGAGTTAAAATGCACGTGTCGTATATTGGAAAAAAATCCTTGGATATTACTTCCAAGTTTTATACAATAGTAAATATTGTTTAGGTACACAATAATCTATTCAAAAGGCACAAGATAAAAAAAAAAGTGGCGACTTATCATAGAGCAAATTAACGGGCGAAGCACGAGCGGAAGAATTCATCCATTATAACTATAGATAAAGCACAACTAGGAACAAATACAGGGGAATAGTTTGAGGATAACAGCGATGATGATCAAACATCATTGGTGCACAGGATGGGAGCGTACAACAATCTCTGTACTTAAAATCATAATAAAGGCGAGAACTAGAGACACCATCATAAAAATAAACAAATATAATATATTTCAAGACGAATCCAATGATGTCGATTCCTGCAAAAACACAACAAATCAACCATCAATAATCCAGACAGTATCTTGTGACGATAGGGGCATCTAGCTAGCACTAATCCAAAATATGTTTTGTTCCGAGATTAAATATTAAGAAGAGCGGTGATTGATTCAGAGAGAAGTTTTTTTTTTCGAGGCTGACGGGGGGGAAAAAACCCCACCGTTTGTTATTTCATTACTCGAAAATGGCCAAGGAGCCGTTCTGTATGTATACATGGGGAAAATACAGGGGGGGAGGCAGAGGGGGCGATCATCCTAGCTCTCCCACAGGCGGGAGAGAATGAAGGATCGCAGTAAGTCGAGCGACGGGCGGTCGGCAACCCGATATCGCCACCGCCAGAGCAAGAGGTCATCACAGACCCGTCTGAGAATCACTGTCGGGGAGGAGCGCACGGCGTTGAACACCAGGTCGTTGCGCGCCTTCCAGATGCTCCAGAGGGTTACCGCAACGCCCGCACGCCAGAAGTCCGAGGCAAGGGGGAGAGGGGCCGGCAGGTCCCATACCGAGAACTGCCCAGCAGGGATTGGGACATCCAGCCGCCGCCAGAGCCTGGCAGAGACGGGGCAGTCGAAGAACAGGTGTCTGGCCGTCTCCACAGTGGGGCAAGCCGCACACACGGCGGAAGGCGCACAACTCTTGGCGAAGAGGTTGGCGCGAGTACTCAAGCGGTCGATGTCGGCGAGGTAGGCGAACAGCTTCACCTTCGAGGGGAGACGCAGGCTCCAGGAGATACCGGACGACGGGTCCGGCGGGTGCGCGGGGGAGAGTAGACTGTAAGCCTGCCTGGTGGAGAAGTGTGGAGCTGCCGGGGAGTCCATGCGCCTCAGATCCGGGCCCTCTCGGAGCGCGACGTTGTGGGCGAGCTGGAGGGCAACGGAGAGCTCCTCCTCCGCAGCAGCAGTCAGACGAGGCTGCAAGTCGAAGCCAAGACGGGCAACCGTCGCCACGGTCGCCTGGGGGCGGGTACAGTGGGAGAACAGAGCGGGGAACCGCGTCGCAAGCGGCCCCCCCGGGAGCCACCGGTCGTGCCAGAAGGAGGTGGTGCAGCCGGAGACCACCGTCACGCGCGTGACGGCCCGGTAGAGAGGAAGGCACTCCTGGACAATCCGCTCAAGGAACGAGGGGGAACTCGAGAGCTCCCCCAAGTCCCAACCTGTATGAGAAAAAAACCAGCATTTCCATGGTAGAGGCTCGGGGCGGTGTAGCTGGTGGATGAAGTTGAGCAGCAAGCACCTGTTCTGCCGGTGGAGGTCCTTGATGCCGAAACCGCCCTCCTGTTTGGACAACACAACTTTATCCCAAGCAATTAGGCAGCGAGCACCTGAGCACGTGTCTTTCCCGGTCCAGAAAAAGGCGCGACGCCTCTTATCAATACTTTCTAGCACACCCCGAGGAAGCAAAAACGAACACATGTAGTAAGTAGCAAGATTGTTCAAAACTGCATTACACAGGACCAGCCTCCCCCTGGAGGACAACAACTGGGCACGCCAACCTGAAAGACGACGGTCGAAAGATTGGATGAGCGGTGCATAGGCAGCGACAGGGAGCTTAGTGGGCGAGAGAGGGAGCCCCAGATACGGCTGGGGGAAGGTGGAGATAGGGCAGCCTAGCTGAGCAGCCATAGAGGCAGCGCTAGCGGGGTCGACGTTCATCGGGATGAAACAGGACTTGTGGAAGTTTATAGCTAGCCCTGTGGCATCTGCAAAGTCATCGAGAACTTTCTTGAGGCAGGAAGCCACGCCGGGGGCAGCCTTGCAGAGGATGAGGGTATCGTCGGCGTATTGTAAGACCGGACAGGGGGTTGAGGGGGAGATGGGGTGCATCAAGGCACCACAGCTCCAGGCCTCGCGAAACATGCGCTGCAGCACATCCGCAACAATGATAAAAAGGTAAGGGGAAAGGGGATCCCCCTGCCGAAGGCCGTTACGACAGCGGATCCAGTCTCCAGGAACCCCATTAAGGAGGATAGCAGTATGCCCTGTCCGGAGAATCCGCTCCATCCAGAGGCACCACCGATCATCGAACCCTCGAGCTCGGAGAATTGCCAGAAGACTGGTCCAGTTAACCGAGTCGAAGGCCTTCCTAAAGTCAATTTTGAAAACAATGGTAGGGGCTTTCCTGGAGTGGCAGACTCGAAGCAGATCTGCAGCATAGACAATATTTTCAGAGATACGTCTGCCAGAGAGGAAACCGGTTTGGTCTGCGTCCACCAAGGAGTGGATAGCACGCTGGAGCCTCGTGGTGAGGACCTTGGTGATAGCCTTCATGACACAGTTGTGAAGGGAGATGGGACGAAATTGGGACGGGTGGTGGGCAGATTCTGTCTTGGGGAGGAGCACCAGGAAGGCTCGGTTTATGCGGGTAAGGTCAATGGTGCCATCAAAGAAGGATGAGAACACAGCCATGACGTCCGTGGACACGAGCTCCCAGAAGGAGGAGAAGAACGCAGGGCCGAACCCGTCAGGCCCGGGGCTGGCGAGCTTGTTCATACTGGTAAAGGCATTTTTGATCTCATCAGGGGTGAAGGGGGCACTAAGGTAGTCCCCAATCGGGTTGGCGTTAGGGTAAAGGGAGCCTAAGTCGAGCGCCCCAGTCGTATGGGAGACAGACCCAAGGAGGTCGGAAAACAAGTTTTTGAGGATGGTCGCTTTTCCATGATGGTCGGTGGTGTCGACACCGTCGATGGAAAGAGAGGGGATGGAGTTACGCCGAAGCCTACAAGTAGCAGATGCATGGAAGAACTTGGTGTTCTCGTCCCCCTCCAGGGCGTAGCGAATTTTAGCCCGAGTTCTCCAATAGAGAGCACGTTCACGAATCGAAAGCTGGAGGGCGTCCACAGTGAGAGCCCGGAGGTTGTTTTCATAGATGGACAGGGGTCTATCTTCTTCGAGAAGATCCAGAAGGTTGATAAGGAGCCGGCAGTCTGTTTCACATTGCGCGGTGGGAGGGATTTTTTTGGTCCACCTTTTGCAGGCGACCCTACAAAGACGGAGTCTGGCAACCAGCCTGGCAGTGGGGTCTCCCCTGAAGGTGGAGCCCCAGGCCGAGGAGATAGACGTACGAAAACGGTCGTGAAGGGCCCAGGAAGGTTCGAATCTAAATAAGCCTCGTTGCGGAGTGAGGGAGGACACCTTGACTACAAGGGGAACATGGCCAGAAGTGTCACGAGTGGTGGACGAGAGGGAGGAGGAGGGGTAACATTCATTCCAGGCATGGTTAATAAACACACGGTCAAGGCGAACAAGAGTAGGAACAGCACGCTTGTTGGACCAAGTGTATAGCCTGTCCCGAAGGGGGAGTTCAATGAGGCCCAGGTCGTTGATCGCATTATTAAAGAGTTCTGCTTCCGCGGCAGAGAAATTGTCATTATTGCGGTCAGCGGGGTCGCGGGTTAGGTTGAAGTCGCCGGCAACGAGCCAGGGGACTCCGTCATCTGGTTCATGGGTCAAGAGGTGTTCGAGGAAGGCAGCTTTAGCGTGATGCTCACAAGGGGCATAGACATTTGAGAAGCGAAAAGTCGCGCCGTTATCATTAATGGTGAGATCAAGGGACAGGACGTGTTGGGATGGTAAAGATGCGGCAAGGGTGAAAAAATTAGGGTTCCAGGCAGACACCAGACCTCCAGAAGCTCCAACAGAATCCACCGAAACGAAGGATCGGATGCTAGGAGGAAGGAACGTTGCGGCTTTGGACGCAGAAATCGTGGACAGCTTGGATTCTTGGAGGCCCAGGAGGTGGGGTTTCGAAAGGGAGAGGTCAGCTCGCACTGAATCACATTTGGAGGGGTCGCCAAGCCCACGGACATTCCATGAGCCAAGAGAGTAAACAAGGCCTCCATTCATTGATATAACGGTGAAGCATCAGGTACAGAAACAAAAAAGGCAGGCTGCTCCGATGGGCTTAAGGCCCAAACAATCCATAAGGGAAAAAGGAAAAAAACGGGTGGTTACACGGCCCCAACAGCCCAACAGAGCACCGACTGGAGCGTGAGCAGCAGCTTCCATCATCTGGGAGCGAGGGCGCCGACAGCATGCTAGCGGGCGGTCCAAGGGATCGTCGCCAGCACCCGTCGCGCAAATGCGCAGATGATCGCATCATGGGGACGGCGGAGCCACCGCCGGCACACTCGCAACCGCCTCCGGGTCAACGCCGCAGGCGGCGGCCAGAGCCTTGAGCTTTGGCACCGGAATCGGTCCAGGCGCCGAGGAGGAGGCGAACCCAGCTGCCTCCACCGCAGAACGGAGGCGAGGAGAGCCGCCGGTGAGGTCGAACCGCGACGCCTTCATCGCCTTGGCTTTGTTCACCATGCTGACGAACATGGGGGCCTCCTTCGCGGCGAGGCGAGAGCTGCGCCGCGCCCTGAACGCGGAGTCCACAGCCCGCTTCTGGCGAACGCGTTGCTTGCGCGCCGAGTCTTCGTGCTCGTCCATGCCACCGTCAAGGGGGAGCGCAGGGGCGTGGTCACCGTCCACCACACCAGAGGGCGGCATGGCAGGGACGCCCCCCACCTGCACAGCCCCAGCATCATCGGCAGGCGCGGTTGGCGGGGGCACGGGGGGTTCCTCGTCGTTGGAGTCGGGCACGAGAGGGGTGGCAGGCGTCTGCAAGGTGTCGTACCACTGCAGGCGAGGGAGAGAAGAGCCGAGAGTGAGCATGGGGTGCAAGGGGGAACACGGGGAGCAAGGGGGGCACCGGGGTTGGGTTACCTGATCAGCGCTCAGCCCAGTCTCACGGAACTGGTCGGCCAGGCGACGGGCAAGGATGCGATCCCAGAGTTCGACCGGGGGAGCCTCGCACGGCGGGGGAAGGGGAGCGGCGGTGTCCGCCGGCAGGCCATCAATGGAGTCGAGGGCGGCAGCACGCGCCATGTCCGCTTGGCGCCGAGCCACGATACGGCTCCACAGGCCAAGGACAGAGGAGCCCGGCGGCGGAGCGTCCCTCACTGGCGAGCCACCTTGAACCGAGCCCTCATCGATGTCGCTCATCCTTGAGGGGTGGCGGCCATCGCGCGGGGCGGGGCGGGGAGGGGCGCCGCCGGAGGCGCTGTCGAAGTGGATGCAGAGCGGGGAAGAGCCATCGTCTTCACCATCCCAGATGCGGACAGCGTGCACCCGGACCTCCGTGGTACAGCTGGCGTAGGCGTCGTGAAGGAGGAGAACCGGCGGCACGTCTCCGGCAGCTCCCATCTTGACGACCAGGCGGAGCGCGGAGAAGTCCAGCTCCAAAAGACAGAGGGGATCCACGCAGCACACACTTCCGATGGTGCTGAAAGCTGCGCGGATCGACGCCTCGTCCCACAGCTCCGGCGGGAAGCCAGTGGCGGACAGGAGGGCAAAGCGCGACGAGGCCCACGCCGCCCTGTTGCAGCCGTCCTCCGGTCGCTCCGGCGAGATGGTGTGTCCGTCCAGCCTCAGGGGAAAGCGGGAGAGCGTGGCCTCCCTGTCGTCCGCAGAGGCGAAGACGACTAGGAGAGCGCCGAAATCACTGGCGGCGAGGGCCACATGCGGGTTTCCACCTTCCTGCTCCAGGGCGCGACGCGCAGGAGAAACCCCGGCGAAGCCGTGGCAGGTTCGACGCAGGCGAAGGCGAAGCGCTTTGTGCAGCTAGCACCAATCGAGCGGGGAAGGAACACTTCAGCAACCTCCTGACGCAGAGGGGCCGAGGCGGAGGCAACCATCGCTGGGGGCGAGTTGAAGGGGATTGGCGCGAAGGTGGGCGGGCCGCGGTGGGTGCGGGCCACCGAACGTTGACCGTCGACGGCAGGGGCCAGGGCAGCAGCCTCGGCATGGGGGTACGGGGTGGCAGGGCGCGTCATGAACCCACGCCCGCGGACTGCTGCAAGGGGGGTGCCCGCAGCCGCAGCAGAGCGAGGAGAAGGCGGTGGCGAGGTCCGGGCAAGGGAGCGGCGCAACCTGGGGAGGGGAGAGGTGTGAGCTAAGGTTGAGAGGTTAGGAGCAGATAGGGAGAAGGTGAGCGGAGGAGACTCACATGTCTTCTTCTTGTGGCCGGAGCGCCCACACGCAGCGCAGCGGAGAGGATCTCTGCAGTCGCAGACGCAGTGGTGGGCGGAGAGGCACCAGAAACACAGGCGCTTCCCCTTGACCGGCGAGAAGACAAGGCGGCGAGGTGTAGCAGATCGACGGTGCGGTGGCGAAGGGGAGAGGAGGGCGTCCTTATAGGAGAGCGGCAGAGAGGTAGCTCCCGAGCTCGGTCCGGGGGAGCCAGCGACGGACCGGTCGGAGCACGGAGCCCGCAGCTGAGAGCCAGAGCTGTCCTCATCCGGGATTCGCTCGCCGCCGGGAAACGGGGGCACGCGCTGACCTTGAGAGGGCGGGGAAAAAGAGGGCGGCCAAGACAAGACTTCACGAGCGCGGTCGCTGCCCTGCGTCTCTGAAAAGGGGAGCGGAGACACAGGAAGGGGAGCTAGCTCGCAGGCGAGCAGAGGATAGGGGATGGGCTGGGTGCTGTTCCGATTTGGGGAAGAAGGGGGAGAGACCGATGAGAAGAGGGAGAAAGGACGACCAGAAGATGCCGTGGAGGGATGCGTAGGCCCAGGAGCGTCGGTGGGCCAAGAGACGAGCCCGGAGGCGTTTGACCGGTCGTCCTCCACGTCAACCGCAACGTCGGTAGAAACCTCCAAAACGGTGGGGCCCTCTCCACCGCATGCACGGGCGATGCAGCTCTCGTCCACCGTTGCCGGGGAACCAAGCGCAGCTTGACCGCCGCCGTCACCGCCGTCGCGGAAGGGCACCAGATCCCAGCAAGGAGGCCACGATGGGAGGGCAGCGACCGCCGCGCGGCCGTCGCGGTGCAGCAGGTACAGGGATTTCCCTAGACGGAAACTCTTAGAGGCAAGGATGAACTCTCTAATGGCCGGCGAAGCAGGCAGTGCGGAGAACCTAGCGCCGCCGTGGCTCCGCACCAGGAAACAGTCCGGCGAGACCGTGAAGTTGTAATTCAGGGCGTTGGCAACACAGTGTTTGTTAATTCGGGGGGAAAGGCTGGCCGGTGTAATCCAAAAGCGAACGAACTCGCACGAACCACCGATCGGGTTTGCAACCAAGAAATGGAACAAAGAAAGAATTGAGTCGAGGAAACGCGCACCTGGCGAGGGGCGCGAAACGCCGGCCCGTCTGGACGCGGGAGCCGCCACGCGCGCAGGCGCAGCACCGCCACGATCGCCGGGGACGTCAGTTGGAGTGGCCGCACGGGGAGGGGTAGCGTCGGCACCAGAAGCTCCGGTCGCAGGTGCCTCTACCGTCGAGGCGACGGCGGAGGCGCCCAGCGACGCTGCCAGCAGCGACACGGTGTGCGCGGAGGTGGGTGGAGGAAGCAGGAGGCTAGGAGGAACGCTGCCTAAGGCTAAGAGAGGGGCGGCGCTGGCCGACGAGCGGTCGGGCGCCGGCGACGGGCTGTCGCCCACGCGAGCGCCAGAGCTCCCAGAGCTACTCATTCGCAAGTTCCCAGAGAGAAGATACATACTAGTGCTCCAGTAAATTTGTAAGTAGCTTGGGACGATATGAGGCAGTCAGTCAGCAACCCAATCCGACGTACCCAAAATCTTCTGTAGTGGTTCAGCGTTTGATTCGGTTTTGATCCGATGGCCGGACGGTCGGACGGTGCAATCGAGCAGAGGAGGGCGTCGATCGACACGTACCAGCTGGTCCCATCGCTCTCTATCTAGTCTCGCGCCTGTCCCTCACGAGCCTCATCTCCCGGATGCAGAACTACTTTCCAGCACCTCTTGCCCAAAAAGTATGTATGCCTCTTCGTGTGGTTTACCAATGCAAAATTTGGATTGGCGAGATGACTACTTTAATTTTCTGTTTATTAGTGAATTAGTCAAAACAACTCTTTTCTATAGTAATCTCCCAGGGATCAGACAATTTTGTCACCGAACCAAGGAAATGGCAAGTACAATTTATAAATGAAAAAGAATGCTAACTACGAGGAGCTGCTCGGTGTTATTTACCCACCGTGGTTAGTTCTCGGCTAACAGAGAAATACCTTAGCCCTCGATATTTGTTGGCAGCTAATTATTTTTTGTTTTTTAACAAGATGAATTAGTGGGCTTTTGAGTTTTGATTATTAGGCCTTTTTTTTGTTCTTTTTGGATTTTTTTTGTAGATGCTAGCGTTTTCATAGTCTGCCTAGTTTGTATTTTTCTACCGCCATATTACTCATCCCTTTGTAATCATAGTTGTTATGGTTTTTTCGTTGTGTGCAATTGCATATAGTTGCGCAACTACTCATTTGTTTAACTGAAAACATATACTCCTTGTTATAAGCCAGGCCTTCTCCTTCGGTGACTCAATCCCCTCTCCATGACGCTCATATCCATACTGCTCCGTTCGTCCGGTTCTTCCTGCTCCATCATGGAGTCCTCCTTGTCGAGTGGTGCAGTAGCCCGACATCCCTTCGAATCGCTCTTGTCGTCCCCAGGCCCCCCCTTGTCCGGTGCTCCCATTCGCTTGCATCTTGCAGCAGGCGGGCTGCGCCAGATCTGGCTGTCCTGGTTGCATGGTTCCCTCCCTATCCAAACCTCCATCTCGCGAACGTCGCGGAAATGTGCACCTCTGGAGGGGCAGGGTGGTGGCCATCCATTGGCCAGCGTGGGTTGCTCCATATACGAGGGCTGCTCCAGTACAAATGCCACCAACAAGGGCACGTTCTGTCAAAGCCCAGAGTGCGGCTTTTGCTGGTAGCCTCACCCGTCAAACCTGGAAAACCCCTGCCACCACGACCGATCACGCCCACGATCCAGCACACCAAACATTGATGGAGCAGCACTAGAGTGTCCCTGACGTCGCCACACCTACCACCACGAGCAACGCCTTGGCACATGATGGTAATGCATGGCCGAAGTCACACAACGTCATCGTCATACGTGCCATGTTGATGTATCATATGACTGCTCCATCTTTGGGGTGGCCAGGACCTCACTACAACATATGTGACATTATATGACGATCATTCGATTATGACGTTTTTTTGTTGGATCATCACCGAAGGAGCGTCTTATAATGTCACATATGTTTTAGTGCCTGCTATGCCTAGATCGGGCCCTCGTACCCAGATTGGGACTGCAAGGCCAGATCTAGCCCGGCTTTGGTGCACAAACCCGCAATCGCCTCGACCACCAACGGTCTTGGCACTCGGTAGCACCACCTCGTCTAGCTATCCAGATAGGCTAGATTGTGTCACCGTGCCATCCCCCATTTCGCTAGCTCTCCGCGCTCGGAAGGTTCAAAGGGGGGGGGGTGCTCTCCTCTCCCCACACCTTCGGTGGAAGGGCACCACCACCACAACGCGCCAAATGCAGCGGCTAGGGGTTCTGGACTTGGGGGCTTTTTACTATAGGATCCGTGCCCTCCAGACCTGCATGCGTGAGGGAGTCTCATTGCCTCCAGAGATACGCCAGGTCAAGTCTTGCCTATGTCCTGCAATAATCCAAACAGTAGCTAGGAACCATAGGAGGAAGCTATATAGCAATAATCCACCGAGGGCGGATTTTTGGATCACGGGCGATACAGAGCTTTCTTTGAACATTTCAAAAATGATGATTTCAAGTTCTAAAAAATACGCTAAATACTTCAAGATGTTGGAAATAATGTAATCTAGTGACCCGAAAAAATCTACCATATATTGCAAAAAAATGATAAAAATCTGACATCTGAAGTGGTGAATAGTGCAAGAAAATTGAACCTCTAAAATCTGAAAGATTTCGTCATTTTGTTTAAGCCCAAAATATAAGGTATTCGGGTTTAAATTTTGTATGTTGGTAGAGTATATTGTTATATATGTCTAGAATTTCTTTTAGAATCGTTTGAAACATTGAAATAGTGGTTTTAAATTTCCAAAAAAAGGTTCAAAGGAAATTTCCGTAATCCAGCAGATATTTGTTCAAGACTCGAGAGTACGAACTAGAAGAAGGCTGGTGTGCTTTCGCAAAAAAAAGGCTGGTGTGCAGTCCAAATCTGCAGTGCGTCACTATATGATTCGGTTTTACTTTTGTGACGATAGAACGGTACAGTGTGTCAGTGCAACATATGAGAGGTTGACACGTACATACAAGCTACCAAGCTAGCCCCATCACTGCATGTACTGTCGCGCCTGCTCTGCTCTTCCCATCACGAGCCTCGTCTGTCGTCTCCCATATCTCTGCCAACAAATTAAGTGCCTCTTGTTGAATTTCAGCAGCGCGAAATTATGTTGGGCGAGATGGAAGTTTGGCAATGTTTTTCCGTTGGTTTTCGTCACCGGATCCGACGAAATGGCGGTTCGAATTTAGAAATTGTTAATCTAGGTGCGAGACTGGGATGTTTATTCGCTACTGCACCTTATCTCTCCGCAAGAAGTCCTAGGATCTACAATAATGCCACAGATCCGTCGAATGCATAGCGGCTTTGAGGGTAAAACCACAATGTTCGAATCTCCTTGAGCAACTCAATTGATCTAAGCATCTCAAGTAGTGCCGTAGGAAAAGAAACCTAATGATAGATAGATCCATTAACTGAAGACACAAGAAGAACAGAGGATAACAAGGAACAGAGGAATAGCTAGCGTGCGCTTACATCCTCGGCCGACCACGAACAAGCAGCATAATTAGGGAATGAAATGCATAGGCCCTGAGCCAACAATCTACGAGGAACCCAGAATGATGCAAAGCTACAGCTCGTTGGTGATCTTGACGGATCCGCCGGGCAGCAGCTGGCCGAGCTGGCGGGTGAGCTGCTCCTTGGCCGCGGCGCGCGCCTCCTCCTTGGCGCGGGCCTCGGCGGCGGTGCTCTCTGGCATCTCGCTGATGGCCATGAAGATGGGCCGCAGCGGCGCCATCGCCTCGTTCACCGTGGACACCGCCCGCTTGAGGTCCTCGGGGTTGGTGCTCGCCGGGTTGTAGCCGGAGAACACCTTGACGGCCTCCGACATGGCATCCTGTCGCTGCGGGAGGTCGTCGTCGTCCCTGACGCGGTCGGTGCTGGCCATGGCGGCAACAAGGGCGAGCGTGACGAGGAAGGGGATGAGCTTCTGAGCTATGGTGATGGGAGGGGAGCGGATCGAGTAGTGCGTCTGCTAGGAAGGAAGGTGATGAGTATATATGGAGTGGTGACCCGGGACGTGGTGACCCGGGAAGGAAGGCACACTGCCGGGACGTGGCTCTCTTTTTCTTTTTCTTCTTTTCACACCCGGAGCATATGTTCCTAGTATTTTGACATAAATTTCAAATGTACTATAAATATTATAAACTCCTATAACAATGCCGCCTTGACGCCGCGAGCTCGCACGTCTCGCCAACAAGAGCTCGCCCACCTCACCGCCGAGAGCTCGTCGTGCTTCTCCGCATCGATGCCAGCAGGGGCAACTATTGTACACATCGGGCGCGTTTGGTTGCCTGTGAGCCCCTTGGCTCGCATCGGGCCAGCAATTTTCGGCCTGTTTGGTTGCCTGGGCCGAGCCGCGTTGTTGCAGGAACCGTTTCTCAAAGCAGCGTCGGGCCAGACCCTGGAGGAACGCTCGGTTCGGCAGTTTTCAGCGGTGTAGACAAATCTCCACGCCCGCTGATGCAAAGTGAAATCTTCGGCGCACATGCGGAGACAAGAATGGATATGCGGCGCGCATCGGCGAAAAGCGAAAAGGGGGGCGGGAAGGATTTCGTCACCTCCCGCCGCTCGCCATAGCCTATTTCTACCCGCTTCTCCACTGTCCTCCTCCCCCCACCAGCTCCTCCTCCCATCGGCAGGCAGGTAAGAGGCGCACGCATCTCCGGTCGGCGACGGTTGCAGCGGCGGCGGCGACTACATCTGGGCTACCTCCTGGTCCAGCGCATCTTCACCTCCGGCCATGATTGTAAGCCATCCCTTATCCCCGTACCACGGTGATGTTTAGATCTACGTTAGGAGTTGTCAGATCTTGCCTAGAGTTTGGTCTTGTACCAGGGGTTCGTTCGGATTGTAGTGAGATATCATGATCTAGCTAGGATTCGACATTTTCGTATACTACTGCCATGATCTTGCCTAGAGTTTGTGCTAGTAGCAGGGGTTAGTCCAAAATGTGCTCACCTGCCATGATCTTGCAAAGGTTTGTGCTATTCACAGTTGCAATGAATTGCTTATCTGATTTAGGAAGATTGTTGGTATGGTTTGTGCTATTCGCAGTTGCAATGAACTGCTTGTCTGATTAGGTTGTGCTACGATGTGTGTAGGACTCTTTCTGCGATGAGTTTAGCCAGGCGCTTGTCTGCGATGGTGACTCTCCGATCCCTTCCCAAGTTCCCGATTCGCAGCCCACGTTTGAGTCCAAGGTCACCCCTCTGCCGGTGTCTGACCTGGTGGCTCAGGTAGCGGTAGAGGTGGCCGCTAGGCTGGCCACCTCTAAGAAGAACAAGAACCGCAGGGAAGTGGAGAGGGTCTTGAAGACCGGGCAGGAAAGGAATGCCACCATGAAATGGCTTCCATTCATGTCCAGCTTCGTGTTGGAGAAGATGTGCGGCTTGATCCAGAGCGGAGTGGGCGACAAAGGCTTCAAGGAAGTCCATCTCAATCGTGGCGAAGGGCCTAGCTGACCCTTTGTTGTGTGACCGTCTCCACTCGGGTGTACAAACACCGAGGAAGTGGAGGCGGAGGTGGCTCACCATTAGCAGCTCCGCGATCTAAGCGCTGCTCAGTGGTGCGAGGACACCAAATGCATCGTCCTTGAGGGTGAGCACTACTGCGGGCACGTCGCGGTGAGCACCTCACTAACTCAGTCCTCCTCACTAACTTTGTTGATCAGCCACGAGCTGAACTAACATGTTTGTCCCTTCGTATCGTAGGATCACCCAAAGGACGTGGAGTTCCTGAATATGCCCATCGCCAACTACGACGAGATGCACACCATCTTCTCCTTCAGCCTCGCCACCGGCAAGTACACCATGGGATCCAGTGAGCCCCTGGGCTCGCCTACACCACCTCCTGCACCTCAGGATGCTGACACCCAGGAGTCTGACATGGTCAACCTCGATGATGACAAGCCCGGCGACGCGCCTGAGATGCCGACCGCCAGCAAGAGGAAGAGAGGTGCCTTCGCGGACGACGAGCTGGTCGCCTTCACCAACATGACTGTTGCTGTGAAGGAGGTCGCACAGGCCATCTGGGCGAACAAGCCCACTGACATGTACCTCTGATATCCCCAGACGGTGCCCCGAAGAAGGGGAACGATGCCTCAACGCCACTGCCATCCGGATGGAGAACCAGAGTTTTCGCCCAATTTGAGGATGGGTTATCCTGGGTGGTACCTCAATGAGGCCTTCAGGAAGGGGGGCTACGCCAGAGGCATCGTCCTCGTCGTGGCCAGCCAAGCTAACCAAGGGTTTCCCCCAACACCACACACCAGCACCAACCCACCTGCCGAGGAACCCAAATCCGTTGACCGAAGACCACCATGATCTGGGATAGGCAGGGTCACACAGAATAGGTAGGAGAAGGCTTCTTCATCAGATATGGAGCAAGGACCAGCCATTGTACCGCGACCAACAACCGCCATCTCCACGCCGCCCGCAAGGACGAGGATGACGGACAACACCCACCACGAACGCCCCCTGTCGTAGAGCCGGCACCGTCCACCCACTCAGGGCCGCCACCCTGGTTACCCGAGCCCCCACCGCAGAAGACCACCGGCAGACGCCTCCCGAGCCCAGCGAGAGGAGGCCACCGAGCAGTGCATCAGCGATGACAGAGATCCCGACGCGAAGTTCCTCTAGCTAGTAACCGCGCGGGGAGCGATGGCCCAATTCCTCGCTGCCCCTTCAACGGAGCAAGCAGCGCCTCCGAGGACGGCGAGGAGAGGAGGGGAGAGGGAGGGGCGGGCGGCGGCAGGTTAGGGTTCGCCCTCCCAGTTGCCTGGCGGGGGCGACACGAGAGAGCGGAATGTTTTTTTCTCACGAGAAGCCAAGTGAGGACTGTGATGAACTTGAGCCTCACCCCAGGGTTCCAGACTTGGGGGCGTATTCATATAGGGTCCGTGCCCTCTAGAGCCGTCCGTGTGTGCATCTTTGGAGGGATAGTTTTATTGGCTCTCAAGATACGCCATCTCAAGTCTTGCCTATGTGCTGCAATAATCCAAACAATAGCTAGGGACGATAGGAGGAAGCAATATAGAAATAATCCACCGGGTGTAAATTTTTGGATCACGAGCGATACAAAGTTTTTTTGAACGGTTCAAAAATGATGGTTTCAAGTTTTAAAAAGTAGGTAAATAACCCTAGCTGTTGGAATAAAGTAATCTAGCAACACTAAAAAATACCATGTATTTTGGGCTGCAAAAAATGATAAAAATCTGGCATCTAAAGTGGTGAATAGTGCAAACAATTTGAACCTCCAAAATCTATCATATTTTGTCATTTTGTTTATGCCCAGAATATAAGGTATTCGGGTTTAAATTTTGTATGTGGTAGAGAGTATATCATTATCCATGTCTAGAATTTCTTTTAGAATTGTTTGAAACATTGTAATCGTGGTTTTAAATATCGAAAAAATAAAGCGCTTCATGAGACCCGAGCTCTAAAGCGAATTTTTGTAATCCACGAGATATTTTGTTCAAGAGTACGAACTAGAAGAAGGCTGGTGTGCAATCCAACCCTATCCGGGGCGTACTCTCCAAATCGTCAGTGCATCAGTATATGATTCGGTTTTATTTTTGTGACCACGATAGGACGGTACAGTGTGTCAGTGCAAAAGATGAGGGGCCGACACGTACATACAACTATACAAGCTACCAAGCTAGCCCCATCACTGTATCCACTCTCGCGCCTGCTCTGCTCTTCCCCTCACGAGCCTCGTCTCCCAATATCAGATGCAAGGTTCTTGCCAACAAATTAAGTGCCTCTTGGTGAATTTGAACAACGCGAAATTATGTTGGGCGCAAGTTTAGCAATGTTTTTTTCAATTAGTTTGGTTAATAATTATGTGAATTAGTGGAAGCATTGTCGTCCTTGGTTTGGGATTTTCGTCACCGGATCCAACAAAATGGCGGTTCGAATTTAGGAATTGTTAATCTATGTGTGAGACTGGGATGTTTATATGATAATGCATCTTATCTCTCCGCAAGAAATCGTAGGATCTACAGTACAATCATGCTACAGATCCGTCGAATGCAGAACCACAATGTTGGAATCTCCTTGAGCAACTCAATTGATTTAAGCATCTCAAGTAGTCCCGTAGGAAAAGAAACCTAATGATAGATAGATCCATTAACTGAAGACAGAAGAACAGAGGATAACAAGGAACAGAGGTCCTCCTCGGCCGACCACGAACAAGCAGCTTAATTACTAGGAAACTAAATGCATAGGTCCTAAGCCAAGAATCTACGAGGAAACCAGCATGATGCAAAGCTACAGCACGTTGCTGATCTTGACGGAGACTCCGGGCAGCAGCTGGCCGAGGTGGCGGGTGAGCAACTCGTTCGCCGCGGCGCGCGCCTCCTCCTTGGCGCGGACCTCGGCCGGGGTGCTCACCGGCATCTTGCTGATCGCCTTGAAGATGGGCCGCAGCGGCGCCATCGCCCCGTTCACCGTGGCCACCGCCCGCTTGAGCGCCTCGGGGTTGGTGCTCGCCGGGTTGTAGCCGGAGAAGACCTTGACGGCCTCCGCCATGGCATCCTGTCGCTGCGGCAGGTCGTCGTCGTCCCTGGCGGCGGCGAATGCTCCGACGCGCTCGGTGCTGGCCATGGCGGCAACGAGGGCGAGCGTGACGAGGAAGAGGATGAGCTTCTTAGCCATGGTGAATTGGCGATGGGAGGGGAGCGGATCGACTAGTGCGTCTTGTTGGTGCAGCCTCGGGCTGCACCCTCTCTCTCTTCGACCTCTGCCCTCGCACGAACAAGAACAGAAGGTGGGAGACAATGACTGGAGTAGAGACACTGGAAGTTTTACCGGCCGGCGCACGAAGCGCCGCCGTGGGCGCTCGAACGCCCAAATATTTTTCTCTTTCTCTTACTCACAGTGCTACAACGAGCAGTACACAGAGGTTCTTATACGGGGCAAAGACACATGCGCACGCACGCACATTGCCCACCTTGCCCACGCACACACACCACTCAGCTCACTCAGCTCACGATTGCATGGTCCGGCCGACGCGCGCGCACGACGCGCACATACGCGCATGCCGCGGCTGGCTCAAACAGCTTTAAGCGGCCTGTATGTTCATGCACCAACTAACTAGCTACCCATCTGGAGACTAACTCCACTAACCCGTGCAGTACATGCAGATTGACATCCTAAGTCAAGATTAGTGCTAACACGTCTGCTGGGGAAAGAAGGTGACGAGTATATATGGTGGGCTGGTGGCCCTGGCAGGCATACAGCAGCTGCCGCGGACGTTTTTTTTTTGGAAAATGATTAGGAACCTCCGGGGGATCATGTCGCTGGCAACCCCCGCCTCCTGCTAACGACACGCGTCGGTGGGACCCACACATGACGCCCCTGCTGCATTATCCCTTCCCAGCCTCCGCTTCTCTCCTATCCACTTATTTTTTCCCTGTCGTCGCCATGGAGATTGTATCCCACGCGCGCACAGCACGAGCCGCCGCTTCTCCCGGCCGCGCGCCGCTGCTACCGCCGCCCAATTGTGCGCCATGCCTCCGCCGCCGACGTGCCTAGCCGCTGCATCCGCCTAGTCGTGCGCCGCGCCTTCGCCGCCGACGTGCCCGCCGCTGCTGCCGCCTAGTCGCACGTCGCGTCGCTGCCGCCGACGTGCCCCACGCCCAAGGCACGGCTCTCGCAATGAAGCACCACCGTGCCGCTGCTCCTCTGCCGCCCGTGGCTGTGCTTCTCCCCCATCGGCCCAACAAGACGCCCTCCGATTTTGCGCATGGTGGCTCGGAGTCTCCCCAGTGTTGCGG
Organism: Lolium multiflorum; assembly: GCA_030979885.1. NCBI lineage: Eukaryota > Viridiplantae > Streptophyta > Magnoliopsida > Poales > Poaceae > Lolium > Lolium multiflorum. The sequence goes on from CM061749.1 coordinate 347,052,999, forward strand.
CCACTCCGTCCTCTCGCCGCAGCGATGCGGCTGTTTGGAGGCGTCGAGGACGTCCTTGAGGCCCATGGCCGGCACTGCGGCCGCTTGTTGGCCGCCGGTATAGGTCCAAGGCTTTCTTGTGCTTCCCGCATATCTCTGGAGCACGTGCGAGCTCCCCTGCCGCGCCATCCACGCCGCCATCCCCAGATTCCCTCCCACTCACCTCTCCCGGTCAGCAGAGGTCGTGGCCGCGAGCAGCGCTGGCCGTTGAGGAGCGCAGGGGCGCAGCTACAGCCAGCCCGACTCCCTCTTAATGCCGGCGACAAGCGCCCGCCATGGCTGCATGCGTTTGATGTCTTAGGCCTCCATTGTTGCTACCGACAAAGGCAGGGTTTGCTACCTACGGCCTCCGGTGTTGCTACCACCGTTGAGCGCCGTTTCTGCGCGTCGATGGCGGAGGTGCTGCCTGCGGTGCGCGTGGTTTGCTACCTTAGGTGTTCGACGTTGCTACCAGCGGTTCTGGATATTGCTACCTTAGGTACACGAAGTTGCTGCAACCTTTTTGGCGACACTGCTGCAGGCGAGGTCTCCTTCATTGTCTTAGAGGATTTGCAGCATATGAATAAAAAAATTGCTACAATTTATTTGTGGTTTTGCTACATCTGCGTAATATGTTTGCTACGTGGTCTCCGGCGAGGTCTCCGGCGAGCCCATCCTTTTATTTTCTTTTCGAACGAACCGTTTTTCTTGATCATTTCTAGGGGTGATTTTTTGGGAGATGTTTTTTTGCTACATGCAAATCTAACCGTCAAAATGGTTGATCCGACGGCTGGGGACCCGGGGGCTGGGGAATCAGATCCCCCGGGGGACGCCCAGTAGTTTCCTTTTTTTTTTTGCACCCGGAGCACATGTATCTAGTTTTTGAAATAAATTTTAAAGTGCTATAAAATATTTAAAAATTTGACAAAAAATTTCACACATACATTTATTTTTTATGTGTTCGCAAAGTGGTTTCATGAAAAAACAATATTTTTGTGTCATGTGTAGGACATAAAAAAATATCGATTTTCCGCAAAACTTTGACATGTATACATAAAAATGTTGACAAATATGCGGGACGATTTGTTCAATTTTTTATATTTTAAAATATTTCTTTATTGTGCATTTTCAAGCTGCCTTGGCAATATCTATAGCCATGTAAATATCGTGCACAAAAAGTGTGACAGATCCATATGCTGCATCTTTTTCACCATTCCATCCTCATTTCAACCTCCACCTTTTGCTTCACAGTGATGCATGTGAGTAGTAGTACCACGGGACAGAGTCACCCACCCGGACGACCGTTTCCTATCTCCATGATTCGCTCCATAAAACGCAAGATATGATAGGTTTGCCTATTTCAGCGATGCAGCCCACATGCACGACTCAGTATATTGCCTTGGCTTTATGCAGCTTAAAATGTACTATGATATGCTCTGCTCTAGAATGGTAATCGTAGCTGGAGCACAAATATGTATATAGCAGCTTACATCGGTGATGAATGTGGATATATTACACAGCTCTGAATGTAGAGCACAGACGATTTGGACAGACTTGGTCTTCGTGGCTTGTTCATAATCCAAACAAAGTTATTTGCAGCCACTGTATTTCGGCGTGGAGTACCCGTCTTGAGTCACCAACTTAGTTTAATAATTTTAGTGCCTCTCATGATTGGTCCGTCTCTTTGGCTACATACAGTTTTAGCCTTCCAAAGATGCATATAAGTAGTACTACTGTACTAGTACTTCTTCCGTCCTACCAAAAGTGTGACAATTTTATTAAAATTTGCAAGTATCTAGACACTATTTAGTAGGTAGATACATATAAATTTTGAATTCTGACAAAGTAGAGACATTTTTGAAGGGATGGAGGAAGTTCTATGAGTTAACTGGTTTTCAACCTCCATCATTAGCTTACCAAATGGTAGTACGCATAATATAATAGATATGATAGGAATTGCCTATTTCAGTCCATATTCCAGCTCACATGCATGATCCACTTTGGCATTATGCATGGTCTTTTCTAGAGGGGTAGCGAGCCGTTTCTATTTGTTATTGGACGGTCTGTACCTATATGTCCATCCCCTTTTCTCCTCAAATCCCCAGTTTTACCGACTTGCCCTCCACAAAATCACTGCACAATTGCCCCAATTGACTTATTTTTCTTGCCCTACCCGGAATAGAGCAATCGCCACCTAGCCAAGAACATCCGGTCACACCCCATCAATCTTGGTTCACCAGTGACCTCTAGTTCCTCTCGCCGGTGGAACTAGAGGCGCCTTTTCTTGGGGGAAACTTGGGTAGGATCTGACTTGTATAGAATTTGTGAGATCAATTTTCTTAACAGACAAAATATGTTTAAATATTCGAAAAACAATTGACAACATACATCTCTGCTATATATGCAACCCCTGAAAACCGCCGCTTCAAACTCAACCTACACTTAGAGAACAAAAAAAAGGTAAATCTTGAGCGTGAATAGTGTGAAATCATGTTTACGTAAAATAGGCACTATTTAGAGTAGAGCTATATCTTTTTTTGTTTCTCTACCTATAGATGGACTTTTGAGCAGATTTTTTGGAGTTGTAGATACAACCCATAGATATGCTGTATACAAGTTCTAGATTTTTTTCAATTTCTACAAATAAATTTTACGAGCCGATCCTATGATCTCACCTAATAAAGCGATCATATACAAGTCTTTCCCCCCCTTTTCTTACCATGTCTGTTTTGTGTGTGTCATGTCTGATGAACTGTATATTTTCTAATATTAGGCCATTATCAACCACATATTGCATATTAATATCTCCTGCATAATACAAGATGCATAAGTACGACAAGGGTGTTAAGTTGGATCCTACGTAAATCACACCTATAATGCATTTTCTTGTTTCTAGTGTAAACTTTAAGAGAAAATTTGCATTAAAAAGACAAAATGTACTACGTGTGGGATTTAAGTAAAATCCCACTTAACACCTTAACTACGGCAACCACAAAGATAGCCATAGTGGAATAATCCATTAGAAATGGCCGAAGAGATGACAAGGGCAACATATGAAATCGTAAGGCGCTACCATGCATGCTCCGATGCCCATTAACAAAGAACTGTCATGCACAGGACGGGAGTAGACAACAATACATGTAAATTATCAGATCAGCATGGATCGATGTATATTCCTGATCGTCGTCGTTCTTGACGTAGCCGACACAGAGCAGCTGGTCCAGGTGCCTATTCAGCAACTCCTTGGCAGCGGCGAGCGCCTCCTCCATGCTGAGGACCTCGCCGGCGCTGCTCTCCGTCGCGTTGCTGACAGTGGCGAAACCAGCATCGTTGGCGCAGGACGCGCAGCCGTGAGGCAGGAGCATCTTGAGGTGGCGAATCAGCAACTCCATGGCCGCATCAAATGCCTTGTCCTTGATGCGGACCTCCGAGGCGCTGTTCTCCGGCATCTTGCAGATGGCGTGGAAGATGGTCTCTATCGGCCCCATCTCGCATTTCAGAAACAGCGCCAGCCGATGGATTGTCGCAGCGTCGGTGGGCAGTGGATGCCGCCATCTAGGGTTGCCCAACCGGACGACCTGCGCCATGGCCTCCCGCCGCTGCGCCAGGTCCTCCTCCTCTGCGGTTGCAGCACCGACTGCTCCACCATTGCTGGCGGCAATGAGACCGAGCGTGAGGAGGAAGAGAAGGAACTTGGCCACGGTTGGTGTATTTCTTGGACAAGGAAAGTGAGTATATGAGGTATGGTGGTGGTAGTGTGTGTGATTTTTTGGCTGTTAACGATGGGACTTCCATCGGTTGCGTGTTGATTTATATAGGCCAACATCGGCAGAGATAGATACACTGAGGGTTACAACAAACCGAGAAAACAAAGGGATTGATCTTGATCTTATAGTTACGATCAAATCATCACAAGTATATTTGAACTACCGTCTATCTCTATCTGAACCTGTGTCTAGGTTCATCTGAACTTCTGTACCATGATAGGTACTCTAACACCCCTCCTTAATCACAGCCTTCTTAAGGTTGAGATTGTACTTGAATTCTTCAAACTGCCGAGCTGGTAAAGCTTTTGTGAAGCCATCTGCCACCTGATCTTTTGATGGGTTAATCTGATCTCGAGCTGTTTATTTGCTACTCTTTCTCTTACAAAATAAAAATCAATTTCAATATGTTTAGTTCTAGCAAGAAATATAGGATTGGCAGAGAGATACGTTGCACCCATATTATCACACCATAGGCATGAAGTTTCATTTCTTCGTATTCCAAGTTCTTTCAATCAAGACTCAATCCATATAACTTCTGCTGTAGCATTTGTTAGAGATTTGTATTCAGCTTTTGTGCTTGACCTTGACATTGTTGCATGTTTTCTAGCACACCAAGAAATTAGGTTAGGACCAAAATATACTGCAAAACCTCCTGTTGATCTCCTGTCATCTACACATCCTGCCCAATCAGCATTTAAGAAGACACTTATAAGAGTAGAGGATGATCTTCTGAATGTTAGTCCAATACTTACCACTGACATACCTCAGACTTCTTTTAGCAGCTGTCCAATGTAGATTAGTTGGAGCATGTAAATATTGGCATAACTTATTAACATAGAAAGCAATGTCTGGTCCTGTCAATGTCAGATATTTTAGTGCTCCAACTATACTTCTGTACCTTGTACTATCATCTGGTCCTAGAAGTTCCCCTTCTGTGGCTGAAAGCTTTTCAGAGGCTGATAATGGTGTTGATGATGTTTTACACTTCTTCATTCCGACTCTGTTAAGCGGATCATGTGCATATTTTTCTTGGGTTACAACTATTCCTTGTGAGATTTTTTAACCTCAATTCCCAAGAAGTAATGTAAATCACCGAGATCTTTTAATGCAAAGGATGAGCCGAGATCTTGAAGAAGTGGTGCTATTTCTTTGTCGGAGGAACTAGTGGCAATTATGTCATCAACATATACAAATACAAAAATGATGATACCTAACTTGTTGTATATGAACAATGATGTGTCTGCCTTGGATGCTAGAAACCCAAGTTCTTGTAGAGCTTGGAACTTAGCTTGGCAAACCATGCTCTTGGTACTTGTTTCAGCCCATAGAGTGACTTATCAAGTTTGCACACATGATGAGGTGCATTTGGATTCTCATATCCAGGTGGCTGTTTCATATAGACATCTTCTTCCAGAACACCATGGAGAAACGTATTCTTCACATCTAGTTGCCTTAGATTCCAACCTTTTGAAACTGAAATGGCTAAGAAAAGTCTGATAGTTGCAACTTTTACAACGGGACTAAAAATGTCCTCATAATATATGCCATATCTTTGTTTAAAGCCCTTTGGTACTAATCTGGCTTTATATCTATCAATAGTGCCATCAGATTTCCTTTTAATTATATAGACCCACTTACAATCTATAAGATTACTACTTTGCTTAAATGGTACTAAATGCCAAGTTTTATTTTCCATTAAAGCCCTAGACTCATCATCCATTGCATTTTTCCAATTTGAATCAGCTAAGGAAATTTGTAAAGTAGCAGGTTCAGTAGTAGAACAAGACAGACCATACTGTATTGTATCGTCGGTACAAGTTTTGGGCCTGGCGTGACCAGTTTTTTATCTGGTTCTGTAAACTGGCGCAAGCACAGGTTGATCTGCAATGGAGCCATGCACAGAAGATCCATGCACTCCCTCACCTAGCGGTAGCTGGCAGAGAATCCATCTCGGATCCCGCTGCAGATCCTGTCGGATATGATCCAGCTGTGGAGGATGCATAGGGCGACGCGGTTTCTGGGTCCCGCTAGGCCCGCGGATCCTGTGCTGGGCTGAGTGCGCTCCGCGTGTCATCTCCAGATTCGCTGGGAACGCGCGTCGAGGAGGTGGGTGGAGACAGCGTGCTGCCACGGCCCGGATGACGCAGCTGCACCAGACTGGCATGCGTCCAACCGAGGCTGATGCGAGACGGATCCCGACGCTGATTCGCGCCTGCTTGTCATCCGAGGCGGATTTGCCTCGTCCACCGGAACATGTCGCTGTGGCTGCAGCACATGTGATACACACCTGTTTCAGCACCGTTCTACTCCGTTCTTGCGCCATTTTGCATGGAATTTTCACCTGCAGACTCATGTTATGCAAGGAACATGATGCCCTTGGAATTATAAAGCCATTAGCAGTTAGTTCAGTGCAATGTTTTCCCCCTCATGAGATGGAACATATGGGTTTTGGAGATGCTCCGGGAGAAGTAGGATTTTTCGGCTGAGAGAGCCAGCGTTGGGATGAAGATTGGAGAAGGGAAACACACTTTCATCAAAAATAACATCTCTAGAAATATAAACTCGACCAGATTTAATATCGAGGCATTTCACCCCTTTGTGCGTATGACTATAGCCAAGAAATACACATTGTTTTGATCGGTAAGCAAGTTTATGCTTGTTGTATGGTCGAAGATTGGGCCAGCAAGCGCACCCAAACACACGAAGAGATGCATAGTCAGGAGTCATTTTAAGTAGACTCTCCATGGGTGTATCATAATCAGTGGTTTTTGAGGGCAACATGTTCATGAGATATGTTGCAGTTAGAAAGGCTTCATCCCAAAATTTTAGTGGCATAGATGCATTGGCAAGAAGGGCAAGACCTACTTCTACAATATGGCGATGCATGCGTTCAGCAGAGCCATTCTGTTGATGTGCATGAGGGCAGGAGACATGATGTTCAATTCCAATTTTTTGAAAGAAGGGGTTGAGTTTTTCATATTCTCATCCCCGATCCGATTGTAAAGCATGGATTTTTCTATCAAATTGTCGTTCCACAAGTTGCTGAAAATTGTGGAAAATTTGAAACACATCTGAGATAAATTCAAACAAATTTGCTAGAGTCATCAATAAAGCTTACATAATATGTGTATTTTCCTACTGAACTAGGACCATGGTCCCAAACATCTGAGAACACAAGCTGTAGAGGAGCAGTAGATACACTAGATGATCTCTCATAAGGAAGTTGATGACTCTTAGCTTTTTGACACGAATCACAAATAGATTCAACTCTAGACTCTTTAAAAAAGGAAGTTTATGCTTGCTGAGAATTTGTTGAACCATTCGAAAAGACGGATGTCCTAAACGACTATGCCACCGTGATGCTGAAGGCTTGATGACACTGAAGACTTGTTTATTCTCGAGGGATGATGATGACGATATGAAGGGGTAGAGGCCACGGATGCATCAGCCTTTAAGAAGAGTTATCCCCGTTGCCCGATCCTTAACATAAAAAAACCAAGCATGAAATTCAATATAGACATCGTTGTCAAGAGTAAATTGATGAACAGAAACAAGATTTTTTGTGGCATTTGGAACATGAAGGACATTTTTGAGGTGTAATTTTTGAGATGGGGTATTAACTATTGCATGACCAACATGGCTAATGCCCATACCTTCTCTGTTTGCCGCATGGATTTGATCGCGGCCGTTGTACTTATCCTTCATGGTGAGCTTGTGAAGCTCACCGGTGTGATCGGTGGCACCGGTATCTCCGTACCAGTTGGTGTCCACTCGATAGGATGCTGCATTGGCACCCTTTTCTTCTTCTTCTTCATCGTTGGAGTAGCGGTTCCAGCATTTCCATCTCGTGTCCTGGCATGCCGCAGATCTGGCAACGATGCTGTCGTGGTCTCTGTTGCCGCCACTCCTGCCACCTCCACGGCGACCATTTCCGCGTCTGCCACGCTGCTGGTGACGTCCACCTTCGCCGCGGCCACCATAGCCACGGCCACCTCTACATCCACCATAGTGGCCGTGCCCACGGTTTCCTCCACGTCCACGGGATGCAGCATTGACGGAGCCCCCGGTGTCGTAGATAAGCTCGATGCGGTTCTCATAGGCGACAACATGAGCGTAGAGATCGCTCACGGTGAGGTCTTCGGCACCATTGATCCCGATGGCGGCCAAGAGGGGGTTGTAGGTGTCGTCGAGTCCGGCGAGGAGATACTCCACGAGTTCCTCCTCGTCGATCGGCCAACCCGCTGCTTCGAGCTCATCGGTGAGCCCCTTCATCTTGGTGAAGAACTGCGTCGAGGTCATGTTGTCCTTCATCGTCTTGGCGAGGGCAACGCGCAGGTTTGACACCCGTGTCCTGGATTGGGTGGCGAACATGGTTTTATCGCCATCCAGACTTCTGCCGTCGTGTCCATGCCAATGACAGAGACATAGATCTCAGGCATCAGAGAGTTCAAAATAAACGACAATACATGTTGGTCTTTCGCTACCCACGCATCATACGCAGGGTTTTCCTCCTTGACTTCTTTGCCTTCCTTCTCGACGATGATGGTCTAGGGTGGCTCCTCCGTTTTGGGATCGAGGAAGCTCAGCAATCTGGCTCCACGGATTGGTGGGACTATTTGGGATATCCATAGGAGGTAGTTGGTTTGGGTGAGTGTTTCACCTACGCTCGTGCCGGCTAAGGGATTGGTCATGGCGGAGGTAGAGGGAGGAGCTAGGCACATAGATGTGTTTTAGGAAGAACATAGCTCTGATACCATGCGATTGTTTGGCTCTTAACGATGGGGACTTCCATCGGTTGCGTGTTGATTTATATAGGCCAACATCGGCAGAGACAGATACATGGATGGTTACAACAAACAGAGAAAAGAAAGGGATTGATCTTGATCTTATAGTTATGATCAGATCATCACAAGTATATTTGAACTACCGTCTATCTCTATCTGAACCTCCGTCTAGGTTCATCTGAACTTCTGTACCGTGATAGGTACTCTAATAGTGTGGCACACCGAGATCGCGTTGCGCAACTGCCTCAAGTTTTATAGTTCATTTGGTGCAGTGCAAGCGACATGAGTGGCAGTCAAAAGAGTGTGTGACTGCTTCTTTGACAGTCGTGCGCTGGGGCCATTGTTGAGCCTGCATCTTCATGTGAGTGGTACTACCACTTCTACTCCGGTGCTCCCCGTGGCAAATGTCAGGTTGCTTCAAAAATAATAATGGTTGAGATCTTCCAATACCCCTTCCTAAGCGGGGTTATGATCGTAAATTTAAAAATCTGATATGTACGTACGATCCTCTAGAGCCCCGTATGGCCCGCGTTCTCTTGTACGATTATTTTCTGTAAGTATAGTGTACTATTATGATGACGTGCGTGTACCGAATAGGCAGGACATATAAAAGGGTCGTAGACGTCTCCGTGTACGTCGCCCCACCAATTTCCCCACCAAATCAGGAATGGAAATACCATATGTATACAGACGGACATACATGGGCTGGATATGGGTCAGCGGGCCTAAGGTTGGAAAAACAAAAAATGAATATAACCTCTCAACTTGTGTTAGGGGGGAGCACCGGAGTAGGACTCGTGGCCTAGGCCTGGGTTTTTTGCGTCGGGCTTTGTTAGGCCCAGCCCAAAGCCCGGCCCGGCCTGAACTATGCCTACTCCGGTGCTCCCCCCTAACACAAGTTGAGAGGTTATATTCCTTTTTTTGTTAGGCTCATTGCCGGCGACGAAATCGGCGAACTTGTCCGGCAGCCTCTGGATACCGACCGGGTCGCCCTTGAGGACGATGACGAACTCGAACATCACTTGCTCCTCCTCCTCCTGCAAGTTCGACGATGAAGACGACGGCATCGCAGGCGACACCGAGCATGTAGCTCTGCCGCGGCCACGACCACGACCACGGCCGCGACCTCGGCCTCTGCCTCTACCAGCCGTGGCGTCAAATCTTGAGATGGTGGCGGCTAGGGTTGGGGAGAGAGGCGCTAGGATTTGTGTGTGAGCGACGATGAGAGAGCGCCCCTTTTTATAGGCCGAAGGGAGGCAGGGGAGCGGTGACGCTCATTAAGGCCGGCACGCAGAGCTAGGCGCGACGAGACGCTTCGCTACGCCTCTGCCGGAACTACACCGTCGCTGCGCGCCAATAACTTCCATCGCGAGGTAGACGACGGTTAGGTTAAACTTCAATGTGCCGCTGACGCATCGGTCCCACCACTTCTCGCCTCACGTTTCGTTGTGTCCGGCGTGCCCAGAGTATCCCCTATAGCGGGGACAGGCTCGGGGCGCCAGACAACGTATTAGGCCGCGCCGGACGAAAAGGGCGGCTGTGAACAATTTTTATCCAGCGCCCCCAAAATCCTTTTGTGGGACACTTTGGGAGACGTGGCTGGAGATGGTATAAGGATAGGATAAACCTGGGCATGGCGAGTGGAGTGAATGGGTTGATCCGTGCATCTCCCGTTGACAAGAACCTGAGCATCTATGGTACTGTGGCAGGCACACCGATGTTGCAGTGCAATGTAAGCGGCGTGAGTAGCTGACGAAAGAGCGTGACTAATCTGTGCATCTTTCTGATCGGTACCTTGTGTGCCTGCAGCAGCTAGCGCAAATGATAGGATTGCCTGGTCCGAGTCAATGGTATACTGTCTTAGAGCATCTCCACTAGTTGGCGCTCCTCACGGCTAAATCCGACGATATTTTCATCCGAATTGGAGGAAAATTTGACCTGGGGAGGCCCATTTTTCCAGCCGCGAGCCCAGGATGGATGTAACGTATACGGCGAATTCAGACAAAATTTGACGAGTTCGTTCAAACATAAGCGAAATTTAAGAATATTTAACATATAGAGGAGAGTTTGTACATAAATAGGCCGAATTCGTACATATATTTGAATTCGGCGATTGGCAAACTAAAACTTAAACTAAAAAGCGGCCTCCTACATGCCGAAATGGCGGTAGAAGGCCGTGTCCCGCCGTCGTCGTCGTCGTCGCGAGAAGGCGTGCGGGCGACTCGGCGGCCAGCGGCGGGCCGGGCGTGCCGGCGTGGAGGTGGACCGGCCGAGCTTGACCACCTCCCTAGGCGGCCACCGGGGCGGTGCCCGCGGCGGGCCGGCGGCGCTCCCGGTCCTGCGCGCCCGTCCGGAGGGCGGAGCGGAGTCGAGGGGGAACCCGGTCCGGAACGCCGGGCCCTCGCGCGCTTCGCCTCCTCCTCGGCTCTCCTGCGAGCGGCGGCCTCCTTCTTCGCCGACTTCCTCTTCCGCCCGCGCTGTAGCGAGGAGGGTTGGTCGCGGATCATGGGGGCGCCGCTGCTGCGCCCTCTGGTCAGTGGTGGAGACGCCGACTCCTTCTTAAAGCGCGTCGGTGTCGACGGAGATGCCGGCTCATTCTTGACGAAGACCGACGTGGACCCGCCGGACCTAGACACCGACCTTGACCCAGAGGAGGAGGAGGACGGCGCCATCCTCCTCGGCAGCCATGAGCTACCGCGCCGCGACACGGCGCCTCCGGCGGTGGCATTTGCAGGACGGGGGAATTCCCGCCCTCGATGTGCGCGAGCACATTGGAGAGGGTGCGGCCAGGCGCGCTCCACCCCCGGCGGCGGCCGGCGGCGTTGTTCCTTGCCGGACGAGGAGGAGGGCCGTCGTAGGCGGCGAGTTTCCGCTCGTACCTGCGCCGGAAGAAGTCGCTCCACGAGTCGTACGCTTCGGGGAAGAAGCGGCTCGGCGCGCTGCTCGTCGCTGAATGTGGCGAGCACTGCTTCGATCTCGGCGTCCATGGCGGCCCGGCCCATTGGCGGCGGTGGGATCGGCACGCCGCCCGCGCTAAGTCTCCATCCTCCCGGCGCGCGGAAGTCCGGCGGCGCCGGGTAGCCCGCCGTGTGGAGGAGTTATCCCTCCCATTGGTGGAGAGAGCGGCGGCCGAAGCCGTTGTTGGCCGCACCGTCGTTCGCCATTGCTGGTTCGTTCGAGTTCAGGGAAGATTTGGGGGGAAGGCGAGCGAGGTGAATGCGGGGCATACGCGGTAGTTCGGCGATAAATAGAGGTAGGCGCGCGTGAAATCGAGGCGACGGCATTAACTCGCCGCGTGGAAGCTACGCGGCCGGCGAATACGGCAGCTTTACAGCGAGCGGAAGACGATGCGATGAGGACGACGATCGGTGTCTCTCGCCGACAAGTTGGGGCCACCAGACGCGCGGGAAGTTTCCTCGGCGTTTCCCGCGCTTTCGTTTCGTCCGGACTCCCCGAGCGCTCCCCGGGGGCCGGGGATGGCGTGGGCTCGCCGGATGGATGAAGGGCCAAATCCGGACGAAAACGAGGAACCGGTGGCGCGACTGCGCCGAATTTCGCCGTCCGGATGACAAAACGCGGTCCTGGGGCCTCGTCGGGGAGACGAGCGGGGATGCTCTTAGCTTTATGCCTCCCAACATGTACTCTCCACTAAAAATGTTATCGTTGCAAGTCACGCAGAACGGCCGGCTGGAGCACCATCATATCACATCAACAGTAACATGTAGACACAGTACGTACATCAGTGACGAATGGCCGTTACGATCCCATGGATCCGGGATCGTATGATTAGCATAAATGATGAACTTGGAAGCCCGTTGGCAGAATTTGTTTTTAAAAAGATGGCTCCCCGAAGCTAAAGAAGACGAATCTAAGACCTCTCCTAACTAAAAAAAGATATAGAAAAATTACTGCTCCCTTCTTGCTAAAATGTAGGGCGTATAAGAATTTCTAAAAGTCAAACCACGTAAAGTTTGACCAAGTATATAGGAAAAAGTATGAACATATAGAATATTAAATTAATACCGTTAGATTGCTCACGCTGTATGTTTTTATATGGTATACACTTGGTATGGCAGATGTAGATAATTTTCTCAAAAATCTTGATCAAAGTTAATAACATTTGACATTTTAAAAATCTTATATGCACTGCACGTACTATGGTAGGATATGGGAGTACTATACAAAATAACATCCGTATAAATAATATACAAAGACGAGCGTACATTCGACCAAGCAAATATCTGCCAAGTTTAGGATCAAACAAAATAACATCCGTATAAACTTGCTAGTACTAAAGATAAGTGAAGTGCTAGGCAAATATCTGCCAAGTTTAGGACAAGCTTAGTTTAGGTGCCAAACACCAGAAAACGCTGCCTTGCCATAATCATGCGAGGATCACAAAATTCCGTCATGTGAATGACTGAAAACAAATAAGCGACTAGAATTTAAATTTGTGGTAACTGACATATATACCAGGACGTGCTTAGCTGTTTATTCTCCTTGTCACAAAACTCACAATCTATTATCTTATTTGTTTGATTTGATTTAAGGGTTAATTGGATTCATGCCATTTCAATTTTCACCCATTGGAGAAATGCCACTACAAAAACCAGACTTGGAGATATGCCACTTTAACTTTCTCGCACTTCCATCGACGCCATTTTCTTCACTTAATAGAATAGCTGATCAAAAAATAAACTAGTATTTCAGAGCGTACTACAGTATTTACCATACTACCCTGCGTGTCAAGTTTCGGCAGACAATTTGTGGCGTCGAGGGAAGGAGGTTGATGCAGGAGTGTGGCCGGTGTGAGTGGAAATGTACTAGATCACAATGGAGTAGTAGCACGATTACATTAGAGATAACCGAACAGCGGACAAGAAAGCACTCTACATGGTCACACGACCAGGAAGGACGAACAATGAAAGGCAGAGGCCTAGAGCCAGCTAACAGAACAGAGGACAATTAACAACAGAAGAGAACACGTGATGAACTGTGATGCACGCCGTAGAATAATGAAACGGAGAGGCTTAGATCGATCTTGACAGCCAAACGACCTACCTACGTTACGTAGCAGCAGTAGCAACGTCGAATTAAGACGAGGGACAGCTGCCCGACTGCCTGCACGCGCCGGAGATGTTGTCGTTGCCGAGGAGCAGCTCCCGGTGGTGGCGGATCATGAGCTCCTCGGCGGCGTCGAGCGCCTGGGCCTTGCCGCGGACCTCGGCGACGCTGCTCTCCGGCATCCTGTCGATGGCGTTGAAGACGATCCCGAACGGCCCGAGCTCGCGCTGCATGAAGAGCGTCATCCGGCGCATCGTCTGCGCGTCGGCGGCCGCCGCCGCCACGGCGTCGGTGGACACCCGGATGACCTCCGCCATGGACTCCTGCCTCTCGAGCAGGTCGCCGAGGTCGGCGGAGGAGGCGGCGGCGGTGCTGGCGGCGAGGAGCGCGAGGGTGTAGAGGAAGACGAGGAGCTTTGCCGCCATGGCTAGTCGAGTCGCTCGGTGTGGTGCTTCTTGTGGACAAGTAAGGTGAGAATATATGGTGGCTGTGGCAGGCAGGCATGGCGTTGTGCAACTACCGCCTGCATGCTGGTCAGTTGGTGCAGTGTAACTTGCGTGAGTGGCAGAGGAGGGACGTGTGTGACTGCCCAAGTGCCCCATGCCATGTTTACCTTTTGTACGTGCCTGTATTGCATTGTACCCTTTTCTCATCTCATTTGACAGTTGTTTGAACTAGTCTCGTGTGCCCTCCTGTGTGGTTCATATCGAAGTTGGCCGGATGAATCCGTAATCTGGACATGTACCGCTCCAAGGACTCCACGCTAATCAAGGAACATAGGCAAACACGCAGCATAAAAACACGGCCATATATATCATAATTAGACAATGAGTAGCAATACCAACCAAACAAGCATTGTCAGTTTTTAGAGGATCTCCAGCCGCCCCGTCCCCCAAAGCGGCCCCCAAAGAGATTTGGAGTGCGCCGGACAAAAAATCGTTGCCAGACGCGCGCTTCAAAGGCCCTTTCTGTCTGACGCGGCCCAATACAGTGTCCGGCCCCGAGCCCGTCCCCGCTATACAGGGGACGCTCCGGGCACGCCGGACACAACGAAATGCGAGGCCAGGAGACGCGGGTCCGACGCGTCAGCGAACAGACGATCAACCGCCGCCTACCTATCGATGGTTCAGTTGCCGGGAAGATGAACCGTCGCATTGGAACCGCGTCGATCGACGAGCGAACCGCCAGAATGGAGCGCGAACTCCACGGAAGAGCAACCACCGCTCCCTTCGATATCTGCGCCGCCATTCATCCGCGCTCAATAAGACCCCTACCTATGCACTTTTCGATCTACAACCGGCCGGCGCCATTCATTGAAAACTCTCCTCTCTCACAATGAGCGACCTCTCTCAGGTGCCATCAGACACCGACAACGAGGGTAAGCCGCCGGGATGGCGCCATTGGTGGGATAAAGTTGCGACGCCTAGCAGCGATGATTCCCCACCGCCGAACAGCGAGGAGGAATGTGAGGCCGTGGAGGAGGAGGAGGAGGAGGAGGAGGAGGAGGAGGAAGAGGCTGAGGAGGCGGCGGCGGCGGTGGCCCGGGCGAAGGCGGAGGTGGAGGCGAAAGCGAAGACGAAGGCGCAGCCGGCGAGCACCGTCGACAACGAGGAGGAAACAAATTCCTGCGACGCGTCGAACGACATCGCCTCTTCGGAAGAGGTGACGAGCAGGAAGCGCCACCGTGAGAACGAAGAGGCGGGGACATCAAAGAAGAAGTAGTTTAAATTTTTATATGTAATTTTTATATGTTTTTTCGAAGTTTTTATATGTAATTTGTTTATGTTGCACCGCTTTGAATACTAGTACAGCGTTACCTACATATTTCTTCTATCTATTAAAATAAAAATACATTATTTTAAAGTTTTGGGGGCGCGTTTGGAGGATGCGGCTGGGGAGCGACGTCCCCTAAGCGCGGCACGAAGGAAACACATCCCCCAAATGATAAGTCCGGCGCAGTTTGGGGCCGCTTTGGTAGACGCCGGCTGGAGATGCTCTTAGAACCATACTAGTAAAACATGATTAGACACAAGCAGGCAAACAGCAGCCGATCTCTAAAAAAAAAAGGGCAAACATCAGCCGAATGAACCCAATTAGCTCACAAGTGTAATATCAAGCCGACCATATTTTCTTTGCCGTGCGTCGTTTATTGGCTTTGCCGTCCTGGATTCTTTGCCGTGCGCATTTGATGGACTTTATCGTGCACATTAACTTTGCCGTGCGGCACTGGTGAGTTTGCCATGCACATTAACTTTGCCGTGCTCCCCGCTCTAACTTTACCGTGCGTATATTGTTTGCCGTGAGTGCCTCTTTCGGCGCACGGCAAAGATGTCTTTGCCGTGCGGTGCCTCACGGCAATGATAGGCCGCACGGCAGCGCCTGTTTTTCCCGTAGTGAGCAGATCCTGTAAAAGTGGCCAAATCCGTAAAATAATCGACTTTTATAGTTTTAATTGAAAAATATGTAGATATCAGATATCCTGAAGTACCTCTACCCATGGAACTTCTTACAGTGGCAGTGAGTCAATGGAGAAAAGGGAAAAAAACACTAACAGTGGGTTTTTTTTATTACGATGCACACACATAGGCATGTATTACTTGTATTCATAAACATGATAATAAACAGTTGATATGCATATAAGTAACAGAACACAAGGACAACACAAACGAGCCATCTCCGCAACTCACATGCACACACATTCTTTGCCGTCGGCGGAGAAGAACAACACCAATAGTTGGCCCAATTTTTGGCACCACCAGCCTCTAAGATTGGATCTAACCATATAGGGAATATCTGCCGAATGAGCCCTCCGAGCCTCATCAACGCCGAACCTGGGGCCAGCGCCACCCCTCCCTACGGGCGGCAACACTAGCACAAACTCGCAAGTTAGATGTTGTATTGTGATCCAAATTCATATACTAAAAGAAGGCTAACTTCTGACGAGCGGAGCGAGGCCCGTCGCCGGAGGCTTGGGCCGAAGCTAGGGTACAGATCGTTGGCACCGCCTATATATACATCTTGTAAGCCGCCGGCTAGGGTTTATCAGATTATAAGATAACCCACGGCGTTTGTAAACACCTCCCGACATAGTGAAGTTTTGCTAGCTGGCGCCCGTGGTTTTTTCCCCTTCTGTGTTGGAAGGGTTTTCCACGTTAAATCTTGTATCCCCTGCGTGTGTTCTTGTTTCGTTCTTCGTTATTTGCTTGTCGCTTTTATAACATTAGAGATTGCAACTAGAGCCGATTGAGCCCCAAAAGAATTAAAACAGACTCAACTGTACTCTCTCGGATGGCCAAAATTTCTCAAGCAATAGCCGGTTTTAAAAAACATGCCGTCGATCCTGGTCGAGACCTTAACCGGTATTGAAAACTTACCGTCTCCAAAAGAACCACACCACACCCCACCTCCCTCTCAATCTCTCTCTTTCTCGTATCCCCTCTCACAGCTGCACAGGGCCCCTTTCCTTGCTCTCTCTCACAACCGCGCAAGGGCACACCCCCTAGGGTTCCTCTCCTCCAAGCCCCACCGCCGAGGTCGAGCTTCCTAGCCGTGTGACACCGATGGTTGTCATGGATCATTGGAGAAACATATGGAGGTATGCAGCGGCCCTCCACAGTGGGGACACGGCCCTCTGCTGCGGTGGTGGCAAAGACGTTGATTCTGGGGCCGCTGGATATGGTCGCCGCGATGGCGCCGCGATGGGGCCGCCATTGGCAAGGCCTCACAGGCAAAAGCTAGCATCTATCCGGAGCAGACCCTACTACGCTACTACTCACTTCCTTTCCTTTTGTTGCCTAGTAGATTTGCCCATCGTTACTTAGATCCCTTAATCTTGAAGCTAGTCCCGTTCCTCATTGACAAGATTATTTAAATCCCATAATCTTGAAGCTAGTCCCGTCCAGTAGATCTGCATGGTTGAATTTCTGGATGAGGAGTTGAATAATTAACACTGCCACTAGTCTTTTGATAAGAAAAGTTGCAGCTACATATCCTGTGTTAAGACGGTGAAGAATCACTTGAATTGTGTCATTTGGCAATAACTTTGGCTTCTAATACGACTTTTTAGTTGTTCTCATGCTCTTGTCTGTGCATATATCATTGAAGGAGATCAACGCCGGCCTCCCCAAGCTCGGGTACTCTCATGATCAGATTGGTGTGTGGGAGCAGGAAGTGTAGCACACGTATGTCAGTGGCGCTTGAGAAAAGATTCTTAGTTTGAATAGTGGATCTTTAGAAGAATTTTTTGTCTTAGAAGAAATTATCGAAATTGCATAGTGGATATTTTCGAAGAAATTTCTAGTTTATTTTTTATTTTTTTCGATATGTGGAACATAGCGCCGGCCTCTGCATCCAAAGGATGCACACATCCTTACTTTTATTGCATAGTTTAAAATATTCAAATTATTAGATCATGGATCAACTAAGGTTGAGACAAAAATGAACCATCGAAAAATGAAAAGAAACATGATTCTATCCATCTTGAATTCTACTATTTGTGCCGCCAGCCAGAAATAAAATTCCCGAGTGATCGTCAACAACCGGTTGCACTTAGTAACCATAGGCTCCCGCTGATTCTCTAGGAGTAGGAAATCCCAAAGTTGAATCCAGTGGGCAGCTCGATGAATAACCTGCAAAAAAATTAGTACCGTTTTGTTTATCAAAAACAATATCATTTCTACAAGTCCATATTGCCCAACATAAAGCTAAAATACCAATTCGAATTCTAGCTTTATCAATCTTGTTCACATCGATCATTCAACCGATTTTCAAACATATTAGTAATACTAGTAGGAGGTGAAATATAATAGGCAAAGTAAACAATACGCCATATAATCTGGGCAAAAGGACAAGTAAGAAACAACCGATGAACAGATTTAGGCTCATTACAAAAACAACATTTTGTACACCCCTTCCATTTATGTTGTTGTTGTAGTAAATTCTAAAAATGTTAATATTATTTATTATCAAAATTATTGTGTAATATTTGTTTGTCAATATTTGTATGTTTGTTGAATTATGCCTTATGTGTATTTAAAATTCTCTCATGTATATGATTGAGGAATACTGCAGTGGGGTACGCATATGTTTTTATTCATCCATCACATATTGTACACGTTGTACACGGTGCTTTGTTGTAGCCACCTGATGGGACAAAACTTTTGGAGACGGTTACTATATACAACCGGCTGAGTGTGTCTACTTATTGGAGCTGGTTTATAATAGTTATTAGAGAAAATAGGCTTGAGCCAGATGTCAAAACCGGCTTTGGCCAACGGTGGAGAACCGGCTCTAATTCTAAGAGTTGTACTAGTGCAAACACGAAACAGTCAAAACAGTCGCACTCCAAGAGCAGCCTATCCTTACCGCCACACCACAACACAGGGCCAGGTCGAAACCTCTCCAATAACTTGAACTTCACAAGCCTCTCGCTGGCTTCAGCGACACCTCCGAGGAGAAGGAACATGGACTGGAAGACCATTATTTCTAGAAGCACCATCAGCATCACCCCATCATGAGGCTGACGGAGAGACCTCAAGAAACCAAGAAAACATAGAACTAAAACACACACAGAAGAGAACTGGACCTCTCGCCCCCCTCATGATGCCAGGACGGCGATCGAGTGTGGAGGGGAGCGACTGAATCACCAACAAGAGCGCTACGAATGCGAACTGCAACCACCACCTCGTGCGGTTTGTTTTGAAACTACCAGCCTCTGCGATACTACATAATTTACTTAGCTACCATATTGATTTTTTGCAAAAAGATATGCACGAGTCCCTATTAAAACTTGATTTCTCTTCGCTCGTTAATTTTTTTCGAAATGGGGCAAAGCCCAGTCTCTGCATCAATATGATGCACACAGCTTTCTTTATTAAAATATCTCCAAAGTACAAAAATTCAAATTCTTACATCAAGGATCAGAGAGGGTCGATACATGCACCAACCAACGAAAAAAAGGAGAACAACAAATTATTATCCATTTTGTAACCTACTAGTGTGTCGCCGCCCAATAGCTAGGAAAAAGAAGTCCTGAGTAACCGTTAGCAGACAGTTGCATCCAGTAACCATAGTCTCTCGCTGATCCTCCGGGAGAAGTAAAGCTCATTGTTGGATCCAGTACGCCGCACGTCAGATAACCTGCAAAAAATTAGTTCCCTTTTGTTTATCGAAAATTATGTCATTCTGACTCGTCCAAATAGGCTAACATATAGCAGATATGCCGATCCGAATTCTGGCCTTATCTAATTTCTTTACTCCATTAAGCTAGTTTCCAAACATATTAGTGATATTAGCAGGTGGGGGTAAATTGAAAGTTAAGTATGCCAAACAATTTTTGCAAATGGACACGATAAATATAAATGATGTATAGTTTCTAGTTCATTACAGAAACAACACTTTTGACACCCATTCCAATTTCTTTTGGCCAGATTATCTTTAGTAAGAAAAACTTTATTATTAAAAAACCACATGAATATTTTGATTTTTAATGGAATCTTCAACTTGCACAAATTTTTCCGTAAGCCTGTGCTATGTCCATTCATTAGGTCAAGATACATAGATTTGACTCCAAACAAAATTATCAGGGCTATTCATCAACTGCACTCCCATGAATTGTGGACAAAGAGTGATCCATAGGTTCCATTTATGTTCGTTTAATGTCCGCCTGAAGGTAATGTTAAGAGGTGCTTGAGCTAACATAGTAGACACTAACACATTCTTTTGCTGTACAATGTTATACAAACTCGGATATCTATGTGCTAAAGAAGTGTCTCCTAACCAAACATCCTCCCAAAATCGGACCGAAGATCCGTCTCCCACTTTAAAATAACCCCTGGCGAAAAAAATCAGTTTTCACTCTCTCATGAGGCCCTTCCAAAATGGGAAATCAGTAGGTTTTTCTTCCACCTGTGCTAACGTTTGGTTCTTCAAATATTTATTAGATAAAAGTTGTTGCCACATTCCCTCCTCGGTGAGTAATTTAAACAACCATTTACTTAATAAGCATTTGTTTTTCGGTTCAAGCACTTCAATGCCTAAACCCCCTTGTTCCTTAGGTCTACAGACCATACTCCATTTTGTAAGTATATATTTCTTCTTTATTTCATCCGTTTGCCAGAAGAAACTTGATCGGTAGAAATCCAAACGCTTCCTCACACCTACTGAAATTTCAAGAAAGGACAACATAAACATTGGGAGGCTCGTCAAAACTGAGTTTATGAGTACTAGACGATCACCATATGAAAGTAGTTTGCTGCGCCAACCACCAAGTTTCGCTCTAAACCGACTCTCCACGGGATTCCATTTCGAATTTGCTAGTTTCCGAATTTGTCATTGTTCCGGCCCTCCTTCTCATCCTTGGTATCGTCGAGCCAACCATTGCAGCTTTCTTGGGTGCTACTTCTTCGTCCCTCAATTGCCATTTTTGGGGAGGTGTTGAAGCACATCAAAACAATGACGAATGGTGAAGGTCTTGCCCTTGCTGCCGGCCATGTCTCTGTACCTCGCATCGGCAATGCGGTCCTACATTTGCAAAATCAAACACAAATCGTCAATATGTGGTTACCAAAGCGAAACTACAATTGTTCAAACAAAATACGCGAGCAAATTCACTCACATATTCGTCCACAGATGCGCCTCTAGGAGGATTCGACACCACTTGGTTCATTGCTACTGCCCACCGGCTGCAGGCCGGTTTGATCGCGTCCCAACGTCCTGTAGGGATCGGTACGTGCGATCGACAGGATGGCGAACGCGCGGCATTAGTTTATGGAATTTGTCCTCAATGTGTTGCATGTACCGCTTCCCGATTTGATCGTTGCCGGAGCTAGCAATGGCGGCCAACCAGGTCGATCCGAGACTCATGTGGAGAAATCGGATGACGGCGGCACAGAGGAAGGTGAGGGCGCGCAGATCGGCAGCGTCAGCGGCGGTTGGGAGGAAGTGAAACTTCCCTCGCGCGCAAACTAGGAATTGTGTTTGGGCTGTGCTTGGTTCGCGCCGTCGGCTCCTACAAATACAGGCTGAGTGTGGGTTTCGTTCTCAGCCCGAATTTTTTTCCAGTTTCGCCTACTTTACGGTATCTGATCAGCGCTGATTTATGAACCGAACCCTTAAAATTACGTTTATTTTTTTGTTTTGGCATGTTTACCTAGGCAGGTTCCGGGGGTCGCCACTTCTATCTCTGCCGCTCCAACGGCGCATCATGTGCCGGCATGTCCATAGGACGCTTGAACTCCTCCACGAGTTCCATCGATTTCCTTGGCTAGAACTTGACTGCTTCCTGTGTGTACTCGTTCCTGTCCATATAGATCACATTACCGAGACTGCAACAGCTGCATCCTTCCTGTTGATATAGCTAGGCTCAAGGATGTCCATTGCCCAAGTTACCGGGTGTAATTTTGGCGCAGCTTCAGATCAAAGTAGTCCCTTGCCGTCTCCCAAAATGTAATCGCATGCTCACACTGCACCATGCAATGATACATCGTCTCCACCTCATACCCACACAGTGGGCAATTACTGAGCTCCTTTATATGTCTTCTATTAAGCTCCCTAGGTCGGTTAGAAGTTCTTTAGAACTCTCCACCAGAAGATGCGGATTTTAAGCATCACCTTCAGTGTCCATAAACTTTTCCAGTGTGATCCTTCTTCTGACGTACTCTCCGCTGTCACTAGCATTCCCTTCCTCTCCAGTAACATCCGGTAAGCAGATAGCACGGAAAAAACTCCTGTTCGCTCATACTCCCATGCCCAGATATCATCTCGTCCAGCACGTGGCCGTGGCATCCTCAATATTGCTTCCACGTCTGGTGCCATGGAAATTTCATTGATTTTCTGGTGATTCCACTCGCCTGATTCCTATGTCAGATCAGACATTGTATGTACCGGTATCTCGACTAACCGGCCCATAGGCTTCAATGATTTCGTTCCAGAGATCCAGTTATCAAGCCAGACCTCAGTTCTCATACCATTGCCCACTCGTCGTATTAAACCCTGATTTAAGACACCACGTCCGCGACAATAGCCCGCAAGGTCGGCGATGCGCTCCGTGGGCAGGTCGCATGCAGAATTGTTCCACCTGGGTAGTACCTGCTCTAGCAGGTCGCACGTATGAAAAAATCTGTGGGAATCATTCTATCTCTCCTTTACTGTGAGGAGTGCAAACTCAGAAAAAAACATTTACAAAAGATAGTTCAAAAAACAAAAGTAAATAAAAACACAATAAGAATATGTGTATTTAAAATTATAAGTAGAGTATGTTAAAAAAAAATAAGATTCATACCTGGGCGACATCATTTTTTAATAACAAATATTTTTTTCTTGACCGAGCGATCATTTTTTTAATCAACTCGGCGAGACCGAAAGCTTGTTTGATTCAAAAGAATCCTATAGAAATTTTGTAGGATTTTCATTCTTAGGAATTTTTCTTATCTGCACTGTTTGATTAGTAGGATTGAATCCTTACGAATGCATATGAATTGTTTCTATAGTATTGGATTGCACTATGCTTTGAAGGAAATTTTTCATCCACTCAAACCTCGTATTACAATTCCTTTGTTTTTCCTTTGAATCAAACGCTACTTGAAAAAAATCATTGGATTTCAAATCTTGATTCGAATGGACATGGCATTATAATCCTTCAGTGATGAGGTTATGCCTCCTTCCGTCGAGGAAGTGAGGCATGTGGTTCCTTTTGGTGATGGGCTGCTAAGTCAGATTTGCTGGCGGCGGGGCCTAGAGGTGTCGTCGCTTGAGAGGTTTGCGATTTTCTTGCTACCTTGGCTGCTACCTACCATGCATCCGCAATTTATTGATGGGTGCCCCCAATATCATGGCATGCCTTTGTCGGCGCTTTGGAGTGTTGTGTTTGGAGTTCGTTCGTGTAATCATGTAGTCCTCTATGTTGACTAGTGTGGGTGTAACTGTGTTGATTGGATCTTTGTTAGGCTTTGTTGTGCGTGTGGGCGTGAGTCTCAAGCTTGTTTGATTCAAAGAAATCCCATAGAAATTTTGTAAGATTTTTCATTATTAGGAACTTTTTTTCTATGTGCATTGTTTGATTTGTAGGATTGAATCCTTAGGAATGCATACAATTTTTTCTATAGTATTGGATTGCACTGTAGTTTGGAGCAAAATTTCCATCCACTCAAACCTCAAGTTACAATTCCTTTGTTTTTCATGTGAATCAAATGCTACTTGAAAAAAATCAAGTGGATTCCAAATCTTGATTCGAGCTCCGCGAGAGACAAGGGTGGTAACCCTCATCACATCAGGTCAGTGGAATTACAAGTTCATATCAAGATAGAGCATCCATGTGTAGACTACAAAAAAGTGGCGCCCACAATCATTACGAATCCGCGGTATTACAATTCGGTGGAACAAGAATATCCCAACTTCATCTTCTCAGTTTCGGCATGAATAGGGGACGAAAATGACAAGGAAGAATGATTTGCAAGATCATTTCAAGATTTGTTTAACCCGGTGCAACACACAAATATTTTTTTCAATAATAAAATAAAATGAAGTAACGCAGTCGCATTACAGACAATTACCGAACAGAGGAAAACAAGCAGACAACAAACATTGGAGTAGTAAAGTCTAAGGACGCATCCATGATCTTGTTGTCGGAGCCAAGCAGCAGCAGCCGATGCTGGAGAATCAGCACGCATGCATACAGCCAGCTACTCGGCCGCGTCGCGCCCCTCGGCCTTGCTCTTCTCCAGCCCGCCCCTGAAGACGATCCCAAACGGCCCGATCGGGGTTTGCACCATGATTGTCGTCCGATACGTCGTCTCGCGGTCGGCGGCTCCCGCGGACACGGTGCTGGCGGAGCCATGAGGCACGAGCAGCTGGCGGAAGTGGCGCATACTCAGCTCCTGGGCCGCGTCGAGCGCCTCCTCCTTGGCGCGGACGTCGGCGGCGCTCTTCTCCGGCATCTTGTCGATGGCGCGGATGATGGGGCCCAGCGGCCCGAGCTCGCGTTGCATGAACGCCGCTGCCCGGTGGGTCGTCGCGGAGTCGGCGGCCGCCGCCGATGCCGGGTTGGAGAACACCCGGACGATCTCCGCCATCGTCTCCCGGCGGGCCGCCAGGTCACCGTCGTCCGCGGTCGCTGCTCCACCACGCTCGCCAGTGCTGGCGGCGACGAGAGCGAGCGTGAGGAACAAGAGGGTGAGCTTGGCCATGGTGATCGAGTGGAATGGGTTGCTCGGTGTGTATCTCTCTAGCTTGGACCAAGAAGCTGAGGCTGAGCATATATGGTGTGGTGACAGACACTGCGGCACACCGATCTCGTTTACCAACTGCCGCTCGACTGCTTGTTAAGTTGCTGCGATGCAAGCGGCGTGAGTATAGCAGAGGAAAGAGTGTGACTATGGACCATGTTGACCACTTCGCCTCAATACCTGCCAGCTTTTGCTTCACAAATAACATGGGTGTGATCATGTGAGCAGTACTTCTTACTGGTTCTCATTTCGGCTTGATAATCGAACGGCCGTTATAAGGCCCCCGCCTAGTAACAGAACAAGATTTGTTTGTCACAGAAATCATATCATTGAAAACATATTTCAAATACGAATCGAATAGCATACTACCTCTGTTCCTCAGAAGATGATGTATATTTTGTCTTTTAAAGAAGTTAAATATGTAAAGTTTGATCAAGCTTCTAGAAAAAAATATTAACATGTAAAATACAAAATAAATAACGTTAATTCATAATGAAGTGCTATTTTATGGGATAATTATATTGTACAATAATTATCAATTTTAAAAAATTGATTGAATTTTGCATTATTTCATTTTTAAAATATATGCCTTATTTTCTGTAACGGAAGGAGAGTACACTAATGGATGGGATCGGATCACAAATATCCGTCGCCAAACTAAAATAATGCAGCTAGAATTTAAAAATTATAACCAATGTACACGCATGGACTTACTTGGAAGTTTATTCAATTATCTTTTTCCACATATCTTATTTTTCCACCGAAAATGGTAACTTGATTAATTTAAGTATTATAATCTGCCAAAAGAAGAAAAAGAACCTTGGATACTACTTCCAATAAAGTCAATGAGGGTGTCCGAATAAAGTCAAGGGGTATCCGGACATATATATGCGGGTCTTTGGAGACTGATTTTGCGCCCTAACCCCAATAAGACCGATAGGGTGCTTTGGGGAGGGGAGAGGGGCTCGATATACCATAAATAGTTGCTTGGGACTGAGTGGAGGATGTCGACACGTAGTGACCTACCATCTGGTCCCACTCTTCATGATGCTCGTCCCCCGTATATAAGTATGTGTGTTTTCGTGAAGTTTCGCAATGCAAATTTGTTCTGTGTTTTCGTTAATTCTGTGAACAAGTGAAATATTCATGACCAAAAAAAATGTAGCTAGAATTAAAATTTTACTTGGGAGTTTATTCACGTATATTTTCTCCATAAATCTTATTTTTTCCACTGAAAATGTGTTACTTCCAATATTACACATACTTCTGTTGACACATAATCAAGAACATAGTGCTTATTGCTCAATACAAGTTGCACAACTACGGCCACAATAAAGATAGCAGCAGCGCGCACTAGTAGAACAATCCATTGAACCTAGTCGAACAGAGGACAAGGATAACAAATGAAGCGCTAGGCGCTTACATGCTCCGACGATCATGAAATGGAGGCTTGCTAGAGCACAGAAGGATCTTCTCGATCTTTAGTAAAGTCTAAACAAGAAACCAGCATGCAAGTTACGGCATGTCGTCGGCGATCTTGACGGAGCCGCCAGGGAGCAGCTGGGCGAGGTGGCGAGTGAGCAGCTCCTTGGCCGCGGCGCTGGCCTCCTCCTTGGCGCTGCCCTCGGGCATCCTGCTGACGACCTGGAAGATCGGCCGCAGCGTCCCCACCTCGCGGTTCACCGTGGCCACCGCCCGCTCGAGCGCCCGGGGGTCTGTGACTTCCTGGTTGTACTCGGAGAAGACCTGGACGGCCTCCATCATGGCCGCCTGCCGCTGCTGCAGGTTGTCGCCATCGCCGTCCGACGAGGCGGCGGTGGCTGCTCCTCGCCCGTGCTGGCCGGTGCAAGCGGCCGCGAGCAGGGCAAGCCCGAGGACGACGAGGAGGGACTTGGCCATGGCGTCTTTGTCCACACGGACACGGCGCCTCGCCGCGGGAGCCCTTGCCATGGCGAACTGGGATAGGTGGATCGATCGGTGTGCAGCTCTTGAGCCAAGGAAATGATGAGCATATATGGTGTGCTCTGACCTGTGAGTATGTGAGGGACGCACCGATCGCGTTGCGCAACTACCGCGTCGTGAATCGAAAGTAAAAAGAGCGTGGCTGATGCATGACACGAACTAGTACTAGCATCAGCGGCCGTTCATTCCTGCAATAGGAGTGTGCAGAGATTTGCCTGAAGCCAAGCGATCCTGCAGCAGGATATTCAGACTTCCAGACCACAAACCGCTGGAAAGCTAGGTGTACGTAGCAGCGAGACCAACCTTATGTACACCAGGATTTCAGTGGGTCAACGCGCGCCTCTGCATGTCTCCCACACTCATGTCGACAGGGTAGCACATAGATTATTCCCACGGGAAATTTGAGTCGGATATGTGGCGTGTGCCAAAGCACATAGATTCTCGCCTTCGTTCAAATTTTGCATTTATTTTACACAGCCTGCTATGTTGAAAAAAAAAATACATTGCTTGGAGACTGTATTTTCTGATCTGATGAGATTTACCTCAGAATGCACATTTACCCCACTTTGTTACTTTGTGCTGGTACTTGCACACACTCGTTTGAGCAACCACAGTATGGGTACACCGGATGGGAACCAATGCCGGCCTTGAGGGAAAAACAAAATGGTGAAATGTAACACCTATAGGAACTGACTGATTCTAAGTTGACTGAGAACTAACTTATTTTAATGTTATTAAATTTCAGCTGCAACTCATACTTAGTTCAAGAGAGGATGGTGGTTTGTTTATTTATTTCTTCTTTATTATTCTATCAGTTCCAGTGAATAATGCATATAAATTTTGTCAAAAGTCAATGCAACTTAAATTTGACCAATTGTATAGACAAAATAAAAAATACACAATATCTACTTAATATCAATAGATTCATCATAAAATATATTTATAATATACGTATTTCACGTTGGATTTTTTATATTATTTCTATATATTCCAAACTTAGTAAGGTTTGGTTATTGATTTAATTATAAAAGCTTTATTTATTAGAACAGAGGGTATCAGATCTTGCCTCTTATGGACTGCGCGCGCATGACTAGAGAAATATATTTGGATGACTGATATAGCTAAGAGCATCTCCAGTCGCGTCCCCCAAACCGCGCCGGATTGAGCGTTTGGGGGACGTGTTTCGTTCGTGCCGCGTTTGGGGGACGTCGCTCCCCAGTCGCGTCCCCCAAAAAAAAATGTCGCAAATTTTAAACTTAAGTAGATTCGATTAGATTCGTCCAAATTTACATAGATTCGAACGAAATTTGACTAACTTTAAAACTAAACCTAATCTAGAACCGCTTGCGGCGGCCGGAGGCGTCGTAGTACTGCTGGAAGTTGTACATCTCGTCGGTGACGACCTCCGCTTGCGCGCTCGTCGACGGGCTCGTCCACGGGCTCGTCCTTCACCAAGCCGCTTGGTCTGCCTCGCCGTCGTCGGTGAGGTCCGCGGCTTGCCGGAGTCGAGGATGGACATGGCGATCGCCGCGTCCAGGTCGCCCCTCCAGGCGTCCTTGTCGTCCATGGACGCCATGAACGCCGCAGCCCTGGCAGTCCTCGGGGTCGTCGCTGCGGCGATGAGCGGCTGCCGCCGCTCGTACTCCGCCGACGCCGCTGCGGCGCTTCCTCCGGCTCCTCCTTCACCGGCCCGGGATGAGTAGGGCGCCGCCGCGCCTCCCTTGCTGCCGCCCGCTGCCGCTACCGCCATGCCTCGTGTTGACGGGCGCCGCCGGCTCCTCCTTGACCTCCCGTTTGGGGACGGTGTAGGGCGCCGACCGGTACGACGAGGACGGCGTCGATCGCGCCGGTCCAGAGGAAGAAGAGTGCGAGGAGGACGAGTACGTCGTCCTCCTCGGCTGCCATTGAGGAGACGGCGGCGGCGACGACGGCATCTCCAGCCGCGGAGCGCCGTTGCGGAGGCCGCGGATGACGTTCGGGGCGCCGGAACGCCCCGAACGGGCGCGGCCGTCCTTGTTCCAGCTGTTGGGGCCGCCGACGAGCCCGTCGGTGCTGTGCATCTCGACGTCGTACTTGGCCTTGAAGTACGTCGTCCACCAGGCGTCGTTGTTCTCGACCGCCCACGTCGGATCCCTCCGCTCCTCGGCGGTGAGTTGAGCCCGCCGGGCCATGACGGCGTCCCACCATTGGTCCGTGCGCGGCTTCGGCGGCGCGGAACGCCAATGCCGTTCACGGCCATCCTCCGGCCCGCTGGCGGCCGCATGTCCGGCGGGGATACGCGCGCGCCACGCCTCCGCCACGGTGAGCTGCCGCGTCCGAAGCCGTTCGCCGCGGCGATCTTGCGGGAGCACGACATTTTTTGAGCGGCGAGAGGATCTGGGAGGAGGCGGCGGCGACGAGAAGGATGAGCGGCGCTAACTGCAGGGCGCCTTAAAACAGCGGCGCGGTGGTTGCAATAACTACGGCGCGGACGGCCACGCGGCCATGCACGACGAGACGCGTCCTGCGCCTGGGAAAACAGGGACGCCATTAACGTCGCTTGACCAAAGGTAGGCGACGGGGTTTTAGCCTTCGTGCCGCGACGCGTCGGCCCGCGTCGGTTGGCCTCGCTGTTGTGTCCGCGTCCCGGAGCGTCCCGTGGGACGGGCTCGGGCGCCGGACACCGTATAGGGCGCCGGACAAAAAGCGGGGACGCGGCTGGGCGCTTTTCTGTCCGTCCAAATCCTTTGGGGACGGTTTGGGGGACGCGACTGGAGATGCTCTAAGACCACCTGTTTGGAGCGTACATGTTCACTTCGATCCGATGCATAAAGCTAGGAGTCAGTACGTATACTGGATCATGCATATGGGCTGTAACATTGACTGAAAATGAGATGGAACTCAGTCAACGGGCCGGCCGGCTTGTCACTACCACGCAGTACTCGTCACACCATTTTGATGCAAAAGCTAGTACCATCATGTGGCTGTCTTCGTTCTCCACGAGCCTGTTGCAGGTTGGAACGTTAAATTAAGCACGGCCGGTCACACTCTTGTTGCGCGCAGTGATCCTCAAGCTGCAGTTGTGCCACGGAATCGGTGTGCCACACCGCCACCACACCATTATATACTCACCTTTATTTCTCTCCTGGAGATGCAAGCCATTCCTCTCACCATGGCCAAGCTCCTCGTCTTCCTCCTGGCGCTCGCTCTCGCCGCTGCCACAAACGCCGGAGCAGTCTCAGCCACCGCGGTGGATGAGGACGACCTGGCGCAGCGGCGGGAGACCATGGCGGAGCTCGTCCGGATTTTCTCCAACCCCGTGACCGCGGCAGCAGCCGATACCAAGACGGTCTATCGGCTGGCGGCGTTCATGAAACGCGAGATCGGGCCGCTGGGGCCCATCGTCAGCGCAATCCGCAACATGCCGGAGGACAGTGCCGCCGACGCCCGCAGCAAGGAGGAGGCGTCCGACGCCGCCTTCGAGCTCGTGATGCGCCACTTCCGGCAGCTCATGCCTCAAGGGCCCGGCAAGACCGACGATCTGTAATAGGCATGCATGCAACATGCTGGTTTCGTCTTAGACTTTACATAAGTTGATCGTGTGTTCTAGGGCTCGAGGCATCTGCCTTTTATTTCCCTAATTAAGCCATTTCCCCTCGGTGCACCACATTTGTTTGCTCGTCATCGTCGGAGAGTATGGTCTGTGGTTTTCTTTTTCAATGTAGTATTGTAGTATTGTACGTAGTATCTTGTGTTGGAAATTTTTCGGTGGGTTTAGGAATCGTTCGTTTGTTTTTTACTACTAATCATTGGAGCCGTGTGCTTTGTATTAGGGTTTAGGAACTATATGGTGTAATAGTAATGGCCAAATATGCATGCGAGAGTTGATACCCCTGAAACGCTGGCAATCCTATCGTATCTCTCGACGCTAAGCTCCTCTTGGTCTCTTGGCATCCAACATACATATTTCTTCAACATTCGCTAGGGCCTCTCATGAGCTCTTTGGTTACTTCTTAGTACGTACTACCTCTTATGCATTAGATGACTAAAAGTATATCCTGGCTTTCACATGGTTTTCGCAATTAAGCCTAAAAATTGTTGTTGCCCCCCTCTTACATGGTTTTCGCAATTAAGCCTAAAAATTGTTGTTGCCCCCCTCTTTAGCCACTGCTGTTTCGGTTGTCTTTCTTCTTTCACGTGTTGACTTTCTTCTCCGTCACACGCGAGTGGGGGTGTTATGAAATGTATATGTGGATTGCCTAGCCCTTTCCATCAGTTCGGACTTTTGGTTCAAGTGGCTAGTGCATGAAGCTTAACAGAAAGAGCTGTTCCCGAAAAGATATTTGGTGTTTGTGTATTACAAATTTTTTTACAGAAAAACATTAGGTGAAACTTCCTCCTGCGGTATTTTTCAGTTCATAAAATATTTACATGGTCAGAACATCAAGTGTTCTAGAGTACATTTTTGTGAGGTGTGGCTCATACCTACTAAAATACCACGTTAACATTTTTTCCACCCATTTACACACCTACCTTGCCACTCCATGACATGTGGGTACAACGAGTCTGTACACCACACTTAAGTAAGTGGCGGGTACGTTTGCATTAAAAAATGAAATTTTCTACCCACTTATCCTTCTTTTATAGTTTGATTCTCAATTTCGGATATTTTTTTTGTGACCTAAAGGTTGGATTTTGATCAGTTTTGATATTTGAGTTTGTAATGATGAAATCTTCAAACCAATATCATTATTGGACACGTTCTGAAAAGGTTTGAAATTTGAGTTGTGAAATACTGAAACAATAATAATATTTCAATGAGACTAATTTATCGTATGACATCTGATCACTTTGAAATATCGGCGGAGCTTAGTTGAAACAAAACTGGGCTAGACCCGCCAACTTTTGAGATTTTTTTGCCTACGTATTCATAAATTTAGCCCAATAATAGCTCATATTGGTCCGCTTAAGCCTACCGGCCCGTCCAACTTTTCCTAGCAAGCTATACTGCTTTGACATGAGAGATGTTGGACTATAATAAAGGTTTCATGCATATCTCATGATAGTTACTTGTGATACCACATGTATTTTGTAAATAAATTGGACATATATAGAGTTTCATCAAGTTCCGAACATACCTCTTACAATATCTATTCAAAATTCGGTTAAAACATAATACAATTTGTAATATTTTTACGAAGTGTGCATAAACCATATCCAATTAAAAACATAATTGATGTTATCCAAAAATATATATATGAAATGTACTTGTAATCTTCCTGATATAATTGAAATTTGTGTGGCGAGTTTTGAAATGTATCTAAAAAAATTCGCCACAATAACATATCTCCAAAAATAATTGAAAACAAAATAATAAAGTTGTGAACTTCAGGATTTCCGGAACATTTACGAAAATGGGAGCCGTTAGAAAAGTTTTTCCGCATTTTTATGAGGGGAAAGTTGAATGGACACATTTGTCCACTTTGTCTTTTTTCTATCTTCCAAATTATGTAATATTTCGATTTGATTTTTCTGCAAGTCACTTAAAAATAACAAATAGAATGGAGGAAAAATAGATTGGAATTTTTATGTGCAAATTTAAATTTTAAAATATTTAAAATTCAAAATAAATTCTTGAAATATATATATATATATAGACAATGGCATAAAAAATCCATAATAATTTTCCCACATTCTAATTGTTATGTTTAAGTGATCAGAAATTTTTAGAGTTCAAACAATGTGTGTGTGAGAGATACAAAAATGAGAAGTTGTTTGAGAGGGGAACAAAAAGAGCTTGCATGGATCTTGATGCAATATAGACGGTATGGATACGGATACGCACCAAGCACCTGCTCTGAAAGTCCACTCTCATGAGAGACTGAGAGTACATGCCGAGATGCATAAAGCTAAGAGGCTAAGACAATGTAGAACATTGGCAGAAATCAGGGAAATCCCTATCCTATCGACTGCACTATAGTGATCATCACTCTATCCCGTACTACTGCTAGTCACATGCATCCTTGTGAAGCAAGAGCTGGTAGTTCAAATGAGTTTGTTGGAAAGGTTCAAAAAAGCAGCTCCGTCAGTCACATCGTGTGCCCAGTCTTCACGTTGCTTACACTGCACCAACTGCTAGCAAGCAGGCGGCCGTTGCGCAACGCGAAATTAAAGTGTGCCTGCCACTGCCACTCCAGTGGCACCACCCAACCATATATACCTGACCTGAGCAGCTTCCTACTACTCCAAGTCCAGGCCATGCAATCGGTTCACACCCCTCCCCACACCATGGCCAGGCTCATCCTCTTCTTGCTCGTCCTCGCTCTGGCCGCTAACTACAGCAGGCATGGAGGAGCAGCATCCGCCGCCGGCTGGGACGACGACGACCTCCCGCAGCGGCAGAAGGCCATGAAGGAGGCCCTCGGGGTGATGTCCAGCTACAAGCACGAACGCGACCCCGCCGAGCCCGTCCAGCGGGCGATGGCGTTCATGAACGCCGAGCTCGAGCACCTGCGGCCCATCGCCAAGGCCGTCCACAACATGCCGGAGAACACCCCCGCCGAGATCCGCGCCAAGGAGGAGGCCCGCGCCGCCTCCCACGAGTTGCTCACTCGCCACCTCAGCAAGCTCCTCCCCGGCGGCTCCGTCAAGATCACCGACGTCGATCTGTAACTTACGTAGATTGTTGTCTCTAGGCCACTCCATCTAGTTCCCTAATGAAGCTCCTTGTCAGTGCACCACACTTGTTTGTTCGTGGTCGTCGGAGCATGTGAGCACCTAGGTTTCTTCTTGTGTTCTGTTTGTTCTCTGCTATCTTTAGTGTGTTCTTCCCTCAGGGCTATCCCTTTAATTTGTAACTTGCATCCATCCATCCGTGCTGGTTTCGTCTTAGATTTTACATCCACTGTGTTAGACTTTACATCGTCGGAGCATTCGCATGTTGTTGTCATCTGTATCGCTATCTCTAATTAACGGATTCCTCCATAATTCGTGCCACTCCCTTCCATTTGGTCTATGATAAGTCAGCACTTTTAAGTTATGTTCCTCTTGAATATACTGCAATTATTTTTGAAATAATAAACCAAAGGTTTGTTTCTCTGTGGCACGCTGTAATGCTTAAACTAATTAATCAAGATGCCACACTTCTGTGAGAGAAAATATAGGTGAGACAAGTTGAATAAACTAACACTCGAGGATGTCCATGGACATTAGTCACAATTTCCAAATTCGAGCCGACCGCAATTTTGTTGGGTGTGGTTAAGAAATTTTGTGACCCCTGAGAGGTTATGGGGAAATGTTGTTTGGACTTTGTTCACTAATTAAATGGAAATTACTAAATACGAGCTGAAGTTACCGTCCCTCTCGCTAGACTAAATTTTGCATTGGTGAAGTGTGGTATGAGTCTATGACCTAGCCGCATCCTCAAAAACCAGCCGCAACCCACTAGCTCCACTCTAACTCGGTTCCCCTCTCCTCCGTATGACCTACCGGGGTTGGGAGGGATGGAGAATCCGATCTATTTTTAGGCTTTCTTTTGTAATCGTCGGAGACAGTTGATGTATACTTACCATATGTTATTTACTACTTTAAATATATATGGTATTGATTGTCAATTTTCTTTTATGGAGAACTTCACAAGACACACATGACTTTGGGGCAATAAAGAAGACCATACTCGTATGTGGGATGGGACTAGCAGCTGGCACTTCACCATCTAAGTGATGGCCCACCAACACAGAGCCAAACATATCCTTCATGAACAATCATTTGGGTCCTATGTACAATCGTGGCCCACATATAGTTGTCCACATTTGTTCTAGTACCTATAAAACAAACCATAACTCCATTTCTTCCTATATAATAGAAGAACCCTTGTTCCAGTCACCACTTCCCACTCTCCACTCCTCCTGTAGCACTCTCCATGTCTCCCTCAATCCGGCCCAACTCGACAGGACAAACCCTACTCACCAACTTTCATCCCCTACTACTGCTCTCCACACTAATACCCCAGAAACACGAAAGAGATAATCCGTGATAAAGAGTCATGCAGGTTGTCCACAATGAACCATGTAGTCACCCAACATTTGATAGTTGCTAGTTTAAATTTCCGAACAAATGTATAACATAGTGTACTAGTCACAAACGGCTAGATATCCGGAGGAAAATGCTACATGGGAGGCACATCACATAGTATCCTACCGACATGATGCCTTCCACATCGCCATTGTCAGTTTCATTTTCCTACTAATATGGACGATCATCATGGTCCGATGTCATTAACAACAACTTGACCCCATAGGGATTTTATACTTTTGTTTTAAGCATCAATGGTGCGAGGAATAGATATGGTTTCTCCGCACGTCGGGGCACCCGCTTGTTGGCACGAATACTGACTTGGAGCATGTTGGTCCCAAGAAAAGCATCGTGTGTGTTCTCATAGGTTGTTCACCTCTATCCACTTGTACCTCTTAAGGTAAAGAGTTTCCATTTCTATGCTTGTATCTACTGGCTCGTCGATGGAGAAGCGAGGCTTGCAGGCCTTGCGCAAGTAGCGGGATCACCAATTGTGGTTACTCCCCATAGCCAGAAGCATGCCACTTAGCTCAACAATGTACCTAGAGTGTTTGTCGGGATTCTCCCAGTAGTTGTTGAGAATGCTCAACCAGTGGATGTTCAAGAGCACCGATGCGTGCACCATGTCCGTCGACGGCTCCACGCCCTCATACTCGACAAGCCCCCCTGCGCGTCGTGTGCTCGCCATATTTCCACTAAGCCCAGAAGCTTGGAAGCCAGGACTCCTCCTGGCGATGGAAAAATAGCCAACAAGATGGGTGACTCAAATAGACAATTTCACTTCTGACTGGATCAAGGCCACCAAGCTAGGCTACAAATCGCCTCCTAGTATCGATGAGGAAGATGTGTCGCCGCCTCCACCAAGAAACATGAAAAAAGTAGATCCCCCGCAACCCCTAAACATAAATTAGAAAGCTTCACCGTGTATCATAATTATCATCGATACCACGACCTCAGTTGCACAGTTTGGACGCTCCTAGCCATCTCGACATTCAACCTCCGCTAATGCGCACACTGCCCAATGAGAATGAATGGACGTAGTGGCATATCCACATCTTAGAAGATTAGGGTTGTCCCGATGTTCGACCTCGGACGATGTGGGTGCCACGAGAGTCTCCCGCAACGCAAAGGGGACAATCTACGACGAGGTGGGCTCGAAGGACAGGACACTAGGACGGTGGCGGCTAAGGATTCGCCCGGCTGTCCCCTAGGAGCTAATTGGGTATATGTTAGAATAATTTTACCATGTTTAAAATGTTATTTAGAATATAAGGAGATACACTTGGTAGAGGAAACATTTATAACCTAGACGGCGTAAATACCGCTAGGTATTCCATCCCAAAGTACCGCTCCAAAGACAAAGTAAAAAACAGGTACCGCTCCAGCATTCAATTACCACTAGACGGCGGCTGCGAGTGTTCTCATCCCCGCCGCCGCCGGCGTTGCCGAGGTCGCCGACACGATCCCCGCGACCACCGACGCGGAGATGGAGGAGGCAGAGATCGCCGACAACGATGACTCCGCCGGCGCCGCGCACGGGCAAGCTAGCGGCCAAACGCTCGAGCACGGCTGGGCCTTCTGGCTCGTCAGCCCGCAGGTGGAGGCCGGCGGGAAGGTCGCCTCGGAGAGGAACGTCCACACCTTCTCCACCATCGACGAATTCTGGAGGTTTTATCCCTATTTCTCACTAGTCCCCCAACCCTTGGCCTCCTCAAAAAACCCTCGTCCGATGTATTCTCGATTTCTCGGCTGGTTGCTCGTAGGAGGGAGTTAATTTTAGATGTCTCTCAACATATTCGCCTTAGGGAACGCTTGAAACTTTTCAATTTCTGATACGATGCTCTCAATCAAGTGTAGCAGTGAGTTTCTTAGTGAATTTCACATGCGTTTTTTCTTTCTTTCTTGGGGCGGAAAATGAAATGTTTATATAAAGTTTAGTCGCATAGTTGTAATCTAATCCACATTAGGCTGTGTAGGGTTGCATTTAGCTTGATCGCTAGAAACACACGCACTCTTCTTTTGCAAGCCTAATAGAATCGGGAGACTAATTTTGGGTACCATGGTAAATACTAAAACTTCACCCGTTAAACAGTCTGATTGTTTTTTATATTAACTATGATGCAGCTATCATGAACTTCGATCTAGTTATTGGAGATATGTGAAAGAGATAAGGTGGGTTATCGGGACAAGCATTAGATGCGTGAACCGGAGGTTGGAGGACACTTTCAGGCCACTATCCTTTTATTTATATAGGAAAGTTTATATATGCTCTAACTTGCATATGCTTGTCTACATAAAGATTCCAAGTCTTTCGGTTGACCTACTACACATGTTTCCTCATGTCACCAAAAATGTTACGCTACAATTAAAGCGCAAGCTTGGAGTATGAGGTTGGGGTTGTGGAGGGAAGGAGAGTTTGACTGGTCTCTTGAGGTGGCAACCAGCGATTGTTGGGATTCATATCCATATTTCGTTTGCTGGTGCTATCATCAGTGTTGGGCGAAGGCTGGAAGGAACGACATATTAATTATTAATCGACGTGTATGCTAGGACCCCATATATACCCACATTAGGGCACCATGCAAGCTGGGTGGGTTTCCCAACCTTGCTTTCGCGATTTCATGTGAAACCCTATTCCATGGGCCCCACGACATTTACCCACTGGATTCCCGTCGTAAGTAGGGATTTCCTGTGAATTTTCTATATGCATTATTTGAACATAAAAAATATCAAGTTCTTACAATAGTAGGGTCACTGCCCTTGAAGTGAGGTTATGCACCATTAGCCCAATACGTGTCTGTATAATAGTCCTATTTGTCAATCGGGTGCTAGATCAGAGTTATGTTTGGCTACTCCGATGTATGTTGTATTGTCGATTTCTCAGCTCATTGCTCGTAGGAGGGAGTTAATGTTGTAATTTCAGATGTCTCTCAACATATTCGCCTTAGGGAACGCATGAAACTTTTCAATTGCTGACATGATGCTCTCAATCAAGTGTAGCAGCGAGTTTCTTATTGAATTTCACATGCGTTTTTTTTCTTTCTTGGGGCGGAAAATGAAATGTTTATATAAAGTTTAGTCGCATAGTTGTAATCTAATCCACATTAGGCTGTGTAGGGTTGCATTTAGCTTGATCGCTAGAAACACACGCACTCTTCTTTTGGAAGCCTAATAGAATCGGGAGACTAATTTTGGATACCATGGTAAATACTGAAACTTCACCCCTTAAACAATCTGATTGTTTTTTATATTAACTATGATGCTCTTTCGATCTAGTGAATGGAGATGTGTCAAAAATCCAGCTATTAAGTTTATTGTCTTCTCCATGATGATAATACCTGTTGTTACTCACAACATATTTCAGGACATTTTGATTTTGAGAATAGCTTGCTTAGGAAATAGATATGTTCGTTTTGATAGTTCATTCTTTCTTTACTGAAATGTTTAACCTTTTCGTTTACTAGATTAATTTATTCCTTTATGGCTAACGAGTTGGCTGGTATTTCAGCCTTTACAACAATATACTTCACCCTAGCAAATTGGGCGTGGGAGCTGACCTCTACTGCCTCAAGAATAAGATTGAGCCGAAATTGGAAGACCGCATTTGTGCTAATGGGGGTAAATGGGCCATCAGTTGTGGCAAAGGGAAATCTGACAAATTCTGGGTGCATACAGTAAGCGTCTTTGCCTCCTTCTTTTGGACACTTACCTTACCTTCAAATTCCACCCTAAGTACCTTTTCACAACTTCATGTTTAGTTGCTGCCATTGATTGGTGGACGATTCGAATATGGCGATGGAATTTGTGGAGCAGTCCTCAGCGTGCGTGGGACACAGGACATGATAGCTGTATGGACTAAAGATTCTGCTAATGAACCTGCTCAGGTATATGTTCTCAAATTCACACTGAAGTCTATTATTTCAGTACAGGCAACAACAGTGTAGTTTGCAGCATCATAGATTTAAAATTTGTCAGATGTAAGAACTTGTAGTGTTGGGACTGTTAGTTTTTAACCTTGTCCACTGTCACTTAAGCCTGGTTTTCGTTTTTGTATTATTTGTAAACTGGGACAGAGGACATCTAGGTAGGCTATGTCCTGAACACTGTGACTCCGTCACTAGGACTGCATTTTAGTCAGCCGACAAGGGATGTGTCAGTGGTGTCGTTGTAAACAGGGGCTGGGAGGTGACTCGCATGACCTGATGTATGCCTCTTGTTGGCAAGGTTATATACCTGCACAGCTTGCTGCTGGAGGAGTTTCCACTCTGAGTAATAGCAAAGGAAGGTCGCCCCAGTTGTGTAGGGGGGCTGGATAATCACCGTGTGCTCATACTCTGTTGTTAGTTTACGCGCGTGTGTGTGCTCTGAAGCTGTTCGTTAGTTTGCCGCACCTAATTATGTGTGTGTATTTCAAGTTCCAGTGAGTCCACCATGCATAGAAGGACAAGGGAGACTCGGTGCCCATCAGGGATCTTGAGATAGAAATGGACGAGCTAGATGTAGAGCGAGTGGGCATGTGCAAATTGCCGTTCTTAACACTAGAAACGCTATTTTAACTATACGGTTTTCTCAATATCTGAAGAGTACAACATATACAACTGAAGAAACTTATATTCCTTAAACGATATATGCAGTGCTGCAAACAGAAGAACATTGTCGAAGAAACTTAGACCTGAAAGGATTGTCATCTTTGGTTGTACTATGCATCTATGTTGTGGTTTCCAACATAAATTGTCCTAGGTAAAAGTGTAATAATTTCCGCTAAAATAGCTTGTTGAGCTGTGCTGTATGACTGAAATTTTTCACTGATTAAAAAATTAAATTGCAACATTTTTATGATAAGTGTAAGGCATAATATTTCCAAAGCTTCTTTGATAAATGTATGTTATGGATGTAGGATAAATGAAGTATATTATGCATCATGCTGGTACTTAGTTTCTCTGCCTTGTATATTCATTAGCACTACCATCCATGCAAAGTACTCCCTCACCTCCGTAAATGATCAGAGGTCAGTCTTATCATCTACCTTTGTGCAAAGTCCAAAAATGCCACACATGGGTCTACACTCTACAGAGGGAGTATTATCAATGTTTTAAATAGCTGGCTACAGGCTATAGCTGTGGCCTCCCAAAACAGCTATAGCCCAGCTATAGCCGGCTATTTAAGGATTTTGACACCTTTTAGCGGGATAATGCAGTTAGCCGCACCATGCGGGAAAAGCTATAGCGGGCCATAGCCGGGCTATAGCCGGCTATTTCAAACTACGATTATTAGCTTTTTATTTCTTACCGAACTGAGAGTAGGTTTTCTTATATTGTCCTGAGGTGTTTCTGTTTGTGTTGAATATCTTTCTTATATTGTCTAAGTTCATTATGTTAGATCATCAACGTTTGAAGCTGTGCTGAACAACTTTCATTTTTTTACCAGCAAATCATCAGCAATCAGTGGAAGGAATTTATGGATTACAAGGACTCTATAGAGTTTTTCGTTCATGATAGCGGTGCAACGACGGTACAATGCTGGTCTGCCAAGTTTCCCCAGGATCTCTTTGGTATGATCTACAACAGGGTGCCAGATCCGCGCAGCCGCGTGCGTTTTGCTGCTGTCTGCAGGTCATGGTTTGCTACAGCTTCACAGCATCCTGCGCCGCCTGCACTACCGTGGCTGCTGCTGTTGCCACGCGATGGCGACAGGATGAAGCGCCTCTACTGTCCTGAGGACAATCAGATCCTATGTGTCCCACCCCCGAAAGGTTTCATCCACCACTGGTTCATTGGCTGTCACGAAGGTGGCTGGGTTGCCTCGTATGAGCCGGGCCCTTTCAGGATTGTGAACCTCTTCTCGGGCTTTGAGGTGGCGCTGTCGGAGAAGCAACAGTGGATTCCCCGCTCTGGTCGTCTTTGCAAAACGATGATTTGGAAGATCATCTTCTCCAAACCACCCACTTCGAGCGACTGCGTCCTCGCTGCCATCACGGATGATGATTATTCTCTTGCGCTCTGTAGAGTTAGCTGTCCAGATGGTGGGTGGATGACACAAGAACAAAGACACAGGGTTAGGCTTGCGGATATCGCCTTCTTGAATGGCGAGCTTTTTTTTTTTTTTGGACAAGGAAAGGGCCTAGAAGGCCCCAGAGAGATCATTTCATTACACGTGGTGGGTACAAAATTACAAGAAGGACCTCTGGCATCTCTTGCACCGATAAACCAGCATTTGAGGAAAGGTCCTCCAAATTTGCAAAAAGAACCCCGAGACAAAAAATAAGAAAGCAAACGGGTCCCTGAGCTCCTCCACCACCAACCGCCGGCGACCTCGAGACGTTGCCGTCGAGATACGATGCCGATGCGCTCGATGGCATACTTCCGGCGATGCTGCTGATCCGCCGGCCGCTTCTCCTCCACCGGGGACGAACCACTTGGCGGCGGAGAGACGACGAGCTCCGACGAACAGAGCGAAGAAGAGCCTCCGTCTTGGAGGTTGCAGATGGGCCGCCTTGCCGGCCAAAGATCGTGCCGCCGACGAGGAGCGACGCGTGTTCCGCACAGACGAACTACGGAGATGAAACTCCATAGCACCCAGCAGGCAGGCGCTGATGAGCAGGGTCCCAGCTCGTCGAACCACCACCTCTCCTCCCACCCCATGGTGAGCCAGAGAAGAACGGAGCGACGGGTTGGAGCAGGTACTACACCAGCAAAGAGAGCAGGAACCCTCCACCAGAGACAAAACCAGGCAGCCTCTCTCCAGCTCCTCCTCGCCACCATGGCCGGCCAGGAGAGAAGAAAAAGCAAACCAAACAGCACCCGGGAGCCTCTCCTCCTGAATGGCGAGCTCTATGGCCTCACGCCAAGGTACAGTTGGGACCTTGTCAAGTTTGAGCTTGGGGTAAACAAAGATGGTGCACCAGTGGTCAGAGGTGTCCATTATCCGGTGGTCACGATGGATCACCAGGTGCCTCCTCATGACTGGCACAACCAGGTGGGTGTCTGCTACATTTTTGAACTAAATGGCAAACTTGCGATGGCTGTCAGGTTCCCGTGGTCTGGCGTGCAGAGGAACCGCATCTACTACACCCACCGTCGTTGCTTAGGGAGAAAGGTGGTCCCCGAGGATGAACTGGTGTTCTTGGCAATGTCCAACGATGATGGTGACCCTGTGTACTTCAGGGAAGACGACCATTATGGCGTGGATATGATCAGGGCGGTAGGATACTACGCGAGGAGACCCTTATCCTCCCATGTGGCTTCTCCCTCCAGATATTTAGAATGCATGCTATCTTTGTTCCTTTCGTTTCCGAGTACGGACAAACTTTGTGTATTACTGGTAAGTGTTTTAACTCAATCAGGATTTCAGACTTAAGATGGTCTATGGTTTCTGTCAGCTTCTGTATTTATCTTATGTGATTTCATTTATCGTGACCTTTGCCCGGTCTTGACGAGCTTTGCAACTTCCTGGCAGTAAGCATGCCTGAAAACTGTTTGGTACCCATTTTTGCCTGCTCGTAGTTTGAATTATACTTGTGTCTTGGAACCAGTATAATTAATGCCTATAATAATATATAATGGGGAAAATTAGATCCATACCATTAAAATATCCAATATTTAGAAAATACCACTGAAAGTATATGGGTTAGAAAATTACCATCGAAAGCTTGGTCCGTTATTGATTTATGCCACCGCGGTGAAATGAACGTTAACTACACGAATTGATCAAACTTGCCACACCCAGCTCAACCTGAACTCAACACAATGCACACACACAACTTAGCCAGACTGCACGCACACGCTCCACCCAGGCTAGGCCAAAGGAAGAACACCTGGGGACGCATCTTCTCGGCGGTAGCGACTGCTGCTCCTCCATGGTACACGCCCGCTTCACAACCACACCGCCGTCGCCCGATCCAAAGAGTTGTCAGCTTCACGTGGGGATTTCGCCTGGTCCTGCAGTCGACCCCAACGCCCATTGGATACGCAGAGAGTAGTCTCCTTTAGCCTCGCCGCCGACAAGGGATGAGCCAGACAGGGGCGGAGCCAGGATTTGAGTATTGTTTGACACGAAAAAGAGGACGCTAAGGTGAAATGCGTCTCCCTTACACCGGGGAAAAATAATGCGGGCGTGCCAGTGTACAAAGTACACAAAAATAAATAAAAGGGGAAAAATACAATTAATCGTCACGACTAAAAGACTATTCCCGAACGTGCGCTTCGTGTGGCCTGCTAGCGCGGCCGAAAATAGGCGATTGTGGTTTACTGGTTCCCGGGGCCTCGGAAAGCACCCGGTTAATTACTCCCGCGGATAACCCGCGGGAAACCTCCGATTAAGCTGCTTGGTCGTCGTCTTCGGTCTTCGCTTTGCGGTCTTCATGCAGGGTGGTGATGATGGTGATGCGTCGTGTAGGCGCCGGCGGAGCCCGTGTACTAGCATGTACACGCCCCGTGCATAGCATGGCCTTTGCGCTGGCCATGCCCGCCTCGCCGTCTTGCCTCGTCGGTCTCGGACGGCGTTGATGTTGGAATTGGTAGCATGCATGAAGAGCTAGGCTTGACGTTGCAATGATTTGCAGCCGTTGCGGCGGATGCCGCGCCCAAGTGCGGGGCGACGAAAAAGTACAGGACGGGTAACCGCGTCCGTGAGCCGCGGACGCCAAGAGTATGGTCGAGGGTCGCTGCCGCGGCGCTGCCGCGGGCGCCGAGAGAACGGCGCGTCGAGGGTTGCTGCCACAGGCGCCGCGCCGAGAGAACGGCGCGTCGAGGGTTGCTGCCACAGGCGCCGCGCCGAGAGAACGGCGCGTCGAGGGTTGCCGCCGCAGGCGCCGCGCCGAGAGAACGGCGCGTCGAGGGTTGCTGCCACAGGCGCCGCGCCGAGAGGGTCGCCGCCGCGGGCGCCGCGCCGCGGCGGCGCCGGCGACGCGGCGGGGTGCCGCCGATGTCGCCGCGCCGGGGCCGGCGCGATCTGGCCCTGGCGCTGCCCCACGATGGGGCTGGGGCAATGTTCTGCCCCCGGCGGCTGTCGCCACGGCCAGCGCCCCAACCTCCTAATAGATGCAAAATCAACAAACATATAGATTAGCTAGCGTTCGCTCTCACCCTTCCGGATGACAACTCCAGGAACCTTCTTCTCCATGGCGAGCCTCCTAGCCCGTGGAAGGTACGTGCTCCTTGTGCACCCGGAGCGGCCGTCCTCTCTCTCAGCCGCCTGCCGGAGAGGAACGACGGTGGCGTGCGCGCGGTTCTCCTTGATGCGATCTGCTCGTGCCTCCGGCTAACGTACGTCTGCGGGAGGGGTTCTGGTTTTCCGCTTTTTTCTCTCTGCCTTGCGCCTCTTATATAGGCAGCAAAACTGGGGTCGTGAGGCGGTGGTGGTTCTGATCTGGTACGTATCTCCCGGCCTCCATGGCTTGCGCCATACGAAAACAAACAGAGTACTAGAGATATACTCGTATCTGTTAAATATCGATAAGATCAATCTGGTCACGCTTGACAAGTTCGGTCCAGCCTGACTCGTATATAATCTGGACTCTGAAGCGATCGGTCGAAGGTCCACGGGACAGACAACACGTCAATCCGTCGCGCACATATTTTTGTACTTTGAACGCGGAATATTCACACGTATATTTGATACTACTTCCGTCTCATGTAAGATGTCTTAGATTTGACAAAAGCGGGATGTACCTAGTCTAGAAATAATGAGTAGATACACCCGTTATTTGTAAATTTGTCAGACAACTTCCATGAGACAAAGATAGTACTATGATCACAAAAATACGTCGAACAAATGCCCCCACACCAAGTCGAGTTCGAGTGCGAAGCAAATCGAATTTGACTTGGTGTGAATTAGAACTTTCCTTTTTGGAACAAAAGGGACGCAAACTAATCTGCTGTCTTCGTGCGATTGGTTTCCTTTTAAACGTGGCATTACCCATCGTGCCTGATCGAAACACAACAAACAGGGCTTCCTGGCAATCGTCAAACCGACCGAGTCTCTTTCCTGTATCTGTTTAAACTTCAACGAGTATACTTTCCATAAGACCCAGCCGTATCGGAACCGACCTGGCTGGCACAAGCCGATCGTAAAACGGCCGGACTCTCTGGCCGGGCCTTTAT
This sequence comes from Lolium multiflorum, assembly GCA_030979885.1. Classification (NCBI taxonomy): domain Eukaryota; kingdom Viridiplantae; phylum Streptophyta; class Magnoliopsida; order Poales; family Poaceae; genus Lolium; species Lolium multiflorum. Next base: position 347,097,968 of record CM061749.1, read on the forward strand.
AACGCAGGCTCCCGCGGCGGTAGCTCGATACGAGCCCTTCAACATCGACAAGTTTCGTCGACTTTCGTCCAGCCATATCGACATCCTCTCGTCGGCCTCCTTGCTCGGGCTTTGTTGTGCGTATTATACCCGGGGCTCGTTAGCACGGCTAGCCTGAACACGCATAGCCGCCAAGCCCCTTTATTTTACTGTACTCACGTCGGCCGCTTCTGCGATTGTTCGACGTGCTAACCTCTTGTTTCTCCTCTGTCCTGATAGGAGCACCATGTCTCAAAACGGCGCCTCAAGGAAGGAACGATCGGGCGCGGGCGAGAGGGATCGGCTAGGGAAGGGTCGACCCACTGAACGTCTAGTCGACAAGGCCGCCTCGCCTCGCGACGACCAACCGAACAAAAGGCGGTGGGATGATGATGATGATGAGCGCGTACAAAAGCATATGTCGCTGGGGGCAACTTTATGAAGCCCACAAACAGCAAATGCATTATGTGCACATCGCAGTCGGAGCGCGCACATGTTAGGTCGGAGTTCAGCGGGCCTGTCATAGAACCGGCTCTAGCTCACCGTGTATGTTCTGATCAACACCAATGTTAAAAACGCGAATTCCGCAGCGTGGCGATCGCGACGGGGCATTTCCCCCACGTCACCTCCCTCTCCGCGATCGTCTGCCTGGCAAAGGAGATCGTGACTATACAAACACCTATGCGATGGCCCGCAGTTAAGAAACAAGCCAGGCGGCGGCTCGACTCGCGCAACCGCGGCATGCAGCAAGGCTAGGTACGCCCATGTGTATGCCAGCATGCCTAGAGATCCAGCCAAAGCCAACGATTGCATGGCACCGCGTTCGCGCGACCTGCAACTAGCTTGCGACCGATTTGCATACAGACATGCCCCAGCCAGATAGCCGGGCGGGAGAACACAGTAAGTACTGAACATGTTTCGTGCTGCTGGCTGCACGGATGGATGAATTAGCTCTGGCCTTGGTAGCACTGCGTGCGTGCCTGCCACCGAACGATCACGCAGCCTCCGCCCGAAATACGCGCGTCGCGGCCCGGTACAGGCAAGCAATGCGTAGGGACGGCTCAGCGTCGACGTTTTTACAGTCAACAATGTCTAAACACAAGTGCAGCACAGCAATTGCCAAGGTACAAAACGTAGTAATGGGAAAAGCAGCCTTTATTCATTGCAATGGAAAAGAACAATTTCAAGGGTACTAAACGAGTCGGTAATATAACTGATTCAAACTAAAGAAAAAAAACAAGTGCTGGATTCAACCTAACTAACACTGGTGGAAAAACAGGCTTTGGTCGCGGTTGGCAACTGCCATTAGTCGCGGTGGCGCAACCGCGACCAAAGCAGCGCGACTAAAGGCCCCCCCCCTTTAGTCGCGGTTCCTTACGACGCGACTAAAGCCCGTCCACGGGCGCAGGGGAGCGCCGGGCGGAGGACCTTAGTCGCGGTTCTTCGGCCAACCGCGACTAAAGGCCTCCGCAGGTTTAGGGTTTTAGCCCCCTCCCCTAAATCTGGTTTCTTTTTAATTTGTATTATTTTATTTCTTTTGGGTTTTAATTTTGAAGGAGTTTCACATATTCTACGGTGTATACATACATGCATATGAATGTACAATTTCAAACAAATTTGAAATTAGAACCAAAAAGAATTCAAGAGGAATATACAATATATATTCAATATCGGATGACCATATACAATATATATTCAATATCGGATGACCATATACAATTTTGAACAAGTTAGTTACAAATTCTGGTGCATATAAAGTTCTACGTCATCGTAATAGTGTTCTCCTCTAGGATCGATGACTTCCCTCGCCAACCATCCAGCTAGTTCCTCTTGAAGTCGGAAGCGAGCTTCTGGACTAAGCGTCTTCCGGAGGTTATTCCTCGGATGTTGTTCTCACACGTCTGGTCCCGCTCATTGCGTATCTCCGGATCCTCTCACAAACATAGTATCCACATAGATTGGTCCCCGGTGGCTGAATATCCCCGGTCGTGCACTGCCATTTTAAAATGTAGCTCCTTTTGAATTCACCGACCTTGGTATCTACGAACCGTCTCCAAACCCTACGAGGCAAAGAAAATTAAATAAACAAGAGAGTTATTAATTAGTTACTTGATATTAGGAAATGATGAACGAAATAGGCCGATCGATATAGAGCGCAAATGAATGAAAATAATTACTTTTGCATCATTTTTCTCATGTCGCCCCAAATCGCCGGATCCATATTCAGAGAGTCGTGGACGAGAACTGAGGAGGTCTGAACTTTAATTACCATAAGAATCCAGTGGAACCTGCGGACACGATACATGCACAATCATGCATAACTCATCGATTAGCCACATACCATAAACAAAAGAGAATGTGCTCAAGACAAACACTCACCCAAAATGGTAAGGAAATAGAATATCACTTTTCTGTTGCTGTTTTCTAATAAACCGCCACAGGTCATCCTCCACGTCGGCGGGGTGGTGTTCTAACACATATGAATTAACGATGTGTGGGTCAATGAACCCAACATCATGGATGTTCCTTATTCGCATTTCCCGCTTCTTCATTCTGCATAATATATAGCGTACACAACAAGATAGTTAGGACAATATATATATATATATATATAGTGCAGGGCAATGAACGAGATGGGGTAGAAATTAATAAATCACTTACGAACGTAGCAACTGATGATAGATTTGTCGAGGTCGCGCAGATTGAACAGCTGGAACAATTCACTCAGAGGAATTTGTACCCAGTAATGTTTGAAGTGATGCTCATATCTAACTTCCGCATAGATATACTCTTTGGCGTTTTTATGTTTTATGTAACCCTTGTACCAATTTAGCAGACCTAGCATTTGTCGAGGTAGATCCTCTTCCTGCGCAGGCTCGACGAGAGGGCCATTCTTCACATATGTAAATACTACGTCCTTCATTGGCGCCTCATCAAGGCCTAGCGTGCACGAAGAGTGATACCTAACTCGGCCGCTTGTTCTCGGCACTCGTTACGGTCAATCCATGTCTGCCGCAGCTGCTATGATATCGGGGCATCCGGATCGGCTTGCACTATGAGCGGGGCGATCGATTGTTTACTTTGTTCCCGAGGGCAACTTCTTTCCCCCTTTCTAATTTTGACTCGGCCTCGTCCTTCAAGGCTTTCTTCTCCGCCAACTCTTTCCTGTTCTTGAACGCGAGTGCTTGCCTACGAAGTTCACGTAAATAGTCGTCGGGCTTCGCTTGGGACGGTGTGTTCAAAAATGACTTAGCCCACTCTTTTCCTTGTCAGAATATACGGCTTGGGCTCGCCCTCTATTTTCTTCTTGACGCTCGCCTTCCATTTCTCTAAATCAGCGCCCGTCGACTTCCTCGGCACTACTTTCCCAAGACCTCCTGGGAGAGGCTTCATGATACCTCCGGTACCTTTGTTTTCTTAGGTACGTAAGGGTCCGGGTTAATAACCCAGGATGCCTGCTTCGGGAGGTGGATTGGGGCGGTACGGTGTCGATCACCCGCCGGACGAGGAGGGCGCGTCGTGACGTGAATGAGGTGTATTAGGTGAAGCACCACCGCCACCGTCACCGCCACCGCCACCGTCACCGCCACCGCCACCGCCACCGTCACCGCCACCGCCACCACCACCACCGTACGGGGTGGACTTGTTGGCGCCTCGCTGGAAACTTGATAAATTTCTTCTGCCATAGAATGAGGCGCTTGACATCTCCAAGTCTTTTCACCCCTTCGGGTGTAGCAATGTCAATGTCCAGTCCTCAAACCCTTGGACTATCTCCTCCACCGTGACACGAGCATAGCCATCTTGAATGGGGTTGTTGTGGTGGAGTGCTCCAGTGGTAAAGCACTGCCGATGGCTACCTTCATGGACATGTTCCCGATAGGATAATACAGATGACATGCTTTCATCTCCTTTATATCGTCCACGGGGTAGCGAGGAGGCTCCGGTGCAGTAATTTCGACCACCGGAGGCTCCGGTGCAGTAATTTCTATCGTCGGTGCACCAGCCGGTGAGGCCTCCGTGGAAGCCACGCTGCTTCTTCTCCGCTGCTGGCTTCCGAGATCCATTGGATGATCTTCACATGCTGCGCCCGAGCTGCATCTCTTTCGGCGACTAGTACACTCACGGTTTTCTTCATCACATCCATTTCCGTTACCAACTTCGCCACAACATCTGCATCCCGATCCATCTTTCTCTTACGGTTTCGTAACCGTACGGGTCATCGTTCTGGGGAACCCTATTTTCCACGGAATGGGCCCCATGCCTCGTATACGTCCTCCGTGTTCAGGATTCCCGAGGGCTTTTGTCGGGGCGTCGTCTCTCTGTTGAACCTGATCCTCCCCTCTTGAGCCTCCCTCATTGCCTCAATAAGCTTTTGGGTGGGTGTAATTATTTTGCGATAAACACACTCCCCTGTCTCCGGGTTCAGCGATCCCCGTACCACCAGCTTTTGGCCCTTGGGTCCCATCCCTCCGTACCTGGACGGATTCCTCCTCGGCTCGTTCTCCATCTTCTCCCACTTAGGCTGCCAAAGCGATACCCTCCTGGCCCCATTTTATGATTGTACTCCTTCTTGGCCGCATTTTCCTTATTTTTTTCGATAGTTCAAGGAACTGCTCCGATTTCTTTTGCTTCACAAATTCTGGCCAATCATGTTGCAGTTTCTCATATTGTCCTTTGAAATCCGAGTCTTGCCCTGGTTGACAAAGTCATGGGCTAGATTTTGCTTGTATTTCCGGAATGCGTTGGCCATCCTAGAAAGAGCGAACTGTTTGACTAGCTTGCGCCTCTCCTTGTTTTCCGCAATCTTGTTACCCTCCTCATCGTATTTGCGGTATTCCGGAGGTAGAACGAAATGTTCCATAAGCTTGTTGAAGCAATCTTTTTTCTCTCTTTTCGACAAAAGTGAAACCAACACGTGCCTTCTTTGGCTCATTCCACTCCTGGCGGGTGATCGAGACGTTGTCTCTAACAACGGCTCCGCATTGGCTGACAAACTTGGTGGCGTTCTTGCTGGGCTCCAGCGGCCTGCCGGTTGCTTCGTCGACAACATCGATGGTGCATGTTTCTCCTGCTTTCATCGTCTTGGTTGCGCCACGCTTTGACGACGTACTCGATTTTTCGACGATCCGGCCGAGGGCTAAAATAAGAAAGAGAGTCGCGCGCGTTAGTACACACACATTTATTCAAATCAGTTAGTTTGTATCACCAGGCGCTCAATATGTATATATATATACCTCGGCGCCGGAGGTGGTTGCTACTTCCAATTGAAGATCGTCGTTTATCGACGTTTCTTCGGCATCATCTTGCCGGCGCCCTTCATCTTCACACTCAAGGTTCAGATAAGAAGAGATATCATCTTCTTCTTCTCCGGTCGGCACATATGGAATATCGCCTTTTATGATGCCGAACATATGGTCTTCAGCGTCCGGATCATAGTTGTCCAGAATCGGGTCAGCTCTATCGTCCGCCATATGTTAGTCCTGAAAACATGTAGTCAAAACAAATTAATTGTGTATATGCCAGCATTATCACATCTCTTCTACATATAAAGAGAGAGGTGGCGGTGGCGAAAGGGGGACGCAGTGACCGCGTGACCGAGAGACCGGTGGCGGTGACCGAGAGGGCGGTGGCGGTGCCGAGGACACATAACCCTCGCCGCCCCCTCTCGATCCCAAATAAAATTTTGTTAAGTTAAAATTTTACTTAACAAAATTTAGACTAAATGATCAAAATTTTAACTTAACAAAATTTAGACTTAATGATGATCAAAATTTTAACTTAAGAAAATTTTTACTATTATTTGATCATTTAAAATTTGATCATTAAGTTTTCTTAAGTTACAGAATTTTGATCATTAAGTTATCTTAAGTTAAAATTTTGATCATTAGAATTTTTGTTAAATTTTGTTACATATTAATTACATATTTGTTAAATTTTGTTAAGTCAAACTTTTGTTAGTGTACAAATTTTTAGTTAAGTTAAAAAAACAAATTTTAGTAAAAATTTTAGTGATCAAAATTCTGTAACTTAAGAAAACTTAATTAGTCAAATTTTAATTAGTTTACAATTTTAATTAACAACACGTTAATTCGTTTAAGTCAAATTTTAGTTTTTTTACACAATCTTTTTTAAGTCAAATTTTAGTTTTTTTACACAATCTTTTTTAAGTCAAATTGTAGTTCTTTTTAAGTCAAATTTTAGTTTTTTAATTTTACACAAACTTTTAACTCAAATTTTAGTTATTTTTTGTTTTAAAATTAACAAGAACAAAAACTAAAAAAGAAAGAAAAAAATGCCGGGGCGCGCTGCTCTCTCCTCTCCCTCTCTCTGTCTCTCACCGCGCGCGGGTACGGCGGCCGCCGGCCTCTCTCCTCTCTCTCTCTCAGGCGAGCAGAGCGGCGCCGGCGAGCCGCGCGCGGCCACGGCGCCGCGCTCTCTCCCTCTCCTCTCTCTCACTGCGAGCGGCGCCGGCGACGACGAGGGGCGCGCGCGTACGGGAGATCGACGGGCGCGCGCGACAGGTGTGGGGCGGCGACGGCGGCGGCGGCGGGACGTGAGCGCGCGGCGACGGCGGCAGCAGTGGCGACGGAAACGGGCGGCGAGAGAGGAGATGCGCCCGCGGGCGGCGCGGGAATATATAGGGATGGGGCTTTAGTCGCGGTTGGGGTCGCCAACCGCGACTAAAGGGTCACCTTTAGTCGCGGTTGGCGACCCCAACCGCGACTAAAGGGATTTTCGCCCGGTTTTTAATTTCCCGCGCGCAAGGACCTTTAGTCGCGGTTGGCCAGGCCAACCGCGACTAAAGCTCTTTTTGAAAATACTTTTCTTTTTTGAAAATCATATAATACAAATAATATATCAAAAAAATCAGAAAAATAAAACTAATTCAATTCAAAATTATAAAAATACAAATTATATATCAAAAAAATCAGAAAAATAAAACTAATTCATTTCAATATGTTAAAAATACAAATAATATATCAAAAAATTAAGAAAAGTAAAACTAATTCAATTCAATATGTTAAAAATACATATAATATATCAAAAAATTCATAAAAATAAAACTAATTCAATTCAAAATGTTTAAAATACATATAATATATCAAAAAATTCATAAAAATAAAACTAATTCAATTCAAAATCTTAAAAATACAAATAATATATCAAAAAATTCATAAAAATAAAACTAATTCAATTCAAAAGTTCGTTGGCCCCCTCTTCCCGCCTCTTTCCGCCGACCCCCTCTTCCCTCCTCGTCTTCGTGCCATTTCTTCCCTGTCTTCCCGCCTCTTTCTTCCCGCCAATTGTTTCCCGCCAATTTCTTCCGGCCTCTTTCTTCCCGCCAATTTTTTCCCGCCAATTTCTTCCCGCCACTTTCTCCCCGCCTCTTTCTTCCCGCCTCCTGTCTTCCCGCTCCCATTTTTCCCGCCATTTGTCACTACATATAGGTAGCCCGGCTTGGCCAGCATCACATCTCTACAATCTCTCATCACTCTCTCATGGCTTCCACCGCACCCACTCTAACCTACCCAGGTGGAGGAGCTTTGCGCCTCGAACTACCCTTGCCCTCCGGGATACCGCGTCCCTGGTGGAGCCTAAGCGCGGCGGCATGCCGGTCCCTCCCGTCCCTCGGGGTGCTGCGCGCCGGGCGGCCATCACGAACCACTACTACCTCGACCTCACGGAGCAGCGGATGAATCCCCGCTGGCATCCCGATAACCAGCAGACTTGGGACGCCTTCTTTATCAATCGGCGTGAGAGGGCGCTCGCGTATGAGGAGGACGGTCCGCCTCCCGGAAACTTCCACGAGGCCGGCCGTCGGCTGGTGGTACGGCCGGACTCTGAGCGTCATGGACTACATCACGGCCGGCGATATCCCCGCTGCGCTACCCTCGATTCGAGCCACAGCGCCCGCCGACGCACGACGACAGCAGCGAGACAGCAGCGACGCGACGGGCAACTTAGAAGGCGACGACTACCGGTACAACGGCGGCGGCTATGAAGACTACGAGTATGCATATTATACGCCTAGGCAGGAGTATGACTAAATCACTCCAAATTTCATGTATGCAGGAGTATGACTTAGTCACTCCAAATTTCCTATATGCAGGAGTATGACTTAGTCACTCCAAATTTCATGTATGCAGGAGTATGACTTAGTCACTCCAAATTTCCTATATGCAGGAGTATGACTTAGTCACTCCAAATTTCATGTATGCAGGAGTATGACTTAGTCACTCCAAATTTCATGTATCATCGGTGCTATCTCGAGTCAATTGAATCATTCGAAAATGGACACCAAACACATCACGGGTAATATAATTCAGATGATTCATTCAACAAAGTTTGGTACAATTAATAAATTATTACACATCATTTCTTCCCTTGTGTCCCTGCTTGCTTACGATTGTGCCGTATCCATGGAGCATCCTCATCATTTAACTTAATGCTTGGGTCGGTGTTCACTTTGAAGGGCGGAATTTCAGCAAACATATTATAATCTTCTGACATGTCTGTCTTGTCCTCCACTCCCACGATGTTTCTTTTCCCTGAAAGAACAATGTGGCGCTTTGGATCATCGCATGATGTACTGATCGTTTTCTTATCTTTCCGTTTCCTCGGTTTGCTACTCATGTCCTTCACATAGAAAACCTGAGCGACATCTTTCGCTAGGACGAATGGTTCGTCAAGATAACCAAGATTGTTGAAATCCACCATTGTCATTCCGTATTGCTGGTCCACCTTTACCCCACCTCCTGTTAGCTTGAACCATTTGCACCGGAACAAAGGGACCCTAAAGGAGGGTCCATAGTCAAGTTCCCATATCTCCTCTATGTAACCATAATATGTGACCTTTTGCCCATTCTCGGTTGCTGCATCAAAGCGGACACCACTGTTTTGGTTGGTGCTCTTTTTATCTTGGGCGATCGTGTAAAATGTATTCCCATTTATCTCGTACCCTTGGAAAGTCGTTATAGTCGAAGATGGTGTCTTGGCCAACATGTACAGCTGATCTACAACCTTATTGTCACTCATTAAATGTTTTCTCAACCAACTGCCGAAAGTCTCCATGTGGGCCTTCCTAATCCAGGATTCAGGCTTCCCCGGGTTGTCCGAGCGTAAAATATTCTTGTGTTTCTCAAAGTACGGAGCCACCAAGCTGGAATTGGTCAGAACTGTGTGGTGTGCTTCAGTCAGAGAATGGCCGTCCATACATATCATTGATTTCCTTCCGATCGTGCCTTTTCCACTTAGTCTCCCCTCGTGCCGCGATTGAGGAAGACCAATCGGCTTAAGGTCAGGAACAAAGTCAACACAAAACTCAATTACCTCCTCATTTCCATAGCCCTTGGCGATGCTTCCTTCTGGCCTAGCACGGTTACGAACATATTTCTTTAATACTCCCATGAACCTCTCGAAGGGGAACATATTGTGTAGAAATACAGGACCGAGAATGGAAATCTCATCGACTAGGTGAACCAGGAGGTGCGTCATAATATTGAAGAAGGATGGCGGGAACACCAACTCGAAACTGACAAGACATTGGATCACATCGTTCTGTAACCGTGGTAGAACTTCTGGATTGATTACCTTCTGAGAGATTGCATTGAGGAATGCACATAGCTTCACAATGGCTACTCGAACATTTTCCGGCAGGAGCCCCCTCAAAGCAATCGGAAGCAATTGCGTCATAATCACGTGGCAGTCGTGAGACTTCAGGTTTTGGAACTTTTTCTCCGCCATGTTTATTATTCCCTTTATATTGGACGAGAATCTGACGGGACATACTGCTCAGGCATTCAAAAAAGATGACCTTCTCTTCTTTGGTCAGAGCGTAGCTGGCACGACCTTGAAACCGTTCCGGATGCCGGTCATCAGGGTCTTTCAAACTTTGCTGGTCCTGCCGTGCTTCCTTTGTATCATTTGACTTCCCATACACGCCCAAGAAGCTTAGGATGTTCACGCAAATATTCTTCGTAACGTGCATCACGTCGATTGCAGAGCGGACTTCTAGGACTTTCCAATATTCTAGCTCCCAGAATATAGATTTCTTCTTCCACATGGCTACGTGCCCGTCAGCTCCCTTCGGAACTGATTGTCCGCCAGGACCCTTTCCAAAGATGACTTTCAAACCCTTGACCATATCAAATACCTCAGCACCAGTGTGTTCCGCAGGCTTCGGCCGGTGATCTGCCTTGCCGTTGTAATGCTTGCCTTTCTTTCTTACTGGATGACCTTTCGGAAGAAATCGACGATGCCCAAGGTACACGTTCTTCTTACAATTTGGCAAATGTACACTTTCAGTCTCATGTAAGCAGTGCGTGCATCCCTTATTTGACAGTCCCGAAAGGTTACTAAGAGCAGGCCAATCGTTGATGGTTACGAAAAGCAACGCTCGTAGGTCAAATTCCTCTTCTTTGTGCTCATCCCACACACGGACACCAGGTCTGCCCCACAGCTGTAAAAGTTCATCAACTAATGGCCTTAGGTACACATCGATGTCGTTGCCGGGTTGCTTCGGACCTTGGATAAGCACTGGCATCATAATGAACTTCCGCTTCATGCACAACCAAGGAGGAAGGTTGTAGATGCATAGAGTCACGGGCCAGGTGCTATGGCTGGAGCTCTGCTCGCCAAAAGGATTCATGCCATCCGTACTTAGACCAAATCTTATGTTCCTTGCGTCAGCTGCAAAATCTTTGAACTCTCTCGATCTTTCTCCATTGCGTTCCATCTGCGGGGTGTCTCAACTCCCCGTCCGACTTACGGTCCTCTTTGTGCCATCGCAACAACTTGGCATGCTCTTTGTTCCTGAACAGACGTTTCAACCGTGGTATTATAGGAGCATACCACATCACCTTGGCGGGAACCCTCTTCCTGGGTTTCTGGCCCTCAACATCGTCACCAGGGTCATCGCCTCTGATCTTATAACGCAATGCGTGCATACCGGCATTCATTCAAATTCTCGTATTCACCGCGGTAGAGGATGCAGTCGTTGATGCATGCATGTATCTTCAGAACCTCTAAACCTAGAGGGCAGACAACCTTCTTTGCTTCGTACGTAGTGGCGGGCAACTCGTTATTCTTTGGAAACATATTCTTCAACATTTTCAGCAAGTTTTCAAATGCCGAGTCAGCTACACCTGCTGTGCCTTCCATCTCAGCAAATCCAGTGTGCAGCCCAGCTTTTTCAGACCATCATCGCATCCGGGGTACAGCGCCTTCCTGATCCTCTAACATGCGATCCAAATTCTCCCTCTCTTTTTCAGTTTCGCAGCGTCTCCGCGCATCAGCAATGGTCCGACCAAGATCATCAACGGGATCATCACGTGCCTCTTCTTCACCTTCCCTTTCACCTTCCCCTTCACCTTCAGCATCCTCCATGAAAGTATCACCGAAATGAGCAAGATAGCTTTCATCGATGAAATCATCCCCTTCTTCATCTTCTTCCATTATAACCCCTCTTTCTCCATGCTTGGTCCAACAATTATAGCTTGGCATGAAACCGTGCCGAAGCAGGTGCATGTGAACATCTCTTGAGGAAGAGTAACCCTTCTGATTCTTACATTTAACACATGGACAGATAACAAAACCCCCTGCTTGTTCGCATTAGCCACTACGAGGAAATCTTTCAAACCCGCACTGAACTCGCCGGAGAGTCGGTTACCGTACATCCATTGTCGGTTCATCTGCATTATTATAATATAAAATATATAATTAACCATCATGCATTTGTTAAACTAACTAGCTACAAACAATATAAATTAAACAATGAACTACACACACATGCACATTTTATCAACGACACATCAAAGGTTCAAGTTGCTAACCGCGATCGAGGAGGAAAAAATAAATGAGAAAGCTCAAGTGTGGCTCCAACACTTCATATCATGTTTGTTTCATGCTCTTGGGGCATTTCATCAAACACCTTATGTGCATAAGAGGAACCAAAAGCAAACCTAACACCCACTTGTGAAGCTTGTGAAGAGAATGGCACCAAATGGCTAAGTGTTGGCTGCTGGATGGGTATATATAGGGGAGGGGCTTTAGTCCCGGTTGGCCTGGCCAACCGCGACTAAAGGCCTTCGGCACTTTAGTCGCGGTTGGCCTGGCCAACCGCGACTAAAGACCCCCACTGCACCGGCTGGCCACCGCGCGCCCTCCCGCCGCGGCCATTAGTCGCGGTTCCTGCAGCATCGCGACTTATGGGGCTCACCCGAAGCCTGTTTTTCCACCAGTGTAAGGAGCACTAAAGGGGCCATGAATAACTCGAGATATATGGTTATATGGTGAGGACGACGCCATCTCATGCCTCAGGTTTAGGGAGCTCGCCCGGCACCGCGTATGCCAAGATGTGTGCTACCTCGAGTAGCGCTCCTGCTTCGGCATGGTTCCGCTGCTCATCAAAGAGAGCCAGGAAGTTCGTTGCTTCAGCTTCGCGCTGCTCCAGCTGGTTTGTCATCACGTCGAAGGTCTCAGAGACCATGCTAAGACACTTGAGTTTGGTGTCAATGGTTCGTTGCTTGTTGCGAGCCCCCTTTGCGCTCAGCCGGGCCTCCGCCGCCAGTTCATCATACCTCTTGGCTTCGGCATCTTTCTCACGCGCGATTTGTTTCATTAATCGGGCTTCGGCATGCAGGTCCGGTGCCTCCGGTTCAAGCTGCTTCAGGTCCTCTTTCACCAAGGGGATAATAGTCCGAAGTCGCTGCTGCAGGTCCCGGGCTTGTTCCTCGGCAAGGGTGGCAGTCGGATCGCCAGCAGTGTTGGGCGCTGCCTCGCCTCTCAAGCGCGCCACCAGTTTCTCCAGGAGGGAAACTAGTCTTTTCAATGGCTCCGGGATGGCGCCCTTGTAAATCCACATGGAGGTGTGTGCTTCAATGGCCTCCATTACGCGGTCTGGATCAAGGGGCTCCGCACGCAGCAGCTCTTGAATTTCAGCAAGGCCATCGCGCACGACACGGACGAGGAGACGCTCAGCAAGAGTGCCCTCAGGAAGGAGGATATTACACGGCAGGGGAAGTAGCACAGCAGGAAACGTCGGACTTTCCTTTACCAGGGACTGGACATGGGTCGTCAGCTTGGTTTTGATCTGCCGTGCTAGAGGAGACAGGTACTTCAAGTCATAGTTTGAGTCTACCGGGGCTTCGTTCAGACCTGCAAAGGAAGTTGCACCTTAAAATGGCGCGACACTGGAAGCAAACTGAGTTTAAACTGGAAGAGACAGTAAAATTACCAGCGCCGGAAGAAAAACTTCTACGCTCAGCCTCGTCAGGCTGAACGGAAGGCGAGAGCACCACGTCCGCCAAGTGCTCATCCCCGACAGGCAGAGCTGGAGGCGGTAACGTCACGCCCGCCTCCCCGCTCTGGAGCTCAACCTCGGAAGATGGAGCGGAAGGCGCAGACGTCACGTCCGCCTGTCCGCCCGAAGCAAACCTGCTGGTTGGCTTCTAGTTCCTCAAACATGGCGTCGAGATTGCCCACATCGGCCTCGTCGTCCAACACGACGAAATCGTCCATCTGGTACACAAATCAGAGACGACCGATTAGAAAAAATATATACGTAAAAAAAAAAAGGATGAAGCATATGCGGACTGTTTACCGGAGGGGTTGGTAGACCCCCTGGTTCCTCCATGTCGTCCCCGGAGTGTTCGGCCTCCTTGTTCCCGAGGGGAACGCCGCTGCTACTGGAGGCGGACGGAGTTGCAGCAGCTCGAGGGGCACTCGCCTTCGACCTTGACCTTGCTTCAGCCTTCGGCTTGGCCTCCGTTGGCACGGGCAAAGCAAGTACAGGTCTACCAACCCCTCCGGTAAACAGTCCGCATATGCTTCATCCCTTTTTTTTTTACGTATATATTTTTTCTAATCGGTCGTCTCTGATTTGTGTACCAGATGGACGATTTCGTCGTGTTGGACGACGAGGCCGATGTGGGCAATCTCGACGCCATGTTTGAGGAACTAGAAGCCAACCAGCAGGTTGCTTCGGGCGGACAGGCGGACGTGACGTCTGCGCCTTCCGCTCCATCTTCCGAGGTTGAGCTCCAGAGCGGGGAGGCGGGCGTGACGTTACCGCCTCCAGCTCTGCCTGTCGGGGATGAGCACTTGGCGGACGTGATGCTCTCGCCTTCCGTTCAGCCTGACGAGGCTGAGCGTAGAAGTTTTTCTTCCGGCGCTGGTAATTTTACTGTCTCTTCCAGTTTAAACTCAGTTTGCTTCCAGTGTCGCGCCATTTTAAGGTGCAACTTCCTTTGCAGGTCTGAACGAAGCCCCGGTAGACTCAAACTATGACTTGAAGTACCTGTCTCCTCTAGCACGGCAGATCAAAACCAAGCTGACGACCCATGTCCAGTCCCTGGTAAAGGAAAGTCCGACGTTTCCTGCTGTGCTACTTCCCCTGCCGTGTAATATCCTCCTTCCTGAGGGCACTCTTGCTGAGCGTCTCCTCGTCCGTGTCGTGCGCGATGGCCTTGCTGAAATTCAAGAGCTGCTGCGTGCGGAGCCCCTTGATCCAGACCGCGTAATGGAGGCCATTGAAGCACACACCTCCATGTGGATTTACAAGGGCGCCATCCCGGAGCCATTGAAAAGACTAGTTTCCCTTCTGGAGAAACTGGTGGCGCGCTTGAGAGGCGAGGCAGCGCCCAACACTGCTGGCGATCCGACTGCCACCCTTGCCGAGGAACAAGCCCGGGACCTGCAGCAGCGACTTCGGACTATTATCCCCTTGGTGAAAGAGGACCTGAAGCAGCTTGAACCGGAGGCACCGGACCTGCATGCCGAAGCCCGATTAATGAAACAAATCGCGCGTGAGAAAGATGCCGAAGCCAAGAGGTATGATGAACTGGCGGCGGAGGCCCGGCTGAGCGCAAAGGGGGCTCGCAACAAGCAACGAACCATTGACACCAAACTCAAGTGTCTTAGCATGGTCTCTGAGACCTTCGACGTGATGACAAACCAGCTGGAGCAGCGCGAAGCTGAAGCAACGAACTTCCTGGCTCTCTTTGATGAGCAGCGGAACCATGCCGAAGCAGGAGCGCTACCCGAGGTAGCACACATCTTGGCATACGCGGTGCCGGGCGAGCTCCCTAAACCTGAGGCATGAGATGGCGTCGTCCTCACCATATAACCATATATCTCGAGTTATTCATGGCCCCTTTAGTGCTCCTTAGTTAGGTTGAATCCAGCACTTGTTTTTTTTCTTTAGTTTGAATCAGTTATATTACCGACTCGTTTAGTACCCTTGAAATTGTTCTTTTCCATTGCAATGAATAAAGGCTGCTTTTCCCATTACTACGTTTTGTACCTTGGCAATTGCTGTGCTGCACTTGTGTTTAGACATTGTTGACTGTAAAAACGTCGACGCTGAGCCGTCCCTACGCATTGCTTGCCTGTACCGGGCCGCGACGCGCGTATTTCGGGCGGAGGCTGCGTGATCGTTCGGTGGCAGGCACGCACGCAGTGCTACCAAGGCCAGAGCTAATTCATCCATCCGTGCAGCCAGCAGCACGAAACATGTTCAGTACTTACTGTGTTCTCCCGCCCGGCTATCTGGCTGGGGCATGTCTGTATGCAAATCGGTCGCAAGCTAGTTGCAGGTCGCGCGAACGCGGTGCCATGCAATCGTTGGCTTTGGCTGGATCTCTAGGCATGCTGGCATACACATGGGCGTACCTAGCCTTGCTGCATGCCGCGGTTGCGCGAGTCGAGCCGCCGCCTGGCTTGTTTCTTAACTGCGGGCCATCGCATAGGTGTTTGTATAGTCACGATCTCCTTTGCCAGGCAGACGATCGCGGAGAGGGAGGTGACGTGGGGGAAATGCCCCGTCGCGATCGCCACGCTGCGGAATTCGCGTTTTTAACATTGGTGTTGATCAGAACATACACGGTGAGCTAGAGCCGGTTCTATGACAGGCCCGCTGAACTCCGACCTAACATGTGCGCGCTCCGACTGCGATGTGCACATAATGCATTTGCTGTTTGTGGGCTTCATAAAGTTGCCCCCAGCGACATATGCTTTGTATGAACCAAACGCGCACGTTTTCTCCCATATACTATGTGGGCAATTACTTGCTCCGTAATGATTATAGGGAAAGAAAATGAAAATACAGGGAGAGACATGTTTTCTCCCGTATACTATGTGGGCAATTACTTGCTCCGTAATGATTATAGGGAAAGAAAATGAAAATACAGGGAAAGAACACAAGTTTTCAGGAATAATGCCCCCCACCAAGTCGAGGGGGAGAGCGAAGCAAAACTGCTCGACTTGGTGAGAGATACACTTGGCAACGCCACGGCGCAACATAAGGTTGTGGCTGCCACAAGAGTTGCTGGCCTCGGCGCCTCGGTGTGCCCCGGGCTCGAAGTGGGTAGAGTGCCTAGTTGGGTCGTTGCCACGACGCCTGTCAACGTAGGCGCAGTGCTTAGTTGGGTCGTATAGCTGCCACGACGCCTGTCAACGAAGCATCACTTTGTCATCCTCAAGCGGCGGCGAACGCCATGCTGCTCCTTGAGGGCGTTTATCGATCCAGTCGCGACCGTCTAGCTGCCACGGTGCCGGCCGAGCAGATCGAAGGGTTGCGCAGTTTCGCGCTGGCCGCATTGGCGCGCTACACTGTTCCCGTCATGATGAAGACATCGGAACATCCGTCGATATCTTGTGTACCCGTGCTGCGACGGGTGGGATGGTAATATTAAAGGCATAATGTTGCCCCCGGATGCCGCCGAGCTAGACGGCGTTTGGTGGCGTTGTTGTAGTTGACGCAGAGTAGATGTTGGGGCGCGTGCCCCCAATGGGGTTACGGACGCCGCCGAGTCAGACGGCGACCGGCGACGTTTGGCGTTGTTGTCAGGGAAGCGTTGTTGCGGCGGTTGGAGGCACGTGCCCCCAGCGGCGTGACGGACGTCGCTGAGCCAGGTGACGACCGGCGACGGTTGGCGTTGTTGTTGTCGAAGTATAGCTTGTGAGAGGAGTGCCCCGCGTCGGGGCGGACGCCGGCTTGTAGTTGTCATGAGTGCGCGCTGCGCCCGTTGTTTGTTGAGTGCGCGCTGCCCCCGGCTCCCTTGTCGAGGCGTACGTTCATGGTTGTAGATGCGCAAGCGACGCTGGACGGTGTCGCGTAATTCACACCTGCTGCACAGAAAAATAGAACGTAGCCAAAGAGCCTGAAAGGACTACCACATTGCACCGTGCACGATGCCCAGAGAGGCAAAAGTCAACGAACGCATGGGAAAGACCAAATTTTAAAATGTTGGCTTTTCCGTTACCCTTGCCATGAGAAAGACATCGGAAAAGGCTGCCGAAGGACTAAAACATAGGAGCCGTCGCAATACCATGACGCTCGTGAGTGTGATGTGTATGAGTATGATGTGGTTGGACGAATGTCCGAGAGGCGACAGAAAATCGTACCCTAGCCCATGTGGGTAACGAGTAGCTCCCACAGCTCTGTCATGCTCCCTTCCGTGCCTCAAGAACCCAGAGCCATAGGCGAGGCAACGGGGCAACTTGGTTTGTAGGGAAACGGCTTGAGGGTGTGTTCATGCCTGAAGGGTGGTGGACAACTGCCGCCCGCCTTCCCGTGGTTTGACGACTGGATGAGGACGCCGGGCGCCGTTGAACGATGGGAGGTGTTTGGATCATTTTTCTTTGTCTCTCTTTTTTTTTTTTAACTCGTACTTGACTTGCTTGCCGATTGCTGATAGTGTGCTGACTTGCCGCTGTGGCGTTTCCTCGGGGGAACCACCTTGAGAACTTGGTTGGCAGTCGTCCACTTTGGTGGACTACGATCCCCCCTCAGGCATATTATCTGGAGCTTTTGGTGGCATGCCCCGGGGTGCCACATAATATGGTCTTCTCCTAGCGTTTTCCCCCGGGGCATGGTGTCTCTGTGCCCCGAGACACCTCCGGCAGAATGGGGGTGTGCGGCTTCGATATCCACAAGTCGCCCAGGTAGTCGTCTCCGCCGCCTCTCGGAGCTTGTGAGGTGTGTTTGCGTGTCGTGGGTGTAGGTGCCGCTCCACTTACCCTCCGTGCTTCCGCTAGCATAGTCCTAAGGCAGCCAAATCTTTAGTCGCAGGCGAAGCGTTATTTGAAAAAGCCGTTTTTGTGTAGGACGTGAAAGTCCGGGGAAAACCGAGAAAAACACGGACAAGTCACATGATGCAACGGGAGGTGCATTATGGACTTGCTGGGCAACAGAAGAAATCCCCCTCTTTGCGAAGGCTCAAGGGCAAGAGAAAACAAGTGAAAGAGAAAAGAAGCACAATAAAAGAAAGAGAAAGAAAGAAGAAAAAAAAAATGATGGAAGGCGCAAAACGTTAAGCAAAGTACTTCTTCAAAAACCTTCCGTTGATTGGGGGCATAGGCCGGGATCCTTGGTGATCGACCAGCTGATATGCTCCCCCGTCGTAGGCCTGTTCAATGACGTATGGTCCCTCCCACTTCGGCTCAAACTTCCCTCTCGTCTTGTGTGTAACGACGATAGGGCGGCGGAGCACGAGGACCAGCTCGCCCTTCCTGAAGACCCTGCGCTTGACGAGTTTGTCGTACGCCCGCACCATGTTTTGGCGGTACAGCTCCAGATTTTGAAGCGTCTCGAGGCGCCCCTCTTCCAGGGCGTCCAACTCTTGGTATCGTAGCCGAATTTGCTCATCTTGTGTGAGCTCTTCGTGCACAGCCACCCGTAAGGAGGGTAGCTGAATCTCTAGCGGCAAGACCGCCTCACTCCCATACACGAGAGAATAAGGCGTCGCTTGTGTTGGGGTACGGACGGTGACCCGGTACGCCCACAATGACTCATAGAGACGGTCGTCCCAATCCCTCCGGTGTCTTGTCACCGTCTTCTTGAGTATCTTGCCGAGGGTTTTGTTGAAGGCTTCAATCGCGCCGTTGGCTTGTGGGTAGTATCCGGTGGAGTAGCTCCACTTGATCTTGTATTTCTCCATAAACCTGTACATTTTGCCTGATTTGAAGGCCTTGGCGTTGTCGGAGGTGACGCGGTATGGTATCCCAAAGCGGTATATAATATGCCGCTCTAGGAAGTTGATGACGTTGGCGCTCTTCACCTCCCTAAGTGGGACGGCTTCCGCCCACTTGGAGAAGTAGTCGGTTGCCGCGAGTATGAAGCGGTGCCCCCGGGATGAGGGCGGCTCGATTGGGCCGATGACGTCGATCCCCCAGGCGTCGAATGGCCAGGAGGGGATGGTCGGATGTAGAGGCGCTGGTGGTTGGTGCTTGAAGTCGCCGTGGACTTGGCATCCATGGCACGACTTAGCCACCTGCAAGCAGTCGACCATGATGCCCGGCCAGTAATACCCGGCAAGCCGGATGCTGTGGTACATCTTGGCTCCGCCTTGATGGCCGCCGCACACCCCATGGTGCACCTCTTGCAAGATGCGGTCAGCTTCCCCTCGGCCGACGCACCGAAGGAGCATCTCGTGTCCATAAGACCGTTTGTACAAGACTCCGGCCTTATAGACATAGGAAGGGAGTCGTCGTTGGAGTTGGCGCCTCTCGGTTGGATCGTCGGGGAGACGTCCGTGCTGGAAGTAGTCGAGGAATGGCTGTAGCCATTCTCCCTCCTCCACCACGTTTGTGGTGATGGTGTTCACCTCGCAATCTGCGGGTACGAGTTCCAAGACGGCGGGTAGAAGCCATCTTTCTTCAACGTTAACCTGCGTGGGTTTACCATCTGGTAAGACCAATGAGGACGCCAGCTTTGCCAACGCATCCGCTGGTGCATTTCTGCTCCGCGGTACGTGGGCGATTTCGATATGCCGAAACTTGTCCATGAGCCGCCGGGCCGTATTATAGTATGGCACCAGTTCAGGCTTACGAACCTCGTAGATGTTGTTCACTTGGCGAACGATTAGCTGGGAATCCCCAAGCGCTCGCAGCGAGCGCACCTCCATAGAGAGCGCGAGAAGTAGGCCGAAGATGAGGGCCTCGTATTCCGCCTCGTTGTTGGAGCACTCCTCCGTCATGAGGGAGAAAGAGTGATAAATCACCCCTCCTTGTGGAGTCTTGAATACCAAGCCGGCACCCGCTCTCCGCCTCGGAGCACCGTCGGGGTCGGTTTCGGTGCGCGAGGCACCGTCAAAGTACAGCTCCCATGGTGCTTCCGGCTCGATGGCGAACACCTCCTCGTCGGGCAAGTCGGTGATGAGAGGGGAATCGTCTGGGACGGGATGCGCCGCGAGGAACTCCGCCAAAGCTTGCCCCTTGATTGACTTCTGCGGTACAAAGGCGAGGTCGAATTCCATCATGAGGAGCGCCCATTTTCCAAGTCGCCCCATGAGTGCGGGCTGACTTAATACGTACCGTATGGGATCCGCTCTTGCAATGAGTTGGATTTCGTGGTTTAGCATTTAGTGTCGTAGTTTCCGAAGAGCGAACATCAGGGTCAAGCACAACTTCTCTATCGGAGAGTAGTTGCGCTCAGCCCCCACCATGGTGTGGCTCAAGTAGTAGCACGCCACCTCCTTGCCTTCGTCATTGTGTTGGGCGAGCAAAGCGCCCAACGAATTGGGCAGGGCTGCAATGTACAGTATGAGTGGGCGCCCTTTTAAAGGAGCTGCCAGTACAGGTGGGTTTAGCAAGTACCTTTTAATGTCATCGAAGCCGCGCTGGCAGGCTTCGTCCCACACGAACGGAGCACCTTTCTTGGCGAGGTGCGAGAAGGGCTGAATGCGCCCGGAGAGGTTGGAGATGAAACGCCGTATGTACGCTAGCTTCCCTTGCAAGGTCCTCAGCTCGCTGAGTTTTGTGGGCGCAGGCATGTCGAGGATGGCCTTGATCTTCTTTGGTTCGACCTCGATGCCTCGGTGGCGCACCACAAAACCGAGGAAGAGGCCGGACTGTACGGCGAATGCACACTTAAGTGGATTCATCTTGAGTTGGTGTCGACGTAGTCGTTCAAAGACCACGCGAAGATCCTCTTGGTGGTCGCGGCGGTCTTTGGTTTTGACCACCAAGTCGTCGATATAGCATTCCACCTTATGGTGGAACAAGTCGCCAAGGACGCGTGTCATGGCACGCTGATATGTAGCGCCGGCGTTCTTCAATCCGAAAGGCATGACGGTGTAGTAGAAGTTGCCTTTCGGTGTCCTGAAAGCGGTGTTGATGGCGTCGTCCGGGTCCATCTTGATTTGATTGTAGCCCGACGAGCCGTCCATGAAAGACAACGCGCCATGTCCGGTGGTGGAGTCGACGATGATCTCCATAATGGGTATGGGGAAATCGTCTTTAGGGCATGCACGGTTCAGGTCGCGGAAGTCCTGACAGACCCGCACCTGGCCGTTTTTCTTCTCCACAGGAACGATGCTGGAGAGCCATTCGGTGTATTGGGCTTCCTTGATGAAACCTGCAGTGATTAGTTTGTCTACCTCTGCGATGACTTTATCTTCAAATTCCGGCCGCAAGTGTCGTGGCTTTTGCTTGACTGGCCGAAATTGGGGGTCAATCGCCAACTTGTGTGTGGCGACACGGGGGTCAAGCCCCGGCATTTCCTTGTAGGTCCAGGCGAAGCAGTCCCGGTACTCCATCAGGAAGCTTCGATAGTTTTCGTGCTCCTCTTTCGTCAGTGTGGCACTGACAAAAGTAGGGCGCGGATCGTCTTCCGTTCCAAGGTTGATTTCCACCAGCTCGTCGATGGTGGGTTGGCCACCGTCTTCGAGCTCTTGTGGCGCTGGTGTAGCGCCGGTGTCTTGATCCTGGATGGGATGTTCGTCATACATGTCGTCTCCCGAGGAGACGGAGGTGGCGTGGCACGAGGCTTGTACATTGCCCTCATGCTTGCCCTCTAAGTTGGGGATGTAGCCGAGCCCATACTTGGGCTTCTTCTTGCCCTCCGTCTTGTTGAGGACCTCCGATTGCCTCCACCACTTCTCGCATATGGAGGGCGGTGGCGGCATCCTGTTGTTTTGCCAGAGCGTGATTCCGGCGCTCGCCAAGAGTCGAGCCATCCTAGGCTCAACTTTTATCGTTGATAGCACTTCCTCTGTATCAGAGCAATGATTAGGGAGTTCAAGTATAAAGTCACAATGTTTCACTTGGGGAACTTTATAGAACAAGGTTTCAATTCTTGACCCGGACGAGTTAGGTATCGCCCAAACTTCAAGTGGGGAGGTTACCGAAATGTAGAGGGAAGGGGGCTGCACGTCTGTAGCTCCCCTTAGAGCCTCCTTGATGACGCCTTGCTTGTTAGCCGCTCCTACGGAAGGAGCGGGCTTCGTCTTGAGCGCTCCTCGTGCTCGAAGTGTTAGCGGCGCACCGCTGTCGGCGTTCAGCGTGCTGCGGCCTTGAGCACCTGTAGAGCGAAGTGTTAACTCCCGGGACTCCGACGTTGAGGAGGTGGAAGGGTCGTGGCGGGTCAGCTTAGTTGTTGACCTGCTCGTCGTCGACGTAGGGATCCTCGCTTTTAACAGCAAGGGCTTGGTTGGGGTGGGCGTAGAAAAATCTGTCCCAGTCATGTGGCCACCATCTTGACGAGAGGATGAGCCTCTCATGTTTGTGGGTGAGGATGGCGTGATGAGGCTCTTTCCCTCAATGGCCCAAGTGGCGCCGGCCTTGGGCTGAGTGTCGGCTACTGGTGCAGCACGCCCCTGTTTTTGGCCGTTGTTGTCGACGGGGAAGTAGTATTTTGCGTCGGCATGATGCGACTCCTGCACGGTGTAAGGAGAGGCGTTTCCGACGATGCGTTGCTGCGTGCCGTTCCCATCTAGAAACTTGAGGCATTGGTGAAGCGTGGATGGTACCACACGGTACTTGTGGATCCACGGCCTCCCCAAGAGTGCGGAGTAGGATGTGTTCGCCTCGATGACATAGAACCGCACCTTGAAGCTGAAGGTGGACATTTGTATCCTCACAGTGATGGCGCCCAAGGTGGGCTTCCCTTGGTTGTCGAAGCCGCAGATCATCACGTCGGTGGGCTCCAAGTCGCTCGTCGTGAAACCTGCCCGCGTCAAGCTCTTGACGGGCAGAATGTTCACGGCGGAGCCGGGGTCGACGAGGACTCGCCGCAGGTGGGCAGTCCCTATGTTCCCTTCCATGTAGAGGGGCCGATTGTGGTCTCCTTCCTCTAAGAGACGGTCGTCGTCGAACGTGATCTCATTCACGTACAACGTGTTTGAGAGGAGGCGATGCTTTGCCATGGCCACCTCGTACAACTCCGGTGCTTGCAGTGCATGTATGAGCGCCTGACGTAGGTCCGGAACTAGCATGAGAGCGTCGTAAACACTCAATAGTGCCGGAACTCGCTTCAGGTGGGCGATGATGTTGTAGTCGACGTCTTTAGACGTTAACTTTTCTTTGTCTTGGGGAGTTGTGCATCTTCCCTTAGTGGCGCCTCTTTCGAGGCAGCCGTCTTGTCCGCCCTTTGCGGTTTCGCTTTCGCTGCTTCGGGTAGAACCTTGCCGCTGCGCAGGTTCATGTTGACTTCCTGCAATAGGGGCTCCGTCGTGGAGCCCTCGGCGCGGAACACCTCCTGCTCTTGAGAGGTGAGTACATCGTCGGCCTCGGAGCTGCTTGCATCTCCGCAATTGAGGACCACGTTGCAACTTGCTACGTTTGACGACTTCGAGGCATTGGTTTCTTCTTGGGCATCCTCTGCTGCTCGAGTTGGACGCTGCGGGAAGAACTGCCCCAAAGTGGGCAATATCCGCCCGCGTCGAGGGAAAGCCTCGTCGCCCTCCGACTTGGGCACGAATCTTGGTGCCGGGCGACGCTGACTTGGATCAAAGCGTCTCGGGACTGTGAGAGAGGTACGTTTCTCAAAGAATTGGTGAGGGAGTCGCGAGGGCATCGGCCTTGCGTGCGTCCGGCGCCGCACCGTGCTCCAAGGCTCCTCACCGCGGGAGGGGCCTACGGCCCCGTTGTTGACGCAAGGTGCCGAGGCTGAATCCATGACGAGGCTCGAAAGTTGATGCTCAACTTGAGAAAACGGGACCCATGATGCCCCGCTCTTCGTCGTGGAAGAATCCACGCTCACCATGTTCACGGCGTGGTAGTCGGGGTTGATAGCATCAGCGTCGAGGTTGATCCTCTTCTCGTTGATGGCTCTTTGGAGCCATTCCTTGAAGGAGATACAATCTTCTATCTTGTGGCCCACATACCTGTGATATGGGCAATAGAGAGGATTGTCAACCATATTTACCTGGTCAGGTCTTTGTGGATCCGGCAAGTTTATTGCGCGGTGTTCCATTAGCTGGTTGAACATATCGTGCACCAAGTCCCGCCGGAAAATATATTGTTTCTTGAGGAGCTCTTGCATGGATGGTCGTTGTCTTCCTCCTTGATCACCCCTCGCGCCTACAAAAGGCGCATTGTTTCGTGGGGCGGAGGCGAATACTCTAGTGGCATTCGTCTCCACGCTCGCCGTTTGCTTGCTGTTGTTGGCGGGTGGTTTGGACGTTGAGTTGAACCTCTTCGCGGGGTCGTAGGCGGTGGCGTTCTTGTAGAGCTCCATGATTTGCGGCGACTTCTCAAACTCTAGCTTTGTGGCTGCCACAGCCGAGCTGAGAGCGCTGAAATTTCTGGGCTCGCGCCGAGAGACTTCAAGCGACCAGTGTTGCAGCATGCCGTGGACGCACATTTCAATGGCATCCTCGAGGTGCATCTCTCTAGCGAGGCGCACATAGCTGTTGCGGAAACGGACGATGTAGTCGTCGATGGACTCCTCTCGCCGTTGTCGCACTTGCGACAGTTCGACAACGGAGAAGTCTTTCTTCATGGCGACGAAGTGTCGTTTGAAGACTTCCTTCATGCCCGCCCAGCTGCTGATCGATCCCACTGGAAGGCGGCTATACCAGTGGAAGGCGGGGCCAGTTAATGACCTCGAAAATTGTCGGAGAAGGAGCGACGAGCTATTGGCGGTGTCACCACATGCCGCCTCGAAGTAGGCTAAGTGCTCCCTTGCATCACCAGTTCCGTCGAACTGGCGAAACTTGGGCGGATGCCACCCAGCGGGGAATGGCACTAGATCATGCCATGCTTCATAGGGCTTCTCTAGCTCGTTCTCCGAGGAACGAGGCGCCTGGTCAATGGCCATCTGTTTGAATTTCTTGGTGACCATGCTCTCAACAAGGTCGTAGTAGCCCTTGAGGTCGCTCGGACTTGGCTCTGCGTGCGCAGGGACGGATGGGACCAATGGTCGAGCTTGCGAGCCCGAGTCTTGTCGCTGATTTCCTTCGTTATGGAGGGCATCTCCTGCTTCGCCGGATAGGAGTTCCTCCTCCTGTGGGTCGGCCACCTTGGTATTCTGCATCATGAACGTCATGAATTTGTCTAACTTTGACGTTAGCTCGCTGAGTTTGCGGTCTTGCCGGCGCACTTGATCGGCTAAGTTTTCATCGCCGAGAGCTTCCTTGCTGGAAGAGCTATCGAGGATGCCCTTTTGCGCCGCGAGCTCTTTGGCCTTTGCAGCTGCCGCCTCGGCGTCTTCGCCCTCCGTTGCCATGCGCACCGGTGCGGTGTGGAGGTCTTGTAGGTAGGACTCGTCGTCCGAAGGGACGGACGCGTCCATGTCGTCATATGGCGGGGTGGGGAGCGTCTCTAGTGAGGAGGAAGAGGCGGCGTCGGAAGCCTCCTCGTCCCCACTTTGAGCTTCGATAGGATCACCCAAAGCTGAAACGCCTTTCTCCATGCCTTGAAGCGCCAGTGCTTTTAGGCGAGTTCCGGCTCCTGGCCGGCCCGCCACTTGTTGTAGCCGGGCTTGATCTTCGGGAAGCCTCGACGCCATGTCGGTGTACTGGACCGGGGAAATATCTCGGTCACGTTTGGAGCACCTAGGCTTTTTGCCACCTCCGGTCGTGATGGGGAGGGAGGAGGCTGTCGACCTCGCCTCTTCTTCTGAGGCGCTTGATTTTGTTGCAGCTTCGGCTCCCTTGAACCATGAGCGAACATGGCCGAGGCCCGGCAGCAGGGCTGTGCGGAAATTAGCCCTTGGGTTTGGCACAATCTCCTCGTCCGACGAGTATGTAAATTCGTGGGTGACACTTGGTGGTTGCCACCCTGCTTCCTCGTCACGCGAGCGCACTGCTAGAGTGCCGCATGAGGCCGTGTTCTTCTTCGCATCATCCTCCCCGCGATGCAGGGAGGTAGTTTCGCCTTCCTGTTCCTCCCTGTTGAGAGAAACCTGAGCAGGCGCCTCCTCCATGGGTTGAGGAAGTTCGAGGGCAGCGTTGGATTGCGCCTCGACGGGTCTGGTCTCGACACCTCCGTCTAGGGCGTCATCGGGACGCTCCTTGGGCATCTTTTCAACTCCCTCCATGGGAGAGGCATCCTCCACTCCCTCCATAGGAGAGACGTCCGTCACTCCCTCCATGGGAGAGGCATCGATTCCTTGTTTGAGGATCGTTGGAGGAGCAGCCGGGGTGACCCCCGCGGCCGGCGTGACCCCCGCTCCTTCTCGTTCCGCGGCACCCGGTTGTGCCTTGCGTGGTTTTGGCGTGAGGCGGCTCAGAAGGTAGGTATACCTTTCATGCCGCTCCAAGTCTGGGAGATGCGGAATGTGATTCGGTCGTTCTCTAGGACATCGCCATCGCCCCGAAGGCGGACCTGGGTGTGCCGGAGTACCAAGCCTTCAAGCTCCTTGTAGAGTTCTTGTCGATTCCTCCGGCGCCGTTCGCGCTTGCGTTGGTTCTCGGTAAGAGCACCCTGAACTCTTGGTGGAATGGGCGGTGTAGGTAGGAGAGGTGGTGCACCTCGCCGAGTCGATGGAGCTAGTGGGGCGGTCGGGTTGTTTGTTGCCCGCTCCCGCACCTCTTCCCGTCTCACCTCCTCACGTCGAGGTGGTGATACTCTGGTGGGCGCCGGCTCGCGCCTCACGTCCTCGCTTCGAGGCGGTGGTACCCTGATGGGTGCCGGCTCGCGCCTCACTTCCTCGCGCCTTGCAAGTGGTGGTGCCCGGGTGGGCGCCGACTCTCTCCGTGGTCGCCATTGTTGCATGGGGCGGTGGTCCGCGGCATCGTCTCGAGGCCACCTACTGTCGCGTGGCGGGAAAGCATGATGCCCCCGAGAGTTAAGGCGTGTAGGAGAAGGACGTCGTCTAGGCGCCAAAGTTTGGCGCTCATGTTGAGGGCGATGGGTTAGAGCAGGGCGCCTATTCCTGTTCGCACCTTGCGCCGATGATTCAGGGCGCTCTCCTTGTCCATCGAGCCTCCTTTGAAGGTGGCTCATTTGGTCTTGGAGTTGACGCAGTTCTTGTCGCAGGTCCTCCTCCCGCGGAGCGGGTGCTTCGTTCCGAAGAAGCGAGAACCTGTTGTTGGTGTTGGCGGAGGGCAGCCCGTCTCCCGCCGAGGTATGGAAGCATGGGGCCCACATACTCAGGCGGAGCGAGCCGTTGCTGATCGGGTCGAAGGCGACGGTTTGGCCCGGCAGCATGGGATGCTTTCCGGGGCGCCGCTTCCAGAATTCCCTCATGATCGCCCGGCGTACGAGCTCCTTGATTTTGGATGGCTCATTCCCGCATTGAGCGAGGAACAAGCCATCTGGGGAGTTTAGGGTGTTGCACGTGAACACCTTGTGGGCGAACTCCGTTGCGCCAAAAGACCAGTCCTCATCGAAGACGGCCTTTTGGGCAATGCGGGAGCTCATCAGTCGATGAAGGCGTTGTACGCTTTGGTACTTCCTCCTGAGGTTGCGAAGGCGGTGTGGGCTCCGTGATGCACGGGCGCTTGCCTTGAGACTCCGCAGGTTAGCGGAGACAGCCTCAAGAGCCTCGAGAAGCTCAGCCTCCGTGCGCTGTCCAGTCCGCTCGGTAATTTCCGGTTTGACGCCGGATACCGAGACTGAAACTGAAGTGTTCTTCAAGAGGGTGCGTGCTTCAAGCATAAGCTCGCAGCGCACCTTCTTAGTGTTGGCGAACGCCCTCTCTCGGGCTTTCTTTGACTCCGCCTCTTGGCTGGTATCCTGCACCTGGCGGTTGTCCTCAAACTTGGGGATCACTGACCCAAACTGGATTACCACGTCGGCGAGGTCAGGGAAAAGACCTGCAAGATGATGCTTACCATCAGAGGAATGCCTCCATTGACCCTTCATGCGACATGTCGTGCAAGATGCAATGCATTTGGAAGACCAAGCGAAGACCGAGCCGCGACCAATGTGTAGCAAAGATGGGAGGAGAACCAGGTCCCACCGGGCGTGCCAATTTGTTTGACACGAAAAAGAGGACGCTAAGGTGAAATGCGTCTCCCTTACACCGGGGAAAAATAATGCGGGCGTGCCAGTGTACAAAGTACACAAAAATAAATAAAAGGGGAAAAATACAATTAATCGTCACGACTAAAAGACTATTCCCGAACGTGCGCTTCGTGTGGCCTGCTAGCGCGGCCGAAAATAGGCGATTGTGGTTTACTGGTTCCCGGGGCCTCGGAAAGCACCCGGTTAATTACTCCCGCGGATAACCCGCGGGAAACCTCCGATTAAGCTGCTTGGTCGTCGTCTTCGGTCTTCGCTTCGCGGTCTTCATGCAGGGTGGTGATGATGGTGATGCGTTGTGTAGGCGCCAGCGGAGCCCGTGTACTAGCATGTACACGCCCCGTGCATAGCATGGCCTTTGCGCTGGCCATGCCCGCCTCGCCGTCTTGCCTCGTCGGTCTCGGACGGCGTTGATGTTGGAATTGGTAGCATGCATGAAGAGCTAGGCTTGACGTTGCAATGATTTGCAGCCGTTGCGGCGGATGCCGCGCCCAAGTGCAGGGCGACGAAAAAGTACAGGACGGGTAACCGCGTCCGTGAGCCGCGGACGCCAAGAGTATGGCACGTCGAGGGTCGCTGCCGCGGAGGCGTCGAGTGTCGCGGGCGCCGCTCCAAGAGTACAGCGGGTCGAGGGTCGCTGCCGCGGCGCTGCCGCGGGCGCCGAGAGAACGGCGCGTCGAGGGTTGCTGCCACAGGCGCCGCGCCGAGAGAACGGCGCGTCGAGGGTTGCTGCCACAGGCGCCGCGCCGAGAGAACGGCGCGTCGAGGGTTGCTGCCACAGGCGCCGCGCCGAGAGAACGGCGCGTCGAGGGTTGCCGCCGCGGGCGCCGCGCCGAGAGTACGGCGCGTCGAGGGTCGCCGCCGCGGGCGCCGCGCCGAGAGTACGGCACGTCGAGGTCGCCGCCGCGGGCGCCGCGCCGAGAGAACGGCGCGTCGAGGGTGCCGCCGCGGGCGCCGGCGCGCGAGAGGGTCGCCGCCGCTGCGGGTGCCGCGCCAAGAGTACGGCGCGTCGAGGGTCGCCGCCGCGGGTGCCGCGCCGACGTTCGGCTCCTGGCGCCAGGCTACTGCCCCACGATGGGGCTGGGGCAACGTTCTGCCCCCGGCGGCTGTCGCCACGGCCAGCGCCCCAACCTCCTAATAGATGCAAAATCAACAAACATATAGATTAGCTAGCGTTCGCTCTCACCCTTCCGGATGACAACTCCAGGAACCTTCTTCTCCATGGCGAGCCTCCTAGCCCGTGGAAGGTACGTGCTCCTTGTGCACCCGGAGCGGCCGTCCTCTCTCTCAGCCGCCTGCCGGAGAGGAATGACGGTGGCGTGCGCGCGGTTCTCCTTGATGCGATCTGCTCGTGCCTCCGGCTAACGTACGTCTGCGGGAGGGGTTCTGGTTTTCCTTTTTTTTCTCTCTGCCTTGCAGCAAAACTGGGGTCGTGAGGCGGTGGTGGTTCTGATCTGGTACGTATCTCCCGGCCTCCATGGCTTGCGCCATACGAAAACAAACAGAGTACTAGAGATATACTCGTATCTGTTAAATATCGATAAGATCAATCTGGTCACGCTTGACAAGTTCGGTCCAGCCTGACTCGTATATAATCAGGACTCTGAAGCGATCGGTCGAAGGTCCACGGGACAGACAACACGTCAATCCGTCGCGCACATATTTTTGTACTTTGAACGCGGAATATTCACACGTATATTTGATACTACTTCCGTCTCATGTAAGATGTCTTAGATTTGACAAAAGCGGGATGTACCTAGTCTAGAAATAATGAGTAGATACACCCGTTATTTGTAAATTTGTCAGACAACTTCCATGAGACAAAGATAGTACTATGATCACAAAAATACGTCGAACAAGTATAGGGGGGGCGAAATGCCGATGAATGCAAGTAAAATATAGTATATCAATATGTCGAGTCCAATGTAGAAAATCGTTTCAATTAGCAATATTATTAAGTGAGTACTGGTTTAAATATTAACACAGAAAATTGATAAAACGTGCTAAAATTTTGCTAGAACCACCCGTGCAAAGTCTCACCAAAGATCTGATATGAAATTTCCATACCAGGTCAGATTGGAGAGTGAAGCTATATACAGGTCCTGGCTATATATGTAGGCGTGAAAATACAATCTATATTTGTACTATTTCTTCATTTGTGACAGAAAATCTAAACTGAAGAAAACTAGCAGCGCATAGTGTACCTTGAATCCTCGATAAATATTTCGGTGGCGAATTAACTTGACGGCGGCGTAGACATCCGGCAAGCACGATGGTCCACAATCAGCGGTGGCGGCCATACTTGCTACTGATTGGCTGCTTGTACATGCCGGCCAAGGTCAGCGGTCTAAAAGGGGGATGAGCGAGCGGCGGCAAGCAGCCAAGCGCGCTCTATCGATCGATCTGCAAGCGGGAGCAGCGAGCGGCGCCAAGTACCTGCCATCGGCGTTGCCGGTTGGCCTTCGATCTGATTCAGAGGTGGGTGCAGACGGCGTGAACCGGACCAAGGCAGCACAATCGATAGCCTAAACATGGGCAGTTAGGCTTTGTTGTTGCGTATTGGGCTTTCATGAGTAAATAAGATGGATCGTGCTCGTTCGTTTGCGACCAGCGTTGGGCCTAAGACAAGCTAAAACGTGATTAGGGATGCCATTAGACTAGTCATAGTGGGGAGTAACATAGAGTAGTAACATGCATCATGTTACTACTCTATGTTACTATCTCCATAGTGGATAGTTACTTATATGTAGTATCATGCATGTTATATTTATTAGATTGTAGACTCATCTTGTCTTGAGAAGTGTGATGTTATGGTAACATAGCTAGTTACCACCTCCCTCTCTTTCTTCACTTATTGTCATGCCATGTCACCAAAATACATTGAGATATGTGATGTTACTAGCTATGTTACTCCCACTATGAGTAGTCTTAGTACGTACATGCAAGTATAGGTATACTATTACCTGAAGGTTTTTGTTGGGGGGGATGAACCATTGGGGGGGGTCTAGCCCCTGCTCGCCCCCTGCCTCCGCCCCTGGAGCCAGAGATGCCGTCACCTAGCTGGCCGCTGGCACCGCCATGGTGCCCAACAACTGGTGCAATGTGTGCTCTCCGTCGCGAAGGCAAAGGAGAAGCGCAGCCGGCGAGCACCATCGACTGGAAGATGTCTAATCTCCCTTTTGTATAGCTACATCTGCAATATGCAAATGTGAAAATATGTCCTGAAGTCATGTTATATGCTGCCATAAGAGCATCTCCAGTCGCGTCCCCCCAAAGCGTCTCTCAAACCGATTTTGGGTGCGCCGGACCCAAAAAACGGTTCCAGCCGTGTCCTCAAAGCCGATTTTTGTCCGGCGCCCCGAGCTCGTCCCTGTCTCACAGGGGATGCACCGGGCACGCCGGGCACAACGAAAAGCGAGGCGAAGCGACGCGGGCCCTACGCGTCAACGACTCATTCAAATTTGGACCTAAGCGTCGCCTACCTCGCGGCGGAAGTTATTCGCGCGCAGTGACAAACGACAACATCTTTGCCTTAATGGCGACGGAGGGGCAGGCGATACGTCTCATCGGTGCTGCCGAGCCTCCACGCGTCGTCGGTGTTCGCACGCCACCGCCCGTTCCGCCTCTTCTCGCCTCTTCCCGCGCTTTCTTCCCGACGCCGGCGTCTATAAAAGGCCCTCCCGGTTCAATGGCAGATCATTATGTTCAAGAAAAAAAGATGAATTGCCCAAAACTTCCCAATCAATGAAACAAACATTTAAATTTCTGAACAAATGTATAACGTAGTGTATTAGTCGCAAGCAGCTAGATATCCAGAGGGAAATGCCACATGGGAGGACGATCACCACTCATCACGTAGTATCATACTCTTTACTCGTCGATGAGAGGAGATGAGAGGAGAGGAGAGGAGAGGAGAGATGCAACTCTGCCGGATTAGCTAGAGAGGGCTCACTCCGTCCTTCAATCGCGATGCCTAAGATGTTATAAATTTTGTACTCGTAAATATTTTTAATAAAACGCCGTGTGCATCATCATAATGCAGAAGCCGAGGTTTTATTCCCCATTTCGAAAAAACTCCGTCCTTCAATCGCCTAGGTGTGGATTCGTCGGTGACTCCATCTTCATCACCCTCCTCTCTTTCTTTTTTCTTGGGTACACGCACACACGCATAGATGGACAGATCGATATGGGAGGCGAATGGCGGCGGAGATGCACGCGCGCATCTGTTGATCGATCGATCGGGTCGGTCGATGGGATCGGAGGACACCAAACATCGAATCAGGTATATGTGTGGTAGGCTGATCCAATTCAGGGTGGGCATAAAAACCGTGAAACCGAAAACCGAACCGAAGCCGAAACCGAACTAACCGAAATCTCGGTTTTTCCATTAACCGCTATTTTTTCGGTTTCCATTTATACTAACCGAATTAAATTTGGTAGAATTCGGTTTTTAGCCCCACCAACCGAACAAGACCGAATAGACCGAATTGAGTAACCTACCCTCAATTTGTGCATAACCGATCATTCCATAGAAGCCCAATTGCGTTTGATGTTCCAAAAATTGTTCATCCAATGTATGACTTTGGTCTTTGATGTACTAGCTTTTTCTAAATATAGGATGAAGCCTGCATAATAGAACACGTCGCTCGAAGTCTTAGCTACCCCTTTTAATCACTCACGAGTGATGCACCTGTACCACGAGTGCCGCAACCTACCAAATAGCATCCCTCCATGATTGGTGCTCATTTGTCGATTTCTTGCGCAGTTGATGCTTTTTGTCTTCATATGTCAATCACTATTTGCTTTCTTCGGTGATGCCTACTATTTGTTCAAGTGAGTAGGTTCATTCGGTTTTAACCGAAAACCGAACCGAATTTGTCGGTTAACCGAATCTTCGGTTTCCAAATTTTCATGCCAATTCCGGTTACCATTTTTGAAAACCGAATTTATTCAAAAACCGCAAAAACCGAATCGAAATTTTGGTTAAAACCGAATGCCCACCCTGAGATCCAATTCTAGTGTACGTTTGTTGGGCGATTAATTTGTAGGCGGGCGTTTGTTAATTATTTTCCTGCCCGGATCAAGGAAAAAGAAACTCGATAGATCGGTCTGGTCCCTCGGCCGGGTAACGGAGCAGCTTCCTACTCCTTGGATGTGTTAGAGTATATATCTGTATATTGTAGTTTCCTCATATGTTAGGGGGCTTCCTGCATATTTGCACCTGTACATGTATTATATATTGTGGCCTTTGGCCCCCTGGTAATACAACAAGTATATTGTCTAACATGGTATCAGAGCAAAATTGGTCCTCGTGAAAACTTGTTCCCGGCCGCACCACCGCCGGCTTCTCCCCGATCCCGATCGATCTCCTTATCCTCCGCTCTGCTCCCCGCGCATGTGGCCTGCTCTTCCCCGCTCCCGATCCTGCAAGGTCCGGCCCCAGGATCCCGTCCGATCTCGCTCGCCAGGAGATCGATTCTGCAAGGTCCGACCGATCTCGCCAGGATCCGTGCGCGCGCCCTTCCCCGACGCCCAGGCGCCCGCTCCCTGGCCTGCCTGTGCGAGGCCTTCTCTACTGCTTCTTCCGCCCGTATCAGTATCCCGGCCCTGCGCTGCCCTTCCGACGCCCTCCGCGCTGGTGAACTCTACTCCTTCCCGCGCGCGTGAGACCCGCCTGCTCGCCCCGCGTCCTGCTCCCTCTGCGTGAGGCCCGCCCGCTCGCCCCGCGTCCTGCTCCTTCCCGCGCGTGTGAGGCCCGCCCGCTCGCCCCGCGTCCTGCTTCCTGATCCCGTGCGGTCGCCGTTCTTCTTCGCTACCGAATTTCCCAGGATGCCGATCTCCCTGGTCGGTTGACTTCCATCCAAAAAAAAAGCAAAAAAAAACTATGTCTTCCGCTTATCCCGCCCCTTCTTTGGGCCCACCTTCGGTACTTGGTATTTGTCCGCTGCCTCCGTGCATGACTGCTAGCTATTCTTCGTCGCCGTTTGCGGCCTCTTCACGCGGCTCTGCCCGCGCTTCGCCGATTTCCTCTATGTCGGCCTGCCGCTCTACATCGACTTTCGCGGCCTCTTCACGCGGCTCTTCCCGCGCTTCGCCGACTTCGTCTATGTCGGCCTGCCGCTCTACATCGACTTTTGCGGCCTCTTCACGCGGCTCTGCCCGCGCCGCCGACTTCCTCTATGTCGGCCTGCCGCTCTACATCGACTTCCGCGGCCTCTTCACGCGCTCTGCCCGCTCGCCGACTTCGTCTATGTCGGCCTGCCGCTCATCGACTTTCGCGGCCCCTTCACGTGGTTATGATCGCGCTTTGCCGACTCTTTCTTCATCGGCGTGTTGCTCTCCGTCGCCCCTTTGGTGGCCTCGTGCTTGTGGGTGATAGCTCCTCGTCGATTGTACGTCGACCTCTCCGCGCCCCTCTCTGCGCATGAGATAGCGCAGCTTCTTGATGCTTGGGATTCCAGTTTACGTCAGCAGCCTCGCGGTTTGAGTCTCCGCCGTCGTCCTCATTGCACCTACGGTGGCAAGGTTGGCACACTTCCCACTGACGCGGGATCCCAGTTACGTCGCCAGGATCGTCGCGGTGGCTTTTCAGATCTTCTTGCACTCTCGACCAGGACATTCTCGGGGGTCTTCGTGGTCTGCTCGCTACTCCACTCTTCCTCGCCGGGCGCTGCTGGTTCGTGGCGGCTCTTCGACCGCGCGACCACCACTTTCTACACGTCAGTACGTCCCGGTGGTATCGGATTCGGAGCTTCCTTTCATATGACATCTGAGTCTTCTATCCTGTCTGCTCTTCGGTCTCTTATTTCTCCTGTCCGTGTTGTCACGGCAGATGGTACCTCTATTCCCGTTTCTAGTACAGGCACCCTTTCTACTCCCTATTTCTCTGTCTCTGATGTTTCTCATGTTCCTCGCCTTCAGATGAACCTTTTCTCTGCTAGCCAGCTCACCGATCTGGTTGTCGCGTCATTCTTGACGCTGAGTCTTGTGCGGTTCAGGATCGTCGCACAGGCCCTGGTTGGAGCTGGCCCTCGTAGCCGTCAGTCTCCGGGGCTTTGGGAGTTAGACGCTTCATGTTCCTTCCGCCGCCACTTCATCTGCGTTCTCCCGGTTGTTGCCTCTGTCACCGGCTCTTTCAGCAGTGGCATCATCGTCTTGGTCACCTTTGTGACTCTCGCCTGTCATTTTTGGTTTATCGTGGCCTTCGGGTGTCTCTGAGATGGGTCGTTACTGTCAGGGTTGTAGGTTAGGCAAACAGATTCAGCTTCCCTATCCTACTAGTGTGTCTGTCTCTCAGCGACCGTTTGATTTAGTCCATTCAGATGTTTGGGGTCCGGCTCCCTTCGCTTCGAAAGGGGACCATCGATACTATATCTTCCTGCTATTTGCACCTGTACATGTACTATATATTGTGGCCTTTGGCCCCCGGTAATACAACAAGTATATTGTCTAACAGGATGCAGCTTCCTACTCCTTGTATGCATGGGAGTCTTATTATAATTAAGTAAGAAAGTGAAGTAAAGTACAGCTAAGACAGTACACCATTGACTTGGAGCAGGCAATGAGTCGAGAACCAGTCGGCCGGCCGGCTCACACTATACAGTACCAGCGCTAGCTGCAGGCACACAAGGTGAACACAGGGTACTCACGCCGTTTCGTCAGAAAAATGCACAGATTAGTCACGCGCTGCTTCGTGCATCTACTCACGCAGTTTCGCCAAAAGGGAGATGCACCGATCAACCCATTCACTCCACTCGCCATGGCCAAATTCATCCTAATCCTACTCACATGGCGAAGCGTACGGCTCCTTGAAGTCTTTCTTTTTTCGATCAGTTTTTCTCTATTTACCGGAACAAAAGTGACAACTCTTTTGCTTCGTCACAAATAAAAAACTACAACTTCTTAAGAAATAGGATAAAACACAGTCTGTGTAATCAAGTTTACCACACGTAGTAGTGGTAGTACCACTCACATCAAGATGAAGGCTCAACAATATGGCCCCAGTGCATGCCTCTCAAAGGAGTAGTCACACGCTCTTTCGACAGCCACTCATGCCTCTTATACACTGCACCAACTAACTAGCAAGCAGGAGGCAGTTGCGGAACGTGACCTCGGTGTGCCACCACCATACCATATATACTCACTTTGCTTGTCCAAGAGATGCACCAACCACCAACCCATCCGGCTCGCCATGGCCAAGTTCCTCCTCTTCCTTCTCACGCTCGGTCTCGTCGCCGCCAGCAATGGTGGAGTACTCGCTGCCGCCACCGCAGAGGAGGACGACCTGGCGCAGCGGCGGGAGGCCATGGCGCAGGTCGTCCGGTTGGGCAACCCTAGCTGGGGGCAGCCACCGCCCACCGACGCCGCGACGATCCATCGGCTGGCGATGTTTCTCAAACGCGAGATGGGGCCGATAGAGGCAATCTTCCGCGCCATCCGGAAGATGCCGGAGAGCAGCGCCTCGGAGGTCCGCATCAAGGACGAGGCGTTTGACGCGGCCATGGAGCTGCTGACGCGCCAGCTCAAGGTGCTCCTGCCTCACGGCTGCCCGTCCTGCGCCAACGACGCTGGTTTCGCCGGCGTCAGCAACGCGACGGAGAGCGGCGTCTCCAAGGTCCTCAGCAAGGAGGAGGCACGCGCCGCCGCCAAGGAGTTGCTGAATCGACACCTCCCCGACGCCTACCTCAAGAACGACGACGATCAGTAATATGCATCCTTGCTGGTCTGATACTTTGTTCGTGGGCATCGGAGCATGCATGCATGTTAGCGCCTCACGGCTTCATCTGTTGTCCTTGTCATCTCTCTTCTGCCATTTTTAATGGATTATTATTCCAGTAGTGCTATCTTGTGGTTACCGTAGCCAAGCTGTAAAGTGGGGTCTCACTTAAGTCCCACACGTATTACATTTTTTATGAAACTTTTTTTTCTCAAAATTTACAGTAGAAAAAAGAAAATACACTATAAATGAGATTTAGGTGGAATCCTGCTTGACACCCTAGTCGTAATTATGAAACTTATGTTATGGAGAAGATATTATTATATATGCGCTATGTATTTGAAAACACACAGTTCATCGGACACGACACAAGCATAACACACATGGTAAGAAAACGTAGCGTCTAGTTCCACCGGCGGGAGGAGCTAGAGGTCACTAGTGACCCAAGATTGATGGGGTGGGCGTCAGTGGCTCTATTCAAGGTAGGGCAACAAAAATAAGTGAATTGGGGCAATTTGCAGTGGCACCTAATTTTATGGAGGGCAATTCGGTAAAAAACGTGATAGATATTAAAAAGTAATACATAGACTATATATTTCTGACTAGTAATAAATAGAAAGGGCTCTAGAAAAGACACCTTCTTCTTTTTTGATCATTCGGCAACTTTATTGGATAATAATCATATCGTTTACAAGCATAGACGTAATAAAAACAGGAGCAATATCGAACCAAGTCTCTGCTGTACCCTGTTGAGCACTTCGGCGAGCCAGCTCATGTGCCGCTCCGTTGGCCTCTCGCGGACAATGCTTCAAAGTCGACATGCCTAGAGTCATCAGTAACTCCCGGCAATCATCAATTATAACAGCTCCAGTACCTCTGTAATCAAAGGGATATGTCCGCTTCTACTACTTCCATAGAGTCCGATTCTACCATGATTGATCTTGCTCCAATCGCTTCTGCTAGTTGTAGCCCAACAAGCAAAGCCATGGCCTCCATTGTAGAAACATCAATTGCATGTTCATTATAATCACAAGAAGCTGCAATAAAGTTTCCCCCTGAATCTCGGATGATCGCTCCTGTTGCTCCTGTTCCAGTATCAGCAGAATAGGCCGCATCAACATTTAACTTGAGAACTCCAGAAGGTGGTCTGCACCATCCATGGCGTCTGATCATATTATTCAGCCCTTTCACCTTAGCATTATTAGCTACAATTCCCTTAATACTCATTACTGCTCTTCGTGGAGTTGGTGATGCTTCATTATTCTTGGTTTGTCTCCTCATCCACCAAATATACCAGCATGAGACCATCACAGTTTCAATAGTGTACTGTTCATCATCCGGGATTTCAAAACAGAGAATCTCTTCCAAGAGAGTCGATCCAGCAAGGTCAACTCCTAAGGCCTTCCGAATTAATTCTTCAGGCCCAAGTTGTCTCCATACTTCTGCTGCCTTATCACAACGAAAGAGCATATGCTTCAAATCCTCAGGATCAACATTACATACTGGGCAGTTAACAGCAGTGTTTATGTGTCTGTTAGCAAGTATGCAATGACAAGGAACAATGCCGTGTAGCGCACGCCAGTTAAAGATCTGAATTTTCCTTGGTACTTTAGCATTCCAGATCTTCTTCCAAACCTCATGTGGTGATGCTCTGTTTGTACCGTCCCCTCTTTCTAGTCTTCGACTATACCTTGCTCTCCATCCCTCATGGTAAGCAGACTTCACAGAGAAACATCCTGATTTGTTAAGATGCCAAGCGATGAAGTCAGGCTGACCGTGATTTGGAAGGGGAATTTGTAGTATCCTCTCCACATCAATCGGCCATAGGTTCTCTCTCAGCAATTCTTCATCCCAAAACCCTATCACAGGACTTATGAATTCCTGGACAGTAGAGAGTAGACAATTTCCTCTTGGTGACATAACTTGACGGTTTGGGCTAGATGGAACCCATTGATCCGTCCATACATTGATAGTTGATCCATCCCCTACTCGCCAGATACATCCACGTTTGAACGTTCTTAGCCCAGACATTATACTCTGCCATGTGAAGGATGAACCCTTCTTCGGAACAGCATTTAAAAGATCACCGTCTGGGTAGTACTTCGCCCTAAGGACCTGAGCACATAGAGAGTCGGGATCACTTAGAAGTCTCCAACACTGTTTAGCAAGCATAGCTTGATTAAAACTGTGTAGATCTCTGAATCCCATGCCTCCATCTTGCTTAGGTACAGACATTTTCCACCATGCCATCCAGTGGATTTTCCTGTTATTTTCTGTCCCTCCCCACCAAAACCTTGCAATAGCATTGTTAATTTCTTTGCAAATTTGCTTTGGTAAGTTAAACACAGACATTGCATATACCGGAATGGATTGTGCAATTGCCTTCAGTAAAATCTCCTTCCCTCCCATAGAGAGTAACTTCTCATTCCATCCATTGATCCGTTTAATAATTCTGTCAATCAGATATTGAAACGAATCACTTCGGTCTACACCCACTAGAGCTGGCAAACCGAGGTATTTGTCTGATAAAGACTCTGTAACAATATTCAGTGTATCTCCTCCCTGACTTCCATTCTAGTATTCGGACTGAAGAAAACACTAGACTTTGCCTCACTTACAAGCTGACCAGAGCTTGCACAATATATGTCTAGAACATTACGGAGAGTTGTGGCGTTGGACACATCGGCTTTCATCAGAATCATAGAATCATCGGTGAAGAGCAAATGAGAAATCGCCAGTGCACTACGGCACACCCTGACACCTTGAATACCACCTGTCACCTCCTCATATTCTAGCAAACTTGATAAACCCTCACTACAGAGCAAGAACAAGTATGGCGATAGGGGGTCACCTTGCCTGATTCCCCTAGTAGGAGTAAAACACTCAGTCTCGTCAGAATTGAACCATATTCTGTAGTTCACACTTGTCACGCACGCCATGATCATATCGACCCAGACTTCTGAAAACCCCAGTCTCAACATCATGTCCTTCAAGAAACCCCATTCTACACGATCATATGCTTTATTCATATCCAACTTGATGGCGCAAATACCATTATTCCCTTGCCCCCTTTTCTTGATGGTATGAAAACATTCATAAGCCACCAATACATTATCTGTAATCAACCTACCAGGCATAAATGCGCTCTGATTCGGTGATATAATCTCTGGCAAAATCAGTTTCAACCGTTTAGCCAGTACCTTCGATATGACTTTATACATGACATTACAGAGACTGATCGGCCTGAATTCTGTGATCAGCTCTGGACTTTCCACTTTTGGAATGAGAAAAATTGCCGTTTCGTTCCATCCTTCAGGTATTACACCAGTATTTAGTGCCTGCAACACTTCAGTTGTCACCTGATCTCCTACAACTAACCAGAATTTCTTGAAAAATACTGCATGTAAACCGTCAGTACCGGGAGCTTTGTAGTCTCCTATACTGAACATAGTAGTTTTCACTTCCTCGGCAGTATAAGGCTTCAGAAGAGCTTCATTCATCTCCCTCGAGACACGAGGTCTAACACGATTAAGCAGTGTCTCATCTGTTCCCTGAACATCCGATTGAAACAAACTGGAGAAATAATTTTTTATATGGGCACCAATCTCCTCATTTCCTTCCTTCCAAATACCATTCTCATCCTTGAGTTTAGCGATGACATTTCTCTTCCGGCGTGCTTTTGCAAAGTTATGGAAAAATGTCGTATTGCGATCACCGTGAATCAGCCAGTTTGCTCTACTTCTTTGCATATAATGCATTTCTTCTTGCTCTAGAGCTATCTCTATGAGCCTGGTAACCTCAGCCTGCCGTTGGGTATTCTCTGTACCCATTGGCTCACTAAGTAATTTGTCCAATTCTTTAGTCAAATCCCTAATCTTTTTCTTTGGGGCTTTCAACACATTTCAGTCCCATTCATGAAGTTCAGAATGGACTGAATGTAACTTCGACATGACCGGAGCCTGTGGTGGAGCATGTTCCCATGCCGTAGACACAATCTCTCCGACCTTTTCCTCCTTTAACCAACGCCCTTCAAAGCGTTGTCGACTCACTCGTCGTTGCATAGCTACAACATAAGTCTCCGTATCTACCATAATGGGCCTATGGTCTGAACCCGAGTATGTCAGGTGGTGTACCGCTGAGTGTGGAAACAGACTACTCCAGCCTTCATTCCCAACAGCACGATCAAGACGTTCTCGGATCCCCCCTCTTCGCCAAGTGAACATGTTGCCTGTATATCTGAGGTCTTCTAGTTCACAATCAGACAGACAGTCACGAAAAGCCTGCATGTATCTTTGAGGCCTAGGCTGACCTCCTTCTTTCTCTGAATTGTACATAATTTCATTCATATCCCCAATCACTAACCACGGATTTTGAGCTTGTGCGTGCAAATCACGAAGCCAACCCCATGTACGATGTTTATGTCTCCATACAGATTCACCGTATAAGCCAGTAAGGCGCCAGTCCTTATTGGGATCATCACCCATGACCAACACATCAATATAATTGCTGTGAAGGTATTTTAGGTCTAAACGAACATGCTGAGCAGAAAACATCAACAGTCCGCCTCCTCGTCTACTACTGTTTGCCACATACATATTGGCAAACCCCATTTTTAATTTCAACCGTTCACCACTCGATCTGTCAAGATGTGTTTCAGATAGAAAGAGTATGTCCGGTTTATGCCGCCTCTGTAGATCCTGCAGCTTACGAACAGCCGAGTCAGAGGACAAACCTCGGCTGTTCAAGCTCAACACTCTCATTAATCCTGGCGAACCCCCATCTGGGAGCTCGCCGATCCAGTGTCATCAACTGTTGGTGCATCAACATCAGTCTTCTTATGTCTCTTCTTTTCTTGCTTGTTCCGCGGGGTCGTCTCAACTCCTTTCCCCGCCAAGTTTTCTATATTCTCCACAACCGTCGCCACATGGGATGCTGACGTTAGTAGCAACGGAACGTTTCCAGTTGACTGATTATCTCTGGTGTTTATCAGTCTTTTCCGGGAAGATTTATCATGAGTATCTCCTATGTTTTCACCAGGAATATCATCCTCCATATATTGGGATGCTTCAGGGGTTGTCTCACTTCTTCCCCGCGCCCACGGGGATTTCTTCCTCTACCTCTCATATTGCTTGTACCTGGACGTACAACAAACTCCTTTTTGTGGCTGAAACCACATCTCCTCAGCAGGGACCATCATAAAGTTCCCATACTGGAACTTTTTTGGGTCGTGATCCCCATTACCACACTGATCAGCAATATGGCCAATAATACCACAATTTGCACAGAATCGTGGCATCTTCTCATATAGAACACGAAATTTCTGTGGCTCCTTTCCAGGGCCAACACTTCCTGTGACAAAACGCATCAAAGGTTTCTGAATTTTGATCCTGGCATACACCCTGACAAATTTGATATACTGGGCGCCTGACGTGGGCATAACCCTTCGGGTACTCGACATTGCCATACCCGGTGCAAACTATGAAGGTGGACCAGCACGAGGACTCGACAAGCTGAACCTGCACGCGCCTCAACTTGGACTACAAGGAAAGAAGACTCCAATATGAATCCTACTAGGACTCTTGTAAACCCTAGCTTGGCTGATATATAAAGCCAGGCAGGGCACCCTTAGGGACACACATAATCAGAAACATAATTTTAGAGGCAACACGCCTAGACACCGCAACTCGCGGATTAGAACTAGACTAGATCCAACAACTCCGCATATGGCGGCCCCTGTATACATATATTCATATAGTGGATTGCTAGCAGGATGTAGCGACCCTCCACCAAGGTACGTCGTGTACCGCCTCGCTCCCGGAACTTCCGTCGTCGCCTTTCTCTAAAACCCAAGCCCCTCAAGGTGGGCATTGCCGAGGAACCGCCTCGTCAATTGGCGCCGTCTGTGGGAAAGCGACGACTGGATTTTGTCATCCGGACGGGATCCCTCATCGTACACAACGTCAAGATTGCATCTCGTCGGCGGCTGATTCGGGTTCCAGTGGTTGTTTTACTTTGCAAGCCGAGGCAGCGACTATTGGATTGAGCGGCGCTCAACATGGTGACCTCCGCGGATGCGAAATACAATGAAAATATTTTCGGACCCGGATCAGATCGCAAGACGCAGTTAAATTTAGTACGGAATTCGAAGCTTTCGCTCCGATCAAGAGAAGTAAGCCAGGAGATGTCCTCACGCCCGCCAGCAGCGTATGTCTATGCTGTCCGTTGAAGAAAACGAAATCAAAAGCAGAAAAAGGACAGACCTAAGTCAGCAGGGCGCACGCCACGCACTCGATTACGCCAAGAAATTCTTATTCATCAGTCCCATTACAGCAGCACAGCCTATTTTGTGGATTGATCGAGAAAGAGGGTCAGACCACTCGAACGATTTGTTGCGCATGGCTAGTGTCGGCTGCCGGCTGCTCTCAAAGGATGAATCATACGGCTAGGAGCTTACAACTGCAGTAAAAAACATCGCCAACTATCTTGCTGGACTCAACAGCGCAAACTCAATTTAGTCCGGTACTGACCTGTCGGCGTCCGAAGCAATCCATCTCCGTTA
This sequence comes from Lolium multiflorum, assembly GCA_030979885.1. Lineage (NCBI taxonomy): Eukaryota > Viridiplantae > Streptophyta > Magnoliopsida > Poales > Poaceae > Lolium > Lolium multiflorum. The sequence continues at coordinate 347,141,449 of CM061749.1, forward strand.
ATCGAGTAAAGTCTGCGTGCTGGAGAGAATTTGAAGAAATCCAAAGCACTTCAAGAAGGAAAAAACAAGTCGCGCGAGAACCAGATTAAAACAAAGCTTCGCATGCTCTGTTCGGTCGACCGCGTCCGCTGTCGCGCAATCGCCGAACTCGGGAGTTCGCGGGCCATGGACCCGACATCGCGGACCCGATATATTCGGGTGCTCGCCCCGTCAACTGCTCTGCTCAGTCGATCGCGCCCGTCATGGCGCACTCATCTTACTCGGGAGTTCGCCGGCCATGGACCCAACATCGTGGACCCGATATATTCGGGTGCTCGCCCCATCAACTGCTTTGCTCGGCTGACCGCGCCCGCCGTCACGCAGTCGTCATACTGGGGGTTCGTCTGTCGCGAGCCCGACATTATGGACTGGATATATCCAGATGCTCACCCGCAGTGGATCGGCTATGTCAACCGCGTCCTTTTCATCGGCCACGTCAGGAACGCCGGTTCGCTGGGCGCTGGTTCGCTAGAATCCACGCCGGAATCAAGAAGATATGATCGCCACGCCCGAGGCCCAACATCAGCGCTACCAGGCGCGTGGTGCAGATTAACTATTTGTGGCAGTAATCATGCGCCGTTGTAGGATCCGGTCTGTGGATCTCGCCGGGAAAGGTGAAGGCGGCAACGCGGAATCCCAATTTCCACGCAGCAGGACTCTGGCTTGAGACACCCGACGGCTCGCTCGGGTCCAAGCAATATTGATTGAGCAGGAAGGTCAAATAAGGAGTCATCGATCATCACGCACATGGATCACTGAATCGGCATCATGCGAACTCTCCAGAAAGCATCAGATTGGCCGCCCGGCACATGTCGTCATCCCGGTCTGTGTCCAAACTTTGAAACATCAGCCGTGTTCGGTCCGGGTTCAGTTCAGCCCGGCAAGTACCAAAGCGGGCAGCAGACCCATTGCTTCACGTTCGGGAAAACCACGAGCAATCAGCGAAGTACGGCACGCTTGGAGAGTCTGCCTGCATGGAATTAGCGGCCAAGATGCTAATTGCATGGGCAAAACAGCAATCAACCAATAACCATGATACTCCACGTGAAGAAGAGGAAAAAGAGATCAGCAGCAGCATTTGCATCGGCAAGTTATCAGTCTACTCTGCAGTATATTTTGACTCCACCGTCTGGGACAGCCTCATCGCCATCACAAATACTCCGGCGCTACGAGTGACTCCGCGACATGGTGATCAAGTAAGAGCGCACAACTAACTTGCACGTACGGACTTCACTACTTCGACGGATTTCACTACTCCTCGGACGAAGACGAGAAGACGGTGACAGTTAGCACACCCGAATACTCGGGGCTGCCGACGACAACAGCAAAAATTCATCGGCATCTACAAGCAGAAGACCCGAGTCGAGCACCTCCTCAGATGAAGACCCCTTACTCCCATCGGGAGCGCCGGTTCGCTGGAATTACTCGGGGCTCCTGGAATATCTTCGAGCTATTGCGGTTACTCCCATCGGGAGCGCTGGTTCGCTTGAATTCAAGAAGACATGAAGACTATTACTCCCATCGGGAGCGCCGGTTCGTTGGAACCAGAGAAGATATGAAGATTATTACTCCCATCGGGAGTGCCGGTTCGCTGGAACCCGAGAAGATATGAAGAATTGCAGTAATTCGGGACACCCGAACTGCATCGTCAGGAACCTTGTTCGTATATTGCAACGAACCTCGGTGCTCACGGTCCCTTGAAGATTCGACTGTGCTCACGGTCCCTTGAAGATTCGACTGTGCTCACGGTCCCTTGAAGATTCGACTGTGCTCACGGTCCTTTGAAGATTCGGCTGTGCTCACGGTCTCTTGAAGATTCGACTGTGCTCACAGTCCCTTGAAGATTCGACTGTGCTCACGGTCCCTTGAAGATTCGACTGTGCTCACGGTCCCTTGAAGATTCGACTGTGCTCACAGTCCTTTGAAGATTTGACTGTGCTCACAGTCCCTTGAAGATTCGACTGGGCTCGCGGTCCCCTGAAGATTATTACGAAGACCTTGCTCTCTTCCTTTGCTATAGATGCCTCAAAGAGTGCCGCAAATAGCAAGGATCATGAAGCAACGGGGACCTTGCTCTTTTCCTTTGCTATAGATGCCTCAAAGAGTGCCGCAAATAGCAAGGATCATGAAGCAACGGGGACCTTACTCTTTTCCTTTGCTATAGATGCCTCCAAGAGTGCCGCAAATAGCAAGGATCATGAAGCAACGGGGACCTTTCTCTTTTCCTTTGCTATATATAACTCCAAGAGTGCCGCAAATAGCAAGGATCATGAAGCAACGGGGATCTTTCTCTTTTCCTTTGCTATATATGCCTCAAAGAGTGCCGCAGATAGCAAGGATCATAAAACACGTACGAAAACGACCCACGGTCAAAACTTACAATCGGTTGAAAGCAAAGTTGCGCATACAACAGGTTTAGCAAAACCTGCAACACGAGCTGATCACTCATAATGATTTGCTGACCAACTAGTATACATACATCTAACGGGCAATTAAGATTTGCTCCTTCGAAATTTGCCAACGGCATTAACACGGTAAAAGTACATATACATGTATCTACCGAACAAAAGGTCTCGACTACGCAATCCAAACACTTGGATGAAGTAGCCAAAATACCTATTTCGACTTGAGTTTATTCACGGTTGCAAGCATCAGTTCCTAGACTCGGGGGCTACTTCCATCGGGAGCACTGGACGCGCACCCGATAAAAATCATCGGCTCCTCCCGGGTATCATCAGAATCATCGGCTCCTCTGGGCCATCATCCAAATCATCGGTTCCTCTGGGCCATCATCCCAATCATCGGCTCCTATGGGCCATCATCCCAATCATCGGCTCTTATGGGCCATCATCCCAATCATCTGCTCTTATGGGCCATCATCCCAATCATCGGCTCCTCTGGGCTATCATCCAAATCATCAACTCCTCTATCGATGGCAACATCAGAGTCATCGGCATCAAGTTCTCGGAACTTGAAAAGAGTTTACGGTGTTTGACTTAGCATTTTTTACACCCTATACATAACTATTTCATATTTATCTACAGGCTCGGGGGCTACTCCCATCGGGAGCGCTAGTCGCGCACCCGATAAAAAATATGGCAACCTCGCCAACAAAGAAGAATAAAGTTGAAGACATCAGCATCAACAATCAAGATCTTCGAGTAGTACAACTTGAGTCTATGCGTGGCTGCAAGCACCCGCCCGTAGACTCGGGGGCTACTCCCATCGGAGCGCTTCGCGCACCTGACCAAAAGCAACTTCGACTCTACATCAAGCACAAGATTCAACAGATGATCAAGTCATTCGGCGAAGACAACTTTAGTCCCTGCCCGAAGCTTCACTTCGGCCAGACACTCGGGACTACTGACGTGGGCATAACCCTCGGGTACTCGACATTGCCATACCCGGTGCAAACTATGAAGGTGGACCAGCACGAGGACTCGACAAGCTGGACCTGCACGCGCCTCAACTTGGACTACAAGGAAAGAAGACTCCAATATGAATCCTACTAGGACTCTTGTAAACCCTAGCTTGGCTGATATATAAAGCCAGGCAGGGGCACCCCTTAGGGACACACATAATCAGAAACATAATTTTAGAGGCAACACGCCTAGACACCGCAACTCGCGGATTAGAACTAGACTAGATCCAACAACTCCGCCTATGGCGGCCCCCTGTATACATATATTCATATAGTGGATTGCTAGCAGGATGTAGCGACCCTCCACCGCGGGGGCGTGAACCTGGGTACGTCGTGTACCGCCTCGCTCCCGGAACTTCCGTCGTCGCCTTTCTCTAAAACCCAAGCCCCTCAAGGTGGGCATTGCCGAGGAACCGCCTCGTCAGCGCCATTAATCCCCATCTCCAATTTGATGACCTCTCCCATCTTTGACGCCATCAGCTTTGCAACCGCCTCATTGCGGAATAGATCTGGCAGTCCCATAATTCTGAACCACACACGGATCGAATCTAAGGCAATCGACTCCGTATTGGTTAGTCCATCATACTCTTCTATGATCACAGCTTGTCGACGGAAAAGCCAGGGCCCTCCGTCAATAGCAGTCTTCCAGTCACCAAGGCACTTGAACTGGGCTGTAAAAGTGAAGTCGTCCAAGGATTTGAATATGACCTCCCTTGCAGGCTCCCATGCAACTTGCATGGCCATGAAGAATGCCGAGTGACTAAAACTTGTCTTCAGGCAAACTCTAATCAGAACGGCCCATCGAGATTCAGTTGGCTGGGAATCAATCAACTTCGAGAGATCAATAGCCTCTCCTTCCTCCTTTGTGATTTCCAGTCGTTGTAGTAGATCGTCAATTTTCTCTACTGATTCAGGCACTCCGGCCTCATCTAGTCCAGTTGGCGCCGCCGCTGCTTTTCTATCCGCGGCCATCGCTGTATCGATCATCGCCGCTGCTGCTTTTCCATCCACAGCCATAACACAGACGGAGGACACGCAGCCGTGCAGCCCTTACTGTTCCTTCGTTCCCGAACTCGTCACCGATCAGGATAGGAGCTCCACGCCGGCGGTGGTTTTTGGTGGACTCCTACGGGATCGCCGCAGGAGGAAACCTAACCCTAAAATGAAAGGGTACCCTACGTAGAAAAGACACCTTCTTAATGTAGAGTACATGCATTTTGAGATGCATAATGCCAAGGTGGATGGTGCATGTGAGCTGGAATATTGACTGAATCGTGCATGTGGGCTGCATCGACTGGATTAGGCATGCCTACCCTATCGATCTTGCGTTTTATGGAGCAAATAATGGAGATGGGAAACTGTCAACCGCGTCCCGTGGTACTACATCACTGTGAAGCAAAAGGTGGAGCTTGGAACGGTAAAAAAGAATGCAGCTGTACGTTTACATTGCGCCAAGTAACTCGGAAGCAGCAGGTAATTTTCCCCTAGCGAAAAAACTAGGGTTTCTCTATCCTCTGGCGGCGCTTCAGCAAAACCAGAGTTTCTCGATTCTGATTCGATCGGCGATCAGGTTCTGATCGCTAGCTACGCTGCGGACGTCTTGTTCTGATGTCAACGCACGAAAGGCCGGAGGAAAGGAGGGAAGACGGAGAGGATCCGAAGGGATCAGCGGGTGATGACCCACAAGTATAGGGGATCGCAGCAGTCTTCGCGGGTAGTATAACCTAATTTATTGATTCGACACAAGGGGAGACAAAGAACACTTGAAAGCCTTAACAGCGGAGTTGTCAATTCAGCTGCACCTGAAACAGACTTGCTCGCAAGAGTTTATCAGTAGTAACAGTTTTATAGCAGTAGCAGTAGTGAAATAACAGCAGCAGAGTAACAAAGACAGCAGTAGTGATTTTAGTAAACAGCAGGATTAAACTGTAGGCACGGGACGGATGACGGGCGTTGCATGGACGAGAGAAACTCATGTAACAATCATAGTAGGGCATTTGCAGATAATAATGAAACGGTGTCCAAGTACAAAGCAATCAATAGGCATGTGTTCCATATATAGTCGTACGTGCTCGCAATGAGAAACTTGCACAACATCTTTTGTCCTACCAGCCGGTGAGCCGGGCCTCAAGGGAATCTACTGGATATTAAGGTACTCCTTTTAATAGAGTACCGGAGCAAAGCATTAACACTCCGTGAACACATGTGATCCTCACATCACTACCATCCCCTCCGGTTGTCCCGATTCTTGTCACTTCGGGGCCATTGGTTCCGGACACGACATGTGTATACAACTTGCAGGTAAGACCATAAACAATGAATATCATGATGAAATAATAACATGTTCAGATCTGAGATCATGGCACTCGGGCCCTAGTGACAAGCATTAAGCATAACAAGTTGCAACAATATCATCAAAGTACCAATTACGGACACTAGGCACTATGCCCTAACAATCTTATGCTATTACATGACCAATCTCATCCAATCCCTACCATCCCCTTCGGCCTACAGCGGGGGAATTACTCACACATGGATGAGGGAAACATGGCTGGTTGATGAAGAGGCATCGGTGGTGATGATGGCGATGATCTCCTCCAATTCCCCGTCCCGGCGGAGTGCCAACGGAGACTTCTGGCTCCCGAGACGGAGTTTCGCGATGTGGCGGCGTTCTGGAGGGCGACTTCGACTTTGTTGTCGCGATTTTTAGATCGAAACACCTTAAATAGTCCAGAGGAGGGCGTCGGAGGCCGGCCGAGGGGGCCACACGCTAGGGCCGCGCGCCCCCCTCCTGGGCCGCGCCGCCCTATGGTGTGGGGCCCTCAGGCCTCCACCTGGCTTGCCCTTCTGGCTCCGCCAATATTCTGGGAAAATAGGACCTTCTGCATAAATTCCGAGGATTTTCCTGAAAGTTGGATTTCTGTACAAAAACGAGACACCAGAACAGTTCTGCTGAAAACAGCGTTAGTCCGTATTAGTTGCATCCAAAATACACAAATTAGAGGCAAAACAATAGCAAAGTGTTCGGGAAAGTAGATACGTTTTGGACGTATCAACTCCCCCAAGCTTAGCTTATTGCTTGTCCTCAAGCAATTCAGTTAACAACCGAGCGATAAAAGAACTTTCACGAACACATTTGCTCATATGATGTATATATTCTCATGCTATGGCTAACACTTAGGCAGTTCATAATGAGATGCATACAAATAAGATCATCTAACAGCTATGTCAATCATGGAGAGGTACCAACAATTAATAATAAGCATCATGAATCATGTATATAAGCAGGATTGCAATGTTCATAAGAGAGTATGATAAAGTGGTATCTCGCTTGCCCATGTTTGATCAGCAAAACATAAATGCTCAGGCACCTCTGAAGTTCATAGAAAGACTAGAAGTAGTGATTGTCATAGATAAAAGCATCAAAGTTATACCACAATCAATCATATTTTGAGACAAGCATATTATACTAAGAATGACAGTTGTGCTCTCAAGATAGTGCTCAAAGAAAGAATGGAGACACAACATAAAAGTAAAAGATTGACCCTTCGCAGAGGGAAGCAGGGATTAACATGCGCTAGAGCTTTTCATTTCTAAAACAGGAGTAAAATTATTTTGAGAGGTGTTTGTTGTTGTCAACGAATGGTAATGGGTACACCAACTACCTCGCCAACCGGACTTCCAAGAGCGGCTCCCATGAATTATTTTTATGTTTATGTGGCACTCCTTCCAACCTTTCTTTCACAAACCATGGCTAACCGAATCCTCGGGTGCCTGCCAACAATCTCATACCATGAAGGAGTGCCTTTTTATTTTAGTTTTATTATGATGACACTCCCCCAACCTTTGCTTACACAAGCCATGGCTAACCGAATCCTTCGGGTGCCGTCCAACAATCACATACCATGGAGGAGTGTCTATTTAGGTTAATTAATTTGGGACTGGGAATCCCATTGCCAGCTCTTTTTGCAAAATTATCGGATAAGCGGATGTGCCACTAGTCCATAATGAAGGTCCGTCAAGAGTAAATGACAAGGTTGAAAGTTAAACACCACATACTTCCTCATGAGCTATGAAACATTAACACAAATTGAGAAGCATTTTGAAGGTTTTAAAGGTAGCGCATGAGAATTTACTTGGAATGGTTTGAAATGCAATGCATAGGTATTTATGGTGGACACTTTGGAACACCTTGGTTTTAAGGTGTTTGGAAGCACGAGCAGCGTTCCCGCTCAGTACAAGTGAAGGCTAGCAATAGACTGGGGGGCGACAAATCAAGAGAGCAGTAACTATCATAATCATGCTTGCGGCAAAATAAATTAACAGAGGCATAAAAGTGATACAAGAACTCTGAAGCAATATAAATCATCGAGGCTTAATTGACTTTTGTTCAGTCATATGCATGCGTGAGCATGTGCCAAGTCGATATAAATGAATTATTCAGAGGAGGATACCACATTGCCATACCTACTTATGAATAAAACAATGCAAGCAAACATCCATGACATGCTACTCATATTAATAAATTGGAGCTAAACATGAGAGATCATGAACTACTAGACTTTCTCAAATGACATATACCTCACATGAACCAACTAAGCATGCTCACATGGATGAGTATATGTACAAAAATGAAAACAAATAGAGTTCATACCAGCCTCTCACCACAATCCAATTGTCGTAGATCGTCATTATTGCCTTTCACTTGTGTAGCTTGGATAATATGAAATGAAAACCACGCTCCAGCCACCGAAGACCATTGAACTCAAAATGAACTTTACAAACCAAAGAAGAACAGCAAATATTTTTGGTGTTTTCGAATTTGAGACAAGAACAAAAGGAAACAAGCAAACAAAACAAAATCTTTTTGGATTTACTTATAGCAAACCAACGATAGTAAATAAAGCGAGATAAATGCTAGAAACCAAAACAAACAAATGATGAAGAGAAACAACAGAAATATTTTTGGTCTTTTTGTGTTTTAGGAAAGAAACAAAGCGAAACAAGAAATAGCAAACTAGAAAAGTCACATAAACACAAAGCAGCAGAAATTCGTCAAACTTGACAGCAGTACAGTACTCGATTTTCAAGAAATTCTTCCACTGCTCAAATCGAAAAGTGTTCAACTAATGAAAGTTAGATAACAACCTGGGGAACATGCACAAAAATTGGCTTCGCAAAATACTGTTCTGGCTATTTTTCAGAATTTTTTAGGTAACAGTCCAGAATCTGTTTTCAGGCACCACTCAAGCAAACTAAACAAGTATATACAAGTATCCAGCAATCATAATATGCAAAGAATGAGTGATGCCGGTATACCTCCCCCCAAGCTTAGGCTTTTGGACTAAGTGGAATTCAACCCCAGCGAGAGTCGCTGTTCCTCGCCGGTGGATAATGCATGGCGTAGTCATAGTAAGGTTCCTGTGCAGAAGAAAAGCGTGGAGGCTCCACATGCCCAAAATGTTGATGCGAGGAACTTGCTGCATCGGATGATGAGTCGAGGTGTTCCTCGGTCTCCGTGTTGTCTCTTGCATGATGGCCTCCTCCCTCTATGTGTGCATTCAGTGCACCTTCTGTGACTGACCAATCCTCCCTGGAATCAAGGTTAAATAGAACAGGCGCAGGCAATCTTACTAGTTTTTCAGTTTTCTTAGTTATTCTCCAAGCTTTCTTATAAAATGTCATCTTATAAAACAGGTTACCCAAATTAGATGAATCAGAAACAAATTCATGTTTAATCATAGAGACTATGTCAAGTTTTTCTATGGAAAGTTGAATATCAAGATGGTGAGGTTCTACTCCATGCAAAGCTAGCAAACGAGAGGCCATGAGACCTCCACAAATTCCGCCCTTCTCACGGTTAGTAGCAAGTCTATAAGCTATCAATGCCCCCAAATTATAAGTCTTACTACCTTGCAGTGCATCAGCTAGAAAAGATAAATCCTGGATAGATAGTTTACCACCATTCTTTCTAGCAAGAACGCATTTAGTAATGAAATAAGCAAAGTAGCGGATAGCTGGGAGTTGAATGCTAGTGATTTTACCACCATCCTCTGAGAAACTCCTTCCATGACAAATCATCTCGAAGAGGCTTAAGAGCTCTCGCGGCGATCCCCTTATCTTCTCGCATGACCCCCATTGCGGTACTCTAATTGCTGTACAAAAATCATTGAATGACAAGTTGACAGTTTTATTATAAATCTTATACTGAACCATGGGGTTAGATCGCGACCAATTGAACTTAAAATCCTGCACAACAGACATAGTCAATTTTGCATATTGGCATGGTTCTCCATCAACAAAATCATTCAACCCTGCACGAGAAATTAGATTCTGAACATCTTCCAATATTCCTGCGCTTCTCATGAAATCTGTGCACGGGTAGTAAGAGGGGTATACTCCCTCTTCGCGGTTCACTCTCATGACTTGTTGCACCTCCAATTCTTGTTGGTTTAGTTGATATCTATTCCACTCCATTTTCTGAAATTTTTCAACAAACAATATAAAATTTGATTTGGTGATATATAATCAAGGGGAACTACTATAGGAACTTGCTAGAGTACTAATCATGCATCAAAACTAGTTTATACAACTTAGAACAAGCATGCAAGCTCACTAAACATGTTACCTACAGCAGCAAAATATTCAAGATATACTCAACCAAACAAAATTCTACTTGGATAGACGGAGGAGTCACATACCGGATGTGCCAAATTTCAAACAGAAATCTGGGCTGAGCAAGAGATCGAAAAATCCTGAGCTCTTGAGCAAAAACGCGAGTGAGAGAGCTGGTGTCGATTTTTTCGGGAGAGAGAAGAGTCGGGAGGAAGAGATGCGAAGTGGGGTAAGGGGGGCCCACACGCCAGGTGGCGCCCCTTGCCGCGCCAGTGGGTGCCACCCTGGGGTGCCCCACGGTCATCCCTGTGCTCCAGTGCATTTTCGAAAAATAGGACCAACGGTATAATTTTTGTGAATTTTTGAAAACTTTGAAAAATGCACATTTCTGGGCATTAAGTTTATTATTACTGGCCAGGAAATTTTTTTGAAATCTCTAATTAACTAAGGAACTTTGCAAATCAAAAGTGCTACAGCAAGTAAGACAAGTGGAAGAAGAAAGAGATGTTGTTTACCTCCTCTATGCATATAAAAAGTATTTGTTAACAAGGTTGATCAAGTCTTGCCACCAAATAAATTTTACATAGCATATGAAGAAATAAACCTCAAATCAATCATGTTACCTTGAATTGTATTGATATGGATCCAATCATAAGACTTTGATAACCTTCTTTAGGCTCATATATAGGACAATCAATAGTTCCAATTTTGATAGTTCTCACATTCGAAATAGTATTGACTCCACATACTTTATCAATCCTCTTGGGGAAATAGACGGTATGCTCCTTATCATCAACATTAAAAGTAACCTTTCCTTTATTGCAATCAATAACAGCCCCTGCGGTGTTAAGAAAAGGTCTCCCAAGAATAATAGACATATTATCATCTTCAGGCATTTCCAACACAACAAAATCAGTTAATATCAAGCAGTTATTAGTAACTTGAACAGGAACATCCTCACATATACCAACAGGAATAGCAGTAGATTTATCAGCCATTTGCAAAGATATATCAGTAGGTATCAACTTATCTAAGTAAAGTCTCTTATAAAGAGAAAAAGGCATAACACTAACACCGGCTCCCAAGTCACATAGAGCAGTTTTAACATAATTATTCTTAATAGAACAAGGAATAGTAGGTATACCTGGGTCGCCTAACTTCTTTGGCACTTTGCCATTGAAAGAGTAATTAGCAAGCATAGTGGAAATTTCCTCATTGGGGATTTTCCTTTTGTTAGTAACAATATCTTTCATATACTTTGAATAAGGAGGCAATTTAATAGCATCAGTCAAAGGGATTTGCAAGAATAAAGGTTTCATCCAATCACAAAATTTATTATAGTGTTCTTCTTCCTTTGATTTTAGTTTCTTAGCAGGAAAAGGCATTTGCTTTTGCACCCAAGGTTCTCTTTCATTACCATGTTTCTTAGCAATAAAATCTTCTTTAGTATACTTTTTATTTTTAGCATGCTTTTCAGGTTCATCTTCAACTTCTTCTTTATCAGAAGCATCATTCTTATCATTATCATTATCATTATCATGTTCATTACCACTTTCAGTTTCAGCATCGGAAATAGAAATACTATTAGGATCATTAACAGGTTCAGAGGATTCTACAACATTTTTATGTTTCTTCTTCTTTTTCTTAGAAAGAGCACTAGGTTCAATGCGTTGAGAATCTTGTTCAATTCTTTTGGGATGCCCTTCAGGATAGAGAGGATCCTGGGTAGAGACACCACCTCTAGTTGTTACTTCATAAGCATGTTTCTCTTTAGAATTATTTTTTAGCAAGTCACTTTGCACTTTAGTGAGTTGATCAATTTGAGTTTGAACCATTTGAAAATGTTTAACAAGCATCTTAACATCATTGGAGGTTCTCTCCACAATATCATGTAAATTGCTAATAGCTTGAGAATTTTCCATTAGATGATTCTCTACTCTCATATTAAAATTTTCTTGCTTAACAATATAATTATCAAACTCATCTAAGCATTGCGCAGGAGGTTTCGAATACGGAATATCTTCCCTAGTAAAGCGTTGAAGGGAGTTTACCTCAATCATGGGTGAAGGGGGAATTATCTCACATATATCCTCTATGGGAGGTAGATTCTTCACATCTTCGGATTTAATACCTTTCTCCTTGAGAGACTTCTTAGCTTCCCTCATATCTTCATCATTCAATTCAATTAAACCCCTCTTCTTCAATATTGGCGTTGGAGTTGGTTCAGGTGTATTCCAATCATCATGATTCCGGCTTATTCTAGCCAATAATTCTTCAGCTTCGTCTGGAGTTCTTTTCCTGAAAACACAACCAGCACAACTATCCAAATATGCTCTAGATTCAATGGTTAGTCCACTATAAAATATATCAAGTAGATCATTCTTTTCTAAATCATGTCCAGGTCGAGCTCTGATAAGAGAACAAAATCTTGCCCACGCCTCAGGCAATTTCTCTTCATCTCCCTGGTCAAACCTATAAATTTTCTGTAAAGCAGCATGTTGAGCACTAGCAGGAAAGTATTTTCGAAAGAAAACATCACGCAGCTCAGTTGGATTTTTAATAGAACCATGAGGCAAATTATTATACCAAGTTTTAGCATCATCCTTTAATGAGAAAGGAAAAATTTTAGCGACAAAGTAAGTACGCATCTTGACATCATCAGAAAACAAGCTACTCATAGAAGAAAGTTCAATCATGTGTTCTACAACACTTTCTTTTTCAGTACCACAAAAGGGTGCTTTCTCTACAATAGCTATATGAGATAGAAGAGAAAAATCATAATCTTTATCCTTAATGCATATAGGAGATGTGGCAAATTTAGGATCAGGAGATAACTTATGTCTAACAGTATATTGTGTGAGAAACTTTTTAATTTTTCTTGCATCAGCAGTAGCATTGCATCTATTAATAAAATCATCATTAAGCTCCACATAATCCTCATCAGGATCATCACTAGAATAATCAAGTTCAGGTGAATTAACAGGTGTAGTGGCATTAGGAGTTTCAGTATTTTCAATTTGTCTAGACCTAGCAATTGTAGCATCTAAAAAGGATCCCAATGAACCACTATCATCAAGCACAGCAGAAACATTATCAATATTATGAGAGTTTTCAGATTCAGCAGAAGTACCAGCAAGTGAAGCTTGTGGCGGTGAAACAAGTTGACTTATCACAGATGGTGAATCAAGAGTAGCAGAGGTACTCAGAGTTGTACCTTTTCTTGTAGTGGATGGTAATATGGCGACTTTAGGATCGCGAGTTTTACCCATGATGGAGAATTTGCAGCGAACAATATCAATCCAAGTGAACTTCCAAATAAAGCTATACTCCCCGGCAATGGCGCCAGAAAACAGTCTTGATGACCCACAAGTATAGGGGATCGCAGCAGTCTTCGCGGGTAGTATAACCCAATTTATTGATTCGACACAAGGGGAGACAAAGAACACTTGAAAGCCTTAACAGCGGAGTTGTCAATTCAGCTGCACCTGGAAACAGACTTGCTCGCAAGAGTTTATCAGTAGTAACAGTTTTATAGAGCAGTGGTAAAAATAACAGCGAGTAACAAAGACAGTAATGATTTTAGTAAACAGCAGGATTAAAATACGTAGGCACGGGGACGGATGACGGGCGTTGCATGGATGAGAGAAACTCATGTAACAATCATAGCAGGGCATTTGCAGATAATAATAAAACGGTGTCCAAGTACAAAGCAATCAATAGGCATGTGTTCCATATATAGTCATACGTGCTCGCAATGAGAAACTTGCACAACATCTTTTGTCCTACCAGCCGGTGGCAGCCGGGCCTCAAGGGAATCTACTGGATATTAAGGTACTCCTTTTAATAGAGTACCGGAGCAAAGCATTAACACTCCGTGAACACATGTGATCCTCACATCACTACCATCCTCTCCGGTTGTCCCGATTCTTGTCACTTCGGGGCCATTGGTTCCGGACAGCGACATGTGTATACAACTTGCAGGTAAGACCATAAACAATGAATATCATGATGAAATAATAACATGTTCAGATCTGAGATCATGGCACTCGGGCCCTAGTGACAAGCATTAAGCATAGCAAGTTGCAACAATATCATCAAAGTACCAATTACGGACACTAGGCACTATGCCCTAACAATCTTATGCTATTACATGACCAATCTCATCCAATCCCTACCATCCCCTTCGGCCTACAGCGGGGGAATTACTCACACATGGATGGGGGAAACATGGCTGGTTGATGAAGAGGCGTCGGTGGTGATGATGGCGATGATCTCCTCCAATTCCCCGTCCAGCGGAGTGCCAGAACGGAGACTTCTGGCTCCCGAGACGGAGTTTCGCAATGTGGCGGCGTTCTGGAGGGTTTCTGGCGACTTCGAATTTCTTGTCGCGATTTTTAGATCGAAACACCTTAAATAGTCCAGAGGAGGGCGTCGGAGGCCGGCCGAGGGGGCCACACGCTAGGGCCACGCGCCCCCCTCCTGGGCCGCGCCGCCCTATGGTGTGGGGCCCTCGGGCCTCCACCTGGCTTGCCCTTCTGGCTCCGCCAATATTCTGGGAAAATAGGACCTTCTGCATAAATTCCGAGGATTTTCCTGAAAGTTGGATTTCTGTAAAAAACGAGACACCCGAAGAGTTCTGCTGAAAACAGCGTTAGTCTGTGTTAGTTGCATCCAAAATACACAAATTAGAGGCAAAACAATAGCAAAAGTGTTCGGGAAAGTAGATACGTTTTGGACGTATCAACTCCCCAAGCTTAGCTTATTGCTTGTCCTCAAGCAATTCAGTTAACAACTGAGCGATAAAAGAACTTTCACGAACACATTTGCTCATATGATGTATATATTCTCATGCTATGGCTAACACTTAGGCAGTTCATAATGAGATGCATACAAATAAGATCATCTAACAGCTATGTCAATCATGGAGAGGTACCAACAATTAATAATAAGCATCTTGAATCATGTATATAAGCAGGATTGCAATGTTCATAAGAGAGTATGATAAAGTGGTATCTCACTTGCCCATGTTTGATCAGCAAAACATAAATGCTCAGGCACCTCTGAAGTTCATAGAAAGACTAGAAGTAGTGATTGTCAAAGATAAAAGCATCAAAGTTATACCACAATCAATCATATTTTGAGACAAGCATATTATACTAAGAATGACAGTTGTGCTCTCAAGATAGTGCTCAAAGAAAGAATGGAGACACAAAATAAAAGTAAAAGATTGACCCTTCGCAGAGGGAAGCAGGGATTAACATGCGCTAGAGCTTTTCATTTCTAAAACAGGAGTAAAATTATTTTGAGAGGTGTTTGTTGTTGTCAACGAATGGTAATGGGTACACCAACTACCTCGCCAACCGGACTTCAAAGAGCGGCTCCCATGAATTATTTTTATGTTTATGTGGAACTCCTTCCAACCTTTCTTTCACAAACCATGGCTAACCGAATCCTCGGTGCCTGCCAACAATCTCATACCATGAAGGAGTGCCTTTTTATTTTAGTTTTATTATGATGACACTCCCCCAACCTTTGCTTACACAAGCCATGGCTAACCGAATCCTTCGGGTGCCGTCCAACAATCACATACCATGGAGGAGTGTCTATTTAGGTTAATTAATTTGGGACTGGAATCCCATTGCCAGCTCTTTTTGCAAAATTATCGGATAAGCGGATGTGCCACTAGTCCATAATGAAAGTCCGTCAAGAGTAAATGACAAGGTTGAAAGTTAAACACCACATACTTCCTCATGAGCTATGAAACATTAACACAAATTGAGAAGCATTTTGAAGGTTTTAAAGGTAGCGCATGAGAATTTACTTGGAATGGTTTGAAATGCCATGCATAGGTATTTATGGTGGACACTTTGGAACACCTTGGTTTTAAGGTGTTTGGAAGCACGAGCAGCGTTCCCGCTCAGTACAAGTGAAGGCTAGCAATAGACTGGGGGGCGACAAATCAAGAGAGCAGTAACTGTCATAATCATGCTTGCGGCAAAATAAATTAACAGAGGCATAAAAGTGATACAAGAACTCTGAAGCAATATAAATCATCGAGGCTTAATTGACTTTTGTTCAGTCATATGCATGCGTGAGCATGTGCCAAGTCGATATAAATGAATTATTTAGGGGAGGATACCACAATGCCATACCTACTTATGAATAAAACAATGCAAGCAAACATCCATGACATGCTACTCATATTAATAAATTGGAGCTAAACATGAGAGATCATGAACTACTAGACTTTCTCAAATGACATATACCTCACATGAACCAACTAAGCATGCTCACATGGATGAGTATATGTACAAAAATGAAAACAAATAGAGTTCATACCAGCCTCTCACCACAATCCAATTGTCGTAGATCGTCATTATTGCCTTTCACTTGTGTAGCTTGGATAATATGAAATGAAAACCACGCTCCAGCCACCGAAGACCATTGAACTCAAAATGAACTTTACAAACCAAAGAAGAACAGCAAATATTTTTGGTGTTTTCGAATTGGAGACAAGAACAAAAGGAAACAAGCAAACAAAACAAAATCTTTTTGGATTTTCTTATAGCAAACCAACGATAGTAAATAAAGCGAGATAAATGCTAGAAACCAAAACAAACAAATGATGAAGAGAAACAACAGAAATATTTTTGGTATTTTTGTGTTTTAGGAAAGAAACAAAGCGAAACAAGAAATAGCAAACTAGAAAAGTCACATAAACACAAAGCAGCAGAAATTCGTCAAACTTGACAGCAGTACAGTACTCGATTTTTAAGAAATTCTTCCACTGCTCAAATCGAAAAGTGTTCAACTAATGAAAGTTAGATAACAACCTGGGGAACATGCACAAAAATTGGCTTCGCAAAATACTGTTCTGGCTATTTTTGAGAATTTTTTCGGTAACAGTCCAGAATCTGTTTTCAGGCAGCACTTCCCCAAATATCATCTCCCTCTCATTAGAAAACCACTCAAGCAAACTAAACAAGTATATACAAGTATCCAGCAATCATAATATGCAAAGAATGAGTGATGCCGGTATACCTCCCCCAAGCTTAGGCTTTTGGCCTAAGTGGAATTCAACCCCAGCGAGGGTCGCTGTTCCTCGCCGGTGGATAATGCATGGCGTAGTCATAGTAAGGTTCCTGTGCAGAAGAAAAGCGTGGAGGCTCCACATGCCCAAAATGTTGATGCGAAGAACTTGCTGCATCGGATGATGAGTCGAGGTGTTCCTCGGTCTCCGTGTTGTCTCTTGCATGATGGCCTCCTCCCTCTATGTGTGCATTCAGTGCACCTTCTGTGACTGACCAATCCTCCCTGGAATCAAGGTTAAATAGAACAGGCGCAGGCAATCTTACTAGTTTTTCAGTTTTCTTAGTTATTCTCCAAGCTTTCTTATAAAATGTCATCTTATAAAACAGGTTACCCAAATTAGATGAATCAGAAACAAATTCATGTTTAATCATAGAGACTATGTCAAGTTTTTCTATGGAAAGTTGAATATCAAGATGGTGAGGTTCTACTCCATGCAAAGCTAGTAAACGAGAGGCGATGAGACCTCCACAAATTCCGCCCTTCTCACGGTTAGTAGCAAGTCTATAAGCTATCAATGCCCCCAAATTATAAGTCTTACTACCTTGCAGTGCAGCAGCTAGAAAAGCTAAATCCTGGATAGATAGTTTACCACCATTCTTTCTAGCAAGAACGCATTTAGTAATGAAATAAGCAAAGTAGCGGATAGCTGGGAGTTGAATGCTAGTGATTTTACCACCATCCTCTGAGAAACTCCTTCCATGACAAATCATCTCGAAGAGGCTTAAGAGCTCTCGCGGCGATCCCCTTATCTTCTCGCATGACCCCATTGCGGTACTCTAATTGCTGTACAAAAATCATTGAATGACAAGTTGACAGTTTTATTATAAATCTTATACTGAACCATGGGGTTAGATCGCGACCAATTGAACTTAAAATCCTGCACAACAGACATAGTCAATTTTGCATATTGGCATGGTTCTCCATCAACAAAATCATTCAACCCTGCACGAGAAATTAGATTCTGAACATCTTCCAATATTCCTGCGCTTCTCATGAAATCTGTGCACGGGTAGTAAGAGGGGTATACTCCCTCTTCGCGGTTCACTCTCATGACTTGTTGCACCTCCAATTCTTGTTGGTTTAGTTGATATCTATTCCACTCCATTTTCTGAAATTTTTCAACAAACAATATAAAATTTGATTTGGTGATATATAATCAAGGGGAACTACTATAGAAAATTGCTAGAGTACTAATCATGCATAAAAACTAGTTTATACAACTTATAACAATCATGCAAGCTCACTAAACATGTTACCTACAGCAGCAAAATATTCAAGATATACTCAACCAAACAATATTCTACTTGGATAGACGGAGGAGTCACATACCGGAGAGCAAATGTACCAAATTTCAAACAGAAATCTGGGCTGAGCAAAGAGATCGAAAAATCCTGAGCTCTTGAGCAAAAAACGCGAGTGAGAGAAAGCTGGTGTCGATTTTTTCGGAGAGAGAAGAGTCTGGGAGGAAGGATAAGTGGGGTAAAGGGGGGCCCACACGCCAGGGTGGCGCGCCCTTGCTGGCCGCCGCGCCAGCCTGTGGGTGCCACCCTGGGTGCCCCATGGTCATCCCCAGGTGCTCCCAGGTGCATTTTCGAAAAATAGGACCAACGGTATAATTTTTATGAATTTTTGAAAACTTTGAAAAATGCACATTTCTGGGCATTAAGTTTATTATTACTAGCCAGGAAATTTTTTGAAATCTCTAATTAACTAAGGAACTTTGCAAATCAAAAGTGCTACAGCAAGTAAGACAAGTGGAAGAAGAAAGAGATGTTGTTTACCTCCTCTATGCATATAAAAAGTATTTGTTAACAAGGTTGATCAAGTCTTGCCACCAAATAAATTTTACATAGCATATGAAGAAATAAACCTCAAATCAATCATGTTACCTTGAATTGTATTGATATGGATCCAATCATAAGACTTTGATAACCTTCTTTAGGCTCATATATAGGACAATCAATAGTTCCAATTTTGATAGTTCTCACATTAGAAATAGTATTGACTCCACATACTTTATAAATCCTCTTGGGGAAATAGACGGTATGCTCCTTATCATCAACATTAAAAGTAACCTTTCCTTTATTGCAATCAATAACAGCCCCTGCGGTGTTAAGAAAAGGTCTCCCAAGAATAATAGACATATTATCATTGTAATGTCCCAGGTTTAGAGACAATTGAGGGGTAGATTTTAGAAAGGGATGTGCATTGCATAGTAAATTCTGGGGAAATTTCGCGCTTTTAAACAAAAACTGCATCGAAGGGGGACAAGTTTCTCTCTCGACACCTTACAGGGTTAGGGTTTCGAGAGTGCGACAAACTTGCATCTCACTTCATAGTTTAGGGTTTTTAAGAAGAGAGGGGAGAGTTGCATGATTGAATTCTTGACAAATGACATGGTTGAATTTAAACCAATGTGGAATTTGAATTTCAAATTCAAACATTAAATAATAAACCTCAATAATTCAATTATGAGAGAATACATTAAGTAAATAATCAATAATACACAATATGAACAATTATAATAAAGAAAAGCTCATTAGGGAAAACTTTGAGCTTTATTAATTAACACATAAGGTACATTGTCTTTACAATATTCATAATGGAAATAAATGAATATTACAACACATTACAAGAATTGGTGAAATTGAAATAATGCAAGAAAATGAAAAGAAAAGTACAAGTATTGACCCTAGACTAAATACTACAAGATCATCTTCACTTGATCTTGGATGTGATGAACTCCAAGTCTATTTTTATCAATTCTTGATCCCTGCACAAAAAAATCACAACAAAGAGAAGTTATGCCAAGTGGCATAGCCACTTGGCAGGTTAGAAATCAAATGGAAATGTGAAATGAGCAGATAGGACCAAAGTGGCCGAGCTGATCCATGCCATAGCCAAGTTCCAGGTTCAGGTGCACAGCACCTGCCAACACACACACACAGCCTGCTCACAGGGCTGTGTGCATGCTGCACACACACACAGTGAGTCACTAAGGTGACAAGCAAGAGCTGTCGACCAGGGAGAGCAAGGGAGCATCACATATAAGCTTTCCAGAAGCAAACCCTAGCTCATTCATCGGCAGGCAAGTTGGTAAGTCATCAGAAAACAAGAACACTTAGAACAGGAAGAACACATAGCCAGAACTTCATCCAGGAACAGCTCAAGCAAGGAACTGTTTCCTGTTGAGCAACAAACCATGGAGTAAATCAAGCACAAGCCACAAGGAGGAGCAGGGCAAGCCAAGAAATCACCACAGAAGAAAAACCTCTACACCAACACACTATTTCTAGGAGCTGGAGTGAGGTATAAACAGATCAACCTGAGCAAAACCCTGGTTTGCTCATAAATAAGCATTTGCATATGTCACAGAAGCCAAAATGGGTAGAATACCCAGATTGTATCATCATCTGGCTACCAAGTCAGTTGGTGCAAGCAAAAATGGGTGAAGCCAATAGGAAATCACCAAGGGAACACTGGCTAGACCAAAACAGTGGCATAACCAAGGCAATCCAGCAAGGAAATGATCCTATCTATTCAACCAAAGCCACTTAGCACCTAAAACCTAGCACACCATCAGATAGATAGACAATATGTGTCTATTCTTGTTTGTCAACATCAAAGATCACTGGAAATCCAACAAGGAATTACCCAGTGATGCATTCACTAAGCCATAGCAAGCCAACAAGGGTGGGAGCTACCTAAACAGCAATGAATTGCTGTCAAGGTCACCTCAACCACTGAACCAGCCCAAACTAATAAGCCATGCACAGTTATCATTACCCAGAGGGTTCAAAAGGAGGGCTAGGGTACCCAACCAAGTGGTGGCATCCATCTAGCCCTGCCAAACTCAATGAAATGATCATTACTGCAAGCAGTTCACATCACTTATCCATTTTAGTAAAACCAGGTAATACAGATAAGTGAATCATATAAGAAATCAAAGCACCAGAGTCTTGCAGATGATCCAATGGATCATTGCAAGCATCAGTAACTGCTTGAGCAAGCAAAAGCATGCATCAGTACAGATTTGGTGTCACACAGACACAAAGATGAGCAGAAGGGAGGCACAGTCATAACACAGCAGCTTTTACAAGCAACTGATGATCATGTGATCATCAGAAGCTTGCTAGAGCATGCTAAGACATGCTAGAGCCAAGCCTAGCAACCACACATTTAACCAGATCAACTATATAGCCACATCTCTTAAATCATTGCATCATAGAGAAGTAAATAAATTAAATACAATTGTATCCAGAAGCACACCAATAAGGGTTGGTGTATTTAGTCAACAGTCATGCTCAATTGAGCATTTCCAAGATTCACAGCTCTATACACATCACACCCAGGGCACTGGCACTTGCATAATGCAAGTATCATGCATCATGATCAAGCCAGGGCAAGGAAATGCACACACAGGGAGGAGATCCAATAGCAACAGAGGTATTTATGAGCAGCACATCACATCAGCTGAGCATCCTGGCAACACAGAGAGCACAGCATACACGCACAAAGCAAACACACAGCAGAGCAGCATACTGTCAAGCAGCATCTCCACAGAGGTCGGCCAGTGGCCGAGCTAGACGAAGAAGAGGAGAAGAGAAGGAGATAGAACAGGTAACAGAGGAGGAAAGAGAAGGTGAAACTTACAGGCGGAGCAGATGAGCACGACCGTGGCGGCACGGCGGCACACGCCGGGCGACGGCGGCGCCAGGCCAAGCCAAGCCTGGTCGTCACATCACCGCAACGCCGGTACCTCCACGACATCACCACGGCGCCAGGGACGCCGACGAACGGCGGATCTTCACGGATCCGTGCGGCCGAGGCGCAGATGCGTTGGGGAAGAGTCGAGGTGGACCGAGCGTCAAATCGACGCGGACCACCATGTCCGCCATCGAGAGACGGTCCAGATCCGCACCAAATCGTCGCCGATGATGGCCGGAGGCGGCCGGAGCAGGCGACGGCGGAGGCGATCGGTGTCGCGGGAGCCGAGAAAGGGGGGGGTTACGGGGTGGAGGACGACGAAGCGACTGGGTCGGTTGGACCGAGCCCACTGGGCTGGTCCAACCTAACCAGCTCGGCCGCTGACAGGTGGGAGGGGTATTTTGGACATTTCCAAAATACCCATTTAAATGGGAAATTCCAAGGATTTTATAAATAAAACATAGCTCTAAAAAAATAAGTAAAAATATGAAAATTAATCAGCATAAAATTCTCTATCCAAATAAAATATCAAAGAGAATTTTTGAAGACAATTAAGAATAAGTCCTATTTTGATGATTTAAATAATCATTTAAATCACACACCTAATTTTCTATAATAAAAATAAGTCCACTAATGTATTTGGACTTTAAAAACACCTTGACAACATTTCAAGGTTGTATATTACTTTTAAACAAGTATCCCCAAATTATTCTTAGTATTAACCTCTTACGTGAAATAATAACGACATCGGAAGGGAACAAACCCTAAAAATGGAATCATGCATAATTGCTTCTTTACCATTGCCCTTATCGGACAATGATGCTATTTTTCGAACAAGAGGACAAGGGTCAGTCCATACCTTCCAACTGCAGAACTTCAGTGTTCAGCAAGTTCATCACTTGCTCATGTCATTTGAATATTTTTATCAAATTACTTGCAAAGTATTATGGTTACCACTATTGCACAAAAATCAAAACCACTACTTTCATAACTATGAATATGACTATGTGGTGGGCAATGGAACCATGGATTGTGTTGATATGGTGGAGGTTCCATTGCACGGTTTATATCCATCTAGGATTAAACAACAAATGTCGCCATGATTCTTGTGCCGTAATAACCGTGTTAACCATAAGATCCGGAGTGGGACGGAGTAGTCAAAAGTGTTTTCCACCTCTCGTTCATCAACGGATGCGCTTTACCGTAGACACTTGTATCTGTCGGGGCAAGCGGTTGGCGGGGGAAGCCTTAAGTCCCCACGGCATAGTCCGTAGACACTTGTCGCTCGAAGTGCAAGCGGTTGGCTGGGGAAGCCTTAAGTCCCCACGGTATTGCGGTCTATGATGGGTTGCAGCTACCGGCGAAGGAGTTTGGTTCGATCCCAAACTGTCGTCGTGGTCGGGGTCCACCCGTGAGTGGGAATAATGGGACCGGCGAGGACCCAGGGTCGGGGCATGCAACAAAGGGTGGGTGTTCGAGGTAGCGGAGGAACATGATTGGCTAGACCTTATACCGGGCCTCACACCGAAGGAAGTGTGGACGGGAAAGCTGCCGGTTGGCACCAAGGTTAAGATCTCTTATGGGTAAAGCAACACACCTCTGCAGAGTGTAAAGAATTGTGACCTGTCACTCCCTGTTCCGGGATTGAGGAACTGCGAACGCGGCCGGAAAGGAGCTCCATGAAGTTCTAGTAAACCGGTGAAGGCTGACGGACATAGCTCTTTGAAATAAAAGCAATCTCTTGAAGAAATGTTTATCAAAACTTGCATTGGTATTAGACTTTCTGGTCTAATCGTAGCTAGTGCATTAAACACCTCTTATCTATAATGAACTTGTTGAGTACGCTCGTACTCATACCACTCTTAAATCCCCTGCTTAGATTGTCTGAATCATCTGGAGGAGGACTACAACAACAATGAAGGGGCCGAGATCATCGGCTACGAGGAACCAGACCTCTCAGGAGGAGTTGAAGGCGTAGACTATATCATAGTCTACGGATCCGGGGAGGCTTCCGGAGGAGAACAAGCCTAGAGATATCTGATGAGTAGTAGTAGCCGAGCAGCACAAACTCTTACTGTTTAGCTGCTCGATTAAATAAATGTTTAGTTTAATGAGACTATGGTATTGTAAGTTAAGTTGGGTTCGCCCCGAACCCAGGAGTTATCCTCTTAGGACCCAAGAGGAGCTCCGAGACGACTTGTGTATGTTAATTGTAATAATATGTGAATGAGTTATGGACCTGCTATGTTCTGTTGTACTACTCCGAGGGATGTAATATTTGCGGAATGGTACTTCGTGAATGTTATATCAACGACTGGCATACTACAACATGCAGTGGTATGGGTCACCACAGTTGGTATCAGAGCAAAAGCTTTGACCTTAGGTTGGAACCTAGTAAATGGGACCAAACGTTAGGAGTCAAATAGGATTAGTAAAGAATTCTCAAAAATATGGTGTATATTCAATTGAGAATACAACAATCATATCTTTTAGTGCGATAATTCTTTATTATCTCTATTATGATGCATTGTTACTAATCTTATAATCTTTCTATTTCTACAGCCAACATGGCAAGTTCACGACCGGGAAGAAACGTGAAAGTTATGGATTCCACACTGAACGAATACCAAGGAGGACTTGCTGATATCCTACGAGCCATGTTATTGGAATTTGGGTGCGATCCCCAGATTCCAGTAAAGAAGTACATGTTTTATGATGGTCCGGTGTTGGCCAAGTGCAGAGTAGGACTGCGACTTCCCGAATCTTTGGGAATGAGCGTAGTCATGCCAGCTGGAGAAGCTAGGACAACCAACACAGCCTACCATATAGCTGTTATGAGAGCCATAACCGACATACGGGAACATAAGACAAAAGAGCTTATGGATTCCGAGTTCTCCCATATTCCTCATAATCAGGAGGAAGAAGATCCCATGCTCAACCACTACAAATATGCTAAACGCAAACCCATAGCAGCGGCAAAATATATGGATAATAGCCGTAACTTCATATCATTACTCTTTCAGTTGAACCATCATCTGATAGGAGCAATTGATACGATGCTTGAGGAATTTACTGAACCCAAGGAGGCGAGCGGGGGAAAAGAACCTATGGAAAATGTAGTGCACACACCAGTTTATTCAGCTGGTGACTACATCGGCATTGATCCACTTGCACGTGAACCTACACCTGCTACACCTGGGAACTACCTGGGTAGTTCCTATGGGGGATACGAGGAGAGGAATCGGAAACAACCAGCGTTCCGAGACTCCTATCGAGAATTCCAGGGGTTGGCGTTGGGGATCGGATACTGGAACTCATAGTACTACTGTGTATTATGATGGAGAGATGAATGATGACGCAACAACCCAGAACCGAGCTATCCTAGTAATGAAGGAGTGGATGGAGGATATCCGACTCAAGTGAGTCGGGTATGAGTTTTGGTAACCCTTATGGTGGGGCTACAGGAGAGTACACCCGATGGGTGGACTATGATGCACTCAACGATCAGTTTGTGAATACTGATTTCTCCCTAGGATCATCATCGGATTCGGATTACCAGGGGGAGACCTTATGTTCCAGGGTCTATCAGGAGGACGACATGTTCGACCGGATGGAAGCCTGGGATGTACCGGGAGTGAAGATCGACTAGAGTCCACCAAGGGAGGCGAGGCTATAATACACAAGTACCACGTGTATTATAGATTGTAATATTTGTATAATTTGTACATATACTTTAATAAGTGAGTTTGCATACTCACATCGACTTGAGTATTGTAATAAGACCACTTATGTATGTATATACAGGGTATATGTTTAGTATGATTTGGATTTGCTTCTTGATTTCAATTGCGTGACTAGTTCTGTGCACAAAGTTGAGCTCAGAAAACTTGCGCATGGAGTAATTATGAGTATCATCTTGTGTTGCAGAACTAGGGGATTATGTCGGAACGTTAGGAAACGAGACTGAAGCACAGCGCATGGAGCGAAGCAAAAGAAAAGGAAGAGGCTGAGGGTGCAGCCGGAGATCAGTTTCACCACCACCACCACCCATGACTCAGCAAAACTTTATCCAGTACATGCACAGTTGGTGGAAGAGAGGCAGCGTGTAACACTGGACAGCAGAATAAATTCTTTCAAGAGTTGCTGCAGCAGAACAGGTGGAGAGACCTGAGAACCGAGGAGTCACATTAGCAGACTTCCAAAACACCAAGCCGATATCTTTCGCATATGCGCCCGAGCCAATGGACGCGGAAGATTGGCTGATGGATACAGAGCGCAAGCTCAACACCGTTGGATGTAATGACCAAGAGAAGGTTCGTTATGCTACCCATCTGCTCTGTGGACCTGCCGCATCATGGTGGGACAATATTGTAGCCGTTTACCCGGCTGGAAAGGTATTTACCTGGGAGGAATTCACGAGGAAGTTCAGGGAATCCAATGTCCCTGAGAGTATTGTGGAGTTGAAGCGTCGAGAGTTTGAGAGTCTCGAGCGAAGGACAAGGCAATCCGGACCTATGTCGGGAGTTCTCTAAATTGTCCCGGTACGCTGTTGAAGAAGTCAACACCGAGGACAAGAAGAAAAGAGATTCTGAGGGGGTTAAGTCCCCAGTTCAAAGTACAGCTCCGTATGATGAGAGCGACGGAATTTCAAGAGTTGGTGGATGCAGCCATCACTTTAGAAGATGATTTCAAGCAACTACAGGAGGAGAAGAGGAAAAAGGCCAAGTTTGAGCCTAAGAGGTTTGTTAGTAACGAGCCTAATACCAACTTGAGTTTCAAGCCCAGATATAATAACAACAACAACAACAACAACAACAGTAACTACTACGGTAGTAGGAAGAATCAAGCCTTTCAGACCGCCAATCCAATGGTCTGTCGAATCTGTGGACTTCCGGGGCATTTTGCCAAGGACTTAGAAAGCCAAGGGTAATATGCTTTGGTTGTCGCCAGGAGGGGCACATGCTGAAGGATTGCCCCAAGAAGAATAGTGGAGGAGGTCAGTCGGAGGAGGAGGAAACCGAGGAGGAAGCCGGAAGAATAAGAAGCCCTTCGGCAAGCTAAACTGTACCAGTCTGGAGGAGGTGGTCAACTCGACCAGGCGGTGATAGGTACGCTCCAGATACTCACTCATCCTGGCAAAGTACTTTTTGATACCGGTGCAACTACATCATTCATTTCTCAACAATTCATCATCAAACATGGGATTAGTTGCACTAAGTTAGATACACCCATAACCATACTTTCTGCGGGGGGAACGATAGTAGTAACCCATGCCAAACAAAAACAAGTCATTATGATCAATAAGTGCACGTTTGACGCGGACCTGTTCATTCTACCGATGAAGGACATTGATGTCATTCTTGGTATGAACTGGTTAGAAGCTAATGGAGCATTGATCGACTGTGTGAACAAGACGGTATCATTGAAAAGCCCCGATGGAAGTAGAATGATCTACCAAGGCGACAAACATACACAGATTGAAGTTGAGTTACAGCTTAACAGCATGAAGGAGGTGAAGTTAGAAGATATACCTGTAGTAAATGAATTCCAGGATGTGTTTCCTGCGGAATTACCTGGTATGCCACCAGATAGGGAGATAGAATTCACTATCGACCTAATTCCGGGAACAGCTCCGATTGCCAAAGCACCATATAAGATGGGGCCTAAGGAATTGAAAGAGCTTAAGGAGCAACTGGATGACTTGGAACAAAGGGATTCATTCAGGAGAGTGTTTCACCATGGGGATCACCTGTGATCTTCGTGGATAAAAGAGATGGAGGAAGAAGGATGTGCGGAGACTACGGGAATCTCAACAACGTCACAATCAAGAACAAGTATCCACTTCCAAGAATACAAGATCTATTTGATCAAGTGAGAGGCGCGGGAGTCTTTTCCAAGATTGATCTAAGATCCGGTTATCACCAGATAAAGATCAAGAAGGAAGACGTTCCGATGCCTTTGTCTCAAGGTATGGACACCATGAATACCTTGTAGTACCTTTTGGATTGACCAATGCCCCAGCAATATTCATGAATCTCATGAATAAGATTTTCATGCCATATCTAGACAAGTTTGTCATCGTATTTATCGATGATATTCGATATACTCCAAGAACAAGGAGAACATGTGAACATTTGAGGTTAGTGTTGCAAACATAAGGGAACACCAACTTTATGCCAAATTCAGCAAGTGTGAATTTTGGCTAGATCAAGTGGAATTTCTTGGTCATGTTATCAGTAAAGATGGAATAACTGTTAACCCAAGGTAGCAGCAGTTCTAGAATGGGAAGCACCCAAGACTGTCAAGGAAATCCGACGATTCCTAGGAATGGCAGGATATTATCGGAGATTCATTGAAGGATTCTCTAAGATAGCAGGACCTATGACAAAGTTGCTAAGAAAGAACACACCATTCGTGTGATCCGAAGAGTGTGAAAAGAGCTTTCAAACTCTAAAAGAGAAACTCACCACGGCACCGGTGTTAGCAGTTCCAGAAGTTGGCAAGGACTACACCGTGTACTGTGACGCATCCAAACATGGATTGGGTTGCGTACTCATGCAAGATCGGAAAGTGATATCCTATGGATCGAGGCAACTCAGACCTCATGAAGTGAATTATCCAACACATGACTTGGAATTAGCAGCTGTCGTTTTTGCACTCAAAACTTGGAGACATTTTTCTCTATGGAGGTTGTTGTCGTCGAGAGAAACTGCCGGCGGGCGCGACGGAGCAACTGCCGTGAACGGGAACAACCTAGAGCTGCGGTGGCTGGGGAGGTCCCCTCCAGGCGACCGGCCCTTAAGCGTTCGGTCACACGTCCGTCTTGATGCAAAGGGCGTGCCCTGACCTATCCACAGTCGGGGAAGGTGATGGAGATGCCTCGCTTAGTTTCTGCATGGCATACGTAGAAAAACGTAAATACGAGCCTCGATCGGCTCGGAGGTTATCCTGTGAATCGGCTCGGGGGCCGATCCACCCATGATTAGTCCAAGGCCGAATATATGGTGGTCTGCTTGATCAGATAAAGCTAATGGGATCTACGACAATTTAGGGTTTTCAGCATAATCGGATCATCCTACTCCACGTTGGGCCTCGCGGCCCACGCACGGTGATCGTAGGCCGATCCTAAACAAGGCCTAAAAACCAACACAAGGTTGATCTCAGGAACATCTGAGCCAAGACGTGAGAACGACACCTACGTGCCATTTAGGATCCTCCCTGCCTTGAGCCTAACTATTACGAGATATTAAACTAATCCTTGCCAGAACGAGACGATCATAACGGATCAGATCTATTAAATAATGATCAAGCGGGGTGCCGCCCCCACCTAAGATAGGTGTGAGGGCGGCCAGACATGCAAGGTTTGCACTACGATAGCATGTTACGCGAAGAACTATATGCTAACCTAACACATCTATGATAACTACGCTACTCGCCATCAAAAAGGCTTCGATCGAGCAACGCATGAACAGCGTGGAGCTTGTGCTTTGCCTAGATCGCAAGATGCGATCTAAGCAGCATGACGGTAGAAACCCTGGGACGAAGGAGTTGGCGATGCGCAAGATTGATTTGTTGGTTGAGCGTTGGTTGTTGTTTATTCCATAAACCCTAGATACATATTTATAGTCCGGGGGGACTTTCTAATTTAAGCGTGCACCTAACCGTGCACGGGTAAAACTCTAACTAACAAACACGTATCCTAATATTAAGGATACCGGAGCAATTCGCCCAACTTGGTACATAAGGCCGATTACGTATTTCTTCCATGTAAAATTCTTTAACTTCATCTTGATCGCGGCCACCTCCTCGTCTCTGGTGAACATCCTGGTGGATAACAAATGCTTCCTCATCGGCATTCGTGGAATTGGTATCGTCCCAAAACTTCACTCGCATTTTTCCCTCATCGGGTTCACTGTCGGCGTGCCTCCAAAACCCTCCTGCGCATCCTTCCTCATGATGCTCTGCCTCCTCTCAACCTTCTCCGCGCGACCTCGGGCAGTCTTTTTTTCTTTAAGCCACCACTGACCTCACTTCCGTTGGCAAGAAGAATTTCCACTATAACCCCAGATTGATGCATAGGTTAACCGCTCCGCCACGAGTTTATTTCCGCATTTTCTTCGCATTAGCACTACCAAAAGCGCCTCCTGTGCCCACCATGTCTTCGTCCGATACCTATTGGTGCATCTTTTTTTGAGTATTCATCCATTGAATTTCACTATATCCCCTTTTATTTAACCGCCTCCGTACGCTTTATTTCTCGCATCTTCTTCGTACTAGCACTCAAAAGCCCTCCCGTGCCACTCATGTCTTTCCTCCTCGTTTCATCGTGGATCTCTCCATCCCGCTCCTCCTCTCGCGAGCCGACTTGAGCCGAACCCGGGGCCGGAGGTCCACGCAACAACACTCGCGCCATTGAGGCCGGGAGGAGTCTATAGCCATGACTTCTCCATCTGGTCGGAGGATGACACAAGTCCCTGACCGACGGGGAAAGCGACCTCCGCTTCCTCGCCAGCGGGGAAACGGAGGAGGAGAGCGACGACGACCGCTTCTCCTGGGATGATTTCACCTCCTCCGAGGAGGTGAAGGAAGAAGAAGAGGAGGAGGACAGCACCTCCTCCGACGAGCCGCCGGCCAAGCGCTTCTGCCCTTGGCCGGGCAACCTCAGCGACTTCGACAGCGACGAGGACGACGCTGACGAAGAGGACGAAGACAACGAGGGCCCGGTCGGCGGCCATTGGAGCGACGACGAGCCCGCCGGGAGCAGCGCCGACAGCGGCGACGACGGCGACGACGAGGGCAGCGATGGCCCGTAGATAGGACCTCTAGCATAGGACCAGTAGTAGTAGATGGGGCAATGTATCCCCTAGTACCTCCTTCTGAGAGCAATCAGCTCTTTATGTAAGAAATCTATCAATGAAGAACTTTCCTCAATTTGATCTTGTTAATTTCCTTGAGTTCAATTTAGCCGATTTCTTCTACCGACCTTGCCGATTTGTCCTCACAATGCGTAATGAGCCGATAGCAATGCATCAGTCCTTTAAAATTCGCCCTTCCATTCTTCAACCGACATGATCTTGATCTGGTGGATAATGTAGAGTCTTCAGGGAAGCCTTTGAATTCTTCCAACCAAACCTAATGGTCTTCTTTAATACTCATCATTTGTGAAGAAGGTGGCGACGAAAGACCAGCCGATGGTACCCCATCGGCTCTTAAACAGAGTACCCACCAGGCCTGCTGCCCCCCGAGCCTTACTCGAGGCGAGAATGTCAGAGAGGATGCGCCAAAGCCGATCACCTTTCTTCCTTAGAAAGCCGATATACCCCTTCTGTCAACACGGCTGAACTAGTATCAAAGGTTGGAAATCCTCGACAGCTGAACTGGACTTGGTGGAGATCCCGTAAACCTCGTATAATTCTGAAGTCGATGCCCTTGCATCGGCTGTCTGTTATGAATTTTTTTTTTTACTGGCCGATTTCTCTCTAATCGGCCCCTAATGTTTCATTGTACACATGTTTGCACATGCATGTCTATCTGACTATATGCCCCCCGAGCCAAATCTGCCAGGTGACTCAGATATCGGCTTTTATGGTTAGCTAGGGATTGCACTTGCACGTCGGCCCGCAAGGATTCGTGCTGACTTTCATCTGCCGACGGGCCGCTGCCCGCAGTTCGATGCTGAACATAAGCAGAACATGTGGTGAAGATAATTTTGGCCGATTGCTGGAATCGGCCTCCATATCCATTGAAGTGCTGACTGAAGGTTTTATAATGCTCCTTCATAATTTTTGGGGCCGATCCAAAGGATCGGCCTTGCCATGTTCGTGCATAAGTTGGTTCTTGCTACTCGATCAGGCCGGTGGCTCTGTTGAGATCTCGAAAATCTATAGCCACACGCCATCGGCCGTCCTTCTTCTCCACCGGTACGACGCTTGAGAGTGCTTCGTCTGACCCTGGAGCACTGATGACCCACAAGTATAGGGGATCGCAACAGTCTTCGAGGGAAGTAAACCCAATTTATTGATTCGACACAAGGGGAGACAAAGAACACTTGGAAGCCTTAACAACGGAGTTGTCAATTCAGTTGCACCTGGAAACAGA
Source organism: Lolium multiflorum (assembly GCA_030979885.1). Lineage (NCBI taxonomy): Eukaryota > Viridiplantae > Streptophyta > Magnoliopsida > Poales > Poaceae > Lolium > Lolium multiflorum. The sequence goes on from CM061749.1 coordinate 347,173,421, forward strand.
CTTGCTCGCAAGGGTTTATCAGTAGTAACAGGTTTATAGCAGTAGCAGTAGTGAAATAACAGCAGCAGAGTAACAGAGACAGCAGTAGTGATTTTAGTAAACAGCAGGATTAAAATACTGTAGGCACGGGACGGATGACTCGGGCGTTGCATGGATGAGAGAAACTCATGTAACAATCATAGCAGGCATTTGCAGATAATAATAAAACGGTGTCCAAGTACAAAGCAATCAATAGGCATGTGTTCCATATATAGTCGTGCTCGCAATGAGAAACTTGCACAACATCTTTTGTCCTGCCAGCCGGGCCTCAAGGGAAACTATTGGATATTAAGGTACTCCTTTTAATAGAGTACCGCAAAGCATTAACACTCCGTGAACACATGTGATCCTCACATCGCTCCATCCCCTCCGGTTGTCCCAATTCTTGTCACTTGGGGCCATTGGTTCCGGACAGCGACATGTGTATACAACTTATAGGTAAGACCATAAACAATGATTATCTTGATGAAACAATAACATGTTCAGATCTGAGATCATGGCACTGGCCCAAGCATTAAGCATAACAAGTTGCAACAATATCATCAAAGTACCATACGACACTAGGCACTATGCCCTAACAATCTTATGCTATTACATGACCAATCTCATCCAATCCCTACCATCCCCTTCGGCCTACAGCGGGGGAATTACTCACACATGGATGGGGGAAACATGGCTGGTTGATGTAGAGGCGTTGGCGGTGATGGCGGCGATGATCTCCTCCAATCCCCCGTCCGCCGAGTGCCGGGAGACTTCTGGCTCCCGCGACGGAGTTTCGCGATGTGGCGGCGCTCGAGGGTTTCGGCGACTTCGACTTCTCTTCTGCGTTTTTAGGTCGAGGCCGAAAATAGTCCGAAGGAGGGCGCCGGAGGCCAGCCGAGGGGGCACACCACAGAGGCCGCGCGGGCCCCCCTCGGGCCGCGCGCCCCTATGGTGGGCCCTCGGGCCTCCACTTCAATTGCCCTTCTGGCTCCTAGTTTCGGGAAAATAGGGCCTTCTGCATAAATTCCGAGGTTTTTCCCGAAAGTTGGATTTCTGCACAAAAACGAGACACCAGAGCAGTTCTGCTGAAAACAACGTTAGTCCGTGTTAGTTGCATCCAAAACACACAAATTAGAGGCAAAACAATAGCAAAGTGTTCGGGAAAGTAGATACGTTTTGGACGTATCAACTCCCCCAAGCTTAGCTTATTGCTTGTCCTCAAGCAATTCAGTTAACAACTGAGCGATAAAAGAACTTTCACGAACACATTTGCTCATATGATGTATATATTCTCATGCTATGGCTAATACTTAAGCAATTCATAATGAGATACATGTAAATAAGATCATCTAACAGCTATGTCAATCATGGAGAGGTACCAACAATTAATAATAAGCATCATGAATCATGTATATAAGCAGGATTGCAATGTTCATAAGAGAGTATGATAAAGTGGTATCTCGCTTGTATTTGGTTGGCAAAACATAAATGCCCGGGCACCTCTGGAGTTCATAGAAAGACTAGAAGTAGTGATTGTCAAAAGATAAATGCATCAAAGTTATACCACAATCAATCATATTTTGAGACAAGCATATTATACTAAGAATGACAAATGTGCTCTCAAGATAGTGCTCAAAGAAATAATGGAGACACAACATAAAAGTAAAAGATTGACCCTTCGCAGAGGGAAGCAGGATTAACATGCGCTTAGAGCTTTTCATTTTTATAAACAGGAGTAAAATTATTTTGAGAGGTGTTTGTTGTTGTCAACGAATGGTAATGGGTACACTAACTACTCAACCGGACTTTCAAGAGCTGCTCCATGAATTATTGCATATTTATGTGGCACTCCTTCCAACCTTTCTTTCACAAACCATGGCTAACCGAATCCTGGTGCCTCGCCAACAATCTCATACCATGAAGGAGTGCCTTTTTATTTTGGTTTTATGATGATGACACTCCCCCCACCCTTGCTCACAGCCATGGCTAACCGAATCCTTCGGGTGCCGTCCAACAATCACAAACCATGGAGGAGTGTCTAATTAAGTTAATTAATTCGGGATTGCCAGCTCTTTTTGCAAAATTATTGGATAAGCGGATGTGCCACTAGTCCATATGAGAGTCCGTCAAAAGTAAATGACAAGGTTGAAAGCTAAACACCACATACTTCCTCATGAGCTATGAAACATAAACACAAATTGAGAAGCATTTTGAATGTTTTAAAGGTAGCGCATGAGAATTTACTTGGAATGGTTTGAAATGCCATGCATAGTATTTATGGTGGACACTCTGGAATAACTTATGTGTTTGGAAGTACGAGCAGCGTTCCCGCCCAGTACAAGTGAAGGCTAGCAATAGACTAGGGAGCGACAAATCAAGAGAGCAGTAACTGTCATAATCATGCTTGCGGCAAAATAAATTAACGGAGGCATAAAAAAGAACTCTGAAGCAATATAAATCATCGAGGCTTAATTGACTTTTTGTTCAGTCATATGCATGCGTGAGCATGTGCCAAGTCGATATAAATGAATTATTCAGAGGAGGATACCACAATGCCATACTTACTTATGAATAAAACAATGCAAACAAACATACATGACATGCTACTCATATTAATAAATTGGAGCTAAACATGGGAGATCATGAACTACTAGACTTTCCCAAATAACATATACCTCACATGAACCAACTAAGCATGCTCACATGGATGAGTATATGTACAAAAATGAAAAAAATAGAGTTCATACCAGCCTCTCACCATAATCAGATTGTCGTAGATCGTCATTATTGCCTTTTCACTTGTGCAGCTTGGATAATATGAAATGAAAACCACGCTCCAGCCACCGAAGACCATTGAACTCATAAAGAACTTTACAAACCAGAGAAGAACAGCAAATATTTTTGGTGTTTTTGTGTTTTGGGAAGGAAACAAAGCGAAATCAAGAAATAGCAAACTGAAAGAAACACAGAAAAGCGAGATGGCAGAAATCTGCCAAAACCTGACAGCAGTACAGAAATCGATTTTAACAAAAATCTTACGTTGCTCAGATCGAAAAGTGTTCAACTAATGAAAGTTAGATAACAACCTGGGGAACCTACACAAAAATTTGCAGCTCAAAATGACGCTCTGGCTATTTTTGACGATTTTTACGGTAACGTTCCAGAATCTGTTTTCAGGCAGCACTTCCCCAAATATTATCTTCTTCTCATTAGAAAACCACTCAAACGAACAAAACAAGTATGTGCAAGTATCCAGCAAATATGCAAAGAATGAGTGATGCCGGTATACCTCCCCCCAAGCTTAGGCTTTTGGCCTAAGTGGAGTTCAATCCCATCGATCCCATGAAGTAGTGTCTCCGTAATATGAAGATGGGTCGTATTCCGGGTATGTGCTAGAAGAAGCACCCGGATATGTGACGGTGTGGTCGTAGGAGGTCCCGACGTCCTCGGAGTCATGTTGCTGGTGGAAGTCTCTTATCTTCAAATGTTCATCCACCTCCTCCTTAGTGCACGACCATGACTGCCTGTCAATACTCAACAAACTAGGTTGGGGAAGAGGGATTTCCTTCTCCTCCCCGTCAGAAAACAACATTCTATACACCATACTATCTAAAGTAGAGTCAGTAGTAACAAAATGATGACTCTTCATAGCAGTAATATCAAGTCTCCTAGGGGCCAATGGCACATCATTAGGATCAATAGGAAGATTAAGATATGTTAAAACGCGCAGTGCAATGGTTCCTCCAAAAATAGGCCCCCTGGTAGTCAGGCGGCGAGCAATAAGAGCACCAAGGTGATAGGAGGTTTGACCAGTAAGTGCAATATTCAGGAAAGCAAGATGGTAGCTAGAGATATTACTAGTGTTCTCCCTACCAAGAATGCTAGTAGCAATGTAGTATGCAAAATATTTAATGGCGGGGAGTTGAATGTTCCTTATCTTGCCCCGCTGAATGGTGCGACAATCATCGTCGGTGATCCCACGGTAGAGCTCCAGCAAGTCCCGGGGGTTGTCATCAATCCTACTTGCTGTACCTACAGGGGCAATATCCAAGGCACAACAAAAATCCTTCAATGGCATAGTCACAGTATTACCATAAATCCTGAACGCAACTGTTGGCTCATAGTGTTTGTTGTTGAACTGGAAACTCTCGACGAAGATTTTGGTGAGCAAGTAGTATTGCTCCCTTTCATCGCCCATATAAGTGGTTAACCCTGCCCTGTTGACAAGGGTTAAGAAATCCTCCAGTATCCCTGCATTCCTTAGAAAATCATAACATGGAAAAGTAGAAGCATTAGGAGGACCGTTGTCCTCTTCAGGCGCGAAGCTAGGCGCGAGGATGTCTTCATTGTATGATTGCCTAATCCGGGTGGCGGCCCTAGAAGGCCTCCCGGTGCTGGTTGTCCCCTTCTTGAACAACTCTCCAAAGCTAAACTTCTTCATAGCTTCTCTGAAATTTTCAACAAATGACATAATTTTTGATTTGGTGACATATAATTGAGGGAAACTACCATAGGAACTTGCTAGAGTACTAATCATGCATCAAAACTAGTTTCTACCACTTAGAACAAGCATGCAAGCTCACTAAACATGTTACCTACAGCAGCAAAATATTCAAGATATACTCAACCAAACGAAATTCTACTTGGATGGGTGGAGGAGTCACATACCGAAGAGCAAATGTGCCAAATTTCAGACAGAAATCTGGGCTGAGCAAAGAGATCGAAAAATCTGGAGCTCTGAGCAAAACGCGAGTGAGAGGAACTTGGTACGAGTTTTTTCGGGAGAGAGACTGTTCTGGGCGAAAGAGATGACAAAGTGGGGCAGAGGGGGACCCACACCACATGGTGGCGCGGCCACCTCCTTGGCCGCGCCGGCCGTGGTCTGGCGCCCTCTGGTGCCCCACAGGTCATCCTCTGGTGTTCCCAGGTGCCTCGTCGAAAAATAGGACCAACGGTATAATTTTTGTGAATTTTTGAAAACTTTGAAAAATGCACATTTCTGGGTATTTAGTTTATTATTACTGGCCAGGAAAAATTTCGAAATCTTCAAATAACTAAAGAACTTTGCAAATTAAAAGTGCTACAGCAACTAGAGCAAGTGGAGGAAGAAAGATATGTTGTTTACCTCCTCTATGCATATAAAAAGTATCCGTTAACAAGGTTGATCAAGTCTTGTCACCAAATAAATTTTACATAGCATAAGAAGAAATAAACCTCAAATCAATCATGTTACCTTGAATTGTATTGATATGGATCCAATCACGAGAATTTGATATTCTTCCTTAGGCTCATATATAGGACAATCAATAGTTCCCACTTTGATAGTTCTCACATTAGAAATAGTATTAACTCCACACGCTTTCTCAATCTTCTTAGGAAAATAAACGGTATGCTCCCTATCATCAACATTGAAAGTAACCTTTCCTTTATTGCAATCAATAACAGCCCCTGTGTTAAGAAAAGGTCTCCCAAGAATAATAGACATATTATCATCTTCGGCATTTCCAACACAACAAAATCAGTTAATATTACATGCTAGTAGTAACTTGAACAGGAACATTCTCACATATACCAACAGGAATAGCAGAGATTTATCAGCCATTTGCAAAGATATGTCAGTAGGTATCAACTTATCTAAGTAAAGTCTCTTATAAAGAGAAAAAGGCATAACACTAACACCGGCTCCCAAGTCACATAGAGCAGTTTTAACATAATTATTCTTAATAGAACAAGGAATAGTAGGTATACCTAGGTCGCCCAACTTCTTTGGAACTTTGCCATTGAAAGAGTAATTAGCAAGCATAGTGGAAATTTCCTCATTGGGGATTTTCCTTTTGTTAGTAACAATATCTTTCAGTCAAAGGGATTTGCAAGAATAAAGGTTTCATCCAATCGCAAAATTTATTATAGTGTTCTTCTTCCTTTGATTTTAATTTCTTAGCAGAGGCATTTGCTTTTGCACCCAAGGTTCTCTTTCATTACCATGTTTCTCAGTAACAGCATCTTTTAGTGTACTTTTATTTTTAGCATGCTTTTCAGGTTCTTCTTCAACCTCTTCTTTATCAGGAGTATCATTCTTATCATTATCATTTATCATTATCATGTTCATTACCACTTCTGTTTTCAGCATCCGAAATAGAAATACTATTAGGATCATTAATGGTTCAGAGGATTCTACAACATTTTTATGTTTCTTCTTCTTTTTCTTCCTAGAATGAGCACTAGGTTCAATGCGTTGAGAATCTTGTTCAACTCTTTTGGGATGCCCTTCAGGATATAGAGGATCCTGGTAGACACCGCCTCTAGTTGTTACTTCATAAGCATGTTTTCTTTAGAATATTCCTAACAAGTCATTTTGCACTTTAGTGAGTTGATCAATTTGAGTTTGAATCATTTGAAAATGTTTAACAAGCATCTTAACATCATTGGAGGTTCTCTCCACAATATCATGCAATCAATTAATAGCTTGAGAATTTTCCATTAAATGATCTCACTCTCATATTAAAATTTTCTTGCTTAACAATATAATTATCAAACTCATCTAAGCATTGTGCAGAGGTTTCGAATAGAATATCTTCCCTAGTAAAGCGTTGAAGGGAGTTTACCTCAATCATGGATGAAGGGGGATATGGAACATATGCTTATTCTTACATCTGATTTAATACCTTTCTCCTTGAGAGACTTCTTGGCTTCCCTCATATCTTCATCATTCAATTTAATTAAACCCCGCTTCTTCAATATTGGAGTTGGAGTCGGTTCAGTGTAGTCCAATCATCATGATTCCGGCTATTTTAGCCAATAATTCTTCAGCGTCGTCTGGAGTTCTTTTCTGAAAACACAACCAGCACAACTATCCAAGGTATGCCCTAGACTCAATGGTTAGTCCACTATAAAATATATCAAGTAAATCATGCTTTTCCAAATCATGCTCAGGTCAGCTCTAATAAGAGAGCAGAATCTCGACCAAGCCTCTAATTTCTCTTCATCTCCCTGATTAAAATTATAAATTCTCTGCAAAGCAATATGTTGAGCACTAGCAGGAAAGTATTTGCGGAAGAAAACATCAAGCAATTCTTTCGGACTTTTAATAGAATTAGGTGGCAAATTATTATACCAAGTTTTAGCGTCATCCTTTAATGAGAATGGAAATATTTTAGCAACAAAGTAAGTACGCATCTTAACATCATCGAAAACAAGCTACTAAGAGTAGATAGCTCAGTCATGTGTTCAACAGCACTTTTTCGCAGGTATTATTTTTCAATAATATATGAGATAGATCAAGAGAAAATCATAATCTTTATCCCAAAAGCCAGAGATGTGGCAAATGGATCAGGAGACAGTTTATATCTAACAGCATGTTCACAACTTTTTAATTTTTCTTGCATCAGTAGTAGCATTGCATTTTTCAATAAAATCATCATTAAGCTCCACATAATCTTCCTCAGGATCATCACTAAAATAACCAAGTTCAGGTGAACTAACAGGTGTAGTAGCATTAGGAGTTTCAGTATTTTCAATTTGTCTAGACCTACAATTGTAGCATCTAGAAAAGATCCCAATGAACCACTATCATCACACACAAAGCACACATCCTAGAGAGAAACTCCAGATTCTACAAACCATGCGAAGCATGTGGCGGTGAAACAAGTTTATCAATCACAGATGGTGAATCAAGAGCAGCAGAGGTATAAGAATTGTACCTTTTCTTGTAGTGGATGGTAATATGGCAATCTTAGTATCGTGAGGTTTACCCATGATGGAGAATTTGCAGCGAACAATATCAAACAACTTCCAAATAAAGCTATGCTCCCCGGCAACGGCGCCATAAAATAGTCTTGATGACCCACAAGTATAGGGGATCGCAACAGTCTTCGAGGGAAGTAAAACCCAATTTATTGATTCGACACAAGGGGAGACAAAGAACACTTGGAAGCCTTAACAACGGAGTTGTCAATTCAGCTGCACCTGGAAACAGACTTGCTCGCAAGGGTTTATCGCAGTAACAGTTTATAGCAGTAGCAGAGTGAAATAAGCAGAGTAACAGAGACAGCGTAGTGATTTTTAGTAAACAGATTAAAATACCAGGCACTGGGACGGATGACGGGCGTTGCATGGATGAGAGAAACTCATGTAACAATCATAGCAGGGCATTTGCGATAATAACAAAACGGTGTCCATACAAAGCAATCAATAGGCATGTGTTCCATATATAGTCGTGCGTGCTCGCAATGAGAAACTTGCACAACATCTTTCGTCCTACCAGCCGGTGGCAGCCGGGCCTCAAGGGAAACTATTGGATATTAAGGTACTCCTTTTAATAGAGTACCGGAGCAAAGCATTACACTCCGTGAACACATGTGATCCTCACATCACTACCATCCCCTCCGGTTGTCCCAATTCTTGTCACTTCGGGGCCATTGGTTCCGGACAGCGACATGTGTATACAACTTATAGGTAAGACCATAAACAATGATTATCTTGATGAAACAATAACATGTTCAGATCTGAGATCATGGCACTCGGGCCCTAGTGACAAGCATTAAGCATAACAAGTTGCAACAATATCATCAAAGTACCAATTACGGACACTAGGCACTATGCCCTAACAATCTTATGCTATTACATGACCAATCTCATCCAATCCCTACCATCCCCTTCGCCTACAGCGGGGGAATTACTCACACATGGATGGGGGAAACATGGCTGGTTGATGTAGAGGCGTTGGCGGTGATGGCGGTGATGATCTCCTCCAATCCCCCGTCCCGGCGGAGTGCCAGAACGGAGACTTCTGGCTCCCGCGACGGAGTTTCGCGATGTGGCGGCTCGGAGGGTTTCTGGCGACTTCGACTTCTCTTCGTGCGTTTTTAGGTCGAGGCCGATAAATAGTCCGAAGGAGGGCGTCGGAGGCCGGCCAGGGGGCCACACCACAGGGCCGCGCGGGCCCCCCGGGCCGCGCCGCCTATGGTGGGGCCCTCGCCCCCTCCACTTCAATTGTCCTTCTGGCTCCGTTAGTTTCCTGGGAAAATAGGGCCTTCTGCATAAATTCCGAGGATTTTTCCGAAAGTTGGATTTCTGCACAAAAACGAGACACCAGAGCAGTTCTGCTGAAAACAGCGTTAGTCCGTGTTAGTTGCATCCAAAACACACAAATTAGAGGCAAAACAATAGCAAAAGTGTTCGGGAAAGTAGATACGTTTTGGACGTATCAAGCACCAAACTCCGAAGGGAGGATGAACACCATGTTTGTACCAGCCGATGCTTCATCATCGGCTTTCCTTTGTTTGGGGCGCCACTCCATTTTCCGTGGACGACCCTCTTCGTCCAGGGTTCGCTGAACTTTCGCAGCCAGATCAGGTCGTGCCTTCCTTAACGTATGCAAGTATAACCTTTCGGCTTCCTCCAGGCCGCGCAATCGCTGAACCTGCGCTTTTGTGAACGGCTGAGTCCATCAGGGCACCACCTTGGCCGGTGGTACCTGTCTTCTTCTTCTTCTCCCTCGTCTTCGAACCCTCGAGATCTGCCCACCGAGGGGACTCAGCGCGTTTGCTTTGTGGCGGGAGAGGCCCTAAGCGCTTGAACACAGACACGTTGGCTGCCTCCTTCTTCTTCTTGTTGCATTCTGGGCAATTGCCGATTGTGGGCAATCGGCTCATTCCTGAATCCCAGCAGTGTCTGAAGAAGGGGCAGTCCCAGTGCCTGTCGTTGTCGTCTTGCTCCCTTGATTTTTCCGTGGCACGGCGCTCGTGCTCCTCCTCATCGCGATCGTGCCGACGATGTCTTCTGGCTTCTCTAGCCAGACGATCTCTCTCATCATCATCGTCGTTGGTCATACTGACTCACATACTTGTTGAGGAGGTGATCAGAGAGGGGTCGCTGATATCTCATGTTCTTCACTTCTCCCTCCGTGACGTAGCGCTTGCCATCATGACGGAGCCGATCGCGTGGAGCGGCCTCTTCTGTGTCCTTGCTATGAGAGCAGCTGCCCTCGTCTCCATCTTTGCCAGAGTGGTTCCCAGGTCCTACCATGTTGATGCTGAACGAGGATCCTGGCTGGCAACCTTCAGGGTAAGTGCACTCTACCATGTTAACGGCGGGGAAGGGCTGGGTGTCGACCTTCATGGCGTATTGGTTGAAAATTAGACGCCCTTTTTCTATCGCCGCTTGGATGTGCTGACGCCATACCCTGCAGTCGTTGGTGGCATGGGAGAGCGAGTTGTGCCATTTGCAGTATGGCTTTCCATTCAGCTCTTGCACCGTGGGGAATTTGAGACCTTCCGGAATCGTCAACTGTTTCTCCTTGAGCAGGAGGTCGAAGATTTGCTCAGTCTTGGTCACGTCAAAATCAAATCCCCTGGGCGGGCCTGGTGGCTTTACCCATTTGCAGGATACGGGGGTTCCTCCCCGAGTCCATTCAGCCACTGCTACCTCTTGGTCTCCCGCAGGAACTTCGTCTTCCTCTGCATCGACCAGGACTACCGCACGCTTGAACTTGTCTTGGTACAGGTCCGGCTGTTCATATGCCGATAGTTTCTGAACCATGTGCGCCAGTGAGGGATAATCTGCTTGGGAGGCCATGTCCTTGAGCTGTGTTGCAAGGCCTGCTACTGCCAATTCGACTACTTCTTTTTCAGTTATACGAACCGAATAACATCGGTTCCTAAGATTCCTGAAGCGCTGGATGTATTCTGTCACAGTTTCTCCGCGCTTCTGACGTAGTTGTGCTAGATCGGCAATGCCAGACTCGGAAGCCTCCGAATGGTACTGCATATGGAACTGCTCTTCCAACTGCTTCCAAGTCCGGATGGAGTCTGGTGGCAAAGAGGTGTACCATCCGAAAGCCGATCCCGTGAGGGACTGTGAGAAGAGCCTCACGCGTAGTTGATCCGACACTGAAGCCGGTCCTAGTTGCGCCAAATATCGGCCCACGTGCTCGATGGAGCTGGAACCATCTGATCCACTGAATTTGGAGAAGTCAGGGAGCCGATATTTAGGTGGTAGCGGGATCATCTCGTAGTCGTCGGGGTACGGCTTGGAATAGCCGATGGCCCTTCTTTTCGGCACCATGCCGAACTGGTCTCTCAGTATGGTACTGATCTGATCCGCTGTGCTGGCTGCAGGAGTTGAATTCTGAAGATTCGCCGGGGTGGCGTACTTAGCCAGCCATGTTTGCTTTTCCAGCTCTGAGCCAACTGCAGGAGCTGAGCTCTGGAGGTTCGTCGGGGTGGCATATTTAGTCAGCCACGTCTGCTTCTCAAGCTCTGTTGTTGACGTCCCTCCTGTTTTCCCAGAAGTCCCTGATGCTGTGGCCTGGTTTGTGAGTGCCCAGTTACCACAATCTGGCACATACGTGCACGTGTACCCGTGAGGGATCTCCTTAGGCGCCTCGGCAAGAACTGGTAGTCACCAGGGTCACCACCGATCTTGTAGACGACGAATGCCGGTGTAGCCGGCACTTCTGGTGCTGCCAACGCATATGGCAGCGGTGGACGGGACTGGAGCGGCAACTCTCCTTGATGCGTCCCAAGAGCTGGTCCTGACGGCGAGTACTGGTGCCTCATGATCTCCTGGATCACGTGAAGAGCGACACGCTCCAACGTGTTGACCAGGTTCTCAGAGTGGCGGTGTAGCGAGTGAGCCACCAAGTAGTTGATCTCCTGCCGCAGGGACCTGGTGCGTTCTTCCGACGGGGCAGAGAGGTCTATCCCATCCAGTGCACCATTAGGCGAGAACCCCTTCCACCTGATGCCATGTGAACGGGTTATGTGGAAAGAGCCGATGAGGTCGGCTTCGAGGATGACTTTGATCTCGTCATACTTCTTCTTGAGCTCGTCCGTCAGGATCCTCGTACGTGACTGGCGTGTCGTCCGCCATCTCAGATGTAGATGGCGATGTGGTTGATGTAGAAGCTTGTCCCACCGAGCGTGCCAGAATGTGTTGTCGTCAGAAACCCATCGGCGGGCAGCGACGGGCAACACCGTAGAGCCGGGAACAACCTAGAGCTGCGGCTGGCTGAGGTCCCTCCGAGCGACGGCCCGCAAAGCGTTCTGGTCACACGTCCGATGCTGATGCAAGGGCGTGCCACCTGACCTATACCTGGTCAGGAAGGTGATGGAGATGCCTCGCTTAGTTTCCTGCATGGCATACACGTAAACATTAAATACGAGCCTCGATCGGCTCTCGGGTTATCCTGTGAATCGGCTCAAGGAGCCGATCCACCCATGATTCGTACGAGGTGCACGAATATATGGTGGTCCTGCTTGATCAAGATAAAGCTAATGAGATCTACGACGATTTAGGGTTTTCACCGCATAATCGGATCATCCTACTCACGGTTGGGCCTCGCGGCCACGCACGGTGATCGTAAGCCGATCCTAAACAAGGCCTAAAAACCAACACAAGGTTGATCCCCGGAACATCCTGTTTAGGGCCAGCGAACGACACCCTACGTGCCGCTGGATCCTCCACCCCTTTGTAAGGCCTAACTATTGCAGATATTAAACTAATCCTTGTAGAACAAGGAGCAATCGCAATGGATCAGATCTACTAAATAATGATCAAGCGGGGTGCCGCCCCCACACCTAAGATAGGTGTGAGGGCGGCTAGACATGCAAGGGTTGCACTACGATAGCATGTTACGCGAAGAACTATGCTAACCCTAACACATCTATGATAACTACGCTGCTCGCCATCAACAAGGCTTCAGTACGAGCAACGCATGAACAACGTGGAGCTTGTGCTGCCTAGATCGCAAGATGCGATCTAGGCAGCATGTTGCTTACCGGTAGAAACCCTCGAGACGAAGGAGTTGGCGATGCGCCGAGATTGATTTGTTGGTTGAACGTTGGTTGTTGTTTATTCCATAAACCCTAGATACATATTTATAGTCCAGGGGACTTTCTAATTTAGGCGTGCACCTAACCGTGCACGAGTAAAACTCTAACTAACCGACACGTATCCTAATATGTTACAGATACACGGGCAATTCGCCCAACTTGGTACATAAGGCCGATTCACGTATTTCTTCCATGTATAAATTCTTCAACTTCATCTTGATCGCGGCCCACCTCTGACTTGGCCAAATTCTGGTGATAACAGAGCGAAGTGTGAGCTCTATACAGATCATAAAAGCCTCAAATATTTCTTCACTCAGAAGGAACTCAACATGAGACAGAAAAGATGGTTAGAATTGATCAAGGATCATGATCTGACAATCAATTATACACCAGGGAAGGCTAATGTTGTAGCAGATGCCCTGAGTAGGAAAAGCACCGGAGGAGTGGAACAAGAAATATCACCGGAGTTGAGGAAGGAAATAAGTCAAGCCCAAATACAACTTTGGGAGAAGGAAGCCCATGAAGGATTATCGGCGTTGCAAGTAGCCGATGAACTTAATGTTAACTTGAAGAATGAGATAATGATGGGTCAGTTGGACGATCCATTCATTGTAGAAGAGATGAGAAGAATAGATGAGGGAAGACCATCAGAATTTCACCGCGGAGAATCTGGATCCTTATGGTTCCAGAAAAGAATTTGCGTTCCGGATATTGCTGAAATTAAGGAAGTAATACTCCGGGAAGCTCATCAAACCCCATATTCCATACATCCGGGAAGTACAAAGATGTACATGGACCTAAAGGAACTATTCTGGTGGAATAACATGAAAAGAGATAGCACAATATGTGGCAGAATGCCATACATGCCAGCGAGTGAAGGCTGAACACCAGAGTCCGGCAGGGAAGTTACAACCTCTACCTATTCCAGAGTGGAAATGGGAGGAAATAGGGATGGATTTCATCACCGGACTACCCATGACTAATAAAAAGAAGGACATGATATGGGTAATCGTGGACCGGTTGACGAAAAGTGCACACTTCTTAGCGGTAAACCAGCAGGATAAAGGAGAGAAACTTATCGATCTTTACATCAAAGAGATCGTGAGTAAGCATGGAGTGCCAAAGAAGATAGTATCGGATCGAGGATCCGTGTTCACATCAGCATTCTGGAAGCAGCTTCACGAAGCTTTAGGATCCAAGTTGGATTATAGTACCGCTTATCATCCCCAGACCGGTGGACAAACCGAGAGAACCAATCAGATCTTAGAAGATATGCTTAGGGCTTGTGCCCTAGACTTCGGAGGATCATGGGAAGAACACTTACCACTAGCAGAGTTTTCATACAACAATAGTTATCAAAGCAGCATCAAGATGGCACCATTTGAAGCTCTGTATGGAAGGAAGTGTAGATCACCAATATGTTGGTATGAAGCCGGAGCAAGCAAAGAGTTCAACCCTGATTATGTCAAGGAAAAACAACAAATCATTGACATTATCAGAGATAGGCTCAAGATAGCTCAAAGTCGGCAAAAGAGTTATGCCGATCAGAAGAGAAGAACATGGGAGCCACGAGTTGGAGACATGGTTTATCTTAAGGTAAGCCCGATGAAAGGACTCCAGAGGTTTGGAGTAAAAGGAAAACTCAGTCCTAGATACATAGGACCTTTCAAGATACTGAGTCAGAACCGAGGTTTAGCCTTTGAATTGGATCTACCGGGAAGGTTAGCTCAAGTTCACAATGTATTCCATGTGTCACAACTTCGGAAATGTTTGAAGACCCCAGATGAACCAATATCACATGATGAGCTCGAGTTACAACCAGACTTGACATACATCGAGAAGCCAGCCAAGATTCTCGAGGAGAGCTGGAAACAACTCAGAAATAAAGCTATCAAGTATTGCAAGATACAATGGAAGCATCACCCCGAAAGGGAAGCCACCTGGGAAAAAGAGGAAGACCTGAGGAAAACATACCCCGAACTGTTCAGGTATTACAACCACAACTTCGGGACGAAGTTTTCTTTAAGGGGGAAAGGCTGTAATGTCCCAGGTTTAGAGACGATCGAGGGGTAGATTTTAGAAAGGGATGTGCATTACATAGTAAATTCTGGGGAAATTTCGCGCTTTTAAACAAAAACTGCATCGAAGGGGGACAAGTTTCTCTCTCGACACCTTACAGGGTTAGGGTTTCGAGAGTGCGACAAACTTGCATCTCACTTCATAGTTTAGGGTTTTTAAGAAGAGAGGGGAGAGTTGCATGATTGAATTCTTGACAAATGACATGGTTGAATTTAAACCAATGTGGAATTTGAATTTCAAATTCAAACATTAAATAATAAACCTCAATAATTCAATTATGAGAGAATACATTAAGTAAATAATCAATAATACACAATATGAACAATTATAATAAAGAAAAGCTCATTAGGGAAAACTTTGAGCTTTATTAATTAACACATAAGGTACATTGTCTTTACAATATTCATAATGGAAATAAATGAATATTACAACACATTACAAGAATTGGTGAAATTGAAATAATACAAGAAAATGAAAAGAAAAGTACAAGTATTGACCCTAGACTAAATACTACAAGATCATCTTCACTTGATCTTGGATGTGATGAACTCCAAGTCTATTTTTATCAATTCTTGATCCCTGCACAAAAAAATCACAACAAAGAGAAGTTATGCCAAGTGGCATAGCCACTTGGCAGGTTAGAAATCAAATGGAAATGTGAAATGAGCAGATAGGACCAAAGTGGCCGAGCTGATCCATGCCACAGCCAAGTTCCAGGTCCAGGTGCACAGCACCTGCCAACACACACACACAGCCTGCTCACAGGGCTGTGTGCATGCTGCACACACACACAGTGAGTCACTAAGGTGACAAGCAAGAGCTGTCGACCAGGGAGAGCAAGGGAGCATCACATATAACCTTTCCAGAGCCAAACCCTAGCTCATTCATCGGCAGGCATCTTGGTAAGTCATCAGAAAACAAGAACACTTAGAACAGGAAGAACACATAGCCAGAACTTCATCCAGGAACAGCTCAAGCAAGGAACTGTTTCCTGTTGAGAAGCAAACCATGGAGTAGATCAAGCACAAGCCACAAGGAGGAGCAGGGCAAGCCAAGAAATCACACAGAAGAAAAACCTCTACACCAACACACTATTTCTAGGAGCTGGAGTGAGGTATAAACAGATCAACCTGAGCAAAACCCTGGTTTGCTCATAAATAAGCATTTGCATATGTCACAGAAGCCAAAATGGGTAGAATACCCAGATTGTATCATCATCTGGCTACCAAGTCAGTTGGTGCAAGCAAAAATGGGTGAAGCCAATAGGAAATCACCAAGGGAACACTGGCTAGACCAAAACAGTGGCATAACCAAGGCAATCCAGCAAGGAAATGATCCTATCTATTCAACCAAAGCCACTTAGCACCTAAAACCTAGCACACCATCAGATAGATAGACAATATGTGTCTATTCTTGTTTGTCAACATCAAAGATCACTGGAAATCCAACAAGGAATTACCCAGTGATGCATTCACTAAGCCATAGCAAGCCAACAAGGGTGGGAGCTACCTAAACAGCAATGAATTGCTGTCAAGGTCACCTCAACCACTGAACCAGCCCAAACTAATAAGCCATGCACAGTTATCATCACCCAGATGGGTTCAAAAGAGGGCTAGGGTACCCAACCAAGTGGTGGCATCCATCTAGCCCTGCCAAACTCAATGAAATGATCATTACTGCAAGCAGTTCACATCACTTATCCATTTTAGTAAATCCAGGTAATACAGATAAGTGAATCATATAAGGAATCAAAGCACCAGAGTCTTGCAGCTGATCCAATGGATCATTGCAAGCATCAGCAACTGCTTGAGCAAGCAAAAGCATGCATCAGTACAGATTTTGGTGTCACACAGACACAAAGATGAGCAGAAGAGAGGCACAGTCATAACACAGCAGCTTTTACAAGCAACTGATGATCATATGATCATCAGAAGCTTGCTAGAGCATGCTAAGACATGCTAGAGCCAAGCCTAGCAACCACACATTTAACCAGATCAACTATATAGCCACATCTCATAAATAATTGCATCACAGATAAGTAAATAAATTAAATACAATTGTATCCAGAAGCACACCAATAAGGGATGGTGTTATTTAGTCAACAGTCATGCTCAATTGAGCATTTCCAAGATTCACAGCCCTATACACATCACACCCAGGGCACTGGCACTTGCATAATGCAAGGATCATGCATCATGATCAAGCCAGGGGCAAGGAAATGCACACACAGGAGAGGCAGGATCACATAGAAGCAGCATATGCACAACAGAAGCATGCGCATGGCAGCAGCACATCACATCAGCTAGGATCCATGGCAACAGCAGAGAGCACAGCAGCTTACACGCATTCACAGCAAGCACAGCAGCAGAGCATATAGGTGTAGAAGCAGCAGCCCTTCGTCTGGGCCAGCATCTCCAAAGGGAGAGGTCGGCCAGTGGCCGAGCTAGACGAAGAAGGGGAGAAGAGAAGGAGATAGAACAGGTAACAGAGAAGGAAAGAGAAGGTGAAACTTACAGGCGGAGCAGATGAGCACGACCGTGGCGGCACGGCGGCACACGCCGGGCGACGGCGGCGCCAGGCCAAGCCAAGCCTGGTCGCCACATCACCGCAACGCCGGCACCTCCACGACATCACCACGGCGCCAGGGACGCCGACGAACGGCGGACCTTCACGGATCCGTGCGGCCGAGGCGCAGATGCGTTGGGGAAGAGTCGAGGTGGACGCGAGCGTCAAATCGACGCGGACCACCATGTCCGCCGTCGAGAGACGGTCCAGATCCGCACCAGATCGTCGCCGATGATGGCCGGAGGCGGCCGGAGCAAGGCGGCGACGGCGGAGGCGATTTTGGTGTCGCGGGAGCCCGAAAGGGGATTAGGGTTACGGGGAGGAGGACGACGAAGCGACTGGGTCGGTTGGACCGAGCCCACTGGGCTGGTCCAACCTAACCAGCTCGGCCGCCTGACAGGTGGGTCCGAGGGGTATTTTGGACATTTCCAAAATACCCATTTAAATGAGAATTTCCAAGAATTTTATAAAATAAAATACAGCTCGAAAAAAATAAGTAAAAATATGAAAATTAATCAGCATAAAATTCTCTATCCAAATAAAATATCAAAGAGAATTTTTGAAGACAATTAAGAATAAGTCCTATTTTGATGATTTAAATAATCATTTAAATCACACACCTAATTTTCTATAATAAAAATAAGTCCACTAATGTATTTGGACTTTAAAAACACCTTGACAACATTTCAAGGTTGTATTTTACTTTTAAACAAGTATCCCCAAATTATTCTTAGTATTAACCTCTTACATGAAATAATAACGACATCGGAAGGGGGAACAAACCCTAAAAATGGAATCATGCATAATTGCTTCTTTAACCATTGCCCTTATCGGACAATGATGCTATTTTTCAGAACAAGAGGACAAGGGTCAGTCCATACCTTCCAACTGCAGAACTTTGCAGTGTTCAGGCAAGTTCATCACTTGCTCATGTCATTTGAATATTTTTATCAAATTACTTGCAAAGTATTATGGTTACCACTATTGCACAAAAATCAAAACCACTACTTTCATAACTATGAATATGACTATGTGGTGGGCAATGGAACCATGGATTGTGTTGATATGGTGGAGGTTCCATTGCACGGGTTTATATCCATCTAGGATTAAACAACAAATGTCGCCAGTGATTCTTGTGCCGTAATAACCGTGTTAACCATAAGATCCGGAGTGGGACGGAGTAGTCAAAAGTGTTTCCACCTCTCGTTCATCAACGGATGCGCTTTACCGTAGACACTTGTATCTGTCAGGGCAAGCGGTTGGCTGGGGAAGCCTTAAGTCCCCACGGCATAGTCCGTAGACACTTGTCGCTCGAAGTGCAAGCGGTTGGCTGGGGAAGCCTTAAGTCCCCACGGTATTGCGGTCTATGATGGGTTGCAGCTACCGGCGAAGGAGTTTGGTTCGATCCCAAACTGTCGTCGTGGTCGGGGTCCACCCGTGAGTGGGAATAATGGGACCGGCGAGGACCCAGGGTCGGGGCATGCAACAAAGGGTGGGTGTTCGAGGTAGCGGAGGAACATGATTGGCTAGACCTTATACCGGGCCTCACACCGAAGGAAGTGTGGACGGGAAAGCTGCCCGGTTGGCACCAAGGTTAAGATCTCTTATGGGTAAAGCAACACACCTCTGCAGAGTGTAAAGAACTGTGTCACTCCCTGTTCCGGGATTGAGGAACTGCGAACGCGGCCGGAAAGGAGCTCCATGAAGTTCTAGTAAACCGGTGAAGGCTGACGGACATAGCTCTTTGAAATAAAAGCAATCTCTTGAAGAAATGTTTATCAAAACTTGCATTGGTATTAGACTTTCTGGTCTAATATCGTAGCTAGTGCATTAAACACCTCTTATCTATAATGAACTTGTTGAGTACGCTCGTACTCATACCACTCTTAAATCCCCTGCTTAGATTGTCTGAATCATCTGGAGGAGGACTACAACAACAATGAAGGGGCCGAGATCATCGGCTACGAGGAACCAGACCTCTCAGGAGGAGTTGAAGGCGTAGACTATATCATAGTCTACGGATCCGGGGAGGCTTCCGGAGGAGAACAAGCCTAGAGATATCTGATGAGTAGTAGTAGCCGAGCAGCACAAACTCTTACTATTTAGCTGCTCGATTAAATAAATGTTTAGTTTAATGAGACTATGGTATTGTAAGTTAAGTTGGGTTCGCCTCGAACCCAGGAGTTATCCTCTTAGGACCCAAGAGGAGCTCCGAGACGACTTGTGTATGTTAATTGTAATAATATGTGAATGAGTTATGGACCCTGCTATGTTCTGTTGTACTACTCTGAGGGATGTAATATTTGCGGAATGGTACTTCGTGAATGTTATATCAACGACTGGCATACTACAACATGCAGTGGTATGCAGGGTCACCACAATCATCTTCAGGCATTTCGAACACAACAAAATCAGTTAATATCAAGCAGTTATTAGTAACTTGAACAGGAATATCCTCACATATACCAACAGGAATAGCAGTAGATTTATCATCCATTTGCAAAGATATATCAGTAGGTATCAACTTATCTAAGTAAAGTCTCTTATAAAGAGAAAAAGGCATAACACTAACACCGGCTCCCAAGTCACATAGAGCAGTTTTAACATAATTATTCTTAATAGAACAAGGAATAGTAGGTATACCTGGGTCGCCCAACTTCTTTGGCACTTTGCCATTGAAAGAGTAATTAGCAAGCATAGTGGAAATTTCCTCATTGGGGATTTTCCTTTTGTTAGTAACAATATCTTTCATATACTTTGAATAAGGAGGCAATTTTATAGCATCAGTCAAAGGGATTTGCAAGAATAAAGGTTTCATCCAATCACAAAATTTATTATAGTGTTCTTCTTCCTTTGATTTTAGTTTCTTAGCAGGAAAAGGCATTTGCTTTTGCACCCAAGGTTCTCTTTCATTACCATGTTTCTTAGCAATAAAATCTTCTTTAGTATACTTTTTATTTTTAGCATGCTTTTCAGGTTCATCTTCAACTTCTTCTTTATCAGAAGCATCATTCTTATCATTATCATTATCATTATCATGTTCATTACCACTTTCAGTTTCAGCATCAGAAATAGAAATACTATTAGGATCATTAACAGGTTCAGAGGATTCTACAACATTTTTATGTTTCTTCTTCTTTTTCTTAGAAGGAGCACTAGGTTCAATGCGTTGAGAATCTTGTTCAATTCTTTTGGGATGCCCTTCAGGATATAGAGGATCCTGGGTAGAGACACCACCTCTAGTTGTTACTTCATAAGCATGTTTCTCTTTAGAATTATTTTTTAATAAGTCATTTTGCACTTTAGTGAGTTGATCAATTTGAGTTTGAACCATTTGAAAATGTTTAACAAGCATCTTAACATCATTGGAGGTTCTCTCCACAATATCATGTAAATTGCTAATAGCTTGAGAATTTTCCATTAGATGATTCTCTACTCTCATATTAAAATTTTCTTGCTTAACAATATAATTATCAAACTCATCTAAGCATTGCGCAGGAGGTTTCGAATACGGAATATCTTCCCTAGTAAAGCGTTGAAGGGAGTTTACCTCAATCATGGGTGAAGGGGGAATTATCTCACATATATCCTCTATGGGAGGTAGATTCTTCACATCTTCGGATTTAATACCTTTCTCCTTGAGAGACTTCTTAGCTTCCCTCATATCTTCATCATTCAATTCAATTAAACCCCTCTTCTTCAATATTGGCGTTGGAGTTGGTTCAGGTGTATTCCAATCATCATGATTCCGGCTTATTCTAGCCAATAATTCTTCAGCTTCGTCTGGAGTTCTTTTCCTGAAAACACAACCAGCACAACTATCCAAATATGCTCTAGATTCAATGGTTAGTCCACTATAAAATATATCAAGTAGATCATTCTTTTCTAAATCATGTCCAGGTCGAGCTCTGATAAGAGAACAAAATCTTGCCCACGCCTCAGGCAATTTCTCTTCATCTCCCTGGTCAAACCTATAAATTTTCTGTAAAGCAGCATGTTGAGCACTAGCAGGAAAGTATTTTCGAAAGAAAACATCACGCAACTCAGTTGGATTTTTAATAGAACCAGGAGGCAAATTATTATACCAAGTTTTAGCATCATCCTTTAATGAGAAAGGAAAAAATTTAGCGACAAAGTAAGTACGCATCTTGACATCATCAGAAAACAAGCTACTCATAGAAGAAAGTTCAATCATGTGTTCTACAACACTTTCTTTTTCAGTACCACAAAAGGGTGCTTTCTCTACAATAGCTATATGAGATAGATCAAGAGAAAAATCATAATCTTTATCCTTAATGCATATAGGAGATGTGGCAAATTTAGGATCAGGAGATAACTTATGTCTAACAGTATATTGTGTGAGAAACTTTTTAATTTTTCTTGCATCAACAGTAGCATTGCATCTATTAATAAAATCATCATTAAGCTCCACATAATCCTCATCAGGATCATCACTAGAATAATCAAGTTCAGGTGAATTAACAGGTGTAGTGGCATTAGGAGTTTTAGTATTTTCAATTTGTCTAGACCTAGCAATTGTAGCATCTAGAAAGGATCCCAATGAACCACTATCATCAAGCACAGCAGAAACATTATCAATATTATGAGAGTTTTCAGATTCAGCAGAAGTACCAAGTGAAGCTTGTGGCGGTGAAACAAGTTGACTTATCACAGATGGTGAATCAAGAGCAGCAGAGGTACTCAGAGTTGTACCTTTTCTTGTAGTGGATGGTAATATGGCGACTTTAGGATCGCGAGTTTTACCCATGATGGAGAATTTGCAGCGAACAATATCAATCCAAGTGAACTTCCAAATAAAGCTATGCTCCCCGGCAACGCCGAAAAACACTTGATGACCAACAAGGGGGATCGCAGCAGTGAGGTAGTATAACCCAATTTATTGATTCGACACAAGGGGAGACAAAGAACACTTGAAAGCCTTAACAACGGAGTTGTCAATTCAGCTGCACTGAAAACACTTGCTCGCAAGAGTTTATCGGTAGTAACAGTTTTATAGCAGTAGATGAGTGAAATAACAAAGAAGCAGAGTAACAAAGACAACAGTAGTGATTTTAGTAAACATCTGGATTAAAATACTGTAGACACGGGGACGGATGACGGGCGTTGCATGGATGAGAGAAACTCATGTAATAATCATAGCAGGGCATTTGCAGATAACAATAAAACGGTGTCCAAGTACAAAGCAATCAATAGGCATGTGTTCCATATATAGTCGTACGTGCTCGCAATGAGAAACTTGCACAACATTTTTTGTCCTACCAGCCGGTGGCAGCCGGGCCTCAAGGGAATCTACTGGATATTAAGGTACTCCTTTAATAGAGTACCGGAGCAAAGCATTAACACTCCGTGAACACATGTGATCCTCACATCACTACCATCCCCTCCGGTTGTCCCGATTCTTGTCACTTCGGGGCCATTGGTTCCGGACAGCGACATGTGTATACAACTTGCAGGTAAGACCATAAACAATGAATATCATGATGAAATAATAAAATGTTCAGATCTGAGATCATGGCACTCGGGCCCTAGTGACAAGCATTAAGCATAGCAAGTTGCAACAATATCATCAAAGTACCAATTACGGACACTAGGCACTATGCCCTAACAATCTTATGCTATTACATGACCAATCTCATCCAATCCCTACCATCCCCTTCGGCCTACAGCGGGGGAATTACTCACACATGGATGGGGGAAACATGGCTGGTTGATGAAGAGGCATCGGTGGTGATGATGGCGATGATCTCCTCCAATTCCCCGTCCCGGCGGAGTGCCAGAACGGAGACTTCTGGCTCCCGAGACGGAGTTTCGCGATGTGGCGGCGTTCTGGAGGGTTTCTGGCGACTTCGACTTCTTGGTCGCGATTTTTAGATCGAAACACCTTAAATAGTCCAGAGGGCGTCGGAGGCCAGCCGAGGGGCCACACGCTAGGGCCGCGCCCCCCCGGGGCGCGCCGCCTATGGTGTGGGGCCCTCGGGCCTCCACCTGCTTGCCCTTCTGGCTCGCCAATATTCTGGGAAAATAGGACCTTCGGCATAAATTCCGAGAGATTTTCCTCAAAGTTGGATTTCTGCACAAAAACGAGACACCAGTTCTGCTGAAAACAGCGTTAGTCTGTGTTAGTTGCATCCAAAATACACAAATTAGAGGCAAAACAATAGCAAAAGTGTTCGGGAAAGTAGATACGTTTTGGACGTATCAGCGGGCGGGAAGAACCCTGAAGAGAAGAAGGACGATGAAGGGGAGTCCAGTGTCTCTTCGGGCGAAAAAAAGGAGGAGGTTGAGGAACTGCTTGGACGTTTACACCTCCAGGAAGATGAGATCGAGGACTTTGTATGGGAAGAAGAAGCAGATGAACCAGACTTCAAAGCAAAGTGGTTGGCAATTGCGAGCGTTCACACATCAAAGCTAGGTTTCAGCCAGAGTGCTCTTTTTGCTGACATGAGATCATCGTGGAACCCGGCGAAAGAGGTAACTTGGAGGAGAGTAGACGCAAACCTGTTTACTATACAATTCAATTGCCTAGCAGATTGGAACAAAGCGATGCATCAGGGTCCGTGGCTATTCAGGGATCAGGCTCTAATCATCGAGGAGTATGATGGATTCACGAACCCGAAAACAGTTAAACTTGACAGAGTTGGGGTGTGGGCGCAAGTTCATAAGCTCCCTGATAATTATCTGCAGACTCCGATTATTAAAGGTACGTGCCGCAATGTGGGGGAGGTAACTGAGGTTCAAATCAAATTACCATCAGGTTTTGTTGGAAGTTTTGTTCGTATTAAGGTGAGGCTGGATGTGAATAAAAAAATAAGTAGATTTGCGTCAGTAACAAGGGATGGTAAGAAGGAATTTTTTCAGTTGAAGTATGAGAAGATGCCCTTGTTTTGTGGTTGCTGCGGCATGATCGGGCATTGGCACGAGGAGTGTGGCACGGGGGAGCATGAAATATCAAAATTAGAATGGGGAGATTTTATGCTTGCAGATGGAGGCAGAGGTAGAGGTCGTGGTAGAAATCCTGGCCGAGGAAGGGGTGGTGGAGGAAGAGATAGTGGACCTTGGGGACGAGGTACATGCAGAGGATCAAACTCTTTTGCAAATGAGGGAGATTTGGGAAGAAAATTTCCATCTGATATGGAGTATGAGGGACATGTTATTCATAATCCCTTCATCAGGAAAATAATAGCGGAGAACTCTGCAAGAGAGACAGGAGCTGCTGCAAATACTGTGGTTGATCCGACAACGGGAGTCGGAGTTTTGGCTATGGTAGGACAGTTTGAAGGAGGGAACAACAATACTGGCAATACTACGCCCCAGAAGAATATGAATACAAAGAAAGTTCGACCGAACGGAGAGGATGAATCACCTGAAACACTTGATAATAGATTGGTGGCGCCCCTCGAGGGTGACCGCCAGGCACAATGAAAATCCTAGGTCTCAACTGCCATGGCCTAGTAGGGGCTGCGGCAGTTATTGCGCTTGTGGATCTCCAAAAGCGCAGAGGTGCGGATGTTCTTTTTCTCTCGGAAACTCATTTAGATAATTGGCCAGCTGAATGCTTACGTAGGAAGCTAAATATGGATCATAAATTTGTTGTCACAAGTGATGGTAGGAGTGGTGGCCTCCTCTTACTTTGGAAGAAGGAGGTGACGGTGAATCTGCGGTTCAAGATGGAAAATTTTATTGATGTTATTATAGGCAGTGGCCTGGACAATATTTGGCGTTTCACAGGTTTATACGGAGAGCCAAAATGGCAGGATAAATACAAAACTTGGCAGTATTTATGTGATCTACATGCTCAGAGTACCATGCCATGGGCTATTATGGGTGATTTTAATGAAATCCTATATCCTTTCAAGAAAGAGGGGGTAATCCGAGACCTCTTCGGTATATGCAAGCCTTTCGTGATGCTCTAACAGACTGCAATCTTCATGACCTTGGATACATCGGTGACAAATTCACCTGGCATCGAGGCTTGATACGGGAGAGACTAGATCGGGTACTGGTTAATGATGCATGGAAGAATAAGTTTCCAGGTGCCAGTTTGGAAAACTTACCGTATAGCAGATCAGACCACCGCCCTTTGCTCTTGTCCTTAGAGGAGCAGACAACGCAAGATACATATGGGGCGAAGGTTTTGACATTCGAAGCTAGATGGTTGAAGGAAAGCCGTTTTAAGGAAATTGTTGAAGGGGCCTGGGAATCTACTCAGTTTTTGAATGGAATGGATTTGGCGGGAAGGCTGGCCCGTGTTCATGATCAGTTGCACCGTTGGGATCGAACTGTTCTCAAAATCACTAGTAAGCGTATAAAATCGGCTTAGAAGGAGATGGAAACTGTGGCCAGGGCAGCTCTTACTGATGAAAATGTGGCCCGCCAGAAGGAGCTTGCAACTGAGATTGAAAAATTATTGGTACAGGAAGAAATTCATTGGGCGCAGCGAAGTCGAGTAAACTGGCTCCAATTTGCTGATAAAAATACGTCATATTTCCATAATTTTGCAAAGACACGCAGACAAAGAAATAAGGTGAAGAGGTTAAAGGATGAAAATGGAGTCTGGAGGGAAGGGACGACATATCTTAACCCTATGATTTCTGATTATTTTTCAGGACTCTTTTCTACCGAAGTTTATGATACTGATCCATCTCTCTTACAGAAAGTGCATCCCCAGGTTACAGCCAATATGAATGATACTCTTCTCCGACCATACACTGCTGAGGATGTGCGAAAGGCATTGTTCTCCATTGGGGATATGAAGGCACCTGGCACTGATGGCTTACATGCTATTTTCTTCAAAAAATGCTGGCATATTTTGGGTGAAGTGTTAACTCAGGAGGTGTTACAGGCTGTTATGATCCCTAAAGTGGAGAGTCCAGAATCAATCTCCCAATACAGACCAATAAGTCTTTGCAATGTTCTCTATAAGGTAATTTCCAAAATGATTGCTTTTCAGATTAAGCATATTTTAGATGAGGTTATTTCACCTGTTCAAAGTGCTTTTGTTCCTGGAAGAATGATTATGGATAACATCCTTGTGGCCTATGAAAGCTTACATACTATGAAGAATAAGCAGGGAAAGGTGGGATATTGTGCTGTTAAATTAGATATGCATAAGGCCTATGATCGTGTGGAGTGAATTTTCCTTGAAAGAATGTTACTCCAGTTGGGTTTTCATTCTGAAGTGGTCGAGCTGCTGATGGCATGTGTGAAATCTGTGAAATATAAAGTGAGATATAATGATCAAGAAACAGAAGGTTTTATTCCAACTAGGGGTTTAAGGCAGGGGGACCCTCTCTCTCCCTACCTGTGCAGAGGGTCTATCAAGTTTACTAGCTCATCAAGAGGAGGTTCGTGGTATTGAAGGGGTAAGGGTGTGCAGAAATACACCATCAGTGTCACATCTTTTATTTGCTGATGATTCCTTGATCCTTATGAAGGCAAATTTAATTAATGCAACCTCGTTGAGACAAGTACTTGATCAATATTGCGCAAATTTGGGACAATTGGTGAGTGAAGGGAAGTGTAGTATTTATTTTAGCCCCAATGTTGATGTCCAAGACAAAGCTGCTATCTGCTCTGAGCTGAATATTTTGACAGAAGCTTTATCTGACAAATACTTGGGACTTCCTGCTATGGTGGGGACGGACAGGAGTGATAACTTCATGTATCTGTTGGAAAGAGTGATAGCCAGGTTGAATGGTTGGAAGGAGAAAACAATGTCTATGGGTGCTAAAGAGATTTTACTGAAAGCTGTTATTCAATCTATTTCAGTGTTTGAGATGGGGGTTTTCAAAATACCGAAGAATATCTCAGAATCTATTGGCGTACGCTATGGCAGCCTTCTGGTGGGGAGATACTGATGATCACAAAAAGATGCACTGGAGGGCGTGGTGGAGAATGTGTATCCCAAAAAATGATGGAGGGATGGGGTTTCGTGACCTCCACTCTTTCAATTTAGCAATGTTGGCAAAACAGACGTGGAGACTACTTAATAACCCTACCAGTCTATGTGCCTTGATACTTCAAGCCAAATACTATCCAGATGGTAATCTACTAGCTGCTGGACCAAAGAAAGGATCTTCCTTTACTTTGCAGAGTATTGTTAGTGGTATACAGACTTTTAAGAGAGGCCACATATGGCGGGTTGGCAATGGCAGAAGGATAAATATATGGAGAGATCACTGGGTTCCTGGAAGTGTGACACGGAAGATTATGACTGACCGTGGAAATTGTCTACTGAGGACAGTTGATGATCTCATTGATCCAGTTTTGGGTTCTTGGGATGAAGATTTACTCAGGGAAAATTTTAACCCACTGGATGTGAGAAGAATACTACAGATTCCTATCAGCACTGACTTAGGTGAGGATTTTGTGGCCTGGCACAAGACTAGCAATTTCTGTTTCTCGGTACGTTCTGCATACTATTCAGAATGGGAGCATCAGTTTGGGATGAAAATTAGAAGCAATTCTAACCAAAGTTCATCGTCAAGTAACCCAGTGTGGGGGATTGTTTGGAAACTTCAGGTTCCACCCAAAATCAGAATTTTTATATGGAGAGCTGATACGTCTCCAACGTATCGATAATTTCTTATGTTCCATGCTACTTTATTGATGATATCTACATGTTTTATGCATACTTTATGTCATATTTATGCATTTTCCGGCACTAACCTATTAACAAGATGCCAAAGAGCCAGTTGATGTTTTTTTTGGTTTCAGAAATCCTAGTAAGGAAATATTCTCGGAATTGGAAGAAATCAACGCCCAGGATCTTATTTTTCCACGAAGCTTCCAAACACGGGAGATACGAAGTGGGCGAGGCGACGCCACACCATGGGCGCGGCCTAAGCCCCGGCCGCGCCAGGTGGTGGGCCCTCGTGGCGCCCCGACCTACCCTTCCGCCTACTTAAGCCTTCGTCGAGAATAACTCCAGTACCGAGAGCTACGATACGGAAAACCTTCCAGAGACACCGCCGCCGCCAATCCCATCTCGGGGATTCAGGAGATCGCCTCCGACACCCTGCCGGAGAGGGGAATCATCTCCGGAGGACTCTTCACCGCCATGGTCGCCTCCGGAGTGATGAGTGAGTAGACCATGGGTCCATAGCAGTAGCTAGATGGTCGTCTTCTCCTAATTGTGCTATCATTATTGGATCTTGTGAGCTGCCTAACATGATCAAGATCATCTATCTGCAATGCTACATATTGCGTTTGTTGGGATCCGATGAATAATGAATGCTATGTTATGTTGATTATCAATATCATCTATGTGTTGTTTATGATCTTGCATGCTCTCCGTTGCTAGTAGAGGCTCTGACCAAGTTTTTGCTTGTAACTCCAAGAGGGAGTATTTATGCTCGATAGTGGGTTCATGTCTCCATTAAATCTGGGGAGTGACAGAAACCTCTAAGGTTGTGGATGTCGTTGCCACTAGGGATAAACATCAATGCTATGTCTAAGGATATATTTGTTGATTACATTACGCACCATACTTAATGCAATTGTCTGTTGTTTGCAACTTAATACGGGAGGGGGTTCGGATGATAACCTGAAGGTGGACTTTTTAGGCATAGATGCATGCTGGATAGCGGTCTATGTACTTTGTCGTAATGCCCAATTAAATCTCACAATACTCATCATAACATGTATGTGCATGGTCATGCCCTCTTTATCAATTGC
Organism: Lolium multiflorum; assembly: GCA_030979885.1. Classification (NCBI taxonomy): domain Eukaryota; kingdom Viridiplantae; phylum Streptophyta; class Magnoliopsida; order Poales; family Poaceae; genus Lolium; species Lolium multiflorum. Next base: position 347,202,616 of record CM061749.1, read on the forward strand.
CCAACTGTAATTTGTTCACCCAACATGCTTATTCTTATCGGAGAGACACCACTAGTGAACTATGGACCCCGGTCCATTCTTTTACATCGAATACAATCTACTGCAATACTCGTTCTACTGTTCTCTGCAAACATCATCATCCACACTATACATCTAATCCTTTGTTACAGCAAGCCGGTGAGATTGACAACCTCACTGTTACGTTGGGGCAAAGTACTTTGGTTGTGTTGTGCAGGTTCCACGTTGGCGCCGGAATCCCTGGTGTTGCGCCGCACTACACTCCGCCGCCATCAACCTTCAACGTGCTTCTTGGCTCCTACTGGTTCGGTAAACCTTGGTTTCTTACTGAGGGAAAACTTGCCGCTGTACGCATCACACCTTCCTCTTGGGGCTCCCAACGGACGTGTGCTGTACGCGTATCAAGAGCTTTACATGGTTTGATCCCAGGAATGGCAATTCTAGCTAACCGTCATATCAAAGTGCCGGCTCATTGTCCAATATGTAGGATGGGGGCTGAAGATATTATGCATTTGATTTTCACGTGTAGCCGAGCAAAGGAAGTCTGGACAGCACTAGGTTTGAATGATTTTATCACCCACTGGTCAAGACTGGACAGATCCGGGAGTGTAGTTTTGGAAGAAATTCTCCGGGCTGATTTGAATCACCCTCCAGTCCTTGGTCCGCTCAGTTTGAAGGAGACAGTGGCGGTGGCGGCATGGTATATCTGGTGGCAGCGTCGAGAAGGGGTGAAAGGAGAAAAGGTTGCTTCACCAATTAGTTCGGCGTTTTCCATTAAAGCTTTAACCATGAACTTTTCTTTGGCAGAACAGGGTGCGACACCTAAGGAGATAACCTGGAGTAAACCCCCGGCTCATCATTATAAGCTGAACATAGATGCATGCTTTTTCCCTAATGGGTTGGTTTCTACGGCAGCGATTATAAGGAATGATCATGGTGAGGTTATTGGAGGTGGGACTTGGCCACTGATAAACATTTTAAGTTCAGCCTCTGCCGAAGCTATGGCTTTGAAGAATGGCATGTTACTTCTGGAAAATATTGGTTGTTCTCCTGTAGTGGTGGAATCTGATAGCATGGAGTTGATTACAGCGTGCAATGGAGATATTGAGCTTTGGAGTCCTTACTCAGCAGTTCTGGCAGATTGTTTTCAGATTGCTCGCAGAATTGGAAGAATCTCTTTCCAACATTGTCCCAGAGAAGCAAATAAGACGGTGCATAACCAAGCTAGATTAAGTTTCGATTCTAATAATTTCTGTATTTGGGATAGTGATCCACCTCCATCTGTTTTGTCAGATGTTTTGAACGATGTAACTGTAGTAAATTCTTAAAAGCAGCAAGTACCAGACACACTCTTTTCCTTACCAGGGTACCGAAGGGGACTGGAAGGTTTTTAATGAGGCGGCTTGTTGACTTAATATATTGGTGATTTCAAAAAAAAAAAAAACTCGGAAGCAGCAGGTCAAAAAAAAAAAAAGTAACTCGGAAGCAGGCGGCAGCTGCGCAACGCGAGGCAACGCGAGGTGTGCCTTTATCTCTGCTGTTGGTCTTTGCGCATAGATCATGTTGACCGTGACCCCACCGGACGCTGTATCCGTGTGTATACGTAATGTGTAGCTAGTGGTACGTGTGTATGATTCCCTCATGGTAGCGCTGCCACAGTAGTTTTTTCGGTACGACCTACCGGGCAGCTATATGTATGTACAAGACCTAGACCATGTGCACCTGCCAAGCTCCACTTTATTCGGTGTGAGCTGGTGCGGAAATCTTATTTTTTTCAATCGACTCCCGCCTCTCACCTTAACTTGCCTGCCACTTCGGTCTATTAGAATGGTGCATTTATATTCTATCACGTTTAGACCTATTCGTTTAGATTTTTTCCCTTTCGCTTGAGGAAAAATACCTGTTGTATTTTTTGCTACAAAATACATTTAAGTTATGTCTATTCCAAAAAAAAGTCCTTTGAATTTTTCACCGTTGATACCATGCAGGAGAGTCCGGTACTGAAATTGATTTCCTCTTCATGGTACAGAGTACAGACCATGGTCCCATGATAGGACTAGCAACCAGATAAGCTGTGTTACTCATGTACGGAACTGTACTAATCACCGCACGTCTAGTTAAGCTTGTCCGGCGGGTGATAAGAGTTTTTTTTCCTAACTTCATAGATCCGGTATGAAAAAACACTAGACTACATACGCTTCGTATCCGGACTGTACGAAATATTGGCAAAAGTAAATAAATATTATACTTGTTTCGAAGCGCTCGTTGTGAGGAAGTTAAATATGTAAACGAAAATAAATTTACATTCGTTGAGTGAAAACTAGGCTTAATTTTAAGTTTTTTCCCAGCAACAACGTATTTCATTAATAGAAAATCAAGTTGCGTGAGTACATAAACATGGAAACAACCAGATAGACCAAGGAAACAGTTGTCCTAAAAAGCTTTGCAGAAAAAACCCAATAAAATTTAGAAATATAAAAACTATCCTAAGGGTTTTCTGCACTCGCCGAAGCCAGCGGCCGCCGCCAAACTCCAACGGCGCATAGACGCGTGTTGAAACAGACACCAAACCTCCACAATTGTCGGATTCAAAAGAGTGTCATCACCAACGGAGTTTTGTGAGTCGGTGAACATACCAGTTGCAAGAAGCGAAGCACATGTCGCTGTGTCACGTCTTGGACCAAGATATGCCGCACCCCATCGACGAAGTCCAGGAATAACCATCGTTGGTGTATCTCTAATCGTGATTTTAGTAATAACATCATGGTCAAGATGAAAATTGTCCGGTGCATTAAAAGTTCTTTGTCCAGCCAAGAAGATATCCATGCATGTATGTGAGAGTATGCGCCGGGGTCTACGACTAACCATGAGTTTAGAAATGAAAACATGGATAGCCAAACGAAAAATGTCTGAAAAAGTTCTTTGCTGAGCTACGAAGATATCCATACATGTGTCTCAGAGTAACCATCGCTAACCATATTTTTAATACATGCATGTGTGAGATACATGCCTGGATATCCTCATTGATGTGGGCAAGCATTCGTCTTGTGCGGTAGCAACATATAAGTAACCACGTGATAGATAAACTATGCCTATTATCCTATCTATTATACTATGCGTACTACCGTCTGGTAAGCTAGTAAGCTACTGATGGACTGAAATAGGCAATTCCTATCTATACTATGCGTACTTCAATTTGGTAAGCTACTGATGGAGGTTGAAAACTAGTTAACCCGGCGGGTCACTCACTCATAGTACTCCCTCCATCCCTTCAAAAATATCTCTAGTTTGTTAAAATTTGTATATATCTACCAAATAATGTCTAGATACGTTTAAATTTTAATAAAATTGACACACCTTTGGCAGGAGGGAGGGAGTACTAGTACTACTTATATGCATCTTTGGGGGGCTAAATTTAAACTGTAAGTTGCCAAAGAGACGGAGCAACCATGAGAGGAACTAAATTTATTAAACTCAGTCGGCGACAGTCAGACGGGTACTCCACGCCGAAATACAGTGGCTGCAAATAACTTTGTTTGGATTATGAACAAGCCACCAAGTCTGTCCACATTATGTGTGATCTACATTTAGAGCTGTGTAATCCACATTAATCACCGATGTATGCTGCTATGTGCATATTTGCGCTCCAGCTACGATTACTATTCCAGAGCAGAGCATATCGTAGTACATTTTGATCTGCATAAAGCCAAGGCAATATACTGAGTCGTGCATGTGCGCTGCATCGACTGAAATAGGCAGACCTATCATATCTTGCGTTTTAGGAAATCTCCAGCGTCGCGACGTATTTTATTATCCGTGAGCATCCGTTTGCGTCTCGGGTGGCTCCAGCGGGGCGATGTATTTTTTTCTTATTTTTTTCCTCTTCTCCATTTAAACATAGTTCTAAATATTGTATATTGGAACATGATTAGCTAATACATAGTTTGGAAAATGATTTACACAAACTAATACATAGTTTGAACCATGGTTGACACAAATAAAACATTGCAAAATGAGGAAACAAGTTGTGTTGATTTCCGTATGTTCGCTGCCAAGAAAGAACATTCGAGGGCACACCCAGTCACCTAAACTGGAAAATCCAGCACGGTGGCCCTGCTAGTTCTTTCGAGGAAGAACATCCAGAAACCTTGACTACTGGCTTCGTCTGGCCCGTAGCCATATTCGCTGCAAAGAAAGAACACTCTAAGATCTAACTATTGGTGTCCGAGCCGATTCGTCGGTGTGGTAGTTCCTGCGGCACGCTGTGTCGTCGAACACCTTGACGATCATCTCGCCATCACCCTCGTAGAGGAAGGTGAGCTGGCAGCCGGGCTCGAGCGCGAGGTCGCGGGCGAACTTGTCCCACCCCGTGTGCAGGTACATCTTGCCCTGCCCGTCGAACAAGACCTCCACAGTCCACCGGCAGAAGTTGCAGCTGGCCTCCCGTAGCTGCAAGTGCGCCGGCTCGACGCCATCGACGAACTCGGCGAACTTGTTCGGGAGCCGCTTGATGCCGAGTGGATCATCGTCGATGCGGAGGAGGAACTCGAAGCAGCGGTCCTCCTGCGAAGACGAGGAGGGCGCAGGCGACGGCGACCGTGGCGTCGTAGCTGCTCCACCACGGCGGCCCCGGCCACGGCCCCGGGGGCGCCCAGGGCCGCGGCCTCGACCGGGCCTGGCTGCGTTGCAGGAAGAGCTAGCAGGTGCTACGACAGAGCTTGTGGCGGCTAGGGTTTTCTTGGAGGAGTGGATGAGGAAGAAGAACACGCGTCCTCTTTATATAGGCCGGAGGCAGGAGACGGCCGCGGGACGCGTGGCGTCGCCATTAACTTCGTTGGCGGAGGTGGGCGGCGGCCGCTCGGCAGCCGAGGCATCGCCATTAACGTGGCGCAGACTGCCGAAGCGACGCAGCGCGCGCCGCCGGCGCGTCGAGAAGACGCATCGACGCAGGGTCGCTGCCAGGCGGGCCCAACGAAACATCCGTCGGACGCGAGCGAACACTTTCGGCGTCCGCGCATCGTCCACAGAGACGCATTCGAGGCGCATATTTGGACCAGATTTGCGTCGTCGCGGACGGCCCGATCACTTTGCGTCCCGCTGGAGGAGGACTGATGTCTACGGGAGCTTCTATTCTTGTAGACAGTGTTGGGCCTCCAAGAGCAGAGGTTTGTAGAACAGTGATGGCGTGTAGTTGATGGTGGTAGTATTGCAGCAGTAGTAACACAGTAAAACAGTAAACAAGCAGTATTTAGGAACAAGGCCTAGGGATTACACTTTCACTAGTGGACACTCTCAACATTGATCACATAACAGAATAGATAAATGCATACTCTACACTTTTGTTGGATGATGAACACATTGCGTAGGATTACACGAACCCTCATGCCGGAGTTAACAAGCTCCACAATAATGCTCATATTTAAGTAACCTTATAGTGTAAGATAGATCAACAGACTAAACCAAGTACTAACATAGCATGCACACTGTCACCTTCATGCATATGTAGGAGGAATAGATCACATCACTAACACGGTGCACACACTGTCACCTTTACACACGTGCAGGAGGAATAGAACTACTTTAATAACTTTGCTAGAGTAGCACATAGATAAATTGTGATACAAACTCATATGAATCTCAATCATGTAAAGCAGCTCATGAGATTATTGTATTGAGGTACATGGGAGAGAGATGAACCACATAGCTACAGCGGAGCCCTCAGCCTCGGAGGTGGATTACTCCCTCCTCATCATGGAGGCAGCGATGGCGGTGAAGATGGCGGTGAAGACGGCGGTGGAGATGGCTCCGGGCAATTCCCGTCCGGCAGGGTGCCGGAACAGAGTTCTGTCCCCCGAATTGAGTTTCGCGACGGCGGCGCCCGAGTCTTTCTGGAGTTTCACAATTGGTACTGCGTTTTAGGTCGAAAGGCTTTTATAGGCGAAGAGGCGGCGCAGGGCACCTGGGGCGCCACACCCCAGGCCGGCGCGGCCAGGCCCGGCCCGCCGCCATGTGGTGTGGTGGCCCCCGGCCCCTCTCCGACTCTTCTTCGATGTTCTGGACGCTTCCGGGAAAAAATAGGAGGTTTGGCGTTGATTTCGTCCAATTCCGAGAATATTGCCCGAACAGCCTTTCTCGAACCAAAAACAGCAGAAAACAGGAACTGGCACTGTGGCATCTTGTTAATAGGTTAGTTCCGGAAAATGCATGAAAATGATATAAAGTGTGAACAAAACATGTTGGTATTGTCATAAAACAAGCATGGAACATCGGAAATTATAGATACGTTGGAGACGTATCAGCATCCCAAGCTTAGTTCCTACTCGTCCTCGAGTAGGTAAACGATAAAAGATAATTTCTGAGGTGACATGCTACCAACATAATCTTAATCATACCATTGTAAAGCATATGAGATGAATGCAGCGATTCGAAACAATGTAAATGCAATGAGTAAACAAGTGAATCATATAGCAAAGACTTTTCATGAATAGTACTTTCGAGACAAGCATCAATAAGTCTTGCATAAGAGTTACTCATAAAGCAATAAATTCATAGTAGAGACATTGAAGCAACACAATGGAAGATTAAGTTTCAGCGGTTGCTTTCAACTTGTAACATGTATATCTCATGGATAGTTGTCAATGCAAAGCAATATAACAAATGCAATAAGCAAGTATATAAGAATCAATGCACAGTTCACACAAATGTTTGCTTCTTGAGGTGGAGAAAGATAGGTGAACTGACTCAACAATAAAAGTAAAAGAATGGTCCTTCAAAGAGGAAAGCATCGATTGCTATATTTATGCTAGAGCTTTTATTTTGAAAACATGAAACAATTTTGTCAACGGTAGTAATAAAGCATATGTATCATGTAAATTATATCTTACAAGTTGCAAGCCTCATGCATAGTATACTAATAGTGCCCGCACCTTGTCCTAATTAGCTTGGACTACCGGATCATCACAATGCACATGTTTTAACCAAGTGTCACAAAGGGGTACTTCTATGCCGCCTGTACAAAGGTCTAAGGAGAAAGCTCGCATTGGATTTCTCGCTATTGATTATTCTCAACTTAGACATCCATACCGGGACAACATAGACAACAGATAATGGACTCCTCTTTTATGCATAAGCATGTAACAACAATTAATAATTTTCTCATATGAGATTGAGGATATATGTCCAAAACTGAAACTTCCACCATGGATCATGGCTTTAGTTAGCGGCCCAATGTTCTTCTCTAACAATATGCATGCTTAACCATAGGGTGGTAGATCTCTCTTACTTCAGACAAGACGGACATGCATAGCAACTCACATGAAATTCAACAATGAATAGTTGATGGCGTCCCCAATGAACATGGTTATCGCACAACAAGCAACTTAATAAGAGATAAAGTGCATAATTACATATTCAATACCACAATAGTTTTTAAGCTATTTGTCCCATGAGCTATATATTGCAAAGGTGAATGATGGAATTTTAAAGGTAGCACTCAAGCAATTTACTTTGGAATGGCTGAAAATACCATGTAGTAGGTAGGTATGGTGGACACAAATGGCATAGTGTTGTTTGGCTCAAGGATTTGGATGCATGAGAAGTATTCCCTCTCGATACAAGGTTTAGGCTAGCAAGGTTGTTTGAAGCAAACACAAGCACGAACTAGTACAGCAAAACTCACATAAAAGACATATTACAAGCATTATAAAACTATACATCGTCTTCCTTGTTGTTCAAACATCTTACTAGAAAATATCTAGACTCTAGAGAAACCACTCATGCAAACCCAAATTTTAACAAGCTCTATGTATTTCCTCACTAATGGGTGCAAGGTATATGATGCAAGAGCTTAAACAAGAGCACAACAATTGCCAAGTATCACATTATTCAAGACATCACACCAATTTCTACATGTAGCATTTTCCAATTCCAACCATATAATAATTTAACGAAGCAGTTTCAACCTTCGCCATGAATATTATGAGCTAAGAACACATGTGTTCATACGAACCAGCGGAGCGTGTCTCTCTCCCACACAAGCATTTATTCAAACACAAAAAAAAACAAAAGCATACAGACGCTCCAAGTAAAGCACATAAGATGTGACCGAATAAAAATATAGTTTCAAGAGAAGGAACCTGATAATTTGTCGATGAAGAAGGGGATGCCTTGGGCATCCCCAAGCTTATACGCTTGAGTCTTCTTGATATATGCAGGGGTGAACCACCGGGGCATCCCCAAGCTTAGAGCTTTCACTCTTCTTGATCATAGTATATCATCCTCCTTTCTTGACCCTTGAAAACTTCCTCCACACCAAACTCGAAACAACTCATTAGAGGGTTAGTGCACAATAAAAATTAACATATTCAGAGGTGACACAATCATTCTTAACACTTCTGGACATTGCATAATGCTACTGGACATTAGTGGATCAAAGAAATTCATCCAACATAGCAAAAGAGGCAATGCGAAATAAAAGGCAGAATCTGTCAAAACAGAACAGTTCGTATTGACGAATTTTAAAATGGCACCAGACTCGCTCAAATGAAAATTCTCAAATTGAATGAAAGTTGCGTACATATCTGAGGATCATGCATGTAAATTGGCTTAATTTTCTGAGCTACCTACAGGGAGGTGGACCCAGATTCGTGACAGCAAAGAAATCTGGAACTGCGCAGTAATCCAAATCTAGTACTTACTTTTCTATCAACGGCTTTACTTGGCACAACAAAACACAAAACTAAGATAAGGAGAGGTTGCTACAGTAGTAAACAACTTCCAAGACACAAATATAAAACAAAGTACTGTAGCAAAATAACACATGGGTTATCTCCCAAGAAGTTCTTTATTTATAGCCATTAAGATGGGCTCAGCAGTTTTAATGATGCACTCGCAAGAAATAATATTTGAAGCAAAAGAGAGCATCAAGAAGCAAATCTAAAACATATTTAAGTCTAACATGCTTCCTATGCATAGGAATCTTGTAAATAAACAAGTTCATGAGGAGCAAAGTAACAAGCATAGGAAGATAAAACAAGTGTAACTTCAAAAATTTCAGCACATAGAGAGGTATTTTAGTAACATGAAAAATTCTACAACCATATTTTCCTCTCTCATAATAACTTTCAGTAGTGTCATGAGCAAACTCAACAATATAACTATCGCATAAAGCATTCTTATCATGAGTCTCATGCATAAAATTATTACTACTCCCAACATAAGCATAATCAATTTTATTAGTAGTTGTAGTGGGAGCAAATTCAACAAAGTAGCTATCATTATTATTCTCATCAAGTGTTGGAGGCATAGTATAATCACAACAAAATTTACTCTCCATAGTAGGTGGCACCAAAAGACCACTATTATTATAATCATCATATATGGGAGGCAAAGTATCATCAAAGAAAATTTTCTCCTCAATGCTTGCGGGACTAAAAAGATCATGCTCATCAAAGCCAGCTTCCCCAAGCTTAGAATTTTCCATATCATTAGCAACAATGGTGTTCAAAGTGTTCATACTAATATCATTGCTACTAGCATGCAAATAAGATTCCATAGGTTTTTTAATTTTCGCATTAAACCATTCATGTCTTGACTCAGGAAATAGAATAAAAAGCTCACAGATGTTTTCCATTATGCCTTACTAGTGTAAAACAAGAAACAAAAAGATGCAATTGCAGGATCTAAAGGAAATAGCTTCGAGCACAAACACAACGGCGCCAGAAAAGTACTTAACCTAGAACTGGAGTATGAGTGCCTTTTACCTTTCCTCCCCGGCAACGGCGCCAGAAAAGTGCTTGATGGCGTGTAGTTGATGGTGGTAGTATTGCAGCAGTAGTAACACAGTAAAACAGTAAACAAGCAGTATTTAGGAACAAGGCCTAGGGATTACACTTTCACTAGTGGACACTCAACATTGATCACATAACAGAATAGATAAATGCATACTCTACACTTTTGTTGGATGATGAACATATTGCGTAGGATTACACGAACCCTCAATGCCGGAGTTAACAAGCTCCACAATAATGCTCATATTTAAGTAACCTTATAGTGTAAGATAGATCAACAGACTAAACCAAGTACTAACATAGCATGCACACTGTCACCTTCATGCATATGTAGGAGGAATAGATCACATCAATATTATCATAGCAATAGTTAACTTCGCAATCTACAAGAGATCATGATCATAGCATAAACCAAGTACTAACACGGTGCACACACTGTCACCTTTACACACGTGCAGGAGGAATAGAACTACTTTAATAACTTTGCTAGAGTAGCACATAGATAAATTGTGATACAAACTCATATGAATCTCAATCATGTAAAGCAGCTCATGAGATTATTGTATTGAGGTACATGGGAGAGAGATGAACCACATAGCTACACGGAGCCCTCAGCCCCGGGGGTGAATTACTCCTCCTCATCATGGAGGCAGCGATGGCGGTGAAGATGGCGGTGAAGACGGCGGAGATGGCTCCGGGGCAATTCCCCATCCGGCAGGTGCCGGAACAGCAGAGTTCGTCCTCCGAATTGAGTTTCACGGTGGCGGCGCCCCGGAGTCTTTCTGGAGTTTCACAATTGGTATGCGTTTTTAGGTCGAAAGGGCTTTATAGGCGAAGAGGCGGCGCAGTGGGGGCACTGGGCGCCACACCCTAGGCCAGCGTGGCCTAGGCCTGGCCCGCGCCGCCATGTGGTGTGGTGGCCCCCTGGCCCCTCTCCGACTCTTCTTCGGTGTTCTGGACGCTTCCGGAAAAATAGGAGGTTTGGCGTTGATTTCGTCCACCCGAGAATATTGCCCGAACAGCCTTTCTGGAACCAAAACAGCAGAAAACAGGAACTGGCACCGTGGCATCTTGTTAATAGATTAGTTCCGGAAAATGCATGAAAATGATATAAAGTGTGAACAAAACATGTTGGTATTGTCATAAAACAAGCATGGAACATCGGAAATTATAGATACGTTGGAGACGTATCAGCATCCCCAAGTTTCTGGATCACCCAAGGTTTATCGAACTCAGGGAGGAAGAGGTCAAAGATATCCCTCTCATGCAACCCCGCAACCACAAAGCAAGAAGTCTCTTGTGTCCCCAACACACCTAATAGGTGCACTAGTTCGGCGAAGAGATAGTGAAATACATGTGGTATGAATAAGTATGAGCAGTAGTAACGGCGCCAGAAAAGTGCTTGCTGGCGTGTGGTTGATGGTGGTAATATTGCAGGCAGTACAAATGCAGTAGAACAGTAAACAAGCAGCGATAGCAGTATTTAGGAACAAGGCCTAGGGATCATACTTTCACTAGTGGACACTCTCAACATTGATCACATAACAGAATAAATAGATAGATGCTAGACTCTACACCCTCTTGTTGGATGATGAACACCACTAACTGTGTAGGATTACACGAACCCTCAATGCGGAGTTAACAAGCTCCACAATATTCGATGTTCATATTTAAATAACCTTAGAGTGCATGACAGATCAACACAACTAAACCAAGTACTAACATAGCATGCACACTGTCACCTTCACACTACGAAAGGAGGCATAGATCACATCAATACCATCATAGCAATAGTTAACTTCATAATCTACAAGAGATCACAATCATAGCCTACGCCAAGTACTAACACGGATGCACACACTGTCACCATTACACCGTGCATGAGGAATAAACTACTTTAATAACATCACTAGAGTAGCACATAGATAAATTGTGATACAAAACACATTGCAATCATAAAGAGATATAAATAAGCACTTCACTATGCCATTCATAACAGTGAATAAGTATTCGTGAAATATAGCCTAAGAGACCCACACGGTGCACACACTGTCACCTTTACACACGTGGGACAAGGAGTCTCCGGAGATCACATAAGTAAAATTCACTTGACTAGCATAACGACATCTAGATTACAAGCATCATCATATGAATCTCAATCATGTAAGGCAGCTCATGAGATTATTGTATTGAAGTACATAGGAGAGAGATGAACCACATAGCTACCGGTACAGCCCCGAGCCTCGATGGAGAACTACTCCCTCCTCATGGGAGACAGCAGCGTGATGAAGATGGCGGTGGTGTCGATGGAGAAGCCTTCCGGGGGCACTTCCCGTCCCGGCGGCGTGCCGGAACAGAGTCCTGTCCCCCAGATCTTCGCTTCGCGATGGCGGCCTCTGAAGGTTTTCGCACCGTGGCTTTTTCCGTCTCGAGGTTTTAGGTCGAGGACCTTTATATAGGCGAAGAGGCGGAGTCGGAGGGGCGACGAGGCGGTGAGGGCATGGCGGCGCGCCAGGGCTCGCCGCACTGGCCACCTCCCCCCCGTGGCCCACCTCCGGTCCTTCCCGGTGTTCCGAAGCTTGGTGTAAAAATAGATGCCGGGCGTTGATTTCGTCCGATTAGAATATTTCCTTACTAGGATTTCTGAAACCAAAAACAGCAAAACAGAACTGCCCTTCGGCATCTCGTCAATAGGTTAGTTCCGAAAACGCATAAATATGACATAAAGTATGCATAAAACATGTAGATATCATCAATAATGTGGCATGGAACATAAGAAATTATCGATACGTCGGAGACGTATCAGCATCCCCATGCTTAGTTTGCTCGTCCCGCAGGTAAACGGTAACAAAGATAATTTCTGGAGTGACATGCCATCATAACCTTGATCATACTATTGTAGGCATATGTAATGAATGCAGCGATCAAAACAATGGTAATGACATGAGTAAACAACTGAATCATAAAGCAATGACTTTTCATGAATAGTACTTTTCAAGACAAGCATCAATAAGTCTTGCATAAGAGTTAACTCATAAAGCAATAATTCAAAGTAAAGGTATTGAAGCAACACAAAGGAAGATTAAGTTTCAGCGGTTGCTTTCAACTTGTAACATGTATATCTCATGGATATTGTCAATGTAAAGTAATATAACAAGTGCAATATGCAAGTATGTAGGAATCAATGCACAGTTCACACAAGTGTTTGCTTCTTGAGGTGGAGAGAAATAGGTGAACTGACTCAACATAAAAGGTAAAAGAAAGGTCCTTCAAAGAGGAAAGCATCGATTGCTATATTTGTGCTAGAGCTTTGGTTTTGAAAACAAGAAACAATTTTGTCAACGGTAGTAATAAAGCATATGAGTTATGTAAATTATATCTTACAAGTTGCAAGCATCATGCATAGTATACTAATAGTGCCCGCACCTTGTCCTAATTAGCTTGGATTACCGGGATTATCGCAATGCACATGTTTTAACCAAGTGTCACAAAGGGGAACCTCTATGCCGCCTGTACAAAGGTCTAAGGAGAAAGCTCGCATCGGATTTCTCGCTATTGATTATTCTCAACTTAGACATCCATACCGGGACAACATAGACAACAGATAATGGACTCCTCTTTTATGCATAAGCATGTAGCAACAATTAATTTTCTCATATGAGATTGAGGATATATGTTCAAAACTGAAACTTCCACCATGGATCATGGCTTTAGTTAGCGGCCCAATGTTTTTCTCTAACAATATGCATGCTCTAACCATAAAGGTGGTAAATCTCCCTTACTTCAGACAAGACGAACATGCATAGCAACTCACATGATATTCAACAAAGAGTAGTTGATGGCGTCCCCAGAACATGGTTATCGCACAACAAGCAACTTAATAAGAGATAAAGTGCATAAGTACATATTCAATACCACAATAGTTTTTAAGCTATTTGTCCCATGAGCTATATATTGCAAAGGTAGAGGATAGAAATTTAAAGGTAGCACTTCAAGCAATTTACTTTGGAATGGCGGAGAAATACCATGTAGTAGGTATGTATGGTGGACACAAATGGCATAGTGGTTGGCTCAAGTGTTTTGGATGCATGAGAAGTAATCCCTCTCGATACAAGGTTTAGGCTAGCAAGGCTATTTGAAACAAACACAAGGATGAAGCGGTGCAGCAAAACTCACATAAAATACATATTGTAAACATTATAAGACTCTACACCGTCTTCCTTGTTGTTCAAACTCAATACTAGAAATTATCTAGACTTTAGAGAGACCAAATATGCAAACCAAATTTTAGCATGCTCTATGTATTTCTTCATTAATGGGTGCAAAGTATATGATGCAAGAGCTTAAACATGAGCACAACAATTGCCAAGTATCACATTTATCCAAGACGTTTTAGCAATTACTACATGTATCATTTTCCAATTCCAACCATATAACAATTTAACGAAGAAGAGACTTCGCCACGAATATTATGAGTAAAGCCTAAGGACATACTTGTCCATATGCTACAGCGGAGCGTGTCTCTCTCCCACACAAAGAATGCTAGGATCCATTTTATTCAAACAAAACAAAAACAAAAACAAACAAACCGACGCTCCAAGCAAAGCACATAAGATGTGATGGAATAAAAATATAGTTTCAGGGAGGAACCTGATAATGTTGTCGATGAAGAAGGGGATGCTTTGGGCATCCCAAGCTTAGATGCTTGAGTCTCTTGAAATATGCAGGGATGAACCACCGGGGCATCCCCAAGCTTAGACTTTTCACTCTTCTTGATCACATTGTATCATCCTCCTCTCTTGACCCTTGAAAACTTCCTTCACACCAAACTCAAAACAACTCATTAGAGGGTTAGTGCATAATCAAAAATTCACATGTTCAGAGGTGACACAATCATTCTTAACACTTCTGGACATTGCTCAAAGCTACTGGAAGTCAATGGAACAAACAAATCCATCCCACATAGCAAAAGAAGCAATGCGAAATAAAAGGCAGAATCTGTCAAAACAGAACAGTCCGTAAAGACGATTTTTATTGAGGCACCAGACTTGCTCAAATGAAAATGCTCAAATTGAATGAAATTTGCGTACATATCTGAGGATCACTCATTTAAATTGGCATAATTTTCTGAGTTACCTACAGAGAATTTTGCCCAGATTCGTGACAGCAAAGAAATCTGTTTCTGCGCAGTAATCCAAATCTAGTATCAACCTTGCTATCAACGACTTTACTTGGCACAATAAAACACAAAACTAAGATAAGGAGAGGTTGCTACAGTAGTAAAAACTTCCAAGACAAAAATATAAAACAAATTACTGTAGCAAAATAACACATGGGTTATCTCCCAAGAAGTTCTTTCTTTATAGCCATTAAGATGGGCTCAGCAGTTTTAATGATGCACTCGCAAGAAATAGTATTTGAAGCAAAAGAGAGCATCAAGAGGAAAATTCAAAACACATTTAAGTCTAACATGCTTCCTATGCATAGGAATCTTGTAAATAAACAAGTTCATGAAGAGCAAAGTGACAAGCATAGGAAGATAAAACAAGTATAGCTTCAAAAATTTCAGCACATAGAGAGGCATTTTAGTAACATGAAAATTTATACAACCATATTTTCCTCTCTCATAATAACTTTCAGTAGCATCATGAGCAAACTCAACAATATAACTATCACATAAAGCATTCTTATCATGAGTCTCATGCATAAAATTATTACTCTCCACATAAGCATAATCAATTTTATTAGTAATAGTGGGAGCAAATTCAACAAAGTGGCTATCATTATTATTCTCATCATCAAATATAGGAGGCATATTGTATTCATAATCAAATTTATCCTCCATAACAGGCGGCAACAAAAGACTACTATCATTATAATCATCATAAATAGGAGGCAAAGTATCATCAAAGTAAATTTCCTCCTCAATTCTTGGGGGACTAAAAAGATCATGCTCATCAAAACCAGCCAAGCTTAGAATTTTCCATAGCATTAGCAACAATAGTGTTCAAAGCATTCATATTAATAACATTCCCATTAGCATGCATATAAAGTTCCATGGGTTTTTTAATTCTCTCTTCAAACACATCATGTCCTAATTCAAGATAAAGTTCATAAAGATCTCTCATATTTTTGTTGTTTTCCATTATGCCTAACTAGTGTAAACAAGAAACAAAAAGATGCAATTGCAGGATCTAAAGGAAATAGCTTCGAGCACAAACACAATGGCGCCAGAAAAGTACTGTTACCTGGAACCGGAGTATGAGTGCCTTTTACCTTTCCTCCCCGGCAACGGCGCCAGAAAAGTGGCTAGTTGCCGGGGTCCGTTGTGTGTGTGCCGTTTACCTTTCCTCCCCGGCAACGGCGCCAGAAAAGTGCTTGATGTCTACGGAGCTTCTATTCTTGTAGACAGTGTTGGCCTCCAAGAGCAGAGGTTTGTAGAATAGCAGCAAGTTTCCCTTAAGTGGATCACCCAAGGTTTATCGATCTCAGGAGGAAGAGGTCAAAGATATCCCTCTCATGCAACCCTGCAACCACAAAGCAAGAAGTCTCTTGTGTCCCCAACACACCTAATAGGTGCACTAGTTCGGCGAAGAGATAGTGAAATACAGGTGGTATGAATAAGTATGAGCAGTAGTAACGGTGCCAGAAAAGTGCTTGCTGGCGTGTGGTTGATGGTGGTAATATTGCGGGCAGTACAAATAGAACAGTAAACAAGCAGCGATAGCAGTATTTAGGAACAAGGCCTAGGGATCATACTTTCACTAGTGGACACTCTCAACATTGATCACATAACAGAATAAATAGATAGATGCTAGACTCTACACCCTCTTGTTGGATGATGAATACCACTAACTGTGTAGGATTACACGAACCCTCAATGCCGGAGTTAACAAGCTCCACAATATTCGATGTTCATATTTAAATAACCTTAGAGTGCATGACAGATCAACACAACTACACCAAGTACTAACATAACATGCACACTGTCACCTTCACGCTACGAAAGGAGGCATAGATCACATCAATACCATCATAGCAATAGTTAACTTCATAATCTACAAGAGATCACAATCATAGCCTACGCCAAGTACTAACACGGTGCACACACTGTCACCATTACACCGTGCAGGAGGAATAAACTACTTTAATAACATCACTAGAGTAGCACATAGATAAATTGTGATACAAAACACATTGCAATCATAAAGAGATATAAATAAGCACTTCACTATGCCATTCATAATAGTGAATAAGTATTCTGTGAAATATAGCCTAAGAGACCCACACGGTGCACACACTGTCACCTTTACACACGTGGGACAAGGAGTCTCCGGAGATCACATAAGTAAAATTCACTTGACTAGCATAACGACATCTAGATTACAAGCATCATCATATGAATCCCAATCATGTAAGGCAGCTCATGAGATTATTGTATTGAAGTACATAGGAGAGAGATGAACCACATAGCTACCGGTACAGCCCCGAGCTCGATGGAGAACTACTCCTCCTCATGGGAGACAGCAGCGTTGATGAAGATGGCGGGGTGTCGATGGAGAAGCCTTCCGGGCACTTCCCGTCCGGCCGGCGTGCCGAACAGAGTCCTATCCCCGCATCTTGGCGCGATGGCGGCGGCTGGAAGGTTTCTGTATCGTGGCTTTTTCTGCCTCGAGGTTTTAGGTCGTGACCTTTATATAGGCGAAGAGGCGGAGTCGAAGGGGCGACGAGGCGTGAGGGGGTATGGCGGTGCGGCCAGGCTCCGCCGCGCCGGCCACCCTCCCGTCCCCTGGCCCACCTCTGGTCCTTCCCGAGTGTTCCGAAGCTTCGTGTAAAATAGGATGCCGTTGATTTCGTCCGATTCCGAGAATATTTCCTTACTAGGATTTCTGAAACCAAAACAAAGCAGAAAACAGAACTGCCCTTCGGCATCTCGTCAATAGGTTAGTTCCGGAAAACGCATAAATATGACATAAAGTATGCATAAAACATGTAGATATCATCAATAATGTGGCATGGAACATAAGAAATTATCGATACGTCGGAGACGTATCAAGGACCCAGAACGCATTTCCGGTCACGGCGGACGAAAACGGTCGCTCAACGTCCGTTTGCGTCGCGCCGCTGGAGATGCCCTTATGGAGCAAATCATGGAGATAGGAAACGGTCGTCCGGGTGGGTGACTCTGTCCCGTGGTACTACTAGTCACATGCATCACTGTGAGGGCATCTCCACCGGCGCGGCGCAAACGGACGCTGAGCGACCATTTTCGTCCGCCGTGACCGGAAATGCGTCCGACACCACCCCGCCGGGCGACGCAAAGTGATCGGGTCGTCCGCGAGACGTAAACCCGCCCAAATATGCGCCAGTTTGCGTTTACGCGACGCTGCGGCCGCGACACGTCCGCGTTGGGGGAATCCGGGCCCGATCGGCAGTGAGTAGGTAAGCAAAAGATTTTTTTTCATTACTATTGATTGGCCAAAAGGACCATCTTTACAGAGATGGTTAGTCGAGTTAACCTAAAACTACAACGGTCGTACCTACTCACCGTCGCGCGGCCTACACCGGCGTCGGTTACTCGTAGTCGCGCGGCCTAGTACTGGCCGCCGGAAGGGCCGGCGCCGTCGTCGAAGCGGGAGCGCTTCAAGCACTCCGCACGCCGCGCACGCCGCACATGGGACACCCCCTGCCGCCTGCGGCGTTCGAGGGCTCGCCAGGGAGCTGTCCCACAGGCCGTCACACTGGTAGCCGCCGCCCGCCACCGCCCGGCCTCCTCCGCCGCCGCCTGGACCACCGCCGACGCTGCGTCCTCATTCGCCTGGGCCACCGCCTGCAACCCCGCCAGCTGTGCGACAAAGCGGGCCCTATCCCTAGCCGCCTCCGCCACCGCTTCGTCCCTGGCGGCGATGGCGACCGCCAGCTCCCGGTTCTCCTGCTCGACCCGCGCGGGAGAAGGGCCCCTACGCTGGAGCGAGTCCAGGTCGGAGCACATTAACCCCGAGCCATGGCGATCGCATAGTTGTGGGCTTCCTCCTCCGCCACCCAAGCCTGACGGCGCTGGGCGTCCCCAGCCAGGGACTCGAAGGACGCGAGCAGAACCCGCTGGTCGCCGCCGCATGATACGTCCAATTTGCATCACTATTTTATATCATAATTTGCTATTATTTATTGATATATTTCATATTGGGACACAATACTTATGTTATTTCATCTATTTTGCATGTTTCATCATTATTGGAGGATCGAACACCGGAGCCAGGATTCTGCTGGAAAAGCACCGTCAGAACGCAATATTTCGGAAGATCAACTCGGAAGGAAATTATACCAAAAATCCTATTTTTCAAGATGACGAAGGAAGCCAGAAGGAGGAGCCAGGAGGAGCCAGGGTGGCCCACACCCTAGGGCGGCGCGGCCTGGCCCTGGCCGCGCCGGCCATGGTCCGGGCCCACGACCCTTTTCGCCTCCTTTTCTTCGCCAAACCCTTCGTCCCGAAGACCTAAGCCACAGGGGTACCTCGCGAAGAGTTACAGCCGCCTCGCGGGGCGGAGAACACCAGAGAGAAAGAGCTCTCCGGCGGGCAGGAATCCGCCGGGGAAATTCCCTCCGGGAGGGGGAAATCGACGCCATCGACACCGTCATCGAGCTGGACATCATCGCCATCACCATCATCATCATCTCCACCATCATCACCGCCGTCATCACCGCTGGACACCGCCACCGCCGTAGCAATTTGGGTTTGATCTTGATTGTTTGATAGGGGAAACTCTCCCGGTATCGATTTCTACTTGTTGTTGATGCTATTGAGTGAAACCATTGAACCAAGTTTATGTTCAGATTGTTATTCATCATCATATCACCTCTGATCATGTTCCATATGATGTCTTGTGAGTAGTTCGTTTAGTTCTTGAGGACATGGGTGAAGTCTAAATGTTAGTAGTGAACTATGGTTGAGTAATATTCAATGGTGTGATATTTAAGTTGTGGTGTTATTCTTCTAGTGGTATCATGTGAACGTCGACTACATGACACTTCACCATTTATGGGCCTAGGGGAATGCATCTTGTATTCGTTTGCCAATTGCGGGGTTGCCGGAGTGACAGAAACCTAAACCGCTGGTATATCGATGCAGGAGGGATCGCAGGATCTCAGAGTTTAAGGCTGTGGTTAGATTTAATTCTTAATTACTTTCTTGTAGTTGCGGATGCTTGCAAGGGGTATAATCACAAGTATGTATTAGTCCTAGGAAGGGCGGTACATTAGCATAGGTTCACCCACACAACACTTATCACAACAATGAAGATTATTTAGCCGTATGTAGCGAAAGCACTAGACTAAAATCCCGTGTGTCCTCGAGAACGTTTGGTCATTATAAGTAAACAAACCGGCTTGTCCTTTGTGCTAAAAAGGATTGGGCCACTCGCTGCAATTATTACTCTCGCACTTTACATACTCGTACTTTATTCAACTGTTACATCAAAACCCCCCGAATACTTGTCTGTGAGCATTTACAGTGAATCCTTCATCGAAACTGCTTGTCAACACCTTCTGCTCCTCGTTGGGATCGACATTCTTACTTATCGAAGATACTACGATACACCCCCTATACTTGTGGGTCATCAAGACTATTTTCTGGCGCCGTTGCCGGGGAGTGAAGCGCTATTGGTAAGTGGAATTGGTAAGGAAAACCTTTACTGTTTGTGCTGATTTTATTTCTGCCTGCTGCTATAAGTCATTATGGAGAGATCTTCTCTTCAATTTCTATTTGGGAAATCTACTACTACTGCAACGGTAGTGGATGAGGCGCCAGGTGAGGAAGTGATACCATATAAAATACCTATGAAAATTATTGAACGTGTTATGGATAACCGCTATGAAGGGGATGGAACTGTCCATCCTGGTGATCATTTACTGTTTTTGCATGAATTATGCGGGTTATTCAAATGTGCAGGTATTGCTATGGATGAAGTGAGGAAGAAACTATTCTCTTTGTCGCTGTCCGGTAAGGCGGCGCATTGGTATAAATTATTGGATAATGGGGATTCTCTTGAATGGAATGATATTGTGCCCCGGTTTTATTCTAAGTTCTATCCTCCAAGTGAAATTCATAAGGATCGGAATCGCATATATAATTTTTGGCCTCATGATGGAGAGAGCCCAAGCTTGGGGGAGATTGAAGTCTTTAATGCTCAAATGCCCCATTCATGAGCTTCCTGGTAATGTTATTATTGATAATTTCTATGCAAGACTTTCTTTTCAAGACAAGACCTTGCTGGATACTTCTTGTTCTGGATCATTTACACGCAACAAAGAAGAGTTTAAAAGGGACCTTCTTGATCGGATCCAAGAAAATACTGAAGGTTGGGAGAACGACAAGGATAGAGAATCAGTATAATTTATGATTATAAATGCATTGAAGCTTTTATGGATACTGATAAATTTCGTAATATGAGTGCTATATATGGTCTTGATTCTCAAGTTGCTGTAAATCTTTATAAAGCTTTTGCCTCTCATTATGAATTGCCAAAGAAGAATTTTGATAAGTATCATGAACCGTATAAAGATAAAATTGATTCATCTATTAATAAATGCGTTGTAGTTGAAACTGCTGATCGTGTTATTCCTGAAGCTTATATTGAAAAAACTCCTTTCCCTGCTAAAATGAAAGAGTACTCTGTTATAAATAGTGCGGTTCATAAAAGTGAAAAGAAACCTATAGAACCCGAAGAACAAATAAAAGTTGAACCTCCTGTTGCAATAGTTAAAGATCTTGTGACTGAAAATGTGGAGGATGGTCATATTATTTTCTGTGAAGATGCTTCTAATATTGTTTCACATCCTAATAAACCCAAACAAGCTAGTGTTCCTATGATATCTGTTAAAATTGGTGATCATTGTTATTATGGATTATGTGATATTGGTGCAAGTGTTAGTGCTATTCCGTATGAGCTTTACACGGAGATTATGCACGAAATTGATTCTTGTGAACTTGAAGATATTGATGTGGTTATTCAGCTGGCTAATAGAGAAACTATTTCTCCAATTGGTATTGTTCGAGATGTGGAAGTTTTATGCGGTAAGATTAAATATCCTGCTGACTTTTTGGTACTTGGTTCTGCTGCTAGTGATTATTGTCCTATTATTTTTGGTAGACCTTTTCTAAATACTTGTGGAGCTATTATAGATTGCAAGAAAGAGAAAATTTTGACTAAATTTGCTGGTGAATCTTATGAGTTTAACTTCTCTAAATTTACTAAAACTCCTTATAAAGCTGATTTGCCTAGTAATGATTTTAAAATGGAGCAATGTGCATCTATTGTTCTTGTTCCTAATAATCCTTTGCAGCAACATTTGGAGGATAGCGAGAGCGAAATTTTTAGGAAAGAAAGAGATGAGCTTGAGGAAATTTTTCTTCGCCAACCTATTCTCAAGCATGATTTACCGGTGGAAGATTTGGGTACAACACCGCCACCAAAGGAAGATCCTGTTTTTGATTTAAAGCCTTTACCTGATAATCTTAAATATGCTCATATTGATGATAAGAAAATATATCCTGTTATTATTAGTTCTAAGCTTTCAGAGATTGAGGAAGAAAGGTTATTGAAATATTGAAGAAGCATCGAGGCGCTATTGGCTACACTCTTGATGATTTGAAGGGGATTTCTCCGTCTATATGCCAACATGCTATTAATATGGAAGATGATGCAAAGCCTGTTGTTGAACCTCAGCGTCGTCTAATTCCGAAGATGAAGGAAGTGGTAAGGAATGAGGTATTACGACTTCTTGAAGCTGGTATTATATATCCTATTGCTGATAGTAGATGGGTTAGTCCTGTGCATTGTGTTCCTAAGAAAGGAGGTATGACTGTTGTGCCTAATGATAATGATGAGCTCATTCCTCAAAGAGTAGTTGTAGGGTATAGAATGTGTATTGATTTTCGAAAAGTTAATAAAGTTACTAAGAAAGATCATTACCCTTTACCATTTATTGATCAAATGCTAGAAAGATTGTCTAAAAATACTCATTTTTGCTTTCTTGATGGTTATTCTGGGTTTTCACAAATTGCTGTTAAAGCTAAAGATCAAGAGAAAACCACCTTTACTTGTCCTTATGGAACTTATGCTTATAGACGCATGCCTTTTGGTTTATGTAATGCTCCTGCTACTTTTCAAAGATGCATGTCTGCTATTTTTCATGGTTTTTGTGAAAGTATTGTAGAGGTATTCATGGATGATTTTTCCGTCTATGGGAATTCTTTTGATAGTTGCTTGCGAAACCTTGATAAAGTTTTGCAGAGATGTGAAGAAACTAACCTTGTTCTTAATTGGGAGAAATGCCACTTTATGGTTAATGAAGGAATTGTATTGGGACATAAAATTTCCGAGAGAGGTATTGAAGTTGATAGAGCTAAAGTTGAAGCAATTGAGAAGATGCCCTATCCGAGGGATGTTAAAGGTATTCGTAGTGTTCTTGGTCATGCTGGGTTTTATAGGAGATTTATTAAAGATTTCTCCAAGATTTCAAAGCCTCTTACTAATCTTCTTCAAAAAGATGTACCATTTGTTTTTGATGACGATTGTAAGGAAGCTTTTGAAACTCTTAAAAAAGCCTTAACAACTGCTCCTATAGTTGAACCCCCTGATTGGAACTTACCCTTTGAAATTATGTGTGATGCTAGTGATTTTGCTGTAGGCGCTGTTCTTGGACAGCGAGTAGATAAAAAACTGAATGTTATTCATTATGCTAGTAAAACTCTTGATGCTGCTCAAAGAAATTATGCTACAAAAAGAATTATTAGCTGTAGTCTTTGCTTGTGATAAATTTAGATCTTATATTGTTGATTCAAAAGTTACTATTCATACTGATCATGCTGCAATTAGATACCTAATGACAAAGAAAGATGCTAAGCCTAGGCTTATTAGATGGGTACTTCTTTTGCAAGAATTTGATCTACATATTGTAGATAGGAAAGGTGCTGATAATCCTGTTGCTGATAATTTGTCTAGATTGGAAAATATTGCTTATGATCCTGTTCCTGTTAATGATAGTTTTCCAAATGAACAATTGGCTGTAATAAAGGTGAGCTCGCGAGACAGTCCTTGGTATGCTGATTATGCTAACTTTATTGTTTCCAAGTACTTGCCTCCAACCTTTTCAGCTCAAAAGGAGGAAATTCTTTTATGACTTGAGGCATTATTTCTGGGATGACCCACACTTATATAAAGAAGGAGTGGATGGTATTATGCGAAGATGTGTTCCTGAGTATGAACAACAAGAAATATTGAGTAAATGTCATGGTAGTGCTTATGGAGGACATCACGCTGGAGAAAGAACCGCGCAAAAGGTTTTACAATCAGGTTTTTATTGGCCAACTCTCTTCAAAGATGCGAGAAAGTTTATTTTATCTTGTGATGAATGCCAAAGGGTTGGTAATATCTCCAGACGCAATGAAATGCCTATGAATTATACTCTTGTTATTGAACCGTTTGATTGTTGGGGATTTGACTTCATGGGACCTTTTCCGTCTTCGGAAGGTAACACTCATATACTTGTCGCTGTTGATTATGTTACTAAATGGGTGGAAGCTATACCTACAAAAAGTGCTGATGGTGAGACCTCTTTAAGAATGCTCTTAGATATTATTTTTCCTAGATTTGGAGTACCTAGATATATTATGACTGATGGAGGTTCTCATTTTATTCATGGAGGTTTTAGAAAAACTCTTGCTAAGTATGGTATTAATCATAGAATTGCTTCGCTTATCATCCTCAAACTAGTGGTCAAGTAGAATTATCAAATAGAGAGATTAAATCTATTTTGGGAAAGACCGTTAATAAAACTAGAAAGAATTGGGCTAGTAAATTGAAGGATGCACTTTGGGCTTATAGAACTGCTTATAAAAATCCCATGGGAATGTCACCTTATAAAATGGTTTATGGGAAAGCTTGTCATTTACCTCTAGAACTAGAGCACAAAGCTTATTGGGCTGTTAGAGAATTAAATAAAGATCCTAAACTTGCCGGTGATAAGAGGTTGTTGCAATTGAGTTCTCTAGATGAATGGAGAAGTGAAGCATATGAAAATGCTAAACTCTTTAAAGAGAAAGTTAAAAAATGGCATGATAGGAGGATTATCAAAAGAGAATTTAATATTGGGGATAAAGTCCTATTGTATCGGTCTCGTCTCAGATTCTTTGCAGGGAAATTACTCTCGAAATGGGAAGGACCATATGTTGTCGAGGAGGTGTATCGTTCAGGAGCAATCAAAATTAGCTCTCTCCAAGGCAATGCTACGCAAGTGGTGAATGGACAAAGACTCAAGCATTATATCTCGGGTGATTCTTATAATGTTGATGTTGATATTATTCAAGTGGAAACACCGGAGGCCTACATCAAAGGGCAAATTGACAGTCCGCCAGAACTCGACTTTGAATAGGTAACAGTACTGGTAATGAAAAGTACGCAATTTACTTTCCGAACTATATTTTTGCTGTTTTTGGAAAATATGAGAAATTACGAGTTCGAAACGGAGTGGAAAGGACGCACGAGGGGGTGCCACCATAGGGCGGCGCGGCCTGACCTGGGCCCGCGCCGGCCTATGGTTTGGCCGCCTCGTCGCCCCTTTCCGACTCTGGTTCGATCTGGTACTTTCCGTTTGTCGTGAAAATTTTGCTATATAATCCCCCGGACCCCTGGAGGTCCGTATATCGTTTTCTCGACGTGTTTTGTTTCGAGCTGCTGTCAGATCTGTTTTTGATCTAGAAGCACCATGGTCTCCAAGAACAAGGGCAAGGAGTTTCCGGATGAAGATGATCGAGATCTTGGGTGGAAAGAGGAAGACAAGGACGTCAAGGAAGAAGATGAAGAAGAGGTGGAGGAAGACTCGCGCGCACGCCCGCGTGCTACCATCGCAAGCATCAAGGTGGTGGACAACCCTTTTAGTGCAAACAAGAGCGCAAGAATTCGCACTGGAGGAGCAGTCCCACGTCATTACCTAGCTCCGAAAACATCTCCATCAGGCACTCATCACCCCTTCCACAATCTAATTTTCAATAATCAAATTGAAGGGACTCCCAAGGCAGCATTGCCTAGCCAATGGGATATAGATCGCTCTAACACTGCAGGAGAGAAGGAGCCTGAGGCTGAAGAGTGGGGAAATAACTCCAAGAGCTGGGACTCGCCATCAGACAGACTCTTTAACCGCGTCGAGCACAATTCAGAGATGATTCGCAATCTCATATACAGGATTGACGAGCTTCAGGAGCTTATTGAGAAGCTTGTCAGGAATTCATCACCACCATCACCGAAGGAGTAATTCATCATCGGTATTGGCATCCCCTTGGTTTGTTCCAAGCTTGGGGGAGTGCCGCGGTATCACATTATCACTACCTTTTACTTTTATTGTCAAGTAGTGTCATATCATGAGTAGGGAAGTTATCATATAAGATGGGTTGCGTTTGGAAGTATCTCTCCTTTAGTTGGTTGTCTATGTATCCCTTGGTGTGAGTTATCGTTATGGAATATTAATGAGAAGTCTTATCATTTACATATTGCACATCTTATTTTAGTTTGCAATCTCTACTATATGATTCACCTTGTTGTTAGTATTGGTATCACTTTGGGAGCATTGAATAAATCTATTTGGTTTTGGCAAACTTAGCATTGGTCAATAGCAACAACACTTTGAGGTTTAAATAGAAAAGAGAAATACATGTAGATGTTTCATTGTCTTTCTTGTTAGCTCATAGCTTATTATTCTGAAGTTAAAATTGTTTGTACTTACAAGGAAGATGCATGATTGTTTCTATCACATGTATATTTGTTTGTTTCCCTCGACTCTTATGCTTGCTAATTAACCTTGCTAGCCAAAGACCTGTACTGAGAGGGAATACTTCTCGTGCATCCAAACCTTAACCCAAACCTATGCCATTTGTGTCCACCATACCTACCTACTACATGGTATTTTCTGCCATTCCAAGTAAATACTTCATGTGCTACCTTTAAACAATTCAAAACTTAGTATCTCTTATTTGTGTCAATGTTTCATAGCTCATGAGGAAGTATGTGGTGTTTTATCTTTCAATCTTGTTGGGCAACTTCCACCAATGGACTAGTGGCTTCACCCGCTTATCCAATAATTTTGCAAAAAGAGCTGGCAATGGGATTCCCAGTCCCAAATTGATTAAACTAAATAGACACTCCTCCATGGTATGTGATTGATGGACGGCACCCGAAGGATTCGGTTAGCCATGGCTTGTGTAAGCAAAGGTTGGGGGGAGTGTCATCATCATAATAAAGCTAAAATAAAAAGGCACTCCTTCATGGTATGAGATTGTTGGCAGGCACCCGAGGATTCGGTTAGCCATGGTTTGTGAAAGAAAGGATGGAAGGAGTGCCACACAAAATGAAAATAATATGGGAGCCGCTCTTAGAGGTTGTCTGGCAAGGGGGTTAGAGTACCACACCGTTGACAACAACAAACACCTCTCTCAAAATGTTACTTTTATTCTCTTTATATGATTGCAAAATTGAAAAAGCTCTAGCACATGATTTAATCCCTGCTTCCCTCTGCGAAGGGCCTTCTTTTACTTTATGCCAGAAACCTATTTCCCTCCATCTCAAGCAAGCATTTGAGTAGTTGTGATCAAACCATTATATTGTGATTTGCTACATCATGTCTTTTATTCTTCTTTGTTTAGTACAAGTTTTATCTGAATGAATATAGCTTTGCAAGTTATCAATGATCATGAGAAAACCATTATGATTGAGTATGCAAGTTGTGCCTTATAAACTTTAACATGGGAGCGCTGCTCAATGAGATATAATCTGTTAATTGTTCTCTGACCAAGAACGAAGTTTGCCATCACCAATTATGATTTCTTATGCACCTTTACTTGTGATTACCTTATACTTGTTTCAATATGAGTTATAAGAGATTGTTTACTATAATGTCCTGTGTGAATGAATATGATGCTTCTTGTCCGTATTTTATTCATCGACTCTTCACTCCATAAACATGTGGTCATGTCTATCGAGCTCAGTTTCGCTTGGGGACAAGCGAAGTCTAAGCTTGGGGGGAGTTGATACGTCCAATTTGTATCACTATTTTATATCATAATTTGCTGTTATTCATTGATATATTTCATATTGGGACACAATACTTATGTTATTTCATCTATTTTGCATGTTTCATCATTATTGGAGGATCAAGCACCGGAGCCAGGATTCTGCTGGAAAAAGCACCGTCAGAACGCAATATTTCGGAAGATCAACTCTGGAAGGAAATTATACCAAAAATCCTATTTTTCAAGATGACGAAGGAAGCCAGAAGGAGGAGCCAGGAGGAGCCAGGGTGGGCCCACACCCTAGGGCGGCGCGGCCCAGCCCGGCCGCGCCGGCCATGGTCCGGGGGCCCACGACCCTTTTCGCCTCCTTTTCTTCGCCAAACCCTTCGTCCCGAAGACCTAAGCCACGAGGGTACCTCGCGAAGAGTTACCCCTCTCGGGGCGAGAACACCAGAGAAAAGAGCTCTCCTGCCAGGAATCCACCGGGCCCTCCGGGAGGGGGAAATCGACGCCATCGACACCGTCATCGAGCTGGACATCATCGCCATCACCATCATCATCATCTCCACCATCATCACCGCCGTCATCACCGCTGGACACCGCCACCGCCGTAGCAATTTGGGTTTGATCTTGATTGTTTGATAGGGGAAACTCTCCCGGTATCGATTTCTACTTGTTGTTGATGCTATTGAGTGAAACCATTGAACCAAGTTTATGTTCAGATTGTTATTCATCATCATATCACCTCTGATCATGTTCCGTATGATGTCTTGTGAGTAGTTCGTTTAGTTCTTGAGGACATGGGTGAAGTCTAAATGTTAGTAGTGAACTATGGTTGAGTAATATTCAATGGTGTGATATTTAAGTTGTGGTGTTATTCTTCTAGTGGTGTCATGTGAACGTCGACTACATGACACTTCACCATTTATGGGCCTAGGGGAATGCATCTTGTATTCGTTTGCCAATTGCGGTTGCCGGAGTGACAGAAACCTAAACCCCGTTGGTATATCGATGCAGGAGGGATCGCAGGATCTCAGAGTTTAAGGCTGTGGTTAGATTTAATTCTTAATTACTTTCTTGTAGTTGCGGATGCTTGCAAGGGGTATAATCACAAGTATGTATTAGTCCTAGGAAGGGCGGTACATTAGCATAGGTTCACCCACACAACACTTATCACAACAATGAAGATTATTTAGCCGTATGTAGCGAAAGCACTAGACTAAAATCCCGTGTGTCCTCGAGAACGTTTGGTCATTATAAGTAAACAAACCGGCTTGTCCTTTGTGCTAAAAAGGATTGGGCCACTCGCTGCAATTATTACTCTCGCACTTTACATACTCGTACTTTATTCAACTGTTACATCAAAACCCCCTGAATACTTGTCTGTGAGCATTTACAGTGAATCCTTCATCGAAACTGCTTGTCAACACCTTCTGCTCCTCGTTGGGATCGACATTCTTACTTATCGAAGATACTACGATACACCCCCTATACTTGTGGGTCATCACCGCACTCGGCTCTGGCACGGGGCTGCCCGTTGGCGATCTCCTCCCTGGTCGCCGCGAGGCGCCCTTCCGCGCGCTCTGCCCTCCACCACCGCCTCCGCAACCTCCACCTCCGCCGCCGCCTCCAGGTCCAGCTGCTGGGCCTCAACGCCGGCGGCGACTACCTCCTCCTCCTCCTCCTCCGGGTGGAGGTGGTAGCACATCTGAACAATGTGCTCCCAACTAAGGTTCGGCCATGGATGGATGGTAGCTTGAGGTGTGCCCGTCGCCCCCGCCGGTGTCCACCATATATAGCCACGGCGGGGCGGGAAACGGCGTTGGCGCGCAGGTCGTTTCCCGCGCGCGCGAAACACCGGCGAAACTTGCCAATGTATTGGGCACGCGCGGGAACGATCGTCGTCGCGCGGGAATAGTTAATCGCCGACGGAAGTCCTCGACGGGAAGTAAACGCCATTAGCGACCTTGACGCCGCCCCCGCTAAAAAATCCGTCCGCACCGCCGGAGGTACCCTGTAAGCAAACGGTCGCCTGGCTCCATCGCGTCCGCGGGCCGACGCAAACGGATATTTCGAACGTCCGAAATACGTCGGCGCGCTGGAAATGCCCTGAAGCAAAAGGTGGAGGTTCAAATGAGGATGGAATGGTGAAAAAGATGCAGCATATGGATCTGTCACACTTTTTGTGCCCGCTGCTTACATGGGGCGCTAGATATTGCCGCGGTAGCTCGAAAATGCACACTGACAAAAATATTTAAAAATTTCGAAAAGAATTAAACCAAATCTTTCCCCCGTATATGTCGACATTCCATGTATTCATGTTAAATTTCACGGAAAATCGATATTTTTTTGTGTCATGTGTACACAAAACACAAAAATATTGTTTTCTCGTGAAGTAACTTTGCAAACACATAAAACATAAAAATATAAGTGCGACATTTTTTCTTGATTTTTAATATTTTATAGTAGTAAGTTTAAAGTTCATTTGAAAAACTAGAACCATATGCTCCGGGTGGCAAAATAAAAAAGAGCCACGTCCGCGGTAGCTGCTGTGTGCCTGCTAGTGCTCAATCACCATATATACTCATCACCTTCCTAGCTTCCCCAGCAGACGCACTACTCGATCCGCTCCCCTCCCATCACCATTCACCATAGCTCAGAAGCTCATCCCCTTCCTCGTCACGCTCGCCCTTGTTGCCGCCATGGCCAGCACCGACCGCGTCGGAGCATTCGCCGCCGCCAAGGACGACGACGATCTGCCTCAGCGGCAGGATGCCATGGCGAAGGCCGTCAAGGTCTTCTCCGGCTACAACCCGGCGAGCACCAACCCCGAGGAGCTCAAGGGGGCGGTGTCCACGGTGAACGGGGCGATGGCGCCGCTGCGGCCCATCTTCATGGCCATCAGCAAGATGCCGGAGAGCACCGCCGCCGAGGTCCGCGCCAAGGAGGAGGCGCGCGCCGCGGCCAACGAGCAGCTCACCCGCCAACTCGGCCAGCTGCTGCCCGGCGGATCCGTCAAGATTCTGCCCGGCGGATCCTCGTAGATTGTTGGCTCAGGGCCTATGCATTTCATTCCCTAATTATGCTGCTTGTACGTGGTCGGCCGACGATGTAAGCGCACGCTAGCTAGCTATTCCTCTGTTCCTTGTTATCCTCTGTTCTTCTTGTGTCTTCAGTTAATGGATCTATCTATCATTATGTTTCTTTTCCTACGGCACTACTTGAGATGCTTAAATCCATTGCGTTGCTCATGGAGGTTCGAACATTGTGGTTTTACCCTCAAAGCCGCTAGGCATTCGACGGATCTGTAGCATTATTGTACTGTATATATCATACGATTTCTTGCGGAGAGATAAGATGCATTATGGAATAAACATCAGTCTCGCACATAGATTAACAATTTCTAAATTCGAACCGCCATTTCGTCGGATCCAGTGACGAAAATCCCAAACCAACGACGACAATGCTTCCACTAATTCACATAATTAATAACTAAACTAATGGAAAAACATTGCGAAACTTGCCATCTCGCCCAACATAATTTCGCACTGCTCAAATTCACCAAAAGGCACTTAATTTGTTGGCAAG
This sequence comes from Lolium multiflorum, assembly GCA_030979885.1. NCBI lineage: Eukaryota > Viridiplantae > Streptophyta > Magnoliopsida > Poales > Poaceae > Lolium > Lolium multiflorum. The sequence continues at coordinate 347,234,071 of CM061749.1, forward strand.
AAGCTTGCATCTGATATGGGAGACGACAGACGAGGCTCGTGAGGGGAGGAGCAGGCGCGACAGTAGATGCAGTGATGGGGCTAGCTTGGTAGCTTGTATGTACGTGTCGACCTCTCATATGTTGCACTGACACAATGTACGTCACAAAAGTAAAACGGAATCATATAGTGACGCACTGCAGGATAGGATTGAACTGAACACCAGCCTTTTTTTTTTTGCGAAAGCACACCAGCCTTCTTCTAGTTCGTACTCTTGAGTCTTGAACAAATATCTGCTGGATTACCGAAATTTCCTTTGAAGCTTTTTTTCTTTCGAAAGTTAAAACAACTATTTCAATGTTTCAAACGATTCTAAAAGAAATTCTAGACATATATATATAACAATATACTCTAGCAACATACAAAATTTAAACCCGAATACCTTATATTTTGGGCTTAAACAAAATGAAGAAATCTTTCAGATTTTAGAGGTTCAATTTTCTTGCACTATTCACCACTTCAGATATCAGATTTTTATCAATTTTTTTGCAATACGTGGTGGACAATACGTGGTAGATTTTTTCCGGTCGCTAGATTACATTATTTCCAACATCTTGAAGTATTTAGCGTATTTTTAAAAACTTGAAATCATCATTTTTGATATGTTCAAAAAAAAAAGCTCTGTATCGCCTCGTGATCCAAAAATCCGCACTCGGTGGATTATTGCTATATAGCTTCCTCCTATGGTCTCTAGCTACTGTTTGGATTATTGCAGGACAAAGGAAAGACTTGACCTGGCGTATCTCTGGAGCCAATGAGACTCCCTCACGCAGGCAGCTCTGGCGGGCACGAACCCTATAGTAAAAAGCCCCCCAAGTTCGGAACCCCTAGCCGCTGCCTTTGGCGCGTTGTGGTGGTGGTGCCCTTCAACCGAAGGTGTGGGGAGAGGAGAGCACACCCCTTTGAACCTTCCGAGCGCGGAGAGCTAGCGAAAGGGGGGATGGCACGGTTACACAATCTAGCCTACCTTGATAGCCAAGCGAGGTGGTTCCGCCGAGTGCCAAGACCGTTGGTGGTGGAGGCGATTGCGGGTTTGTGCACCAAAGCCGGGCTAGATCTGGCCTTGCAGGCCCAATCTGGATCCGAGGGCCTGATCTAGGCATAGTAGACACTAAAACATATGTGACACTAAAACGAGGCTCATGAGAGCATGTCTAACTGGCCCCTTATAACCCGCCCACCCCTAAAATTCCCGCGGGATACGAGGCAGGGGCGATTTGGGCCGTCTAGCAGGCCCCGTATTCGGGCCGGCCCATTTCGGCGGAATATGGGCCCCAGGAAATCGGCCTCGCCGCCCCCTACTTATACCGGGCGCAGGTGCGAGTGAGGGGTTAACCCCTCACTCACAACCGTAGCTCCGCAGTGCGCCGCCGCCCGAGTTAGCTCCGGCGAGCAATCCCGCCACCCCAGCCCCTCCGCATTTCGACCGTCGTTCGGCATGTACGTCGCGTCGCAGCACGCGCCGGCGAGCGGATCGGCGATCCCGCCGCCGAACACCGTGGAGGAGGCGTGGCGGCGCCAATGCAAGCGCTCGCCTGTGGAGTCGCCGTTCGCGTGCCGGACGCCGCGCTTTTACGTGCCGGATTCGCTTCGGGAGTTTGCCGGTGGGGCTGGTGGTGGCCGACAAGACCCGCCGCTCGCCGATGAGCGGCGTCGCCTTCGAGAAGTGGCGCGCCGATCGGGAGGAGGAAGCGAGGAGATCCGCGAGTCGCGAGGAGGCGTGAGGCGCAGAGGAGGAGGCGCCTTCTCGATGCGTGCCGCATCCAAGGATGCCGCCGAGAAGGCTCGGGCGGAGGCAGAGGAGGAGGCGGCGGCCATCGCCGCCGTCCGGGAGTTCGAGGCGCGGGAGGCGCAGGAGGAGGCGGCCTCCATCGCGTTCATCCCATTCGTCATCCTTGACGAATAGATGTAGGATAGATGTAGGTATGATCGCAATGTATGTATGATCCGTAGTATGATCAATGAAGATGAACTTCCCGGTTTTAATTTTTGAAAATACAGGGTGAAATACGGGGTCTGCTAGACGGAATGACTCTTTCGTTAGCAATTTTTCGATACGGGGCAAAATGCGAGCGTTATACTGAGCATAGTAATACGGGGCATGTTAGACATGCTCCGAGGGGAGGAGCAGGCGCGACAGTGGATACAGTGATGGGGCTCTGCTTGTATGTACGTGTCGATCTCTCATATGTTGCACTGACACACTGTACGTCGTAACAAAAATAAAGCCGAATCATAGTGACGCACTGCCGATTCGGAGAGTACGCGCCGGATAGGGTGGATTACACACCAGCCTTTTTCTAGTTCGTACTCTTGAACAAATATCTCGTGGGTTACGAAAATTCACTTTGGAGCTCGGGTCACATGAAGCTCTTTATATTTTCGATATTTAAAACCATAATTTTAATGTTCCAAACAACTCTAAAAGAAAAATTCTAGAGATACATAATGATATACTCTACCAACATACAAAATTTAAACCTGAATCGGATGGGGCTAGCTTGGTAGCTTGTATGTACGTGTCAACCTCTCATCTTTTGCATTGAACACTGTACCATCCTATCGTCGTCACAAAAACAAAACCGAATCATATACAGACGCACTGCCGATCTGGAGAGTAGGCCCCCGGATAGGGTTGGATTACACACCAGCCTTCTTCTAGTTCGTACTCCTGAACAAATATCTCGTGGATTAGGGTATCTTCAATTGGGTGACGAAAACATCCGTGGTAATCGAAAATACGTGCTCCAGTGGGATGACGCAAAATAATTGGGTTATCTGCGGTGATGCAAATCTGACTCAAATATACGCTAGTGCCATGCTCGACGCAGACGGACGCAGCAAGTGACCGCGTTAGTTGCATCTGGACCGCTCGGCAATGACTAAGTAAGCACAATATTCCTTGATTACTATTGATTGGTCAAAAGGACCATCTAACCTAGAACTACGACGGCTGTAGCTACTCGCTGTCGCGCAGCTTACCACGGCCGGGATTACTCGCAGTCGCGGTGCCTACTAGTGGTCGTCGGAGGGGCCGGCGCCGTCGTCGAAGCGCGAGCGCTTCACGCACTCCTTGCGCCGCGCACCGTTGATCGAAAATCTGCCCCGCGCTCGCGGCGTTCGAGGGCCTCGGCCAGAGAGGAGTCCCACAAGACTCACTTGGCCACCGCCTCCGCTGCCGCCGCCTGCAACGCTGCGGCCATGTCCCTAGCCACCGCCAGTGCATCGTCCCTAGTAGCGATGGTGTCCTGTAGCTCCCGGTTCTCCTGCTCGACCCGCGTGGGAGAAGGGCCCCTCCGCCCGAGTGAATCCAGGTTGGAGCACATGTACCCCCTATTCATGGCGACCACGTAGTTGTAGGCTTCCTTCTCCGCCGCCCAAGCCTGACGGCGCAGGGCGTCCCCAGCTAGGGTCTCGAAGGACGCCATCAGAACCCACTGGTCGCCGACGCACTCAAAGCGGATGGGTACATCGTCGTCGGCGGCGATGTCGTGGATCACGGCGTCCGCGGCTGGGGACGCCGGCATAGGCAGGGCCGCCATCGTTGCCCGCGCCTCCTCCAGCGCTGCCGTGGCTTCGGCGAACTTGGCCCTAGCGTCGGCGATTTCCGCCCTGGCCGCCACGAGGCGCTCACACCCTTGCGCGCGCTCTGTCGCCTCCTCCTCTACAACCTCCGCCTCCACCGCCTCCAGGTCCAGCTGCTCGGCCTGAAACACGTCGGCGAGTAGCTGGTCATCCTCCTCCGGGTGGGCTAGGCGGCACATCTCAACAACCTGATCCCACCTAAGGTTGAGCTCGGCCATGGATGGATGCTAGGGTTTAGCTTGAGGTGTGCCCGTTGATACGTCCAAAACGTATCTACTTTCCCGAACACTTTTGCTATTGTTTTGCCTCTAATTTGTGTATTTTGGATGCAACTAACACGGACTAACGCTGTTTTTAGCGAACTGCTCTGGTGTCTCGTTTTTTGTGCGTAAATCCAACTTTCAGGAAAATCCTCGGAATTTATGCAGAAGGCCCTATTTTCCCGTAACACCGACTGAGCCAAGGACAAGTCGGGAGGAGGCCCGAGGGCCCCACACCCTAGGGCGGTGCGGCCCAGAGGGGGCGCGCGGCCCTAGCGTGTGGCCCCCTCGGCTGGCCTCCGACGCCCTCCTTCGGACTACTTATCGCCCTCGACCTAAAACGCACGGTGAGAAGTCGAAATCGCCGAAACCCTCCGAACGCCGCCACATCGCGAAACTCCGTCTCAGAGCCAGAAGTCTCCGTTCTGGCACTACGGACGGGAATTGGAGGAGATCATCGCCGCCATCACCACCGACGCCTCTCCATCAACCAGCAATGTTTCCCCCATCCATGTGTGAGTAATTCCCCCGCTGTAGGCTGAAGGGGATGGTAGGGATTGGATGAGATTGGTCATGTAATAGCATTAGATTGTTAGGGCATAGTGCCTAGTGTCCATAATTGGTACTTTGATGATATTGTTGCAACTTGTTATGCTTAATGCTTGTCACTAGGGCCCGAGTGCCATGATCTCAGATCCGAACATGTTATTGTTTCATCATGATATTCATTGTTTATGGTCTTACCTGCAAGTTGTATACACATGTCGCTGTCCGGAACCAATGGCCCCGAAGTGACAGAAATCGGGACAACCGGAGGGGATGGTAGTGACGTGAGGATCACATGTGTTCACGGAGTGTTACTGCTTTGCTCCGGTACTCTATTAAAAGGAGTACCTTAATATCCAGTAGATTCCCTTGAGGCCCGGCTGCCACCGGCTGGTAGGACAAAAGATGTTGTGCAAGTTTCTCATTGCGAGCACGTACGACTATAATTGGAACACATGCCTATTGATTGCTTTGTACTTCGACACCGTTTTATTATTATCTGCAAATGCCCTGCTATGATTGTTACATGAGTTTCTCTCATCCATGCAACGCCCGTTATCCGTCTCCGTGCCTACAGTATTTTAATCCTGTTTACTATAATCACTACTCGCTTCTCGCTACTCGCGCTTATTTCACTACTCATCGCTATAAAACTGTTACTACCGATAAACTCTTGCGAGCAAGTCTGTTTCTAGGTGCAGCTGAATTGACAATTCCGCTGTTAAGGCTTCCAAGTATTCTTTGTCTCCCCTTGTGTCGAATCAATAAATTGGGTTTTACTACCCGCGAAGACTGCCGCGATCCCCTATACTTGTGGGTTATCAAGACTGTTTTCTGGCGCCGTTGCCGGGGAGCATAGCTTTATTTGGAAGTTCACTTGGATTGATATTGTTCGCTGCAAATTCTCCATCATGGGTAAAACTCGCGATCCTAAAGTCGCCATATTACCATCCACTATAAGAAAAGGTACAACTCTGAGTACCTCTGCTGCTCTTGATTCACCATCTGTGATAAGTCAACTTGTTTCACCGCCGCAAGCTTCACTTGCTGGTACTTCTGCTGAATCTGAAAACTCTCATAATATTGATAATATTTCTGCTGTGCTTGATGATAGTGGTTCATTGGGATCCTTTCTAGATGCTACAATTGTTAGGTCTAGACAAATTGAAAATGCTGAAACTCCTAATGCTACTACACCTGTTAATTCACCTGAACTTGATTATTCTAGTGATGATCCCGATGAGGATTATGTGGAGCTTAATGATGATTTTATTAATAGATGCAATGCTACTACTGATGCAAGAAAAATTAAAAAGTTTCTCGCACAATATACTGTTAGACATAAGTTATCTCCTGATCCTGAATTTGCCACATCTCCTATATGCATTAAGGATAAAGATTATGATTTTTCTCTTGATCTATCTCATATAGCTATTGTAGAGAAAACACCCTTTTGTGGTACTGAAAAAGAAAGTGCTGTAGAACACATGATTGAACTTTCTTCTATGAGTAGCTTGTTTTCTGATGATGTCAAGATGCGTACTTACTTTGTCGCTAAAATTTTTCCTTTCTCATTAAAGGATGATGCTAAAACTTGGTATAATAATTTGCCTCCTGGTTCTATTAAAAATCCAACTGAGCTGCGTGATGTTTTCTTTCGAAAATACTTTCCTGCTAGTGCTCAACATATTGCTTTACAGAAAATTTATAGGTTTGACCAGGGAGATGAAGAGAAATTGCCTGAGGCTTGGACAAGATTTTGTTCTCTTATCAGAGCTCGACCTGGACATGATTTAGAAAAGAATGATCTACTTGATATATTTTATAGTGGACTAACCATTGAATCTAGAGCATATTTGGATAGTTGTGCTGATTGTGTTTTCAGGAAAAGAACTCCAGACGAAGCTGAAGAATTATTGGCTAAAATAAGCCGGAATCATGATGATTGGAATATACCTGAACCAACTCCAACGCCAATATTGAAGAAGAGGGGTTTAATTGAATTGAATGATGAAGATATGAGGGAAGCTAAGAAGTCTCTCAAGGAAAAAGGTATTAAATCCGAAGATGTGAAGAATCTACCTCCCATAGAAGATATATGTGAGATAATTCCCCCTTCATCCATGATCGAGGTAAACTCCCTTCAACGCTTTACTAGGGAAGATATTCCGTATTCAAAACCTCCTGCTCAATGCTTAGATGAGTTTGATAATTATATTGTTAAGCAAGAAAATTTTAATATGAGAGTAGAGAATCATCTAATGGAAAATTCTCAAGCTATTAGCAATTTGCATGATATTGTGGAGAGAACCTCCAATGATGTTAAGATGCTTGTTAAACATTTTCAAATGGTTCAAACTCAAATTGATCAACTCACTAAAGTGCAAAATGATTTACTAAAAAATAATTCTAAAGAGAAACATGCTTATGAAGTAACAACTAGAGGTGGTGTCTCTACCCAGGATCCTCTATATCCTGAAGGGCATCCCAAAAGAATTGAACAAGATTCTCAACGAATTGAACCTAGTGTCCTTCTAAGAAAAAGAAGAAGAAACATAAAAAGGTTGTAGAATCCTCTGAACCTGTTAATGATCCTAATAGTATTTCTATTTCCGATGCTGAAAGTGAAAGTGGTAATGAACATGATAATGGTAATGATAATGATAAGAATGACGCTTCTGATACGTCTCAAACGTATCTATAATTTCTTATGTTCCATGCTACTTTTATGATGATACTCACATGTTTTATACACATTATATGTCATTATTATGCATTTTCCGGCTCTAACCTATTAACGAGATGCCGAAGAGCCAGTTGCTGTTTTCTGCTGTTTTTGGTTTCAGAAATCCTAGTAAGGAAATATTCTCGGAATTGGACGAAATCAAAGCCCAGGGTCCTATTTTCACACGAAGCTTCCAGAAGACCGAAGGGAAGACGAAGTGGGGCCACGAGGTGGCGACACACCAGGGCGGCGCGGCCCAGGCCCTGGCCGCGCCGGCCTGTGGTGTGGGCCCCGGACGCCCTTTACCCGCCCTTCCGCCTACTTAAAGCCTCCGTCGCGAAACCCCCACCGAGAGCCACGATACGGAAAACCTTCCGAGATGCCGCCGCCGCCAATCCTATCTCGGGGGATTCAGGAGATCGCCTCCGGCACCCTGCCGGAGAGGGGATTCATCTCCCGAGGACTCTACGCCGCCATGGTCGCCTCCGGATTGATGAGTGAGTAGTTCACCCCTGGACTATGGGTCCATAGCAGTAGCTAGATGGTCGTCTTCTCCCCATTGTGCTATCATTGTCTGATCTTGTGAGCTGCCTATCATGATCAAGATCATCTATCTGTAATGCTACATGTGCGTTTGTTGGGATCCGATGGATAGAGAATACTATGTTATGTTGATTATCAATCTATTACCTATGTGTTGTTTATGATCTTGCATGCTCTCCGTTGTTAGTAGAGGCTCTGGCCAAGTTTTTGCTAGTAACTCCAAGAGGGAGTATTTATGCTCGGTAGTGGGTTCATGCCTCCATTAAATCTGGGACAGTGACAGAAAGTTCTAAGGTTGTGGATGTGCTGTTGCCACTAGGGATAAAACAATAATGCTATGTTCGAGGATATAGTTATTGATTACATTACGCACCATACTTAATGCAATTGTCTGTTGCTTGCAACTTAATACCGGAAGGGGTTCGGATGATAACCTGAATGTGGACGTTTTAGGCATAGATGCATGCTGGATAGCGGTCTATGTACTTTGTCGTAATGCCCAATTGAATCTCACAATATTCATCATGTCATGTATGTGCATTGTCATGCCCTCTCTATTTGTCAATTGCCCAACTGTAATTTGTTCACCCAACATGCTATTTATCTTATGGGAGAGACACCTCTAGTGAACTGTGGACCCCGGTCCATTCTTTTACATCGAATACAATCTACTGCAATACTTGTTTTACTGTTTTCTGCAAACAATCATCATCCACACTATACATCTAATCCTTTGTAACAGCAAGCCGGTGAGATTGACAACCTCACTGCTTCGTTGGGGCAAAGTACTTTGGTTGTGTGCAGGTTCCACGTTGGCGCCGGAATCCCCGGTGTTGCGCCGCACTACATCTCGCCGCCATCAACCTTCAACGTGCTTCTTGGCTCCTACTGGTTCGATAAACCTTGGTTTCTTACTGAGGGAAAACTTGCTGCTGTACGCATCACACCTTCCTCTTGGGGTTCCCAACGGACGTGTGTATACACGCTATCAAGCATATTTTCTGGCGCCGTTGCCGGGGAGATCAAGACACGCTGCAAGGGGAGTCTTCACAATCCAATCTCTTTACTTTGTTTTTGTCTTGCTTTATTTTATTTACTACTTTGTTTGCTGCACTAAAACAAAACACAAAAAAATTAGTTGCTAGTTTTACTTTATTTACTATCTTGTTTGCTATATCAAAAACACAAAAAAAATTAGTTACTTGCATTTATTTTATCTAGTTTACTTTATTTACTTGCTAAAATGAATACTGCTGAGAATACTAAGTTGTGTGACTTCACAACCACAAATAATAATGATTTCTTATGCACACCTATTGCTCCACCCGCTACTACAGCGGAATTCTTTGAAATTAAACCTGCTTTACTGAATCTTGTTATGTCGGCGACCGGCGGGACAGGAAGGTCCTCGCAAGGGCAGTGGCGGTACACGCAGTCATACTTTCTGACGTGCCCCGGTGGCTTAACTGGTCCGAGCAAAGCATCACCTGGAGCCGCGAAGATCACGCTCCCCGCATCGAGTACCCCGGCCGAGTGGCGCTAGTCGTCAGGCCCAAGGTCGCCGACTACTGGCTACCAAAAACCCTGATGGACGGGGGAAGCTCCATCAACATTATGTACTACGAAACCTTCCAGCGACTCGGTTTACCAGACTCACGCCTCGAGAACACCAAGGTTACGTTCCACGGCATCGTCCCTGGGCGGAAGGCCTTCCCGATCGGCAAGGTGACGCTGCCAGTCACCTTCGGCACGCCCGTGAACTACCGTACCGAGCGGATAACGTTCGAGGTGGTGAACTTCCGCAGCTCCTACCACTGCGTACTCGGCCGACAGGCGTTCGCCCGCTTCATGGCGACACCCCACTACGCATACAACATGATGAAGATGCCAGGGCCTCGAGGCGTCATCACCGTCCACGGTGACCCGGAGATGGCACTGGAATGCGAGGACGTCAGCGCCAAGCTCGCCGACGCCGTCATCGCCGACGAACAAGACAACTCCGCCGAGCTCGCCAAGTACCCAGTAGATCGCAACGACCCCGCCATCCTGGAGAAGCCAACCGAGCTCGACTCGTCCGCAGCAACCTTCAAGCCGCAACAGGCACTCGCCAAGTAGATCTTGTAGAAAATGATCCAAGTAGGCAAGTTACCATTGGGACGGGCCTGTCCGCCCAATAGGAAAGCGCGCTCATCAAGTTCCTCCGTGAGAATCGAGATATCTTCGCATGGAAACCGTCTGACATGCCAGGTGTCCCGAGAGAACTTGCTGAGCACAAATTACATGTCGATCCCACCGCGCGACCCGTTAGGCAGGCAATGCGCCCTGTAGGAGAAGAACGGCGACGCGCAATCGCCGAAGAAGTAAACCGGCTACTCGCCGCCGGCTTCATCATTGAAATCAAACACCCCAAATGGCTGGCAAACCCAGTCCTGGTGCTAAAGAAGAACAAGACGTGGCGAATGTGTATCGATTACACAAGCCTCAACAGCGCATGCCCCAAGGACCCATTCGTCCTACCGCGAATCGACCAAATTATCGATGCGGTCGCCGGGTCCGAGTCGCTATGCTTCCTCGATGCGTACTCCGGGTACAATCAAATAAAGATGGCCAAGGAAGACCAAGAGAAGACAGCATTCATCACGCCCCTGGGCGCCTACTGCTACACGTCCATGACCTTCGGCCTCAAGAACGCCGGAGCAACATACCAACGGTGCATGAACAGCTGCCTGGAAAGCCAAATCGGCCGCAACGTGCACGTCTACATCGACGACGTGGTAGTCAAGTCGACTCACCAGGCCGACCTCATCAATGACCTCGCCGAAACATTCGCCAACTTACGGCGATACAAGATCAAGCTCAATCCTCTAAAGTGCACCTTCGGGGTTCCATCAGGACAACTGCTAGGCTACGTCGTCTCCAAACGAGGCATCGAGCCCAACCCGGAGAAGACACTGGCGGTCATGCGCACCAAGCAGCCGACCTGCCTAGTCGACGCGCAGAAACTCGCCGGCCGAGTCGCCGCCCTCAGTCGCTTCATACCCCGGCTCGGCGACAAGGCCATGCCACTCTACCGCTTGCTCAAGAAGTCGGAATCATTCAGGTGGACAGATGAGGCGCAGCGGGCCCTGGAAGAACTCCAGCACGCCCTTTCGAATGCCCCTATCCTCGCGGCCCCGCTGCCAAAAGAGACTATGCTCCTATACGTCGCCGCGTCGAACCGCGCTATAAGCGCGGTCATGGTCGTCGAACGGAAGGAAGAGGGAAGGGAGCAACTGGTACAACGCCCGGTCTACTACATCAGCGAAGCTCTAATCGAATCCAAGCAGCGGTACCCGCACTACCAAAAGCTGGTGTACGCAGTCCTCAGGGCCCAGAGGCGACTGGCCCCTTACTTCCACGAGCACCCCATCAAGGTAGTCGCCTCAACACCACTCGCCGACATCATCCGTAACCGCGACGCAACTGGCCGGATCGCCAAGTGGGCAGTCGAACTCGGCGTCCACAACATCACCTACGAGTCGCGCCACGCCATCAAATCTCAGGCACTCGCCGACTTCCTCGCCGACTGGGAAGAGGCCCAGCAGCCAAGCTCCCCCGCGGACCTTAAACACTGGACACTGCACTTCGACGGTTCTAAAAACCTCGAAGGGGCAGGCGCGGGAGTCGTCCTCACATCACCAAAGGGCGACACAGTGAAGTACGTCCTGCAACTCAGATTCGAGCCCTGCACCAACAACATGGCCGAGTACGAGGCGCTTCTACACGGTATGCGAGTTGCAAAAGAGATGGGCGCAACGCGGCTGCGCTGCCTCGGCGATTCCGACCTGGTCGCCAGCCAGACTTCCGGCACCTGCGACGCCACCGACGCCAACATGATCGCATACAAGCGCGCCGTCGACCAAGCCGGCGCTAGCTTCGCCGGCCACGTCGTCGAATGGGTCGACAGGCGCAAGAATGAAGAAGCCGATGCACTAGCCAGAATCGGGTCCAAGCGACTCCAACCCCCTCCGGGCGTCGTCCTGGATATCCTCAGCCACCCCTCGGTGCGCGCACCCCGCGAGCTGGACATTGCCGAGCCACCTGCTCCCGACTCCACCTTAGTCGCACTCGCCGCCGACAGCATCGATTGGACCGAGCCATACATAAGCTACCTCGAGCGCCAGACACTGCCAATGGACGAAGCCAAAGCACGGGCCATCGTGCGCAGGTGCAAGTCCTTCACCATCATCAACAATGAACTATACAAGCGCAGTGTCTCGGGAGTGTTCCAACGATGCGTCGCTACCGCAGAAGGGCGCAACATTCTGCGCGACATCCACGCAGGGGACTGCGGCCACCACGCAGGCGCGCGTTCAATCGTCGCCAAGGCCTTCCGTCACGGCTTCTACTGGCCAACAGCCCACGAGGACGCAGTCGCGCTCGTCCGTTCGTGCGCCGGGTGCCAAAAGTACGCAAGCCAGTCGCACATGATCAGCATTGAAGACCATTCCCCTCACCTGGCCCTTCGCCGTCTGGGGCATGGACATGGTAGGGAAATTCAAAACGGCCCCCGGCGGATATACTCACCTCCTGGTTGCGGTGGACAAGTTCACCAAATGGGTAGAAGCAAAACCCATAAAGAAGTGCGACGGGAAGACAGCCACAAAGTTCCTACGCGAGCTTATCTATCGATATGGCTACCCTCACAGCATCATAACCGACAATGGCACCAACTTCGCCAAAGGGGAGATGGCCGACTTCTGCGAAGAGAAGGGCATCCGACTCGACCTCGCGTCAGTCGCGCACCCCGAGTCGAACGGCCAAGCAGAAAGAGCAAACCAGAGCATCCTACACGGACTCAAGCCGCGCCTGGTCGTGCCCCTGGAGCGCGCAGCCGGTTGCTGGGCAGAAGAGCTCTCTTCAGTACTGTGGGGCATCCGCACAACACCAAACAGGTCAACTGGCTTCACGCCTTTCTTCCTGGTGTATGGCGCCGAGGCCGTTATGCCCACGGACATCGCCTACGACTCGCCTCGGGTCGCCAACTACGCCGAAGAAGACAACGAGCGAGCTCGCCAAGATGACATCGACCTCCTCGACGAGGCCAGAGACCTCGCACTCTCCAGAACCGCCATCTACCAGCAGGATCTCCGTCGCTACCACAGTCGCCGCGTTCGGAGTCGCTCCTTCCAAATCGGCGACCTGGTACTCCGGCTAATCCAAGACAAGAAAGGCATGCACAAGCTGTCCCCGCCCTGGGAAGGACCATTCGCCGTCAGCCGCGTACTCGGCAACGACTCCTACTACCTCATCGACGTCCGCAAGGACGACAAAGGCGAACCGCTCACCAGAGAGGTGGAGCGCCCCTGGAACGTCAACCTCCTCCGACGGTTTTACACCTAAGGACAAAATGTAGCCCGCAAATTCAGAGGTTAATAAAAATCGCCGACCGCATTGATCTCCAACTCCGACTGCCTCTCCTTCACCCGCTAGATATCTCCATCTCTCATCCCGGTACATACCGGCCCAGTCGCCGCGACAAGCGACTCGGTACTGAGAGACCTCCGGTCGCCGCTGCTGGAAGAGCGAAGTCCACGATCGGCCAAGTAGCCGGGCTAACAAGGGCATGGCGGTGTGACTGGACGCAACACCAGGTCCGGTCGCCCACCACCCCTTACGCCGTCGGGTGAAAACGGCGACTGGAACCCACAGCAGGGCCGCATGCTCGGCCAGCCCCACGGGCCACGGCGACCGTCTCGTGCTACGCTATACAGCACACCAATGCCCTCCTCTACCTTAGGCTGGCGAATTGCGCGGCTAAGTACTTCGACTAGGGACCCCGCAAAACGGACCCGCGGCTCGCCAAGGAAAAACGCCCGCAAGAACCCCTTTGGAGTCGCCTAGCGACTGGCTCACCGAGCCACGACGAGTGGCGCGCTACATATGAACAGCGCAAACTACAACTTACCGCTACTCCACCCATGAGGCTGCTATTCGCACTATAACGACTACGTACTGCGACTGGGGACGCCCAGCTCGACAAGGAAAACAGTCAAGTCGATAGCCTTCATCGGGGTCGCAAGGCGACTGGCCTGAAGGCCATGGAGAGTCGGAACCAACTCCAAAGCATCGCCGCCACAATAACATAAATTCAAAAGCAACCATCGAATTATAGTTAAGCAAAAACTACCACTTTACTTACAACTGACACCCGCTCGTGGGAATTCAAGTTACTTCTTACACAGGAACTTAGAAACCTACGAGGACGGCCCCGGAGCCCCTTCTACGACAGGCTCGGCGCCACCATCGCTGTGACGAAATTTCGGTGTGTACAGAACACCGGGTACGTAGACAAGGAGCCGGTGGCCGCGGCATGGAAGAGGCGCTCCGCGGGGTAGTCCACCGGGCCTGGCTCCTTCTCCGCGTCCCCAGGCGCCGCTTGGCTGGAGATGTGAGTCTCCAAGTCCGCAGTCGCCAGTACTCGGTCGGCAAAGGGGCGCACCGCATCCATCAAGCGCAGCACTTCGGCAACGTCGAACTCGCCAGTCTCCGAGGGGAAGCCAGCGGTGACCTCCTCCACGTCGAACCCCTCGGAGTAGTGCGCCAGCACCATGCTCAGAGCCATGGTAATGCCAACACGGCAGGAGGAGCGGCGAAGCCAGTCAACGACGGCCGGAATGTTGGACACGGCCCTGAAGACGGACGGCGTGTCCCGCGGAATCACCTCCCGCGGACTCAGGTACTGGAGCGCAGCCAGTATCTCCCCCGCACAGGCAATGATACGCGCGGTCGCAGTCGACAGGCATTCCCGCGGAGTCGCCGTCTCCGTGAAGTCGCTCGTACCTACAACCAACAACACAAGGAAGAGAAAATAAGAATTCGCCCTCGACATCGACTCGCCATACTCGGACTGACCCCGGCCGCTTCGCCATGCTCGGACCGGCCCCGGTCGACTTCGCCATGCTCGGGGACCGGCCCCCGGCCGACTCGCCATGCTCGGGGACTCGGCCCCCGCTGACTCCGCCATGCCCGGGGACCGGCCCCCGAGCCGATTCGCCACGCCGGGGACTCGAGGCCCCGCAATCAAACAGAAGCGAAAAGACAAGAACTTACCAAGAAGCTGCCGCGACATCTCACGGACGAAAGCCTCGGTTGGTCTTCTCCCTGCACCGCCAGACGATGCCTTCGGACGCCTCCTTTTCCGCAGCCAACTCCTTGGCGTGCTGCTTCAAGCGCAACCTCTTCCCGCAGAGACGCGGCAGCCCCACGCGCGGAGTCCCGCGCATCAGTGCGGCCTCCAGCCTTACCTTGTACTCCGATGACGTCTTCCAGCTCCCGGCCCCTCTCTACCCAGACCTTCGCCAATTCCGCCACCTCCGCTTTCGCCCTTTTCCGGGCCTCTTCGGCCTGTTGCGCCCGGAACTCGGCTTCGCGGTAGAAGGATTCCTTGACAAACCCTCCCCGCGCCTCGGCAAGGCCTTCGCCTGCGCCCGCTACAAAAAAGGGCGGAGAGAACGAACACCAAGGCCGCACCACTGAGAGAAGATGAGCGGGCATGACTTACTGCCCAGAGCAATCAGCTTCCGGTTCTTCTGCGCCGCCTCCTCCACGAGCGCGGTCACCGCTTAACCTCCGCCTACACAAAATCAAAAACAATGCCAAGGTCGATAAAATGTCCGGACAGAAAGGAGACTCGACTCGCCCTTTCACCAAGTCGACCCTGGGGACTGGGGGTGACTGGACTACGAGTACAAAGATACTCACCACGTGTGCTTCACCAAGCGCCGTGTGGAGCCTGGAAGGTCAAGGTAGAAGGTGGTGGATGGCGCGACTCGGTCGCCTCCCCCGCTCGCATCACCGCCTCAGTCGACGGAACCGCCCGTCCGCATCGCGCTAGGCGGGGCTCGGTCCCTAGCGGCCTTGGACCGGCGCTCTTTCAGCGGCTCCGAGAGGCCGCCCTCCTCGACGATGTCCTCTTCAACTTCGGGTGCCTTCTGCCCCTCGGTCGATCCGGTCCGTCGACTCCTCCTCCACCACGGGTGGAGCAACGTCCGGTCCCGTCGCCGCACTCGCCATGCCCCCGCGAGCCATGCTGGGTAGAGGAAAGACTTCGGCGGTGGGCTCGGCGTGGCTGGCGCCCACCTTCTCAGCTTGGCTCGCGGTGACGGGCTCTTCCGGAGCCGACCCCGCGCCCCCAAGGTCGGAGGGCGCCGCTTTCTTCTCGCGGCTTCTTCGCCAAGGTCTTCTTGGACCCACAGGGGAGCAAGGTTATCGACATCCAATCCCGCCATAAAGAGAACAGGTTTGGCGGGGAGCACTTACTTCACCGTGGGGATTGCTTTTACGCCCGGTCCGGCCCGAGCTCCCGTCGATCGCGTCCTTCAAGGGGCGCTGAAGCCTCATGGAACCTTCCAGGAGAGTGGGGCGCAGTCGCTTCGACAGCGGCTCGGCCCCTTCCTTGGAAGGCTCCGCCTCGCCCTCCGGGCGAGAGGTCGCCTCCTCATCAACCGCGCCCTGAGACGAGGACCCGGCGCCCCTCTTCGACCCGCGCGGGAGTCGGATGAAGTCCCGCGCCTCGGAGTCCGACTCGGTGCGCTCCTCCTCGTCGTCGACCTCTTCTTCTTCGCCTTCGGTCATTTCCGGAGGCTCCTTCCCGGCGAGGGGGGGAGGTGGTCGGCGATCTTCTGCCAGCGCTGCATTCGGATCAAGGAAACAAGTCAGAAAGAGAAGAAGCGCGGCCGCCGTGCGGAGTCCCACAAAATTACCTGAGGCGCCGGGGTATCTTCGGAGTAGGGCTGCAGGCCGTCCTCGAAGGAGGTAAAGGTGGCCGTGGTGATCTTGGCGAGCGCCTTCCGATACTCGCCCTCGTCCCACTCGGTCGCCGTCGACCGGGTGCAGTCGTTTTGCCCCCGGTACTCCCACATGGGGTGAGCTCGGCACCGCAGGGGGATCAGCCGCCGGCCAAGCCAGCAGTTATACATATTAACCGCCGTCAAGCCGTATCTTTCAGCGCCTGGATCGCTTGGCGCATCTCCTTCACCACCTCCTCCTGCTCGCGCGGCAGCGACCGGACGTTGAGGCGCCGCGGGACGCTGGGCTCGGGGCTGAACTGAGGAATGCAGACCTCGCCGGGGGGAGTGTACTCCTTGGCGTAGAACCAGAAGCGGCGCCACTGCGACGCCTTCTTGGGGAGCGCCATGTCGATGAAGCTTTCCCCGGACTTCACCTGGAAGGTGATTCCGCCGTTCGGGATGAGCGCCTCGCTGCTCTTGCTGGCCCGAGTCGCCCGCCCGTGGAAGATTGACACCCACAGCGGGGAAATACGGCGGCAACCCAGGTAGCACTCGCACAGTGCCACGAACAGAGGAGATCTGCTGACACTATGCGGCCCGGTCGCATATCTTGATGCCGTAGAAGGCCAGCAGCTGGCGGATGAAGTCGGAGGAGGGGAGCGAATCCGCGATCCAAGGCTGAGGAAGAGCACGAATTCGCCCGGCCTCGGGAGCGGCTCCACCTCGTTCGCCGGCGGAACCCGCCACCGCTCCTTGTTGAACTCGGGGATGATCCCGGCGGCGACGTACGGAAGGAGGGACTCGCGCGTGACCTTGGACTTGCCCCAGGCTCTCGCCGCCATGGTTGCGCTCGGGAGTTCTTGGCGAAAAGAGAAGGGAATAGAGGAAGAATGTGGCGGAGTGATAAGCCTTAACCCCCGGTTCGGCCTTTTATATCGCTGCACTCGCCCCAGATAAGCACTAAATCCGCCCGTTGATTCGCCATGAAATCGCCGCCCCGAGATTAACGGTCAGGATCGGCGGCGGGATCAGCGGGACGGACGTTAAGGCTAGCCGTTAACGGTCACATCAGGCCCAACGGTCAACTCCATGCAAACGGTCTGCACCTCGGTCAACGTGAAATCTAGCCGTTGCCTCCTCCACGCGTCCGCACGCGGGACCAACGCCGACTGACTCTATGGTGACTGGCGCGTCGACTGGCAAACGGCGACTGGCTAGAGCCGACTGTCACACGCCGACTGACTGATCAAGTTATGGCGACTGAGACTGCCACCGCACCCGCGACTTTATCTTTGGAAGCCCGGCGGCGACTCATCTTGATCCATCACCGCGCCTCTCCAAGACTTGTTCCAGATCCGCGCTTCTTCACCACCGCGCTTGGGGACTACTGATGGGGATATGCCCATAGGGGGTGGGTCGCCAGTCCCACTCGCCATGAAGACGGAGGCCCAGGAAGGATCGCCAGTCGCCTAACCGACTGGGCCCGAAGGCGACTGGGCCGAAGTCCCAAGAGGTGATTTGCACGGTTCAAGATAGAGATTACTTGAGGAAGGGTGCGGTATCCCGGATTTGTAGTAACTGAGATGATTCGGAGTTATCCCTTTGTAACCCTAGGCCGGGGGTGGAGATATAAACCCCGGGCTAAACCCTGAAGGACACATCGAGAGATCCAATCTCATCATTGTAAGCTCTTGAGCCGCTCCCCTTGAGAGCTGTAATTCTCCAGAGACACCCCATTGATCTAAGCAACTCTAGCAGGACCGTAGGCCTTTTACTCCCTCCGGGGCTCTCCTGGGCGCCTTGCGTCTCTTGCACCTCGACCCGTAGATGGCGATGTTCCCTTACCCTCGCATCAATGAAGTGCTACCCCCTGTAGCATCTGCCGTGGTCACATCCACGACACTGCCCATCTCAATAATTTTGTTGAACTTTGTGAAATGCAAAAGTATAAAGATGTAGATGGTGACATAATAAAATTAAAATTGTTTCCTTTCTCATTAAGAGGAAGAGCTAAAGATTGGTTGCTATCTCTGCATAAGAATAGTATTGATTCATGGACTAAATGCAAGGATGCTTTTATTGGTAGATATTATCCCCCTGCTAAAATTATATCTTTGAGGAGTAGCATAATGAATTTTAAACAATTAGATACTGAGCATGTTGCACAAGCATGGGAAAGAATGAAATCTTTGGTTAAAAATTTCCCAACCCATGGACTGACTACTTGGATGATCATCCAAACCTTTTATGCAGGACTAAATTTTTCTTCACGGAACCTATTGGATTCATTGGAGGTACCTTTATGTCCATCACTCTTGGTGAAGCAACAAAGCTTCTTGATAATATGATGATTAATTACTCTGAATGGCACACGGAAAGAGCTCCACAAGGTAAGAAGGTAAATTCTGTCGAAGAAACCTCTTCCTTGAGTGATAAGATTGATGCTATTATGTCTATGCTTGTGAATGATAGGACAAATATTGATCCTAATAATGTTCCGTTAGCTTCATTGGTTGCACAAGAAGAACATGTTGATGTGAACTTCATTAAAAATAATAATTTCAACAACAATGCTTACCGGAACAATTCTAGTAACAACTATAGGCCATATCCTTATAATAATGGCAACGGTTATGGTAATTCTTATGGGAATTCTTACAACAATAATAGGAATACACCCCCTGGACTTGAAGCCATGCTTAAAGAATTTATTAGTACACAAACTGCTTTTAACAAATCTGTTGAAGAAAAGCTTGGGAAAATTGATATACTTGCTTCTAAAGTTGATAGTCTTGCTGCTGATGTTGATCTTTTGAAATTGAAAGTTATGCCTAATAGGGATAATGAAAACAAAATTGTTACTACAGCAAATGCCATCCAAGTTAGAATGAATGAGAATATAAGATTAATGGCTGAATTGCATGCTAGGTGGGAAAGAGAAGAAAATGAAAAACTAGCTAAAGAGAGTAATGTAGCTAAAGTTTGGACTATTACTACCACTAGCAATGCTAATGCTACACATGTTGCTGCACCTCTAACTAATAATGTTAAAAGAATTGGTGTTGGCAATGTTTCCACTTCTAATGCAAAGCGCGAAAAACTGCCTGAAACTAAACTGCTGAAACTGATAAAACTGCTGAAATTTTTTCCAACATTGGGGATAATGATCCCATTGCTTTAGATTATAATGGTTTAGATTTTGATGATTGTCATATCTCTGAAGTTATAAAGTTCTTACAAAAACTTGCTAAGAGTCCTAATGCTAGTGCTATAAATTTGGCTTTCACGAAACATATTACAAATGCTCTCATAAAAGCTAGAGAAGAGAAACTAAATCTTGAAACTTCTATTCCTAGGAAGTTAGAAGATGGTTGGGAGCCCATCATTAAGATGAAGGTCAATGACTTTGGTTGTAATGCTTTATGTGATCTTGGTGCAAGTATTTTTGTTATGCCTAAGAAAATTTATGATATGCTTGACTTGCCACCATTGAAAAATTGTTATTTGGATGTTAATCTTGCTGATAACTCTACAAAGAAACCTTTGGGGAGAGTTGATAATGTTCGTATTATGGTTAACAATAACCTTGTCCCCGTTGATTTTGTTGTCTTCGATATTGAATGCAATGCATCTTGTCCCATTATATTGGGAAGACCTTTTCTTCGAACTGTTGGTGCTACCATTGATATGAAGGAAGGTAATATTAAATATCAATTTCCTCTCAAGAAAGGTATGGAACACTTCCCTAGAAAGAGAATGAAGTTACCTTTTGATTCTATTATTAGAACAAATTATGATGTTGATGCTTCATCTCTTGATAATACTTGATACACACTTTCTGCGCCTAGCTGAAAGGCGTTAAGAAAAGCGCTTATGGGAGACAACCCATGTTTTTACTACAGTACTTTTGTTTTATATTTGAGTCTTGGAAGTTGTTTACTACTGTAGCAACCTCTCCTTATCTTAGTTTTATTGCATTGTTGTGCCAAGTAAAGTCTCTAATAGAAGTAAGATACTAGATTTGGATTACTGCGCAGAAACAGTTTTCTTTGCTGTCACGAATCTGGGTAAAATTCTCTGTAGGTAACTCAGAAAATTATTCCAATTTACGTGAGTGATCCTCAGATATGTACGCAACTTTAATTAGTTTTAAGTTTTCTCATCTGAGCAAGTCTGGTGCCTGTTAAAAATTCGTCTTTACGAACTGTTCTGTTTTGACAGATTCTGCCTTTTATTTTGCATTGCCTGTTTTGCTATGTTAGATGGATTTCTTTGTTCCATTGACTTTCAGTAGCTTTGTGCAATGTCCAGAAGTATAAAGAATGATTGTGTCACCTCTGAATATGTGAATTTTGATTATGCACTAATCCTCTAATGAGTTTGTTTCGAGTTTGGTGTGGAGGAAGTTTTCAAGGATCAAGAGAGGAGGATGATATACACTATGATCAAGGAGAGTGAAAGCTCTAAGCTTGGGGATGCCCCGTGGTTCACCCCTGCATATATCAAGAAGACTCAAGCGTCTAAGCTTGGGGATGCCTTGGGCATCCCCTTCTTCATCGACAACATTATCAGGTTCCTCCCCTGAAACTATATTTTTATTCCATCACATCTTATGTACTTTACTTGGAGCGTCGGTTTGTTTTTGTTTTTGTTTTTGTTTGAATAAAGTTGGATCCTACCATTCATTGTATGGGAGAGAGACACGCTCCGCTGTTGCATATGGACAAATATGTCCTTAGGCTTTACTCATAGTATTCATGGCGAAAGTTTCTTCTTCGTTAAATTGTTATATGGTTGGAATCGGAAAATGATATATGTGGTAATTGGTATAATATCTTGAATAAAGTGATACTTGGCAATTGTTGTGCTCATGTTTAAGCTCTTGCATCATATACTTTGCACTTATTAATGAAGAAATACATAGAGCATGCTAAAATCTGATTTGCATGTTTGGTTTCTCTAAGGTCTAGATAATTTCTAGTATTGAGTTTGAACAACAAGGAAGACGGTATAGAGTCTTATAATGTTTACAATATGTCTTTTATGTGAGTTTTGCTGTACCGGTTCATCCTTGTGTTTGTTTCAAATAACCTTGCTAGCCTAAACCTTGTATCGAGAGGGAATACTTCTCATGCATCCAAAATCCTTGAGCCAATCACTATGCCATTTGTGTCCACCATACCTACCTACCACATGGTATTTCTCCGCCATTCCAAAGTAAATTGCTTGAGTGCTACCTTTAAAATTTCCATTCTTTACCTTTACAATATATAGCTCATGGGACAAATAGCTTAAAAACTATTGTGGTATTGAATATGTACTTATGCACTTTATCTCTTATTAAGTTGCTTGTTGAGCGATAACCATGTTCCTGGGGACGCCATCAACTATTTCTTTGTTGAATATCATGTGAGTTGCTATGCATGTCCGTCTTGTCTGAAGTAAGAGAGATCTACCACTTTAATGGTTAGAGCATGCATATTGTTAGAGAAGAACATTGGGCCGCTAACTAAAGCCATGAATCATGGTGGAAGTTTTAGTTTTGGACATATATCCTCAATCTCATATGAGAACACTAATTGTTGCTACATGCTTATGCATTAAAGAGGAGTCCATTATCTGTTGTCCATGTTGTCCCGGTATGGATGTCTAAGTTGAGAATAATCAAAAGCGAGAAATCCAAAATGCGAGCTTTCTCCTTAGACCTTTGTACCGGCATGGAGGTACCCCATTGTGACACTTGGTTAAAACATGTGTATTGCGATGATCCGGTAGTCCAAGCTAATTAGGACAAGGTGCGGGCACTATTAGTATACTATGCATGAGGCTTGCAACTTGTAAGATATAATTTACATAATACATGTGCTTTATTACTACCGTTGACAAAATTGTTTCTTGTTTTCAAAATAAAAGCTCTAGCACAAATATAGCAATCGATGCTTTCCTTTTGAAGGACCTTTCTTTTACTTTTATGTTGATTCAGTTCACCTATTTCTCTCCACCTCAAGAAGCAAACACTTGTGTGAACTGCATTGATTCCTACATACTTGCATATTGCACTTGTTATATTACTTTACATTGACAATATCCATGAGATATACATGTTACAAGTTGAAAGCAACCGCTGAAACTTAATCTTCATTTGTGTTGCTTCAATACCTTTACTTTGAATTATTGCTTTATGAGTTAACTCTTATGCAAGACTTATTGATGCTTGTCTTTAAGTACTATTCATGAAAAGTCTTTGCTTTATGATTCAATTGTTTACTCATGTCATTTACCATTGTTTTGATCGCTGCATTCATTACATGTGCTTACAATAGTATTGATCAAGATTATGTTGGTAGCATTGTCACTTAAGAAATTATCTTTGTTATCGTTTACCTACTCGGGACGAGTAGGAACTAAGCTTGGGGATGCTTGATACGTCTCAAACGTATCTATAATTTCTTATGTTCCATGCTACTTTTATGATGATACTAACATGTTTTATACACATTATATGTCATTATTATGCATTTTCCGGCACTAACCTATTAACGAGATGCCGAAGAGCCAGTTGCTGTTTTTCTGCTGTTTTTGGTTTCAGAAATCCTAGTAAGGAAATATTCTGAAATTGGACGAAATCAAAGCCCAGGGTCCTATTTTCACACGAAGCTTCCAGAAAAGGGAGACGAAGTGGGGCCACGAGGTGGCGACACACCAGGGCGGCGCGGCCCAGGCCCTGGCCGCACCGACCTGTGGTGTGGGCCCCTCGTGATGCCCCTTTACCTGCCCTTCCGCCTACTTAAAGCCTCCGTCGCGAAACCCCCAGTACCGAGAGCCACGATACGGAAAACCTTGCAGAGACGCCGCCGCCGCCAATCCCATCTCGGGGATTCAGGAGATCGCCTCCGGCACCCTGCGGGAGAGGGGATTCATCTCCCGGAGGACTCTACACCGCCATGGTCGCCTCCGGATTGATGAGTGAGTAGTTCACCCCTGGACTATGGGTCCATAGCAGTAGCTAGATGGCCGTCTTCTCCCCATTGTGCTATCATTGTCTGATCTTGTGAGCTGCCTATCATGATCAAGATCATCTATCTGTAAAGCTACATGTGCGTTTGTTGGGATCCGATGGATAGAGAATACTATGTTATGTTGATTATCAATCTATTACCTATGTGTTGTTTATGATCTTGCATGCTCTCCGTTGTTAGTAGAGGCTCTGGCCAAGTTTTTGCTAGTAACTCCAAGAGGGAGTATTTATGCTCGATAGTGGGTTCATGCCTCCATTAAATCTGGGACAGTGACAGAAAGTTCTAAGGTTGTGGATGTGTTGTTGCCACTAGGGATAAAACATTAATGCTATGTTCGAGGATATAGTTATTGATTACATTACGCACCATACTTAATGCAATTGTCTGTTGCTTGCAACTTAATATCGGAAGGGGTTCGGATGATAACCTGAAAGTGGACTTTTTAGGCATAGATGCATGCTGGATAGCGGTCTATGTACTTTGTCGTAATGCCCAATTGAATCTCACAATATTCATCATGTCATGTATGTGCATTGTCATGCCCTCTCTATTTGTCAATTGCCCAACTGTAATTTGTTCACCCAACATGCTATTTATCTTATGGGAGAGACACCTCTAGTGAACTGTGGACCCGGTCCATTCTTTTAAATCGAATACAATCTACTGCAATACTTGTTTTATTTCTCTGCAAACAATCATCATCCACACTATACATCTAATCCTTTGTAACAGCAAGCCGGTGAGATTGACAACCTCACTATTTCGTTGGGGCAAAGTACTTTGGTTGTGTTGTGCAGGTTCCACGTTGGCGCCGGAATCCCTGGTGTTGCGCCGCACTACATTCGCCGCCATCAACCTTCAACGTGCTTCTTGGCTCCTACTGGTTCGATAAACCTTGGTTTCTTACTGAGGGAAAACTTGCTGCTGTACGCATCACACCTTCCTCTTGGGGTTCCCAACGGACGTGTGTATACACGCTATCACTAATAAAGAAGAAGTTGAAGATGAACCTGAAAAGCATGCTAAAAATAAAAAGTATACTAAAGAAGATTTTATTGCTAAGAAACATGGTAATGAAAGAGAACCTTGGGTGCAAAAGCAAATGCCTTTTCCTGCTAAGAAACTAAAATCAAAGGAAGAAGAACACTATAATAAATTTTGTGATTGGATGAAACCTTTATTCTTGCAAATCCCTTTGACTGATGCTATTAAATTGCCTCCTTATTCAAAGTATATGAAAGATATTGTTACTAACAAAAGGAAAATCCCCAATGAGGAGATTTCCACTATGCTTGCTAATTACTCTTTCAATGGTAAGGTTCCAAAGAAGTTGGGCGACCCAGGTATACCTACTATTCCTTGTTCTATTAAGAATAATTATGTTAAAACTGCTCTATGTGACTTGGGAGCTGGTGTTAGTGTTATGCCTTTTTCTCTTTATAAGAGACTTTATTTAGATAAGTTGATACCTACTGATATATCTTTGCAAATGGCTGATAAATCTACTGCTATTCCTGTTGGTATATGTGAGGATGTTCCTGTTCAAGTTACTAATAACTGCTTGATATTAACTGATTTTGTTGTGTTGGAAATGCCTGAAGATGATAATATGTCTATTATTCTTGGGAGACATTTTCTTAACACCGCAGGGGCTGTTATTGATTGCAACAAAGGGAAGGTTACTTTCAATGTTGATGATAAGGAGCATACCGTTTATTTCCCCAAGAGGATTGATAAAGTATGTGGAGTCAATACTATTTCTAATGTGAGAACTATCAAAATTGGAACAATTGATTGTCCTATATATGAGCCTAAAGAAGAATATCAAACTCTTATGATTGGATCCATATCAATACAATTCAAGGTAACATGATTGATTTGAGGTTTATTTCTTCTTATGCTATGTAAAATTTATTTGGTGGCAAGACTTGATCAACCTTGTTAACAAATACTTTTTATATGCATAGAGGGGGTAAACAACATCTCTTTCTTCCTCTACTTGTTTTACTCACTGTAGCAGTACCTTTGTATCTTTATTTTATTGCAATGTTGTGCCAAGTAAAGTCTCTAATAGAAGGTTGATACTAGATTTGGATTTCTGCGCAGAAACAGATTTCTATCTGTCACGAATTTGAGTAGATCTCTCTGTAGGTAACTCAGAAAAATCTGCCAATTTACGTGAGTGATCCTCAGATATGTACGCAACTTTCATTAGTTTTGAGTTTTCTTATTTGAGCAACGGAAGTACCTCTTAAAAATTCGTCTTTACTGGCTGTTCTGTTTTGGCAGATTCTATCTCTGTTTTTTGCATTGTCTCTTGTGGACTTTAAGTAAGGCTTTCTAGACGTGGAGAGCTGTAGCTAATGTTTTATTGAGTTCTTGCAATGTGTCACTACAGGACTAAAGTGGATTAAAGTTTTTGAGTACTAACCCCTCTAATGAAGTTTATGAGAAGTTTGGTGTGGCAGAAGTTTTCAAAGGTCAAGAGAGAAGGGTGATATAATGTGATCAAGAAGAGTCAAAAGCCTAAGCTTGGGGGAGGTATACCGGCATCACTCATTCTTTGCATATTATGGTTGCTGGATACTTGTATATACTTGTTTAGTTTGTTTGAGTGGTTTTCTAATGAGAGAAAGATGATATTTGGGGAAGTGCTGATTGAAAACAGATTCTGGGCTGTCACCATAAAAATTCTCAAAAACAGCCAGAACGTTATTTTGCGAAGACAATTTTTGAGCATGTTCCCAGGTTGTTATCTAACTTTCATTAGTTGAACACTTTTCGATTTGAGCAGTGGAAGAATTTCTTAAAAATCGAGTACTGTACTGCTGTCAAGTTTGACGAATTTCTGCTGCTTTGTGTTTATGTGACTCTTCTAGTTTGCCATTTCTTATTTTCACTTTGTTTCTTTCCTAAAACATAAAAAGACCAAAAATATTTCTGTTGTTTCTCTTCACCATTTGTTTATTTTGGTTTCTTGCATTTGTCTTGCTTTATTTGCTATCGTTGGTTTGCTATAAGAAAATCCAAAAAGATTTTACTTTGTTTGCTTGTTTCCTCTTGTTCTTGTTTCCAATTCGAAAACACCAAAAATATTTGCTGTTCTTCTTTGGTTTGTAAAGTTCATTTTGAGTTCAATGGTCTTCGGTGGCTGGAGCGTGGTTTTCATTTCATATTATCCAAGCTACACAAGTGAAAGGCAATAATGACGATCTACGACAATTGGATTGTGGTGAGAGGCTGGTATGAACTCTATTTGTTTTCATTTTTGTACATATACTCATCCATGTGAGCATGCTTAGTTGGTTCATGTGAGGTGTATGTCATTTGAGAAATTCTAGTAGTTCATGATCTCTCATGTTTAGCTCCAATTTATTAATATGAGTAGCATGTCATGGATGTTTGCTTGCATTGTTCTATTCATAAGTAGGTATGGCATTGTGGTATCCTCCTCTGAATAATTCATTTATATCAACTTGGCACATGCTCACGCATGCATATGACTGAACAAAAGTCAATTAAGCCTCGATGATTTACATTGCTTCAGAGTTCTTGTATCACTTTTATGCCTCCGTTAATTTATTTTGCCGCAAGCATGATTATGACAGTTACTGCTCTCTTGATTTGTCGCTCCCCAGTCTATTGCTAGCCTTCACTTGTACTGAGCGGGAACGCTGCTCATGCTTCCAAACACCTGAAAACCAAGTTGTTCCAAAGTGTCCACTATAAATACCTATGCATGGCATTTCAAACCATTCCAAGTAAATTCTCATGCGCTACCTTTAAAACCTTCAAAATGCTTCTCAATTTGTGTTAATGTTTGATAGCTCATGAGGAAGTATGTGGTGTTTAACTTTCAACCTTGTCATTTACTCTTGACGGACTTTCATTATGGACTAGTGGCACATCCGCTTATCCAATAATTTTGCAAAAAGAGCTGGCAATGGGGTTCCCAGCCCCGATTAATCAAACTTCATTAATAATTCTCTTCACATGTTTTGCTCTGATTCATCAGTAAGCAACTTAATTTTGCAAATAGACACTCCTCCATGGTATGTGATTGATGGAAGGCACCCGAGGATTCGGTTAGCCATGGCTTGTGTAAGCAAACGTTGGGGGGAGTGTCACCCATAATAAAACTAAAATACGTGTGTAAACAAAAGAGAAGAGGGATGATCTACCTTGCTGGTAGAGATAACGTCCTTCATGGGAGCCGCTCTTGAAAGTCTGGTTGGCGAGGTAGTTGGTGTACCCATTACCATTCATTGACAACAACAAACACCTCTCAAAATAATTTTACTCTTGTTTTAAAAATGAAAAGCTCTAGCGCATGTTAATCCCTGCTTCCCTCTGCGAAGGGTCAATCTTTTACTTTTATGTTGTGTCTCCATCCTTTCTTTGAGCACTTTCTTGAGAGCACAACTATCATTCTTAGTACAATATGCTTGTCTCAAAATATGATTGATTGTAGTATAACTTTGATGCTTTTATCTTTGACAATCACTATTTCTAGTCTTTCTATGAACTTCAGAGGTGCCTGAGCATTTATGTTT
This sequence comes from Lolium multiflorum, assembly GCA_030979885.1. NCBI lineage: Eukaryota > Viridiplantae > Streptophyta > Magnoliopsida > Poales > Poaceae > Lolium > Lolium multiflorum. The sequence continues at coordinate 347,262,111 of CM061749.1, forward strand.
TGCTGATCAAATATGGGCAAGCGAGATACCACTTTATCATACTCTTTTATGAATATTGCAATCCTGCTTATAGACATGATTCATGATGCTTATTATTAATTGTTGGTACCTCTCCATGATTGACATAGCTGTTAGATGATCTTATTTGCATGCATCTTATTATGAACTGCCTAAGTGTTAGCCATAGCATGAGAATATATACATCATATGAACAAATGTGTTCGTGAAAGTTCTTTTATCGCTCAGTTGTTAACTGAATTGCTTGAGGACAAGCAATAAGCTAAGCTTGGGGGGAGTTGATACGTCCAAAACGTATCTACTTTCCCGAACACTTTTGCTATTGTTTTGCCTCTAATTTGTGTATTTTGGATGCAACTAACACGGACTAACGCTGTTTTCAGCAGAACTGCTCTGGTGTCTCGTTTTTGTGCAGAAATCCAACTTTCAGGAAAATCCTCGGAATTTATGCAGAAGGCCCTATTTTCCTAGAACACCGAACGAAGGACAAGTCGGGAGGAGGCCCGAGGGCCCCACACCCTAGGGCGGCGCGGCCCAGGAGGGGGGCGCGCGGCCCTAGCGTGTGGCCCCCTCGGCTGGCCTCCGACGCCCTCCTTCGGACTACTTATCGCCCTCGACCTAAAAACGCACGGGGAGAAGTCGAAGTCGCCAGAAACCCTCCAGAACGCCGCCACATCGCGAAACTCCGTCTCGAAGCCAGAAGTCTCGGTTTCACTCCGGCGGGGAATTGGAGGAGATCATCGCCGCCATCACCACCGACGCCTCTCCATCAACCAGCAATGTTTCCCCCATCCATGTGTGAGTAATTCCCCGCTGTAGGATGAAGGGGATGGTAGGGATTGGATGAGATTGGTCATGTAATAGCATTAGATTGTTAGGGCATAGTGCCTAGTATCCATAATTGGTACTTTGATGATATTGTTGCAACTTGTTATGCTTAATGCTTGTCACTAGGGCCCGAGTGTCATGATCTCAGATCTGAACATGTTATTGTTTCATCATGATATTCATTGTTTATGGTCTTACCTGCAAGTTGTATACACATGTCGCTGTCCGGAACCAATGGCCCCGAAGTGACAGAAATCGGGACAACGGGAGGATGGTAGTGACGTGAGGATCACATGTGTTCACGGAGTGTTAATGCTTTGCTCCGGTACTCTATTAAAAGGAGTACCTTAATATCCAGTAGATTCCCTGAGGCCCGGCTGCCACCGGCTGGTAGGACAAAAGATGTTGTGCAAGTTTCTCATTGCGAGCACGTACGACTATAATTGGAACACATGCCTATTGATTGCTTTGTACTTCGACACCGTTTTATTATTATCTGCAAATGCCCTGCTATGATTGTTACATGAGTTTCTCTCATCCATGCAACGCCCGTTATCCGTCCCCGTGCCTACAGTATTTTAATCCTGCTGTTTACTATAATCACTACTTTTTGTTTACTCTGCTGTCTTTATTTCACTGCTACTGCTATAAAACTGTTACTATCGATAAACTCTTGCGAGCAAGTCTGTTTCCAGGTGCAGCTGAATTGACAACTCCGCTGTTAAGGCTTCCAAGTATTCTTTGTCTCCCCTTGTGTCGAATCAATAAATTGGGTTTTACTACCCGCGAAGACTGCTGCGATCCCCTATACTTGTGGTTTATCACCCGTCACCCCTGCTGGTGTCCACCATATATATCCACGGCGGCGCGGGAAACGGCGTTGCCGCACACGTCATATCCCGCGCGAAACACCGGCAAAACGCGCCAATGTGTTGGGAAAGCGCGAGAACGACCTCCGTCGTGCGAGAACCAGTAATCGCCGACGGCAGGCCTCGACGGGATGTTAAACCACCATTAACGACTTTAACGCCGTCTCCGAAAAACTTTGTCCGCACCGCTGGGATACCCCGACACAAACGGTTTTCCTGGGCCGTATGGCGTCCGTGGGCCAACGCAAACGGACACAATCGGACATTTTGGACATCCAAAATGCGTCGGCGCGTTGGAGATGTCCTTAAGGCTTTGAAACTCTTTATTTTTTTCGAAATTTAAAACCACGCCTTCAATGTTTCAAACAATTCTAATAGAAATTGCAGATATAGATAATGATATACTCTACCAACATACAAAATTTAAACCCGGATACCTTAAATTCCGGGCCTAAACATAAAGAAAAAATCTGATAGGTTTTTACAGGTTCAAATTGTTAGCATTATTCACCACTTTAGATGTAAGATTTTTATCATTTTTTTGCATCCCAAAATACATGATATTTTTTTAATGTTACTAGATTATATTATTTTTAGCATCTATAATTATTTACAGACTTTTAAAAACTTTAATATCATCATTTTTGAACCATTCAAAAAGTTTAATATCATCATTTTTGAACCATTAAAAAAAAAGCTCGTATCGCTCGTGACCCAAAAATCCGCACCTAGAGTGGATTATTGCTATCTAGCTGCCTCCTATCATACCTAGCTACTGTTTGGATTATTGCTGGCAGTGGCCGAGTCAGGAATTGAAATGAGGGGGTCAAAACCAAGCTCTAAATTTTTTTTGACAGAAAAGAGCAAATATATTCAACAATAGAGGTCCAAACAGATTCAATTTACATATTTCATCATGTACAACTACAAAATGACTAAAAAAACAAGAACACCAAAATAGAGCTGCACTTTGATAAGATAGTATCATACCATTAAGTTGCATCTAAGCTTGGAAGACGAAAGCCCCGCGGAAGATGACCTCTACGGTTGTTGTAGGAATGGAAACATAACATAATCTTCTTGTCATCAATTTTGGCAAATATATCTTTCTCAACATAGCAAATCATCAAATCATTGAGCCAACCATCCCCTATCTTGTTCCGAAGAGATGATTTTATAATATTCATCGCCGAGAAAACCATCTCAACTGATGATGTTGCCACATGTAATGTCAAAGCAAGTGTAATAAGGCGGTAGACCAATGGAAAGGTCTCATGGTATCTCTTCTGAACTAACTTGAGAGAGAGATCACTCAAACTGTCACAAGCTATGAAATCAGGACTTCTCTTCATCACATCAACATATATGTCCAGTTCACCAACCAATAGAGAACAATCATGTGAAGAGAAATCAGCAGAGTACATGGTTGCAAGCTCAACTAGCATATCATTATCAAAGTTGCTGAATGAGTCTCTAGGATCAAGGCATGCAGTGCACAATAATAGGCGTGTAGAAGCTTCAGAAAATCTATGATTCATCTCAACTATGTTTCTATCAAGCACCTCATTAAAGATTTCTACCTTGTAATGATGCAAGCAAGTAACCATCTTGCGTGAGCTCCTTGGGTAACCCCTAGCTGCAATGTTATCATCCATATTCGGCACTGCAATATTTCTTCCACCACAAAAGTTAGTAGCAGCAAGCAATAGAGGCTCCCATCCATCATCTCTCAATTTCTGCAATGCATTTTTCACTGAGACAATCATATTCATGGCGCTCACTATATTCTGATCTTTGGATTGCAATGCGTTGGACAAACCATTTGTTAAACCAAGCAATCGAATCATCAAATGCAAGATAATAACAAATTCAAAGGTTTCCATGTATATGATATAACCTGAAGCCACACCTTTCTCCTCGGCATCTGTCCCATCATGAGAAACACTGCATAGCGCTTCAATGACTGAATCCCACATTAGTTGAATACGAACTAGAGTTTTATGGTGTGATCCCCAACGAGTATCACCTGGTCTTGTTAAACTTGTCTCTTGATTTTGGCCTCTACCCGATGAGATCTCCCCACTCTCTAGCTGTGCTACCATACGGTCATGATGCGCTTGCAACAATGCATCTTTCTTTCTACAAGAGGCACTCACCTACAAAATATGTGCATTTAGAATTGATACATAGACAAACATTTGAAGACAACTATTTGCAATTGTGTACAAGAACTAACCATAAGAACAATCTTGTTCAAGTGACCAAAGAACTGACCAACTGGCAGAACATTTTTCACAACCGCCACAACAACCAATTGAAGTTGGTGGGCAAAACAATGCACATAAAAAGCATGAGGGTTGTCAGCCAATATCAATGTTTTCAAACCATGTAGCTCACCCCGCATATTAGAGGCACCATCATATCCTTGACCTCTTAATCTAGACATGGACAAATTATGTTTAAGAAACATTGCATCTAGATTGCTTTTCAAAGAAGCCGATCTAGTATCAAGAACATGATCAATACCAAGCAATCTTTCCATGATCTCTCCTTTTTGGTTCACAAACCTACAAGCAATAACATATAAGTTCAGTTTGTGAGAGTATGATAATTGAGTTTCTGAGAGCATGATAATTTAGAATTGTGAGAATGACTAACCTCACCATCACAGCCATTTGCTCTTTAACTGATACATCACGAGACTCGTCAACAAGTAGAGAGAAACTAGAATTTCCGAGCTCACTCATAATGACTTGTGTAATCTCTTCTGCACATGCTTGCACTATATCTTTTTGGATTTCAGGAGATGTCAATTGACAATTGCCAGGAGCATTCTCATTAATCACATCGGCTACATCCTTGCATCTTGCACCATACCAATCCAACAACTCACGGAAATTGCCCTTGTTGAAGGAAGTGCTAGACTCGTCATGCCCACGAAAAGCTAGACCTTGTTCAAGTAGAAATCTGACAACACCCACAACAGCCCTCAAACGAATCTCATACTCAATATGTGATTTTTCTTCATGACGAACAAGAGCATATGCAACACTTTGCTTTTTATTTCTGAAATCTTCACAACTATTTCTTGCATTGTTATGAAAGCTAGTTGGTCCACCCATATGACTCCCTGAAATATTCCAATGCTTTCTTCCAATTTGTAAACCCCGACTTTGTGAAAACATCTGATCCATAGTGGTTACCATTGCTAGAAGACTTGAAAAGGAAACAATAAAAACAAAATGCATCATTCTTCTCCACACTATACTCCAACCAATCAAACTTGGCATACCATGCACTTAGAATGACCGCTTATCCGGAACTTTCAGAAAGTTATGACCATCTAAACGAGTACGGCCTCTCGACAAATATGCCCATCTCATTTTGTCTCTGATTTCAGGGGTACCAATGACTCAATTGGTCCCTGAATTCCGGGATCGGCAACCACATTTGCTAGATCAAATTTTTAAGGAACATTTGCCTACAACATTGAAAAGGGAAACTAAAAATTACCCCTGATTCTACCTTGTAATGATGCAAGCAAGTATCAAAACTCAATAAGAGGGGGGAAATCAACATGTATGCATGCCCTCTTGCATGATTCCTCATCTCCGTCGGCGTCCATCGGAGAAGACAACCGTGTAAGGGGGAAAGTTCGTGGGGCGGGGTGGGGAAAGGCGGCGGCTGGCCGGGGAAACACGGCGGATCGGTGGGGAAAGCGGCGGAGGTGGCGGGGCTAGATATGCCGCTCGCTCCGTCGCTTAACTATCTGGTTGTGCTCGACCCCGTGGCTGTTTCGCTCAATACCGATTGGGGTTTGGGGGTCTTTTTTCGCCAGAATATGACGGGGGGTCGAACGACCCGGCTCGACCCGGTGGTGGCTCCGCCCGTGATTGCAGGACATAGGCAATATCTTACCTGGCGTATCTCGAGAGCCAATGAGATTCTCCCTCCTAGGATGCACACACTCGCAGCTCTGGAGGGCACGGGCCATATAGAAAAAATTCCTCCAAGTCCGGTGTTGTGGGTATACTTTATGGATATGTCAACGGCGTAGTTTGGATCCGGTAAGATCGGGTGGCCCATGGACGGTGGTGGTGGCATATGGGCCACCGGGCGGCCCAGTTACTATTGATCAAAGATGGATGAAGTCCATCCCAGGAGCAAGAGCCAAATCCCAACTGACCTTCGTTAGAAGTCAGATCTAGGAAGGCCCATGAAGTATCCGGATCCTTGACGTCTTGATAGGAAGTAGGCGGATCCTTGACGTGCACGGCAATATATATTCCATAGTTAGGCATCTTGTATTACGGCTAGAACTATCTGTGTAAACCCTAGATCCTGGGGCCGATATAAGCTGGATCCTGGGGCCCTAGAGGGGTGACAACCACAACCATTGTAACACCGCGAAAGCGCCCAGATAATTCCAGACAAGCAACAGTAGACTCTATCCTCGTGCAGGAGTTCTGAAGCTGGGTAAATCGCGTACCCCCATCTTGGTTCCACTTCGCCCAATGGCCCCTACTTCTTCTCCCCTCTGCGAGGATCCCTCCTCTGGAGCACCGTCAAATAAGCAACGACAGTTGGCGCCCACCATTCGGCCAACAACATTTGGAGGCCGGAACCGAGCGGGTTCCGCTCTAGGAGGCATCAGCGACACCATCGCTGTGGGCGCGTCTTCTACGCTGGGAACTTTTTGGTCGTCCCTCAGGACGAGTGCTGGATTCCGGCAAGGACATACCCTGTCAAGCTCTCCATCATCCCGATCGGCGGGATACACATCTTCATTGGCGAGACCATCGATTCTGACGGGAACACACTGGTGGCAACGCAGTTCCGACCGCCGCCGAGCTAAACGCAGCTGCTAAGATCCTATCTGGGCCACAGGAGCTTCCCAAGGAAGACTCCGCCTCAGATCTGGAAATTTCAAAGCCCACCCTATCCGCCCCTACGCAGGAAACAGTGGTGGCAGACAATTGCAGATCCTCCTGGGTTTCCCAGGTATTAGAGAAGCAAAGGTGCCACTGCGTGTACTTCCTCGCACACACCGCAGGAACCGCTCTTCCTGAAGAAGGAGCTGGACCCATGCAGGTAGAGGAGGCCGGAAACAACAACGTCCCGGACCAGTAAGAAGGTACCAGAGATAACGAAGACTCAATACTTGAGAACATCAACCCGTTGTCCCGTGACGCATCCTCCATCGACTCTGAAGAGTACAATCGACTAACGAAAGATATTGAAGATAGGGAGAAAGCAGAGGCCAAAACCGCTCCACCTAAACGGTCTTCGCGACCGTAACTGGCTTGGACGAGGATGAGGATCCGGAAAAACTCCACCTCATGCCACGATTCCGGGCACGTCTGATCCGGGTGCAACGCAGCGAGTTCGTACTCGTGCAACGCCGGAGCCCCACCAAGGACGAGGCCTCGACTTGGGGCAAAGCATGATAGGTGAGGAGCTCGTTAGGATAGCAGGCAAGGACGGAGAATACGTCAAGCACAAGGTGATTCTCACCAAGCCAATTAATTACTGCGAAGGAGGCCGCAAATTCGGAGGCTTTCGAGGCCCAACGGAAGGAACTGCTGGCCGAATCTCAGAACACCGTCAAGGTCGCAACATCAGTCCTGTAGGACAAGGTGGAAACCGACAAGTTGATGGAGGTAGCCACAGAAAACGGGCGCAAAATAGAGGACGAACTCCAGCGAGTCATAGCACTCCGGGACCGGTAGAGGAAGACGGTCGAAAAAACTAACGAGGAGGCAAAGAATTTCCACAAGGAAGCTATTCGCCCTCGCAACATCAACTTCGATGACGCCACCCACCACCAGCCACTGGCAACTCCGAAGGATAATATGAAGAAAGCAGTGGAGCTCCTGGCCCCGGACAATGATCAGATCGATATTGAACATCTGAGGAAGATCATTGCCACGGCCATCAAACAACAGAGTAAGGCTGATACTTCGCGTAAGTTAGAATCTAACCTGGATGCTTGTGTATCCACTGCGCAGAATCACCTCCCTAGGAAAGAAAGGGAGCACCGCGATGACCAATCACGCACCGGATCCACGGAGCGTAGAAGCAAGGCCATGGAGCACCCAGATCCGATCCCCATATCCTCGGATACTCCTAAGGAGAAGACCAGGGGAAAGGATTCAATGTACCCTGGCAAGTACAAGTACCGGAACCCATCTCCCCCTAGGAATCTGTAGGATAACGTTGCATAGAAAACAAAAAATTTCCTACCGCGAACACGAAATCCAAGCCAAGATGCAATCTAGAAGACGGTAGCAACGAGGGGATTATCGAGTCTCACCCTTGAAGAGATTCCAAAGCCTACAAGATGAGGCTCTTGTTGCTGCGGTAGACGTTCACTTGCCGCTTGCAAAAGCGCGTAGAAGATCTTGATCACGATCGGTTCCGGCGCCACGAACGGGCAGCACCTCCGTACTCGGTCACACGTTCGGTTGTTGATGAAGACGACGTCCACCTCCCCGTTCCAGCGGGCAGCGGAAGTAGTAGCTCCTCTTGAATCCGACAGCACGACGGCGTGGTGTTGGTGGTGGTGGAGAAATCCGGCGGAGCTTCGCTAAAGCTACGCGGAAGATATGGAGGAGAAGGGGGCGGCTAGGGTTTGGGAGGGGGTGGCCGGCCACTTCAATGGGGCGGCCAGCTTGTGGTCTTGGGGTGGCCGGCCCCCTCCCCTTGGCCCCTCTATATATAGGTGGAACCCCAAGTGTTGGTCTCCAAGTCTTCGAATAAGACCCGAACCAAAAACCTTCCATATGGTGGGAAAACCTACCCAAGCTAGGACTCCCACTAGAGGTGGGAGTTCCACCTCCCATATGGGGTTGCCGGCCCCCTAAGGGGGAGTCCACTTGGGACTCCACCCCCACTAGGGTTGGCCGGCCATGGAGGTGGAGTCCCATGTGGACTCCACCTTCCTTGGTGGTTTCTTCCGGACTTTTCTAGAACCTTCTAGAACCTTCCATAGAACCTTCCGCGTCATTTTAATTCACATAAAATGACATCCTATATATGAATCTTATTATCCGGACCATTCCGGAACTCCTCGTGATGTCCGGGATCTCATCCAGGACTCCGAACAAATATTCGAACTCCATTCCATATTCAAGTTCTACCATTTCAACATCCAACTTTAAGTGTGTCACCCTACGGTTCGTGAACTATGCGGACATGGTTGAGTACTCACTCCGACCAATAACCAATAGCGGGATCGGAGATCCATAATGGCTCCCACATATTCAACGATGACTTTAGTGATCGAATGAACCATTCACATACAATACCAATTCCCTTTGTCACACGATATTTTACTTGTCCGAGGTTTGATCTTCGGTATCACTTTATACCTTGTTCAACCTCGTCTCCGACAAGTACTCTTTACTCGTACCGTGGTATGTGGTCTCTTATGAACTTATTCATATGCTTGCAAGACATTAGACGACATTCCATCGAGAGGGCCCAGAGTATATCTATCCGTCATCGGGATGGACAAATCCCACTGTTGATCCATATGCCTCAACTCATAATTTCCGGATACTTAATCCCACCTTTATAACCACCCATTTACGTAGTGGCGTTTGATGTAATCAAAGTACCTTTCCGGTATAAGTGATTTACATGATCTCATGGTCATAAGGACTAGGTAACTATGTATCGAAAGCTTATAGCAAATAACTTAATGACGAGATCTTATGCTACGCTTAATTGGGTGTGTCCATTACATCATTCATATAATGATATATAACCTTGTTATTAATAACATCCAATGTTCATGATTATGAAACTAATCATCCATTAATCAACAAGCTAGTTTAAGAGGCATACTAGGGACTTCTTGTTGTCTACATATCACACATGTACTAATGTTTTGGTTAATACAATTATAGCATGATATATAAACATTTATCATAAACATAAAGATATAAATAATAACCATTTTATTATTGCCTCTAGGGCATATCTCCTTCAGTCTCCCACTTGCACTAGAGTCAATAATCTAGATTACATTGTAATATACCTAACACCCATGGCATTCTGGTGTTGGTCATGCTTTGCCCTAGGGAGAGCTTTAGTCAACGGATCTGCTACATTCAGATCAGTGTGTACTTTGCAAATCTTTACTTCTCCATCTTCGATGTACTCGCGAATCGAGTGGTAACGCAGCTTGATATGCTTCAGCCTCTTGTGTGACCTTGGTTCTTGTGCATTGGCGATGGCACCCATGTTGTCACAATAGATGACTAGTGGGTCCAATGCACTAGGAACCACACCGAGCTCTATAATGAACCTCTTCATCCATACCGCTTCTGATGAAGCCTCTGAAGCCGCTATGTACTCCGATTCTGTTGAGGATTTCGCCACCGTGCACTGCTTGGAGCTGCACCAGCTTACCGCAGCACCATTCAATATAAACACGTACCCAGATTGTGACTTAGAGTCATCAGGATCAGTGTTCCAACTTGCATCGGTGTAACTTGTTACAACGAGCTCTTGGTCACCTCCATAACAAAGAAACATATCCTTAGTTCTTTTCAAGTACTTCAGGATATTCTTGACCGCTGTCCAGTGTTCCATTCCTGGATCACTTTGATATCTGCTAGTCAAACTAACAGCATGTGCTATATCCGGTCTTGTACATAGCATGGCATACATGATAGAGCCTACTGCCGAGGCATAGGGGATCTGACTCATCCTTTCTCTTTCTTCTGCCGTAGCCGGACCTTGAGTCTTACTCAAGACCTTGCCTGGTAACATAGGTAAGAATCCTTTCTTACTTTCGTCCATTCTAAACTTCTTTAGAATCTTGTCCAGGTATGTGTGATAGCCCTATTAGACGTCTTGATCTATCTCTATAAATCTTGATGCCTAATATATACGATGCTTCACCAAGGTCTTTCATTGAAAAACTATTATTCAAATAACCCTTTACACTGCTTAATAGTTCTATATCATTCCCAATCAATAATATGTCATCTACATATAATATTAGGAATGCTACAGAGCTCCCACTCACTTTCTTGTAAATACAGGCCTCTCCATGACACTGTATAAACCCGAAGTCTTTGATCACCTTATCAAAGCGTCGGTTCCAACTTCTCGATGCTTGCTTCAGTCCATAAATTGAACGCTGAAGTTTGCATACTTTGTCAACATTTTTAGGATCGACAAAACCTTTGGGTTGTACCATATACAACTCTTCCTCAATGTCTCCATTAAGGAACGCCGTTTTGACATCCATCTGCCAAATCTCATAATCGAAAAATGCAGCTATTGCTAACAAAATCCTTACAGATTTTAGCTTCGCTACAGGTGAGAAAGTCTCATCGTAGTCAACACCTTGAATTTGTCGGAAACCCTTTGCGACAAGTCGAGCTTTATAGACAATAATATTACCATCAGCATCTGTTTTTCTCTTGAAGATCCATTTATTTCTCGACAGCCTTGCGGCTATCAGGTAAGTCTACCAAAGTCCATACTTTGTTATCATACATGGATCCCATTTCGGATTTCATGGCTTCTTGCCATTTGTTGGAATCTGGGCTCATCATCGCTTCTTCATATGTCGCAGGGTCTTCATCATTGTTGTCCACAATCATGACATTTAGACAAGGATCATACCAATCAGGAGTGGCACGTTCCCTTGTCGATCTGCGAGGTTCAGTAGCTATCTCGTTTGAAGTTTCATGATCATTATCATTAGCTTCCTCTGTTGCCGGTGTAGGCGGCACAGGAACATCTTCCGGTACTGCGCTACTCTGATCAACGAGCAGAGATTCTTCAATCTCATCGAGTTCTACTTTTCTTCCAGTCACTTCTTTAGTGAGAAATTCTTTCTCAAGAAAGGTTCCGTTCTTAGCAACAAAAATCTTGCCTTCGGATCTGTGATAGAAAGTGTACCCTATAGTTTCCTTAGGGTATCCTATGAAGACGCATTTCTCCGCTTTGGGTTCTAGCTTGTCCGGTTGTAACTTTTTTACATAGGCTTCGCAACCCCAAACTTTTAGGAACGACAACTTAGGTTTCTTATTAAACCATAATTCATACGGCGTCGTTTCAACGGATTTTGATGGTGCTCTATTTAAAGTGAATGCGGCTGTCTCTAATGCATAACTCCAAAATGATAATGGCAAATCAGTAAGAGACATCATAGAACGAACCATATCTAAGAGAGTTCGATTACGACGTTCGGACACACCGTTTCGTTGAGGTGTTCCCGGCGGTGTCAATTGTGAAAGTATTCCGCATTTCTTTAAATGCATGCCAAACTCATAACTCAGATATTCACCTCCGCGATCAGATCGTAGAAATTTAATCTTCTTGTTACGTTGATTTTCTACTTCACTTTGGAATTCCTTAAACTTCTCAAAAGTCTCGGATTTATGTTTCATGAAATAGATATACCCATATCTACTCAGATCATCTGTGAAGGTTAGAACATAACGATAACCACCGCGCGATGCTACACTCATTGGTCCGCACACATCGGTATGTATGATTTCCAATAAGTCAGTAGCTCGCTCCATAATACCAGAGAATGGAGTCTTAGTCATTTTCCCATTAGACATGCTTCGCATCTATCAAGTGACTCAAAGTCAAGTGATTCAAGTAATCCATCGGTATGGAGTTTCTTCATGCGTTTCACTCCAATATGACCAAGACGACAGTGCCACATATAAGTAGAATTATCATTCAATTTAATTCGCTTAGCATCAATGTTATGTATATGTGTATTACTACTATCGAGATCTAACAGAAATAAGCCATTCTTTTGTGGTGCTCGACCATAAAAGATATTATTCATAAAAATAGAACAACCATTATTCTCAGACTTGAATGAATAACCGTCTTGCATTAAACAAGATCCAGATATAATGTTCATGCTCAACGCGGGTACAAAATAACAATTATTGAGGCTTAAAACTAATCCCGAAGGTAGATGTAGAGGAAGTGTGCCGACAGCGATCACATCGACTTTGGATCCATTTCCAACGCGCATGGTCACTTCATCCTTTAGTAGTCTTCATTTATTCTTTAGTTCCTGTTTCGAGTTACAAATATGAGCAACCGAACCAGTATCAAATACCCAGGTACTAGTACGAGAACCAGTAAGATAAACATCTATAACATGTATATCAGATATACCTTCTTTCTTCTTCTTGACAAGGCCGCTCTTCAGATCCGCCAAATACTTGGAGCAATTACGCTTCCAGTGTCCCTTCTCCTTGCAGTAATAGCACTCAGCATCAGGCTTAGGGCCAGTCTTAGGTTTCACAGGAGGCGTGGCAGCTTTCTTGCCACTCTTCTTGTTCTTGCCTTTAGACTTGCCCTGTTTCTTGAAGCTGGTGGTCTTGTTGACCATCAACACTTGGTGCTCTTTCTTGATCTCAATCTCAGCAGATTTCAGCATGGAGAAGAGTTCAGGTAACTCTTTGTTCATGTTCTGCATATTGTAGTTCATCACAAAGTTCTTGTAACTAGGTGGCAGTGATTGAAGGACACGATTAATCCCCAGTCTATTAGGAATCACTATTCCCAAATCACTGAGTTTCTTCGCATGCCCGGTCATGGCGAGCATGTGCTCACTAACGGAGCTGCCTTCTTCCATCATGCAGCTGAAGAAGTGTTTCAATGCTTCATAGCATTCCACGGCCGCATGAGTCTCAAATATAGTCTTCAACTCATTGATTAACTCATGTGGATCGTGGTGCTCAAAACGTTTTTGAAGATCGGCTTCCAGACTGCATAAGATGGCACACTGAACTTGAGAGTACCGAGTTTTCCGAGTTGCGTAAACAGCTTTTACTTCATCGGTTTCAGTTTCTGCAGGAGGGTCACCTAGCGGTGCATCAAGCACATATTGCAGATTTCCGCCATTGAGGAAAATCCTCACATGACGAACCATCGGTGAAGTTGCTACCGTTGCTCTTAAGCTTTTCTTTCTCTAGGAACTGGTTAAAATTGATTGGGGACGCCATATCTACAACATATTTGCAATAGTTTAGACTAATGTTTATGACAAATTGAGTTCAAATTTTAATTCAATATAATTAAAAACTAGGTGAACTCCCACTCAAAACAATATCCCTCGCATTGTCTTAGTGATCACACGAACCAAATCCACCGCACCTAAGTCCGATCATCACGAGACAAGGTGTGATTTCAATGGCGAACATTCAAAGTGTTCATCATATCAATCATATGATTCATGCTCTACCTTTCGGTATCACGTGTTCCGAGACCATGTCTGTACATGCTAGGCTCGTCAAGGCCACCTTAGTATCCGCATGTGCAAAACTGTCTTGCACCCGTCGTATGCACTTGTTGATTCTATCACACCCGATCATCACGAGATGCTTCGAAACGACAAGTCTTGGCAACGGTGCTACTAAGGATGAACACTTTATTATCTTGAGATTTTAGTGAGAGGATCATCTTATAATGCTACCGTCGCGATCTAAGCAAAATAAGATGCATAAAAGGATTAACATCACATGCAGTTCATATGTGATATGATATGGCCCTTTTGTCTTTGCGCCTTTGATCTTCATCTCCAAAGCACGAACATGATCTCCATCATCAACGGGCATGATCTCCATCATCGTCGGCGAAGCACCAAGGTCAATGGCGCCGTCTTCATGATTGTCCTCCATGTAGCAACTATTACAACTACTTTGAAAAACTACTCAACATGAAATTTAAAGACAACCATAAGGCTCCTGCTGGCCAAATACAATAATGATCATCTCATACATAGTCATCATCACATTATGGCCATATCACATCACCAAACCCTGCAAAAACAAGTTAGACGTTCTCTAATTTGGTTTGCATATTTTACGTGGTTTAGGGTTTTCGAGTAAGATCCAATCTACCTACGAACATGAACCACAACGGTGATACTAGTGTTGTCAATAGAAGAGTAAATTGAATCTTTACTATAGTAGGAGAGACAGACACCCGCAAAGCCACTTATGCAATACAAGTTGCATGTCGAGCGTGGAGCAAATCTCATGAACGCGGTCATGTAAAGTTAGCCCGAGCCGCTTCATCCCACTATGCCATAAAGATGCAAAGTACTCAACTAAAGATAACAAAAGCATCAACGCCCACAAACCATTGTGTTCTACTCGTGCAACCATCTATGCATAGACACGGCTCTGATACACTGTAGGATAACGTGCATAGAAAACAAAATTTTCCTACCGCGAACACGAAATCCAAGCCAAGATGCAATCTAGAAGACGGTAGCAACGAGGGGATTATCGAGTCTCACCCTTGAAGAGATTCCAAAGCCTACAAGATGAGGCTCTTGTTGCTGCGGTAGACGTTCACTTGCCGCTTGCAAAAGCGCGTAGAAGATCTTGATCACGATCGGTTCCGGCGCCACGAACGGGCAGCACCTCCGTACTCGGTCACACGTTCGGTTGTTGATGAAGACGACGTCCACCTCCCTGTTCCAGCGGGCAGCGAAGTAGTAGCTCCTCTTGAATCCGACAGCACGACGGCGTGGTGTCGGTGGTGGTGGAGAAATCCGGCGGAGCTTCGCTAAAGCTACGCGGAAGATATGGAGGAGAAGGGGGCGGCTAGGGTTTGGGAGGGGGTGGCCGGCCACTTCAATGGGGCGGCCAGCTTGTGGTCTTGGGGTGGCCGGCCCCTCCCCTTGGCCCTCTATATATAGGTGGAACCCCAAGTGTTGGTCTCCAAGTCTTCGAATAAGACCCGAACCAAAAACCTTCCATATGGTGGGAAAACCTTCCCAAGCTAGGACTCCCACTAGAGGTGGGAGTTCCACCTCCCATATGGGGGGGTGGCCGGCCCCCTAAGGGGGAGTCCACTTGGGACTCCACCCCCACTAGGGTTGGCCGGCCATGGAGGTGGAGTCCCATGTGGACTCCACCTTCCTTGGTGGTTTCTTCCGGACTTTTCTAGAACCTTCTAGAACCTTCCATAGAACCTTCCGTCATTTTAATTCACATAAAATGACATCCTATATATGAATCTTATTATCCGGACCATTCCGGAACTCCTCGTGATGTCCGGGATCTCATCCGGGACTCCGAACAAATATTCGAACTCCATTCCATATTCAAGTTCTACCATTTCAACATCCAACTTTAAGTGTGTCACCCTACGGTTCGTGAACTATGCGGACATGGTTGAGTACTCACTCCGACCAATAACCAATAGCGGGATCTGGAGATCCATAATGGCTCCCACATATTCAACGATGAATTTAGTGATCGAATGAACCATTCACATACAATACCAATTCCCTTTGTCACACGATATTTTACTTGTCCGAGGTTTGATCTTCGGTATCACTTTATACCTTGTTCAACCTCGTCTCCTGACAAGTACTCTTTACTCGTACCGTGGTATGTGGTCTCTTATGAACTTATTCATATGCTTGCAAGACATTAGACGACATTCCACCGAGAGGGCCCAGATATCTATCCGTCATCGGGATGGACAAATCCCATTGTTGATCCATATGCCTCAACTCATACTTTCCGGATACTTAATCCCACCTTTATAACCACCCATTTACGCAGTGGCGTTTGATGTAATCAAAGTACCTTTCCGGTATAAGTGATTTACATGATCTCATGGTCATAAGGACTAGGTAACTATGTATCGAAAGCTTATAGCAAATAACTTAATGACGAGATCTTATGCTACGCTTAATTGGGTGTGTCCATTACATCATTCATATAATGATATATAACCTTGTTATTAATAACATCCAATGTTCATGATTATGAAACTAATCATCCATTAATCAACAAGCTAGTTTAAGAGGCATACTAGGGACTTCTTGTTGTCTACATATCACACATGTACTAATGTTTAGGTTAATACAATTATAGCATGATATATAAACATTTATCATAAACATAAAGATATAAATAATAACCATTTTATTATTGCCTCTAGGGCATATCTCCTTCAGAATCAGCTCGCACCTCCGCCACCTCGCCAGCGAAGTCCTACCGGAAGAACTGGTGTTCTTGGCAATGTCCAACGATGATGGTGACCCTGTGTACTTCAGGGAAGACGACCATTATGGCGTGGATATGACCAGGGCGGTAGGATACTACGTGAGGAGAGACCCTTATCCTCCCATGTGGCTTCTCCCTCCAGATATTTAGAATGCATGCTATCTTTGTTCCTTGGGAAAATTTGCTACAGGAAACCGTTATTTTCTGGCGTTTGTCAAAACACACCGCTCGATTGTGTCTTTGCCAGGTACCATTACAATTTTGTGGCATTTGCAGAACACACCACCTGGCGAAAAACGGAAAGTTTTGCATTTTCTTCAAAACCAGTCATCCCAGGTAAAAGTGCAAAACTTTCGGTTTTTCTAGGTGTGTGTTGGCAAATGTATGAAGCTATAATAATGCAGCAAACCCCGAGCATTATGTTTTAGCCAAAACGGTGTCCTGTGATACGTCACCGACGTATCGATAATTTCTTATGTTCCATGCCACATTATTGATGATATCTACATGTTTTATGCATACTTTATGTCATATTTATGCATTTTCCGGAACTAACCT
Organism: Lolium multiflorum; assembly: GCA_030979885.1. Lineage (NCBI taxonomy): Eukaryota > Viridiplantae > Streptophyta > Magnoliopsida > Poales > Poaceae > Lolium > Lolium multiflorum. The sequence continues at coordinate 347,279,407 of CM061749.1, forward strand.
ATTGACGAGATGCCGAAGTGCCAGTTCCTGTTTTCTGCTGTTTTTGGTTTCAGAAATCCTAGTAAGGAAATATTCTCGGAATTGGACGAAATCAACGCCCAGGAGTCTTAGAATTGGACGAAGCTTCCAGAACACCCGAGAGTCGCCAGAGGGGGGCCACTGGGCCACCAGACGCCAGGGTGGCGCGGCCCAGGCCTTGGCCGCGCCCCCTAGTGTGTCACCGCCTCGTCGACCCTCCGACTCCGCCTCTTCGCCTATATAAAGGTCCCTGACCTAAATCTTGATACGAAAAGCCACGGTACGAGAAACCTTCCGAGCCGCCGCCATCGCGAGCCAGGATCCAGGAGAGTCTCTGTTCCGGCACGCCGCCGGGACGGGGAAGTGCCCCCGGAAGGCTTCTCCATCGACACCGCTGCCATCTCCACCACCATCTTCATCAACGCTGCTGTCTCCCATGAGGAGGGAGTAGTTCTCCATCGAGGCTAAGGGCTGTACCGGTAGCTATGTGGTTAATCTCTCTCCTATGTACTTCAATACAATGATCTCATGAGCTGCCTTACATGATTGAGATTCATATGAGTTTTGTATCACAATTCATCTATGTGCTACTCTAGTGATGTTATTAAAGTAGTTTATTCCTCCTGCACGGTGTAATGGTGACAGTGTGTGCATCGTGTAGTACTTGGCGTAGGCTATGATTGTGATCTCTTGTAGATTATGAAGTTAACTATTGCTATGATGGTATTGATGTGATCTATGCCTCCTTTCGTAGCGTGAAGGTGACAGTGTGCATGCTATGTTAGTACTTGGTTTGGTTATGTTGATCTGTCGTGCACTCTAAGGTTATTTAAATATGAACATCGAATATTGTGGAGCTTGTTAACTCCGGCATTGAGGGTTCGTGTAATCCTACACAGTTAGTGGTGTTCATCATCCAACAAAAGAGTGTAGAGTCTAGCATCTATTTATTTATTCCGTTATGTGATCAATGTTGAGAGTGTCCACTAGTGAAAGTATGATCCCTAGGCCTTGTTCCTAAATACTGCTATCGCTGCTTGTTTACTGTTTTACTGCATCTCTACTGTCCGCAATATTACCACCATCAACCACGCCAGTCTGGACAGCAAAGCACTTTTCTGGCGTCGTTACTACGGCTCATACTTATTCATACCACCTGTATTTCACTATCTCTTCGCCGAACTAGTGCACCTATTAGGTGTGTTGGGGACACAAGAGACTTCTTGCTTTGTGGTTGCAGGGTTGCATGAGAGGGATATCTTTGACCTCTTCCTCCCTGAGATCGATAAACCTTGGGTGATCCACTTAAGGGAAACTTGTCATGTTCTACAAACCTCTGCTCTTGGAGGCCCAACATTGTCTACAAGAATAGAAGCTCCCGTAGACATCAAGCACTTTTCTGGCGCCGTTGCCGGAGAGGAAAGGTAAAAGGCACTCATACTCCGGTTCCAGGTAACTAAGTACTTTCTGGCGCCATTGTGTGTGTGCTCGAAGCTATTTCCTTTAGATCACGCAATTGCATCTTTTTGTTTCTTGTTTACACTAGTTAGGCATAATGGAAAACAACAAAAATATGAGAGATCTTTATGAACTTTATCTTGAATTAGGACATGATGTGTTTGAAGAGAGAATTAAAAAACCCATGGAACTTTATATGCATGCTAATGAGAATGTTATTAATATAAATGCTTTGAACACTATTGTTGCTAATGCTATGGAAAATTCTAAGCTTGGGGAAGCTGGTTTGATGAGCATGATCTTTTTAGTCCCCCAAGCATTGAGGAGAAAATTTTCTTTGATGATACTTTGCCTCCTATTTATGATGATTATAATGATAGTAGCCTTTTGGTGCCACCTGTTATGGAGGATAAATTTGATTATGATTACAATATGCCTCCTATATTTGATGATGAGAATAATAATAGCTACTTTGTTGAATTTGCTCCCACTACAATTAATAAGAATGACTATGCTTATGTTGGGAGTAGTAATAATTTTATGCATGAGACTCATGATAAGAATTCTTTATGTGATAGTTATATTGTTGAATTTGCTCATGATGCTACTGAAAATATTATGAGAGAGGAAAATATGGTTGTAGAAATTTTCATGTTACTAAAACACCTCTCTTTTTGCTAAAAATCTTGAAGCTGCACTTGTTTTATCTTTCTATGCTTGTTGCATTATGCTTCTTGAATTTGTTTATTTACAAGATTCCTATGCATAGGAAACATTTTAGACTTAAATGTGTTTTGAATTTGCCTCTTGATGCTCTCTTTTGCTTCAAATACTATTTCTTGCGAGTGCATCATTAAAACTGCTGAGCCCATCTTAATGGCTATAAAGAAAGAACTTCTTGGGAGATAACCCATGTGTTTATTTTGCTACAGTAATTTTGTTTTATATTTGAGTCTTGGAAGTTGTTACTACTGTAGCAACCTCTCCTTATCTTAGTTTTGTTGCATTGTTGTGCCAAGTAAAGTCTTTGATAGTAAGGTTCATACTAGATTTGGATTACTGCGCAGAAACAGATTTCTTGCTGTCACGAATCTGGGCCTAATTCTCTGTAAGTAACTCATAAAATTATGCCAATTTACGTGAGTGATCCTGAGATATTTACGCAACTTTCATTCAATTTGAGCATTTTCATTTGAGCAAGTCTGGTGCCTCAATAAAATTCGTCTTTACGAACTGTTCTGTTTTAACAGATTCTTCCTTTTATTTCGCATTGCCTGTTTTGCTATGCTTGATGGATTTTTCGATTCCATTAACTTTCAGTAGCTTTGGGCAATGTCCAGAAGTGTTAAGAATGATTGTGTCACCTCTGAACATATGAGTTTTTGATTATGCACTAACCCTCTAATGAGTTGTTTTGAGTTTAGTGTGGAGGAAGTTTTCAAGGATCAAGAGAGGAGGATGATACAATATGATCAAGGAGAGTGAAAGCTCTAAGCTTGGGGATGCCCCGGTGGTTCACCCTGCATATTTCAAGAAGACTCAAGCGTCTAAGCTTGGGGATGCCCAAGGCATCCCCTTCTTCATCGACAACATTATCAGGTTCCTCTAGTGAAACTATATTTTTATTCCATCACATCTTATGTACTTTACTTGGAGCGTCTGTTTGTTTTTATTTTTGTTTTTGTTTGAATAAATGCATGCTTGTGTGGGAGAGAGACACGCTCCGCTGTTTCATATGGACAAATATGTCCTTAGGCTTTACTCATAATATTCATGGCGAAGGTTGAATCTTCTTCGTTAATTTGTTATATGGTTGGAAACGGGAAATGCTACATGTAGTAATAGCTAAAATGTCTTGAATAATGTGATACTTGGCAATTGTGGTGCTCATGTTTAAGCTCTTGCATCATATACTTTGCACCTATTAATGAAGAAATACATAGAGCTTGCTAAATTTGGTTTGCATAATTGGTCTCTCTAAGGTCTAGATAATTTCTAGTATTGGGTTGAACAACAGGAAGACGGTGTAGAGTCTTATAATGTTTACAATATGTCTTTTATATGAGTTTTGCTGCACCGCTTCATCCTTGTGTTTGTTTCAAATAACCTTGCTAGCCTAAACCTTGTATCGAGAGGGAGTACTTCTCATGCATCCAAAATCCTTGAGCCAACCACTATGCCACTTGTGTCCACCATACCTACCTACTACATGGTATTTCTCCGCCATTCCAAAGTAAATTGCTTGAGTGCTACCTTTAAAATTTCTATCCTTTACCTTTGCAAGCTCATGGGACAAATAGCCTAAAAACTATTGTGGTATTGAATATGTACTTATGCACTTTATCTCTTATTAAGTTGCTTATTGTGCGATAACCATGTTCCTGGGGACGCCATCAACTACTCTTTGTTGAATATCATGTGAGTTGCTATGCATGTCCGTCTTGTCTGAAGTAAGGGAGATTTACCGCTAAAATGGTTAGAGCATGCATAATGTTAGAGAAGAACATTGGGCCGCTAACTAAAGCCATGATCCATGGTGGAAGTTTCAGTTTTGGACAAATATCCTCAATCTCATATGAGAAAATTAATAATTGTTGAATGCTTATGCATAAAAGAGGAGTCCATTATCTGTTGTCTATGTTGTCCCGGTATGGATGTCTAAATTGAGAATAATCAATAGCGAGAAATCCAATGTGAGCTTTCTCCTTAGACCTTTGTACATGCGACATAGAGGTACCCCTTTGTGACACTTGGTTAAAACATATGCATTGCGATGATAATCCAGGTAATCCGAGCTAATTAGGACAAGGTGCGGGCACTATTAGTATACTATGCATGAGGCTTGCAACTTGTAGGATATAATTTACATAACGCATATGCTTTATTACTACCGTTGACAAAATTGTTTCTTGTTTTCAAAACCAAAGCTCTAGCACAAATATAGCAATCAATGCTTCCCTCTGCGAAGGGCCTTTCTTTTACTTTTATTGTTGAGTCAGTTCACCTATCTCTCTCAAGAAGCAAACACTTGTGTGAACCGTGCATTGATTCCTACATACTTGCATATTGCACTTGTTATATTACTCTATGTTGACAATATCCATGAGATATACATGTTACAAGTTGAAAGCAACCGCTGAAACTTAATCTTCCTTTGTGTTGCTTCAATACCTTTACTTTGAATTTATTGCTTTATGAGTTAACTCTTATGCAAGACTTATTGATGCTTGTCTTGAAAGTACTATTCATGAAAAGTCTTTGCTATATGATTCATTTGTTTACTCATGTCATTTACCATTGTTTTGATCGCTGCATTCATTACATGTGCTTACAATATTATGATCAAGGTTATGATGGCATGTCACTCAGAAATTATCTTTGTTATCGTTTACCTGCTCGGGACGAGCAGAAACTAAGCTTGGGGATGCTGATACGTCTCCGACGTATCGATAATTTCTTATGTTCCATGCCACATTATTGATGATATCTACATGTTTTATGCATACTTTATGTCATATTTATGCATTTTACGGAACTAACCTATTGACGAGATGCCGAAGTGCCGGTTCCTGTTTTCTGCTGTTTTTGGTTTCAGAAATCCTAGTAAGGAAATATTCTCGGAATTGGACGAAATCAACGCCCAGCATCTTAGAATTGGACGAAGCTTCCAGAACACCCGAGAGTCGCCAGAGGGGGGCCACTGGGCCACCAGACGCCAGGGGTGGCGCGGCCAGGCCTTGGCGCGCCCCCTAGTGTGTCACCGCCTCGTCGACCCTCCGACTCCGCCTCTTCGCCTATATAAGGTCCCTGACCTAAATCTTCGATACGAAAAGCCACGGTACGAGAAACCTTCCAGAGCCGCCGCCATCGCGAAGCCAAGATCTGGGGGACAGGAGTCTCTGTTCCGGCACGCCGCCGGGACGGGGAAGTGCCCCCGGAAGGCTTCTCCATCGACACCGCTGCCATCTCCACCGCCATCTTCATCAACGCTGCTGTCTCCCATGAGGAGGGAGTAGTTCTCCATCGAGGCTAAGGGCTGTACCGGTAGCTATGCGGTTAATCTCTCTCCTATGTACTTCAATACAATGATCTCATGAGCTGCCTTACATGATTGAGATTCATATGAGTTTTGTATCACAATTCATCTATGTGCTACTCTAGTGATGTTATTAAAATAGTTTATTCCTCCTGCACGGTGTAATGGTGACAGTGTGTGCATCGTGTAGTACTTGGCGTAGGCTATGATTGTGATCTCTTGTAGATTATGAAGTTAACTATTGCTATGATGGTATTGATGTGATCTATGCCTCCTTTCGTAGCGTGGTGGTGACAGTGTGCATGCTATGTTAGTACTTGGTTTGGTTATGTTGATCTGTCGTGCACTCTAAGGTTATTTAAATATGAACATCGAATATTGTGGAGCTTGTTAACTCCGGCATTGAGGGTTCGTGTAATCCTACACAGTTAGTGGTGTTCATCATCCAACAAAAGAGTGTAGAGTCTAGCATCTATTTATTTATTCTGTTATGTGATCAATGTTGAGAGTGTCCACTAGTGAAAGTATGATCCCTAGGCCTTGTTTCTAAATACTGCTATCGCTACTTGTTTACTGTTTTACTGCATCTGTACTGTCCGCAATATTACCACCATCAACCACACGCCAGTCCTGGACAGCAAAGCACTTTTCTGGCGCCGTTACTACTGCTCATACTTATTCATACCACCTGTATTTCACTCTTTTCGCCGAACTAGTGCACATATTAGGTGTGTTGGGGACACAAGAGACTTCTTGCTTTGTGGTTGCAGGGTTGCATGGGAGGGATATCTTTGACCTCTTCCTCCCTGAGATCGATAAACCTTGGGTGATCCACTTAAGGGAAACTTGCTGCTGTTCTACAAACCTCTGCTCTTGGAGGCCCAACGCTGTCTACAAGAATAGAAGCTCCCGTAGACATCATCCTGTAGCAAATTTTCCCTTGTTCCTTTCGTTTCCAAGTACGAACAAACTTTGTGTATTACTGGTAAGTGTTTTAACTCAATCAGGATTTAAGACTTAAGATGGTCTATGGTTTCTGTCAGCTTCTGTACTTATCTTATGTGATTTCATTTATCGTGACCTTTGCCCGGTCTTGACAAGCATTGCAACTTCCTGGCAGTAAGCATGCCTGAAAACTGTTTGGTACCCATTTTTGCCTGCTCGTAGTTTGAATTATACTTGTGTCTTGGAACCAGTATAATTAATGCCTATAATAATATATAATGATGTGGTACTTGGTCGTTGCAAGATGTTTACTAGTACTCCGTATAAATGCATATCTGCACACATACAATTAGGCAGTCTAGTTTTTTTTATTTGACCTGGATCGTTGCAAAATGATATCTCTATATGTGTGTGTGCATCTTTCAGTTGTTTTCATTTAAAAGCATTTTGCGTGTTTATTTTACGGAGTAGTTATCAAGAAGGGAAAAAATATATAAATAACTGATATAAATTATTGCGATTGTAATAAATACCAAATTAAGCAAGCGTGGAAATGTGATCTACTGACTTTCTGCAGTACATTTTGTAGCTGCGGCATAGAATTAACGATGCACGACACTGGCCATTGATTGTTTGGATCGATCGTACTTAAAAGCAAGATCATTATGTTCAAAAAAAAAAGATGAATTGCCCAAAACTTCCCAATCAATGAAACAAACATTTAAATTTCTGAACAAATGTATAACGTAGTGTATTAGTCGCAAGCTACTAGATATCCAGAGAAAAATGCCACATGGGAGGACGATCACCACTCATCACGTAGTATCCTACCAAGATGATGCCTTCCACACCGCCATTGTCACTTTCATCTTCCTAGTAATACGGACAATCTTCCTAGTAAGCCTCTTGTATAACTAGCTTGTTGATTAATAGATGATCATCGTTTCATGATCATGAATATTAGATGCTATTAATAACAAGGTTATGTCATTATATGAATGATATAATGGACACCCTCAAATTAAGCGTAGCATAAGATCACGTCATTAAGTTATTTGCTATAAGCTTTCGATACATAGTTACCTAGTCCTTTCCATGAGATCATGTAAATCACTTATACCGGAAGGGTACTTTGATTACATCAAACGCCACTACGTAAATGTGTGGTTATAAAGGTGGGATTAAGTATCCGGAAAGTATGAGTTGAGGCATATGGATCAACAGTGGGATTTGTCCATCCCGATGACGGATAGATATACTCTGGGCCCTCTCGGTGGAATGTCGTCTAATTAGCTTGCAATCATATGAATGGTTCATAAGAGATGACATACCACGGTACGAGTAAAGAGTACTTGTCGGAGACGAGGTTGAACAAGGTATAGAGATACCGATGATCAAACCTCGGACAAGTAAAATATCGCGTGACAAAGGGAATCGGTATCGTATGTAAATGGTTCAGTTCGATCACTAAAGTCATCGTTGAATATGTGGGAGCCATTATGGATCTCGAGATCCCGCTATTGGTTATTGGTCGGAGAGAGGTCTCAACCATGTCTACATAGTTCGCGAACCGTAGGGTGACACACTTAAGGTTTGATGTCGTTTAAGTAGATATGGAAATATGGAATGGAGTTCGAAGTTTTGTTCGGAGTCTCGGATGGGATCCAGGACATCACGAGGAGTTCCGGAATGGTCCGGAGAATAAGATTCATATATAGGAAGTCATATTCCAAGTTTGGAAATGATCCGGTGCATTTATGGCAGGTTCTAGAAGGTTCTAGAAAAGTCCGGAAGAAAGGCACTATGGAAGGTGGAGTCCCGGAGGGACTCCACAAGCTGGCCGGCCAAACCCTAAGGGAGGAGTCCCAGGTGGGCTCCACCTGAGGTGGCCGGCCACCCCACCTCAAGGAAAGGTGGGAGTCCCACCTTGGGTAGGACTCCCCCCTTGAGTAGGTTTCCCACCTTTGGGAAGTTTTGGTGTTGGGGTCTTATTCGAAGACTTGGACTACAACTCTTGGGGCTTCCACCTATATAATGAGGGACAAGGGGAGGGTGGCCGGCCACTCTTGGCTCCACCTTGGCCGCACCCCTTTGAGGGCCGGCGCCCAAGCCCCCTCTCCCCAAACCCTAGCTACTTCTCCTCCACCACCTCTCCCGCATATGCTTAGCGAAGCTCCGCCGGAGATCTCCATCAACACCGCCACCACGCCGTCGTGCTGTCGGGATTCCAAGGAGGATCTACTACTTCCGCTGCCCGCTGGAACGGGGAGAAGGACGTCGTCATCAACACCGAACGTGTGACCGAGTACGGAGGTGCTGCCCGATTGTGGCACCGTCAAGATCTTCTACGCGCTTTTGAAAGCGGCAAGTGATCGTCTACCGCAGCAATGAGAGCCTCCTCTTGTAGGCTTTGGAAATCTTCAAGGGTTAGTCTCGTTCATCCCCTCGTTGCTCCCATCTTCTAGATTGCATCTTGGCTTGGATTGCGTTCTCGCGGTAGGAATTTTTTTTTTCTATGCTACGAATCCCTACAGTGGTATCAGAGCCGTGTCTATGCATAGATGGTTGCACGAGTAGAACACAATTGTTTTGTGGGCGTTGATGCTTTGTTGTCTTTAGTTCGAGTACTTTGCATCTTTGTGGCATGGTGGGATGAAGCGGCTAGGGCTAACTTTACATGACCGCGTTCATGAGACTTGCTCCACGTTCGACATGCAACTTGTATTGCATAAGTGGCTTTGCGGGTGTCTGTCTCTCCCACCATAGTGAAGATTCAATTTACTCTTTCTATTGACAACAATAGTATCACCGTTGTGGTTCATGTTCGTAGGTAGATTAGATCTTACTCGAAAACCCTAAACCACGTAAAATATGCAAACCAAATTAGAGACGTCTAACTTGTTTTTGCAGGGTTTGGTGATGTGATATGGCCATGATGTGATGATGAATATGTATGAGATGATCATTATTGTATTATGGCAACGGGCAAGCCCTATGGTTGTCTTTAAATTTCATGTTGAGTAGTATTTCAAAGTAGTTGTAATAGTTGCTACATGAGGTGAACAACCATGAAGACGGCGCCATGGACCTTGACGCTACGCCGACGATGATGGAGATCATGCCCGTTGATGATGGAGATCATGTCCGTGCTTTGGAGATGAAGATCGAAGGCGCAAAGACTAAAGGGCCATATCATATCACATATGAATTGCATGTGATGTTAATCCTTTATGCATCTTATTTTGCTTAGATCGCGGTAGCATTATAAGATGATCCCTCACATTAATATCAAGATAATAAAGTGTTCTCCCCTCGTATGCACCGTTGCTACAGTTCGTCGTTTTGAAGCATCTCGTGATGATCGGATGTGATAAACTCAACATACAACAATTGTGAAGCCACTGCTACAGCAGATACTTAGGTTTGTGACGAGGCTAACGTATACAGAACCATGGCCTCGGGACAACGGAGACCGAAAGGTTGAACAAGAGTCATATGGATGATATGATCAACATGTTGATGTTCACCATTGAAGCTACATCATCTCACGTGATGATCGGTTTTGATGTAGTGGATTTGGATCGTGTACCACTTAACAACTATGAGGGATGTTGTATTAAGTGGGAGTTCATTAGTAATTAGATTAAAACATGAACTAATTATCATAGACATAGTTTGAGTAGTATTTTGAATTAATTTGTAGTATTGACATCCGTTTTTCTACCAAGCGCTAGTCTTGTTATTGAAGATAGAAATACTGTTAAAATCTGACAATAAACTTTACGGACTGGTACCGTATTGTTAATGAATCAATAAATGATTAAGTCCTATTGCAAACTTTTAGTAAACCTCACATTGTTGATTCAAAGAACTATGGTTTCAATTAGTACCTAAAGTTATCTTGTTCTGGCAAACTTAGTGCAAATCTGTTTTAGTAAGGGCTGAATTTAGTTTCGAAATTATGGGTATAAGAATATATGTGATATCTAAGACCTTATTGCAAGATGATAGAATATAATTTGGTGAGACTACACATAAACTCATAAGTTTTATGGGAATGTACGAAGGTTGAAAACGCAAGGCGTCCCAATCCTCAACCATTGGGGCACTAACAATAATCACATATCCATGTGATGATCGTCCTTAGTATACCATTGGTAAGACTCATCGTTTGAAGCATCACGTGATCGGGTGTTATAGATTCTACGTGAGCATACAACGGAGTGCAAGCCAGATTTACATGCGAATGCGAGGTTAAAATTTTGAGCCTGGCATGTCTGAGACATGGTCTCGGAAAAGTCGTCATGATATGATGGATAAAATTATGAGTGAAATCGTTCATCATATTAAAAGGTTACTGATAGTGAAATCCGGAACACTTGTCATATGACGATCAACTTCAAAGTAAGAACCTCAAGGTTATTGGTATTTGACCAACAAGCCTAGAAGTTATTGATGTTGAAAGTGTTTTTCTGAATAATGAGAAAAGCTAAAAGAGAAAACAAAAGATTATTGGCAGAAAGAAAGAAAAGACTAGAAAGTCTAGCTCAGGTGTATATAAGTGATAGAGAGTGAATTTGGTGTTCAGAGGGGTACGTGAGCACGATCTAAGCATCGTTGGATCAACTTTGAGATTCGTTTTCTGTCTCATGGAGACTACACGGCGTGAATAGCTTTCTGTCTAAAGCCGGACCGTCTCGTGGTCCTCTAATCATGACCACTCCAGAACAGCTCCTCAGCTAGAGATGGAGAAAGGCGCCCGACCGGTTCCTCTCCCGCCACTCCGGCCGAGCTCCTCTGCGTGGTCGCGATGCTCCCCCTCGCTCCGCTCCGATAGCCGGCTCCCTCCATCTCTCCGATGCCCCTCTCACAATCATCCTGCTCTTGCCCACCTGCTAGCAGCGTGAGATCTTCGTACGCGGGCGTGCCGGGGGCCAGTGAGATGACGTGCGGCCACAGCCGCGGGCGATAATGGCGTTGAGCCGCAGGGACGAGAGGTGGCACTGCGCTGCAGGAGGGCGGGCTCTCGCGCCGCTTCGAGCGCGGTCGTGCGCGCTGCTTGTGTGAAGGCGAGCTCGCCACACCGCCAATGACGGCCCGAGTTCGCCGATTGGCTTCCGATGAGGTGGAGGTCAATGCGCCGCCGTCGGATGAAGGGAGGTCACCGGGGCCACTTCATAAGAGGAGCAGCCTAACTCTCCTTCCGAAGAGGTCGCGCGATGATGGCGTGTAACTCACCCGTTGGTGGGAACCCCAAGAGGAAGGTATGATGCGCACAGCGGCAAGTTTTCCCCCAGAGAAAGAAACCAAAGGTTATCGAACCAGAGCCAGAAGCACGTTGAAGGTTGATGGCGGCGGGATGTAGTGCGACGCAACACCAGGGATTCCGGCGCCAGCGTGGAACTACACAACACAACCAAAGTACTTTGCCCCAACGAAACAGTGAGGTTGTCAATCTCGCCGCTTGCTGTAACAAAGGATTAACCGTATTGTGTGGAAGATGATTGTTTACGAAGAGTAGAACAAGTATTGCGGTAGATTGTATTTCGGTAAAGAGAATTGGACGGGGTCCACGATTCACTAGAGGTGTCTCTCCCATAAGACAAACAGCATGTTGGGTGAACAAATTACGGTTGGGCAATTGACAAATAAAGAGGGCATGACCATGCACACATATCATGATGAGTATAGTGAGATTTAATTGGGCATTACGACAAAGTACATAGACCGCCATCCAACTGCATCTATGCCTAAAAAGTCCACCTTCAGGTTATCATCCGAACCCCCTCAGTATTAAGTTGCAAACAACAGGACAATTGCATTAAGTATGGTGCGTAATGTAACTAGTGACTACATCCTTGAACATAGCACCAATGTTTTATCCCTAGTAGCAACTACATCCGTAATCTTAGTGGTTCTTGTCACTCCTCCGATTCACAGAGACATGAACCCACTATCGAGCATAAATACTCCTCTTTGGAGTTACTAGCATCAACTTAGCCCAGAGCATCTACTAATAATAACGGAGAGCATGCAAGATCATAAACAACACATAGACATAGCTTTGATAATCAACATAACAAGTATTCTCTGTTCATCGGATCCCAACAAACGCAACATATAGAATTACAGATAGATGATCTGATCATGTTAGGCAGCTCACAAGATCCGACAATGATAGCACAATGGGAAGACAACCATCTGGCCTACGCTATGGTTGTAGTCAGTGTTCTCACACATCCTCGGAGCGACCATGGCGGGCGTAGAGTCTCAGGGAGATGATTCCCCTCTCACGTGAGAGATGGAGGCGATCTCCTGGATCCCCGAGATGGGATCGGCGGCAGTGGCGTCTCTGGAAGGTTTTCCGTGTCGTGGCTCTCGGTCTTTGGGGGTTTCGCGTCGGAGGCTTTAAGTAGGCGGAGCAAATCGAGGAGGGCACGAGGCCCCACCTGAGCGTAGCAGCCAAAGAAGCCCGCGCGCCTGAGTTTGGGCACCCCGTCTTCGCCCGTTTCGTCTTCGGACTTCCTGGGCTTCGTGGCAAAATAGGACCACAGGCGTTGATTTCGTCCAATTAGAGAATATTTCGTTGCTAGGATTTACGAAACCAAAAACAGCCCGAGAAAACACTAGCACTATGACATCTTGTTAATAGGTTAGTTCGAGAAAATGCACGAATATGACATAAAGTGTGCATAAAACATGTAGATAACATCAATAATGTGGCATGGAACATAAGAGATTATCGATACGTTGGAGACGTATCAGCATCCCCAAGCTTAGTTCTGCTCGTCACGAGCAGGTAAAACGATAACAAAGATAATTTCTGGAAGTGACATGCCATTATAACCTTGATCATACTATTTGTAAAGCATAGTGAATGCGGCGATCAAAACAATGTATGACATGAGTAAACAAGTGAATCATAAAGCAAAGACTTTCATGAATAGCACTTCAAGACAAGCATCAATTAAGTCTTGCATAAGTTAACTCATAAAGCAATAATTCAAAGTAAAGAAGAGCATTGAAGCAACATAAGGAAGATTAAGTTTCAGGTTTGTTTTCAACTTATAGCATGTATATCTCATGGATATTGTCAACATAGAGTAATATAATAAGTGCAATAAGCAAATATGTAGGAATCAATGCACGGTTCACAAGTGTTTGCTTCTTGAGGTGGAGAAAAATAGGTGAACCGACTCAACATTGAAAGTAAAAAGAATGGTCCTCCATAGAGGAAAAGCATCGATTGCTATATTTGTGCTAGAGCTTTGATTTTGTAAACATGAAACAATTTTGTCAACGGTAGTAATAAAGCATATGTATCATGTAAATTATATCTTACAAGTTGCAAGCCTCATGCATAGTATACTAATAGTGCCAGCACCGTGTCCTAATTAGCTTGGACTAGCGGATCTCGCAATACACATGTTTTTACCAAGTGTCACAAGGGTACCTCTATACACTTTACAGCCACAAAGGTCTAAGGAAAGCTACGCATTGGATTTCGCTATTGATTATTCTTGACTTAGACATCCATGCCGGGACAACATAGACAGAGATAATGGACTCCTCTTTTGCGCATAAGCATGTAACAACAATTAATAATTTTCTCATTTGAGATTGAGAATATATGTACTGAAACTTACACCATGGATCATGGCTTTAGTTAGCGGCCCAATGTTCTTCTCTAACAATATGCACTTAACCATAAGGTGGTAGATCTCTCTTACTTCAGAAAAGACGGACATGCATAGCAACTCACATGAAATTCAACAAAGAGTAGTTGATGGCGTCCCACGGTGAACATGGTTATCGCACAACAAGCAACTTAATAAGAGATAAAGTGCATAATTACATATTCAATACCACAATAGTTTTTAAGCTATTTGTCCCATGAGCTATATATTGCAAGGTGAATGATGGAATTTTAAAAGGTAGCACTCAAGCAATTTACTTTGGAATGGCGGAAAATACCATGTAGTAGGTAGGTATGGTGGACACAAATGGCATAGTGGTTGGCTCAAGTATTTGGATGCGTAAGAGAAGTATTCCCTCTCGATACAAGGTTTAGGCTAGCAAGGCTTATTTGAAACAAACACAAGGATGAACCGGTGCGGCAAAACTCACATAAAAGACATATTGTAAACATTATAAGACTCTACACCGTCTTACTTGTTGTTCAAACTCAATACTAGAAATTATCTAGACCTTAGAGAAACCAAATATACAAACCAAATTAAGCTCTATTTATTTCTTCATTAATGGGTGAAAATGGTGCAAGAGCTTAATCATGAGCACAACAATTGCCAAGTATCACATTACCCAGACATTAATAGCAATTACTACATATTATCATTTTCCAATTCCAACCATATAACAATTTGACGAAAAACTCCGCCATGAATACTATGAGTAGAAACCAAGGACATACTTGTCCTTATGCTACGCGTGTATCTCTCCCATAGAGTGAATGCTAGGATCCATTTTATTCAAACAAAACTAAAAACAAAAACGGGCAGAGACGGTCAGCACGGTAGAGCCGGGAAGAGCCTAGGCTGCGGCTGGGTGAGACCCCTCCGACGACAGCCCGCAATGCTCCCCGGTCTGCTGGCCCGATGCGAAGTACAAGGGCGTGCCACACGGCCTATACGTCGGGAAAGGTGATAGGGATGCCTCGAGCTTAGTTTCTGCTGAGGCACGTAAATATTCATCTGAGCCTCGATCGGCTCTCGAGTTATCATGGCTCAAAGAACCGATCCACCCATGATTCGTACGGGGTGCACGAATACTTGGTGATCTGTGATCAGATATAGCTATGAGATCCACGAAGATCTGGGGTTTTCACCGCATAATCGGATCATCCTACTCCAGGGTTGGGCCTCGCGGCCACGCACGGTGCTCATAAGCTGATCCTAAACAAGGCCTAAAAACCAACATGACGTTGATCCTCGGAACATCCTGTTTAGGACTCGCGAACGCGACAACCTACGTGCCGCTGGATCCTCCCCCCTTTGTAAGGCCTAACTATGTCAGATATTAAACTAATCCTTACGGAGCAAGGAGCACAATCGTAACGGATCGGATCTACTAGATGATGACCAAACGAGGTGCCGCCCCACCTGAGATGGCGTGAGGCGGCTAGACATACAAGGGTTGCACTACGTAAGCATGTTATATGAAGAACTATGCTAACCCTAACACATCTATGATAACTACGTTGCTCGCCATCAAAAGCGCTTCAGTACGAGCAACACATGAACAACGTGGGGCTTGTGCTGCCTAGATCGCAAGATGCGATCTAGGCAGCATATCGCTTACCTGATAGAAACCCTCGAGACGAAGGAGTTGCGCAGAGATTGGTTTGTTTTGGATTGAACGTGAGTTGTTGTTTATTCCATAAACCCTAGATACATATTTATAGTCCAGCGGACTTTCTAATTCAGGCGTGCACCTAACCGTGCACGGGTAAAACTCTAATCTTGATCTAAAACATAACCTACTATAATTAAAGATACACGGGCAAATAACCCAAATTCTCCAGAGTAGGGCACAGCCCGAGGAGATCTTCCCGTGTAGTCTTCAAAGCCCATCTCTCTTACGGCCCACCTCTGATTTGGTCAAAATCTGGTGATAACACATGCCCCACGGTTTTGGAGCTAACATTTCCAAAATGTTATGCTTCCTTTCGAAGGGTCATGTAGTAGCGGTCCAGGCCATTTTACGTATCCGTCATCATTATGCCTGTCCTCTCGGCTTCTCAGAATTTGTGACTACATGTTACCCTTCGAGCTATAATGGCGGTAATTCCCCTGCCAGGTTTCTCATTATTTAACCGTGCCGACTGATTAGTTATTTTATCCCCTTCCTCTGTTCCAGCCATCGGCACCCCAAAACTTCTGCGCACCATGTCTTCTTCTTCCTCTGCCTGCGTCGGGACTTTCCTTGAGTCCTCTTCTCCAGAGAACGATGCCGGCCAAGGCCCACAAGAGGTCCATCGGCCAGCATCAAGCGGCGCCGTGAGGCCGGGAGGTGGACCATGACCTCTCCATACGAGTCGAGGGGCGACGAGTCCTCGACGGACGGGGAGAGCGCCGCTTCCTCGCCGGCGGGGAATCGGAGGAGGGAGAGCGATGACGATCGCTTCTCCACAGGGATGACTTTACACTCTCAGGGTGAAGGAGGAGGAAGGGAGGAGGAGGGATGACGACGACAGCCCCTCCGACGGCATGCGCGACCAGCGCCATTGCCCACAGCAGGAATCTAGGTGATTATGATAGCGGCAGCGGCCAGCGTGGAGGGCGAGGACGAAGGTCCTGCCGGCTACGACGGCGGGTAGGGGCTCGTGCCGACAGCGGCAGCAGGTGACGACGAGGCGATGTGGCGAAATAGAATAGGACCTCTAGAATAGGATCAGCAACAGTAGACGCGGGGCAATGTATCCCCTTAGTACTTCCTTTTGAGAGCAATCAGCTCTTCTATGTAAAGAAATCTGGTTATCAATGAAGAACTTCCCCAGTTTGATTTTGCGATTTCTTCGGAGTTTAACTGAGCCGATTCCCTCTTCTGCTGACCCCGCCGATCGTTACTTAGCCAATGCCCAACGAGCCAATGACAACGCACCGGTATCTCAATGTCCCATCCCTTTGAGCTCTGGCGGACAACTAGGCAGATCGACGTTCTCACGAGAGCCCCAGAACCACTGCCGACACGACTTGCTCCTGAAGTCGATACCACTGGGTTTTCAGCCCGATGAAATTTCAATCGGCTTCTTAAGAACGGAAGTTCTGCGCCATCAGTTGCCCCCCGAGCCTCTATCAAGGCGAGCATATCAGTGGACTAACCAAATGTGTCGCCATCGGTTTCCAAGTCATGATGCGGAGTTAGCCGATTTCCAGCAAATCGGCTCTCAGACGTGAAGAACCTTCGGGAGGTGAGCTGCCCCCGAGCTTCTTCAGTCCACTTTGCCCTTGCGAGTCGGATCGGCTCCTTCCACCTTGGTGGATACGTGCATCCCATCCTTAACACGATGCGCACATTACTGCGTAAGAAAACGAAACCGAGAGAGGTTCTTGAAGAGAAGAACAGTCGTCCAAGCCACTCAGCTGAGGGCTCTTCCATTAAGAATCTCTCTCGTGACTCACTTCACACTCCATTGACCCTTTACTGCTCCTGCAGCTGTTCACTCTTGAGTCGATGGCACGTATACACATCGGCTAAACCTTTTGTTTTTTATTTGGCCGATTTTTAGAATGAATCGGCCCCCAATATTCCACTGCACGCATGTCTGCACATGTTTTATTTGCATATGTTCATACGACTATATGCCCCCGACCCGAATACGCAAATGAGCTGGAACATCGGCTTTCATGAATGATCGAGGCAGCGCACTTGTACGTCGGCCCGCAAGATTCATGCGACTTTCATCTGCCGACGTGGCGCTGCCCGGTAGATCGTTGCGGCCACAAACGCGGGAATATGTGCGAAGATAACTTTGGCCCGGGTGCTGAAATCGGCCTCTCCCACATTAGCACTTGTTCGATGAAAGGTTTTTGTAATGTCCCTCCATAAATTTTTTGGGGCCGATCACAAGGATAGCCTCACCCGGTTTGCTCATTGGTTTAATCTTGCTACTCGGTTAGGCTGGATAAAACCAACCCAACCTCTGACTTATGCGCCTGCTGTCGTCCACCTTGAGTGCATCGTATAATCGTGGGGCACTAAGCTCTGTCGGCAAGACGAGCACCATGTTTGTGCCGGCCGATGTTTTCATGTTCAAACTGTTTTTAACCCCAGGACGCCACTCCATTCTCAGTGAGCTGACCCTCTTCATCCGGAGCTCGGCCGAACCTTTGCAGCCAGAGATCAGGTCGTACCTTCCTTAGCGTGTACAAGTATAACCTTTCGGCTTCCTCGAGGCCGCGCAGCAGCCCAGACCCTGCGTTTTTGTGAGCAGCTGGAGTCCGTCGGGAACTGCTGGAGCGGTGGTGCACATCTTCTTCAACCACAGTCCCTCGTCTTGAATCCTCAAGATCCCGCGAGTTGACTCAGCGCGTTGCTTTGTGGCGGGAGGCCCTAAGCGCTCGAACCCGGACACGTTGGCTGCCTCCTTCTTCTTCTTGTTGCATTCCGGGCAATTGCCGATTGTGGGCAATCGGCTCATTCCTGAATCCCAGCAGTGTCTGAGGGGCAGTCCCAGTGCCTGGCGTTGTCATCTTGCTCCCTTGATTTTTCCGTGGCACGGTGCTCGTGCTCCTCCTCATCGCGATCATGCCGACGATGTCTTCTGGCTTCTCTAGCCAGACGATCTCCTTCATCATCATAGTTGGACCGTCGGCGCTGGTCGTCATACTTGTTGAGGAGGTGATCAGAGAGGGGTCGTTGATATCTTATGTTCTTCACTTCTCCCTCTGTGACGTAGCGCTTGCCATCATGATGGGGCCGATCGCGTGGAGCGGCCTCCTCTGTGTCCTTGCTATGAGAGCAGCTGCCCTCATCTCCATCTTTGCCAGAGTGGTTTCCAGGTCCTACCATGTTGATGCTGAACGTGGGATTTGGTGGCAGCTCCTCGGGTAGATGACTTCTACCATGTTAACGGTGGGGAAGGGGTGTATGTCGACCTTCATGGCGTACTGGTTGAAAATTAAACGCCCTTCTCTATCGCCGCTTGGATGTGCTGACGCCCACACCCTGCGGTCGTTGGTGGCATGGGAGAGCGAGTTGTGGAGTTTGCGGTGCGGCTTCGTTTAGCTCTCTTGCGCCGTGGGAACTTGAGACCTTCGAGGAATCGTCAGCTGTTTCTCCTTGAGCGGAGGTCGAAGATTTGTTAGTCTTGAGTCACGTCAAAATCAAATCACTGGCGTACTGGTGGCTTTTACCCATTTGCGGGACACGAAGTTCTCCAGAGTCCACTCAGCCACTTGCTACTTCTTGGTCTCCAGGACTTTGATCTTCTCTGCTGACCAGGACTATTGCCTTGAACTTGTCTTGAGTAAGATGGGTGCTTGTTGTTCATATGCGATAGTTTCGAACCATGTGCGCCCGGCGAGGAATGGCATCTGCTTGGGAGGCCATGTCCTTGAGGGCATGTTGCAAGACCGACTCATAGCCATTGCTTCCTTTTGATTCTCTGAACCGAATAACATGGCTCCTAAGATTCTGAGCGGCGGATGTACTGTTACCATTTCTCAAGCACGCGTAGTTGTGCTAGATCGGCAATGCTAGACTCGGAAGCCTCCTGAATGGTATTGCGTGTGGAATTGTTCTTCCAATTGCTTCGAATGGATGGAGTTTGCTGGCAAAGAGGTATACCATCCAAAAGCCGATCCCGTGAGGGACTGTGAAAAGAGCCTCACGCGTAGCTGATCCGACACTGAAGCCGGTCCTAGTTGCGCCAAATATCGGCCGACGTGCTCGATGGAGCTGGAGCCATCTGATCCACTGAATTTGGAGAAGTCAGGGAGCCGATATTTAGGTGGCAGCGGGATCATCTCGTACTCGTCGAGGTACGGCTTGGAATAGCCGATTGCCCTTCTTTTCGGCATCCATGCCGAACTGGTCTCTCGGTATGGTACTGATAAAGATCATTTGTCTTGGCTACGGGAGTTGCACTCTGAAGATTCGCCGGGGTGGCGTGCTTAGCCAGCCATGTTTACCTTTTCGACTCACGAGCCAGCTGCGGGGCCGGGCTCGGAGTTTCGATCGGGGTGGCGTGTAACCAGATTGGCACGTACGCTCTCAGCTGCGCCGTTGACGTTCCTCCCATCTTCGCCAGTCCCTGATGTTGTGGCCTGGTTTGAGAGTGCCCAGTTGCCACAATCCGGCACATACGTGCACGCGTATCCTTGAGGGATCTCCTTGGGCGCCTCAGCCAAGAACTGGTAGTCACTAGGGTCACCACCAATCTTGTAGACGACGAATGCCGGTGTAGCCGGCACTTCAGCTGGTGCTGCCAACGCATATGGCAGCGGTGGACGGGGCTGGAGCGGCAACTCTCCTTGATGCGTCCCGAGGGGACGGCGAGTACTGGTGGCTCATGATCTCCTGGATCACGCGCAGAGCGGAACGCTCCAACACGTTGACCAAGTTTTCAGAGTGGCGGTGTAGTGAGTGAGCCACCAAGTAGTTGATCTCCTGACGGCCCTGGTGCGTTCCTCCGACGGGGCAGAGAGATCTATCCCATCGAGTGCACCTTGCGGTGAGAATCCCTTCCATCTGATGCCATGGGAACGGGTTCTCTGAAAGAGCCGATGAGGTCGGCTTCGAGGTGACCTTGATCTCGTCATATTTCTTCTTGAGCTCGCCAGGCAGCTCCTGACTGGCGTGCCGTCCGCCGCCATCTCGGATGTAGATGGCGATGTGGTTGATGTAGACGATTGTCCCACCGTCGTGCCGAATGTGTTGGCGCCAAAACCGGCGGGCAGTGGCCTGTCAACACGAGTGAGAGCCGGGAAGAGCCTAGAGCTGCGGCTGGCTGAGACCCCTCCGAGCGACGGCCCGCAATGCTCTTCAGTCACACGCGCGTGCGAAGTGCAGGGCGTGCCACCTGACCTATACCTGGTCAGGAAGGTGATGGGGATGCCTCGCTTAGTTTCCTGCAGGGCATACACGTAAACATTAAATACGAGCCTCGATCGGCTCGGTTATCCTGTGAATCGGCTCAAAGAGCCGATCCACCCATGATTCGTGCAGGTGCACGAATACTTGGTGATCCTGCTTGATCAAGATAGCTAATGAGATCTACGACGATGTGGGGTTTCACCGCATAATCGGATCATCCTACTCCGGTTGGGCCTCGCGGCCACGCACGGTGCTCATAAGCTGATCCTAAACAAGGCCTAAAAACCAACATGAGGTTGATCCTCGGAACATCTGTTTAGGACTTGCGAACGCCACCCTACGTGCCGCTGGATCCTTTGTAAGGCCTAACTATTGCAGATATTAAACTAATCCTTTAGAACAAGGAGCAATCGTAACGGATCAGATCTACTAGATGATGACCAAGCAGGGTGCCGCCCCCACACCTGAGATAGGCGTGAGGGCGGCTAGACATGCAAGGGTTGCACTATGTAAGCATGTTATACGAAGAACTATGCTAACCCTAACACATCTATGATAACTACGTTGCTCGCCATCAAAAACGCTTCAGCACGAGCAACGCATGAACAACGTGGAGCTTGTGCTGCCTAGATCGCAAGATGCGATCTAGGCGGCATGTCGCTTACCTGATTGAAACCCTCGAGATGAAGGAGTTGGCGATGCGCCGAGATTGGTTTGTTTTGGGTTGAACGTGAGTTGTTGTTTATTCCATAAACCCTAGATACATATTTATAGTCCAGCGGACTTTCTAATGTGGGAATATCCCACCGTGCACGATACAAACTCTAATCTTGATCTAAAACATAACCTACTATAATTAAAGATACACGGGCAAACTAGCCCAAATTCTCCGTGCAAGGCCGCTTCAGAGATCTTCCACGTGTAGTCTTCCAAGCCCATCTCTCTTACGGCCCACCTCTGGATTTGTCCAAAATCTGGTGATAACAAAAAAAAAACAAAAACAAACCGACGCTCCAAGCAAAGCACATAAGATGTGATGGAATAAAAATATAGTTTCAGGGGAGGAACCTGATGATGTTGTCGATGAAGGAGGATGCCTTGGGCATCCCCAAGCATAGACGCTTGAGTCTTCTTGATATATGCAGGGGTGAACCAGGGGCATCCCCAAGCTTAGAGCTTTCACTCTCCTTGATCATGTCGCATCATACTCCTCTCTTGATCCTTGAAAACTTCCTCCACACCAAACTTAGAACAACTCATTAGAGGGTTAGTGCACAATAAAAATTAACATATTCAGAGGTGACAATCATTCTTAACACTTCTGGACATTGCATAATGCTACTGGACATTAATGGATCAAAGAAATTCATCCAACATAGCAAAAGAGGCAATGCGAAATAAAAGGCAGAATCTGTCAAAACAGAACAGTTCGTATTGACGAATTTTAAAATGGCACCAGACTTGCTCAAATGAAAATACTCAAATTGAATGAAAGTTCGTACATATCTGAGGATCATGCACGTAAATTGGCTTAATTTTCTGACTACCTACAGGGAGGTGGACCCAGATTCGTGACAGAAAAGAAATCTGGAACTGCGCAGTAATCCAAATCTAGTACTTACTTTACTATCAACGGCTTAACTTGGCACAATAAAACACTAAACCAAGATAAGGAGAGGTTGCTACAGTAGTAAACAACTTCCAAGACACAAATAAAAACAAAGTACTGTAGGTAAAAACATGGGTTGTCTCCCATAAGCGCTTTTCTTTAACGCCTTTCAGCTAGGCGCAGAAAGTGTATATCAAGTATTATCGGAGGGTGGTGCATCGGCATTCTTACCAGGGGTGTTGCTCTTACCTTTCTTACTCTTATTCCTACTCTTTGGTCTAGGGAATACATGACCGCATCCTGGTGTAGAAGTAAAATTTAGAGTGCCTTTCCCAACATCTATGACTGCTCCCATGAGTTTCAGCAGGGATCTTCCAAGCGTGATTTGTCCTGTCCCTACACATTCAATAACGAGATAATCAGTGGATACCGTCCTTCCAAGAAAGGTTGTGAAAACACCTTCAGCTATACCCTTAGGAATTACAACAGAGTTATCCGTAAGAGTTATTTCTTCTCCCCCTTCAGTAAGTCCCCAAAGTGTCAAAGATTTATAAATTTTTTCAGGCATGAGGCAAAACTCGGACATAATATCACAACGAGCAGGAAAAGTTTCACCACCAATAGTAACTTTAACAGTAGGCGCCCACATTGAAGGTTCAAAGCTTAATGGAACATAATCATAATATTCGCGAATTCGATTATACACTTCTTTTAAACAGGATATATTTGTTTCAATAGTGTCTAATCTATTATGCATGCTAGCATGAGATGGATCAAAATTATTATCGGAGCTAAATGATGTAATCAATTTCCTTATAGCATTAAAAGCTTGATCCCCATCACAATGAAGGAAATCTCCTCCCACTACGGCATCTAAGGCATATCTATAGCGAAGAATAAGCCCGAAATAGAAATTACTAAGAAGCAAACTTAAGGTCATTTTAGGTTCAGTTTTACTATAAGCATCAAAAATTCTAGACCATGCTTCTTTAAAATTCTCTTCACCTCCTTGTTTAAAGGTGAAGATCGATTCCTCAGGTGATAGAGTAACAACTACGGGACTAGACATGATAATAAAGTAAATGCGAGTAACTAATTTTTTTGTGTTTTTGATATAGCAAACAAGATAGCAAATAAAGTAAAACTAGCAACTAATTTTTTGTATTTTGATTTAGTGCAGCAAACAAAGTAATAAATAAAACTAAGCAAGACAAAAACAAAGTAAAGAGATTGAAGTGGAGACTCCCCTTGCAGCATGTCTTGATCTCCCCGACAACCGCGAGAAAAAGAGCTTGATGGCGTGTAACTCACACGTTCGTTGGGAACCCCAGAGGAAGGTATGATGCGCACAGCAGCAAGTTTTCCCTCGGAAGAAACCAGGTTTATCGAACCAGGAGGAGCCAAGAAGCACGTTGAAGGTTGATGGCGGCGGGATGTAGTGCGGCGCAACACCGGGGATTCGGCGCCAACGTGGAACTGCACAACACAACCAAAGTACTTTGCCCCAACGAAACAGTGAGGTTGTCAATCTCACCGGCTTGCTGTAACAAAGGATTAACCGTATTGTGTGGAAGATGATTGTTTGCAGAAAAGTAGAACAAGTATTGCGGTAGATTGTATTTCAGTAAAGAGAATTGGACCGGGGTCCACAGTTCACTAGAGGTGTCTCTCCCATAAGACAAACAGCATGTTGGGTGAACAAATTACAGTTGGGCAATTGACAAATAAAGAGGCATGACCATGCACATACATATCATGATGAGTATAGTGAGATTTAATTGGGCATTACGACAAAGTACATAGACCGCCATCCAAGTGCATCTATGCCTAAAAAGTACACCTTCAGGTTATCATCCGAACCCCCTCCAGTATTAAGTTGCTAACAACAGACAATTGCATTAAGTATTGCGCGTAATGTAACTAGTGACTACATCCTTGAACATAGCACCAATGTTTTATCCCTAGTGGCAACAGCACATCCATAATCTTAGTGGTTCTTGTCACTCCTCCAGATTCACAGAGACATGAACCCACTATCGAGCATAAATACTCCCTCTTGGAGTTACTAGCATCAACTTGGCCAGAGCATCTACTAATAACGGAGAGCATGCAAGATCATAAACAACACATAGACATAGCTTTGATAATCAACATAACAAGTATTCTCTATTCATCGGATCCCAACAAACGCAACATATAGAATTACGGATAGATGATCTTGATCATGTTAGGCAGCTCACAAGATCCGACAATGATAGCACAATGGGGAGAAGACAACCATCTAGCTACTGCTATGGACCCATAGTCCGGGGGTAGACTACTCACACATCACTCCGGAGGCGGGCGGCGTAGAGTCCTCAGGAGATGATTCCCCTTCCGGCAGGGTGCCGGAGCGATCTCCTGGATCCCAGAGATGGGATCGGCGTTGGGCGTCTCTGGAAGGTTTCCGTATCGTGGCTCTCGGTACTGGGGGTTTCGTCACGGAGGCTTTAAGTAGGCGGAAGGGAAAGTCGGGAGGGGCACGAGGGCCCACACCACGACCGGCGCAGCCAGGGGGCGCGCCGCCCGGGTTTGGGCACCCCGTGGCCCCTTCGTTCCGTCTTGGACTTGGAAGCTTCGTGGCAAAATAGGACCCAGGCGTTGATTTCGTCCAATTCCGAGAATATTTCGTTACTAGGATTTCTGAAACCAAAAACAACAGAAAACACTGGCACTTCGGCATCTTGTTAATAGGTTAGTTCCAGAAAATGCACGAATATGACATAAAGTGTGCATAAAACATGTAGATAACATCAATAATGTGGCATGAAACATAAGAAATTATCGATACGTTGGAGACGTATCACGCAGCTTCCGTCGCCAGCGTCGCGGCGCCTCCACCGGCGAGTTGGAGATGGGGATCGAGGAGCAGCGCGGATGTACGGGTGGTTCTATCTCATGGGAGAGATTAATTTTCCTTTTTCTATTTCTCTTTCATGGTTCTGATCAAATAAACCACGTGGGCTCCACGTCCGTCGCAACGCGTAAGGAGTCCGTAGGCTGTTTAGTTCGCTGTTTAGTTCGCAGGTGTAGCATTATTGATTTCCTCCGCTGTGTCAAGTGGCAGCACTATTTTTGCAAGATTCTGTAGAATAAAAGATAATCGTAGTTATGCGGGTAGGAAAAGGGATAAGAAGTGAATCACTTAATTAAGGTCATATGCTCCCATTCACATCTCGTCACAGATTTACAGGCTAACGGCAGAATAAACGGTGTTAGACACGTGTCGCATAGCAAGCGCGTGCTCACCTACCCATGTGAACACTAGCGTTCATCCGATAAGTGATATACATGTTATGGATGTATTCCTTGTTTGGTCACATAATAAAATTCTTGGGTATTTGTACTAGATTGGTTGGTATGAGATGTCATACAATACAACACAATACAAGAATACGATGGCCTAAGTGACTAATAAGGAATATGGTAATAATGCACGTCTGGAACATAATAAAGTGTTATCATGTTTGTCGTTGGCATTCTACCTAGCCCTTAGAATTTATAATAAAGAACTTAATAATTATTATTTTGCTCTGGTCAAATGAAAACAATGAGTTGTTCAAATTATGACATTACTCCATGTACGATGGATAAGTTATTATAAATCTTAATAGTGAAACACACACACATAATACTGACGCTAAAATACCATAAGGCAAATGATTTGAATTCCACTTATTTGTGGAACCGCTATTTAGGTCATGTTAGAAAGGAATGCATGAAGGAACTCCATGCAAATGGATTTTTGGAGTCATTTAATTTTTGAATCGTTTGGCGCTTGCAAATCTTTTCTAAAAGAGAATGACTAAAATACCGTTCATAGGCCAAGAGTTGAACGGGCAACTAACTTAGTGAAAACATACATGATGATATATGTGGTTCACTGGGCATAGTTGTGTGCGGGAGATTCTTCTACTTCATGAAAACTTCCAACAATGAATTGAGTATATATGTGGATATATTCGATAAGGAAGAAGTTTGAAACATTTGAATGGATTCAAATAAATTTCAGCATGAAGTGGAAATCATCGTAATAGAAAAATCAAATATCTATGATTGGATCATGGTGGAAATATTTGAATTACGAGTTTTAGCGAACATCTAAGAGAGTTATGAAATTGTTCTACAACTTACGTTTTTTGGAGTATCATAATGATGATGGAGTATCCGAGAGATGTATCCAAACCTTGTTGGATCAATGATGAGATAAAATATAGATGCCATTATATTTTTTTGGATTATGTTTTAGAGACTACCGCTTTTACACTAAATAGAGCATCATCATGATCCGTTGAAATGACACCATACAAGTTATGGCATGGGTATAAACCCTAATAGTCCTTTCTTTAAATTTTGGTCTAAGAATTTATAACCAAAATTAGATGATTGTCTTTGTTGGTTATCCCAAAGAATTGATAGGAAATTCTTTCCACTATGAAGTAAAAGACAAAAGTGTTTGTTAAATGTTACTTGCTTATTTCCAAGAAATTGTTTTCTAGCGAAGTATTTGAGTGGGAGGACAATAGAACTTGATAAGGTCTATGAACCTGAGCATAATGATCAGAGTAGCGCAGCATCGGAAATTGGTTCCGGAAGCGGTCACGACGATCATGGCTCCTATGACTACAAAGTGTTTTAGCCATGGAGATCGAAGTACATATTGAACCTTGTAGGTATGGTTTACTTTGTGATCAAATAAATGATTTGTGGACAAAGGATTGATTTTGAACAATAATAAACCAACTACAAACAAAGAAGTTATGATGGGCCCTGACTCCATTAAAATGGCTATACACCATAAAATCCAAGATAGATGAATACTTTTTGAAAGTAAATGGATCTATAAAATTGATGAAGCTTGACTTATCGAAAAGTTGTTTGCGACAAAGTTCAAAGAGTTGACTACAATAAGATTAGATCTTCTGTAGCAATGCTTATAGTCTATGTGGATTATTCTAGTAATCACTACATATTTCTTTTATGAGATATGTTAGTAGGATGGCAAAATACATTACTTATCAGAAGTGTGTATTAAAGGTGTATACAAGATACAACCAAGAGTTTGCTGATCCGTGGAATACTAGATAGGTATACAAACTTCAATTGGATGAAGTGAGTATCGCGGAGTTGGAATCTTCACCAGATGAAATAGTCAAAGAATTTTTGATTTCATCAGAGACGATGAAGAGGCTTGCATTTGCAAGAAATTAAGTGGGAGCACTGAGACATATTTATAATACTTTATGTAGATGACATATAGTTGGTTATAAATGATGTAATTATATACTTGATTAAAAGGTTTCATTGAGAATTAACTTTGATGAAAGGATATGGACTGAAACATATTTAGTGTCAAGATCTATGAAGATAGATTGAAACACATAATAAAGTTTAAGTCAAAGTACATAGAATGGATATTGAAATAGTTCAATATAGATATATTAAGAATGCGTTCTTTTCATGCAAAGGTTTAAACAAGACTTGAGTGTATTTGACACTTGATGAGTAAAAACACATGAGTGATTTTAGACCACGAATAATATGTACAAAATCAGATGTCCTATGCTCTAAAAGGTTAGGAGCATATACCAAAATAATTCATGTGATGATCATTGGACAAACAGTAAGAATATCCCTATGTACTTTAGAAGAACCAAGGATATATATATATATAGTTTTGTATGGGGTAATGACAAACAAATCGCTGTAAAATGTTGCACCGATATTAGTTTGATCACATATAAAAATAAATTTCAATCTCAAATTAGGCTAAGTGTTGTTTAAAAGGTAGCACAATGAGATAGAAGTTGTCTATGCTAGATTTAGATGAGTTATAAATATTGTGACGGATTCTACAAACATAGGCAAAGCATGTCATTGTTTTAACAATGACTGAGGATGTTGAGTCAAGAAGTTCTTTGAGAACTTGGTGTAGTTCCGATAGTGTGAGAACTTGTTATCACCAGAATTTGACCGAGTCAGAGGTGGGCCGCGATCAAGATGGGCTTGAAGAATATACATGGAAGAATATACGTGAATCGGCCTTATATGCAAGTTGGGCTAGTTTTGCCCGTGTATCTGTAATATAGTAGGATATGTGTCGTTTAGTTAGAGTTTGGCTCGTGCACGGTTGGGATTATTCCCACGTTAGAAAGTCTACGGACTATAAATATGTATCTAGGGTTTATGAAATAAACAACAACCAACGTTCACCACAAATCAATCCTGGCGCATCGCCAACTCCTTCGTCTCGAGGGTTCCTTTCGGTAAGCATCATGCTGCCTAGATCGCATCTTGCGATCTAGGCAGCACAAACTTATTTGTTGTTCATGCGTTGCTCGTACTGAAGCCTTTTTGATGGCGAGCAACGTAGTTATCTTAGATGTGTTAGGGTTAGCATTGTTCTTCGTATCATACGCTATCGTCGTGCAACCCTTATACATCTAGCCGCCCTTACACCTATCTTAGGTGTAGGGGCGGCACCCGCTTGATCTTTATTTAGTAGATCCGATCCGTTACGGTTGCTCCTTGTTCTACAAGGATTAGTTTAATATCTGCAATAGTTAGGCCTTACAAAGGGTTGGAGGATCCAGCGGCATGTAGGGTGTCGTTTGCTAGTCCTAGACAGGATGTTCCGAGGATCAACTTCGTGTTGGTTTTTAGGCCTTGTCTAGGATCGGCTCACGATCTCCGTGCGTGGCCGCGAGGCCCAATCGTGAGTAGGATGATCTGATTATGTGGTGAAAACCCCAAATCGTTGTAGATCGTTTAGCTTTATCTTGATCAAGCAGGACCACCATATATTCGTGCACCTCGTACGAATCATGGGTAGATCGGCTCCTTGAGCCGATTCACAGGACAACCTGAGAGCCGATCGAGGCTCGTATTTAATGTTTACGTGTATGCCATGCAGGAAACTAAGCGAGGCATCTCCATCACCTTCCTGACCAGGTATAGGTCGGGTGGCACGCCTGCTGGCATCGGACGTGCGTGCCGGAGTCTGTCTGAGCCGTCGCTCGGAGGGACCAGGGCCAGCCGCAGCCCTAAGTTGTTCCCGGCTCTCCTGTGTTGCCCGTCGCTGCTCACCGGTGGGTTTTGACCGCAACAGAACTTTGAAGCTATATTGTATGGGACAATATTAGTAACATATTTCAGACCGCGGAATTAAGGTTCCACCAGAAGACAAAATATATTTAATGCCGACTCATTTGGAAAATGAGTGATGCGTTGAGACGCAAATGAATTGCAAAATACATACGTTTCTGAGCTTGTCAGATCCGTTGACTAAAACTTCTCCCGTAAGCAAAACATGATAAAACACCAAGGAGGTGTTATATCTTTACAAATGTAAACTAGATTATTGACTCTAGTGCAAGTGGGAGACTGTTGGAGATATGCCCAAGAGGCAATAATAAAATGGTTATTATAATATATCTTTGAGTTTATGATAATGTTTATATACCCTGCTATAATTGTATTGACCGAAACATTGATACATGTGTGTTATGTGAACAACAAGGAGTCCCTAGTAAGACTCTTGTATAACTAGCTTGTTGATTAATAGATGATCATCGTTTCATGATCATGAACATTGGATGTTATTAATAACAAGGTTATGTCATTATATGAATGATATAATGGACACACCCAAATTAAGCGTAGCATAAGATCACGTCATTAAGTTATTTGCTATAAGCTTTCGATACATAGTTACCTAGTCCTTTCGACCATGAGATCATGTAAATCACTTATACCGGAAGGGTACTTTGATTACATCAAACGCCAATGCGTAAATGGGTGGTTATAAAGGTGGGATTAAGTATCCGGAAAGTATGAGTTGAGGCATATGGATCAACGGTGGGATTTGTCCATCCCGATGACGGATAGATATACTCTGGGCCCTCTCGGTGGAATGTCGTCTAATTAGCTTGCAAGCATATGAATGGTTCATAAGAGATGACATACCACGGTAAAAAGAGTATTTGTCAGGAGACGAGATTGAACAAGGTATAGAGATACCGATGATCAAACCTCGGACAAGTAAAATATCGCGTGACAAAGGAATCGGTATCGTATGTATATGGTTCAGTCGATCACTAAAGTCATCGTTGAATATGTGGGAGCCATTATGGTTCTCCAGATCCCGGTTATTGGTCGGAGAGAGGTCTCAACCATGTCTACATAGTTCGCGAACCGTAGGGTGACACACTTAAGGTTTGATGTCGTTTAAGTAGATACGGAAATATGGAATGGAGTTCAAAGTTTTGTTGGAGTCTCGGATGGGATCCGGGACATCACGAGGAGTTCCGGAATGGTCAGGAGAATAAGATTCATATATAGGAAGTCATATTCCAAGTTTGGAAATGATCGGTGCATTTATGGCAGGTTCTAGAAGGTTCTAGAAAGTCCGGAAGAAGGCACTATGGAAGGTGGAGTCCCGGAGGGACTCCACAAGCCGGCCAAACCCTAAGGGAGGAGTCCCGGTGGGCTCCACCTGAGGTGGCCGGCCACCCCACCTCAAGGAAAGGTGGGAGTCCCACCTTGGGTAGGTTTCCCACCTTTGGGAAGTTTTGGTGTTGGGGTCTTATTCGAAGACTTGGAATACAACTCTTGGGGCTTCCACCTATATAATGAGGGACAAGGGGAGGGTGGCCGATCACTCTTGGCTCCACCTTGGCCGCACCCCTTTGAGGGCCGGCGCCCAAGCCCCCTCTCCCAAACCCTAGCTACTTCTCCTCCACCACCTCTCCCGCATATGCTTAGCGAAGCTCCGCCGGAGATCTCTATCAACACCGCCACCACACCGTCGTGCTGTCGGGATTCCAAGGAGGATCTACTACTTCCGCTGCCCGCTGGAACGGGGAGAAGGACGTCGTCGTCAACACCGAACGTGTGACCGAGTACGGAGGTGCTGCCCGATTATGGCACCGTCAAGATCTTCTACGCGCTTTTGAAAGCGGCAAGTGATCGTCCGCAGCAGAGAGCCTCCTCTTGTAGGCTTTGGAAATCTTCAAGGGTTAGTCTCGTTCATCGCCTCGTTGCTCCCATCTTCTAGATTGCATCTTGGCTTGGATTGCGTTCTTGCGGTAGGAATTTTTTTGTTTTCTATGCTACGAATCCCTACACATGTTGCTCCCAAGAACAGCGTGTGTGTTATCCGAGGTTGTTCACCTCTACCCACTTGTACCTCATAGGGTAGAGAGTTTCCATTTCTATGCTTGTATCTACTGGTTCGTGGACAGCCAAGCAAGGCTCGAGCTTGCGGCTTAGCTCAACAATGTATAGAGCGTGCTTGTCGAGATTCTTCCAGTAGTTGTTTGAGAACACTCAACTAGTGGATGTTCAAGAGCACCGGTGCACCATGTCCATCCACAGCTCCACGCTACTTGACAAGCACCCTTGCGCAACGTGTGCTCGCCATATTTCCACCGAGCCCAGAAGCTTGGATGCTAGGACTTCTTCCACCAGTAGTAAAATAGCCAACACATGGGTGACTCAAATAGATAGTTTCACTTTTGAATGGATCATGGCCATCAAGCTAGGCTACAAATTGCATCCTAGTATGGATCAGGAAGATGTGTCCCCGCCTCCACCAAGAAATATGAAAAAAAGAGTAGATCCCCCGCAGCCCCTAAATATAAATCAGAAAGGCTTTGTCGTGTACCGTAACCATCATTGTAACCGTGTACCGTAACCATCATTGTAACCATCATCGATGCCATGACCTCAGTTGCACACTTTGGACGCTCCCAGCCGTCTCGGTATCCAACCTTCGCTAGTGCGCACACTGCCCAAGGAGGCTGGGTGGGCGTAGTGGCATGGCCACCATGAGAAGATTAGGGTCATCCCGATGTTCGACCTCGAACAATGTGAGCGCCATCCAGAGACGCCACAAGAGTCTCCCGCAACGCAAAGGAGGGAGTGTGCAACGAGGTGGGCTGAAAGGATATGACAGTAGGACGGTGGCGGTTAAGGATTCGCCCAGCAGCTCCCTAAGAGCTAGTCGGGCGTATGTTTGAATAATTCTATGTCTTTAAAATGTTAGTCAGAATATATATAAGAAGATATACCTGTTGGAGGAAACATTTCAAACATATGCACGTGTAATTTCTCAATATAACTCTCGTAACTAAGTCTTTCTCAGTAAAGCTCAGATAAAATATCACACTTACAACTCTATATCAGTTCTTAAAGCGAATATAAACACGCAGGTGGATACATAATAGTCAGAAACTAGTTCATGCTGAATTTGCTAAAAAGAAAGTGATACATTTGCTCTCTATCTCTCTTTCCTCTCTATAACTGTCGGCCACCACATGACACAATCACTATTTTTTCAATTTTTGAAAATACAGTCTTGAATTTGCACAAACACAGTGATGTGCCAAATGTCCAGTTATTTTGCCACCTAAAAAAAAAAAGCTGCATGCTCCCAAGCTTCTCTCAGAAGGCACTTAGCTGTGTAAGTAAGGCTTTTAAATTAGTTATCCTATAATTAATTTAGAAATCAGGATAATAAATCTGGTGGCTTATAAAAGAAGATAGAGAAGGAGAGAAGGAGCAGCTTATTATTAGTTATCCTATATCAAAAGTGTATTTTCGCAGCTAAATATGACGGTGCTTTTTCCATTCAACTACCACTAGACGGTGTTCTCATCCCCGCCGCCGCCGGCATTGCCGAGGTCGCCGTCACGATCCCCGCGACCACCGACGCGGAGATGGCGGCCGCCGTCGCCGAGCACGGGCAGGCTAACGGCCAAACGCTCGAGCACGGCTGGGCCTTCTGGCTCGTCAGCCCGCAGGTGGAGGCCAGAAGGCAGGTCGCCTCGGAGAGGACCGTCCACACCTTCTCCACCGTCGACGAATTCTGGAGGTTTTATCCCATAAGTCCGATGTATTCTTGATTTCTCGGCTGATTACTCGTAGGCGGGAGTTAATGCTGTAATTTCAGATGTCTCTCAACATATTCGCCTTAGGGAACGCATGAAACTTTTCAATTGCTGATACGATGCTCTCAATCAACTGTAGCAGCTGGTTTCTTAGTGAATTTCCAAGCCTCATACAATCGGGAAAGTAATTTTGGGTAGTACCATGGTATACTGAAACTTCAGCAGTCTGATTGTTATTGATATTAACTATGATGCTCTTTTTTTTTGACAACTAACTATGATGCTCTTTCGATCTAGTGTTTGGAGACATGTGAAAAATCCACCTATTAAGTTTAAGTGGGTAGTGTGCATTGGCTGACTTCCTCGATTGTCTTCTCCCTGATGATAACATCTGTTGTTACTCACAACATATTTCAGGCCAATTTTTTGGAGAATGGCTTGCTTAGGAAATCAGGATATGTTCGTTTTGACAATTCATTCATTCTTTACTGAATTTTTAACCTTTCCGTTTACTAGATTAATGTATTCCTTTATGGCTAACGAGTTGGATGGTATTTCAGCCTTTACAACAATATCCTCCACCCTAGCAAATTGGGCGTGGGAGCTGACCTCTACTGCCTCAAGGATAAGATTGAGCCGAAATTGGGAGACCCCATTTGTGCTAATGGAGGTAAATGGACCATCAGTTGTGGCAAAGGGAAATCTGACACATTGTGGGTGCATACAGTAAGCGTCTTTTGCCTCCTTCTTTTGGACACTTACCTTACCTGCAAATTCCACCCTAAGTACCTTTTCACAACTTCATGTTTAGTTGCTGCCGTTGATTGGTGGACGATTCGAATGTGGGGATGAAATTTGTGGTGCAGTCCTCAGCGTGCGTGGGACACAGGACATGATAGCTGTATGGACTAAAGATTCTACTAATGAACCTGCTCAGGTATAAGTTCTCAAATTCATACTGAAGTCTATTGTTTCAGTACAAGCAACAACAGTGTAGTTTGCAGCATCATATCATAGATTAAAAATTTGTCAAATGTAAGCACTTATAGTGTTGGGACTGTTAGTTTTTAACCTTGTCCACTGTCAGTTAAGCCTTATTTTCGTTTTTGTGTTATTTGTAAACTGGGACAGAGGACATCTAGGTAAGTCATGTCCTGAACACTGTGACTCTGTCACTAGGACTGCATTTTATTGAGCAGACAAGGGATGGGCCAGTGGTGTCGTTGTAAACAGGGGCTGGGAGGTGACTCGCATGACCTGGTGTATGCCGCTTGCCCGCAAGGTTATATACCTGCACAGCTCCCTGCTGGATAATCACGTGTGCTCATAATCTGTTCTTGGTCGCGCGTGTGTGTGCTCTGAATCTGTTTGTCAGTTTGCCTCACCTAATCATGTGTGTGTATTTCAAGTTCCACCTCAGTCCACCATGCATAGGGAGGACGAAGGATACTCGGTGCCTATCAGGGATCTTGACATAGAAATGGACGAGCTTGTTGTGGTGAATGAGTGGGCATGTGCCAAATGTCGTTCTGAACGATAGAAACGCTATTTTAACTATACGGTTTTCTGAATATCTGAAGAGTACAGCATATGTAACTGAAGAAACTTATATTCCTCAAACGATATATGCAGTACTGTGAACAGCAGAAAATTGTCGAAGAAACTTAGACATGAAAGGATTGCTATCTTTGGTTGTACTATGCATCTATGTTGTGGTTTCCAACATAAATTGTTGTAGGTAAAAGTGTAACAATTTCAGCTAAAATAGCGTGTTGAGCTGTGCTGTATGACTGAAATTTTTCACTGATTTTTAAAATAAATTGCAATATTTTTATGATAAATGTAAGGCATAATATTTCCAAAGCTTCTTTGATAAATGTATGTCATGGATGTAGGATAAATGAAGTATATTACGCATCATGCTGCTACTTACTTTCTCTGCCTTGTACGCACTTATTCATTAGCACTACCACCCATGCAAAGTACGCCCTCACCTCCGTAAATGATCAGAGGTTAGTCTTATCATCTACCTTTGTGCAAAGTCCAAAAATGCCACACATGAGTCTACAGATGGAGTATTATTAGCTTTTTTATTTCGTACCGGACTGAGAGTAGGTTGGTGGTCCGTGGGGATAATTTTCTGAGGTGTTTCTGTTTGTCCTGAATATGTTCCTTATATTGTCTAAGTTCATTCTGTTTGATCATCAACATTTCCAGTTGTGCTGAACAACTTTTTTTTTACCAGCAAATCATCAGCAATCAGTGGAAGGAATTTATGGATTACAAGGACTCCATTGAGTTTATCGTTCATGATAGTAGTGCAACGACGGTACAATGCTGGTCTACCAAGCTTCCACAAGATCTCTTCGGTCTCATCTACAACAGGGTGCCGGATCCACGCAGCCGCGTGCGTTTTGCTGCTGTCTGCAAGTCGTGGTTTGCTACAGCTGCACGGCATCCCGTTCCACCCGCACTCCCGTGGCTGCTCCTCTTGCCACGCGATGGCAACAAGATGAAGCGCCTTTACTGTCATGAGGACAACCAGATCCTGCGTGTCCCGGCCCTGAGATGTTTCATCGACCACTGGTTCATTGGCTGTCACGAAGGTGGCTGGGTTGCCACGTATGATCCGGGCCCTTTCAAAATCGTGAACCTCTTCTCAGGCTTTGAGGTGGCACTCTCTGAGAAGCAGAAGTGGATTCCCCGCTCTGGTCGCCTTTGCAAAACAATGATTTGGAATATCATATTCTCCAAACCACCCACTTCGAGCGACTGTATCCTCGCCGCCATCACGGATGTTTCTCCTCTTGCGCTCTGTAGGGTTGGCTGTCCAGATGGTGGGTGGACGATACAAGAACGAAGATACAGTGTCGGGCTTGCGGATATCACCTTCTGGAATGGCGAGCTCTATGGCCTCACGCTAGAGTACTTTGACCTTGTGAAGTTGGAGATCGGCATAAACAAAGATGGTGCGCCACTGGTCACGGGTGTCAATCGGCCGGCGGTCACCACAGAGCACCAGGTGCCCCCTCATGATGTCTGGTACAAAAAGGTGGATGTCAGTTACATTTTTGAACTGAATGGCAAGCTTGGGATGGCTGTGAAGTTCCCGTGGTCACCCAACTTCAGACCTTACTTCAAGGTGTTTAATCTCGTTGACGTCGACACCGGTGAGGGGATGGCATATCGCACGTTCAAATGGGAAGAGGTGAAAAGCTTGGGTGACTTCGCCCTATTTTTGGGTCCAAATTGCTCGAGGGCTGTGCACGTGCCGGAGCACAGGCATGGTGGTGTGCAGAGAAACCGCATCTACTACATCCACCGTAGTTGCTTAGGGAGGAATGTGGTCCCGGAGGATGACCTGGTGTTTTTGGCAATCTCGAACAACGATGGTGACCCTGTGTACTTCAAGGAAGATGACCATGATGGTGTGGATATGATCAGGGCGGTAGGATACTACGCGAGGAGAGGTCCTTATCCTCCCATGTGGCTTCTCCCTCCAGATTTTTAGAATGCACGCTATCTCTGTTCCTTTTGTTTCCGAGTAAGAACAAACTTCATGGATTACTGGTAAGTGTTTAACTTATTCAGGATTTCAGACTTAAGATGGTGTGCGCTATCTCTGTTCCTGTCTGCTTGTGTACTTATCTTTTCTGATCTTTGCCCGATCTTGACAAGCTTGCAACTTCCTGGTAGTATGCGCATGCCTGAAAACTGTTTTCAGCCCATTGTTGCCTGCCCGTAGTTTGAATTATACTTGTGTTTTGGAACGAGTTTAATGTCTTCAATATAATAATGAGGTAGCAAGATGTTTACTATAAATGTATATCTGCACCCGTACAAATAGGCAGTCTGGATTTTTCATTGGACTTGGATCGTTGCAAGATGATATCTCTATATGTGTGCATCTTTCAGTTGTTTTCAGAATGATATATCTTGGCGCCCATAGGGATCTCATATTTTTGTTGTAAGCGGCGAAGGTGGGAGAAGTAGATATGGTTTCTCCGCACGTTGCCGCACCCGCTTGCCGGCACGCGCAGCGCCTTGGAGCATGTTGGTTCAAGAAGAGCGGGTGTTCTCCTAGGCTGTTTACCTCACAGGGTATCTATGCCTTTTATCTACTAGCTCGTGGAATTTTATAAGTATCTTTAACCCTAATGGAAATTGCTATTTGTATGAAGGAATAATCACTTAATTATTAACTGTTGGTTATGATTAATTTAGATACCGTAAAAGATCTACCTAGTTATGCGCATCATCTTGTACACGATACTAAATTTTGCGCCTTGTGTTCTACCAAGGTGTCAATCTAGAAGCCACATATGACAGCGTGTGACGGATCCTGATGCGCCGTGAGGAAAAAAAGCATCGCTGTCCTCACTTTCTTCGATGCACTTATTTCTGGTGGCTTTTGTTTGCCGCCTCAGCATGAGCACAACGTTTAGGCATGTACAGCGGTATTTAAAACCGCCAGTGCCCGCATGTGCTATTGTAGTGCTCCCCTTGTTGTCGTTGCTAGACTCCACATGGTAAACCTGGAGCTGACGGAGCTGTGGGGCATGTTTCTCTAGTCGAAGTGTAGTCGGCCGGGATTTTTGTTACTCACGGTGTAGGTACTAGAAGCGCGGCGACACGTGAGTAATATTCCGGTGGAGAATGGTGTAGGCTGGCTGCAGCGCCGAAAGTGGTTCGTCAACAGTGGCTACTTGTCGGAGGCGACTGCGTCGTCCTTTGAGTGAGCTCGAGCCCCATATGTCCGCCCCAAACCATCTCCCTCCAGTGGCATTGCGGGCATGGGTGGCTTCCTTTACCGCTCTAGCGATAATGTGTTGCTTACGTCCGGGTTATGTGGTAGTGGTGGAGTGGAGGTGTGGCTACCTCCTGATTTTGACCAGTGCAAGCCTAATCCAGGCTTGTGTTAACCGTGGACAACGCGTTCCATGTGGTAGCGGTGTGTGTCCTGCTTTTGATGGTGGTGGTGCGGTTCATCAGTTCGGATAGTTGGCTTCCTCCCCAGACTTAGGGTTTGTTCGATTCAAAGGATTCCTAAAGGATTCTTTTTAGGATTCTAACTCATAGGAAAATTTTCAATGTAGGGCATTTGATTAAAAATATTAAATCCTTTAATATTACTATGGATTTGTTTCCTATACTACAAGCTCATAGGATTTTGAGCAAGAGGTTCGACCTCTTGTAAAATTTCTTATGTGTCTACGGAAACTATGGCATGTACTCAATCTGTATAGAAATTTTCTGTGTTTTTCATGTGGTGCAACCAAATGACTTCTGCAACTAATTCCCACCTTTTTTTAAATTCCTGTAGGATTTCAAATGTCATGAAATTCTATTCCTATGTTTTTCATATTCGTGTGCTTTTGAACTCATTTGAATGAAACATACCCTTATTGGTTGGGTTCGTCATCATTTATGTGGTCATATATAGCTTCGGCTTGGTCTTGCTGTGGACTCCCAGAAGCTCTGATAGATGAAGAGGCTAAAGCCTAGGAAAAAGCTTATTCTTAGACGGGTGTCCATGATGCCGGTGATGGCGCTCTAATGCATCATTTTGTTTCTCGGTAGCATTATCGAGAGAGTACTTCCTCTCCATTTGGCTTGGTCTTCGAAGGGGGTCAATGATGGTGACGAGGGCACATATGCGTGTCATTCTCCTTCTTGGTGACCTCTCTGAAGATATTGCTCCCAATCATCCTAGCTAGTGGTTGTTATTTGGTTGTGGATCATTGTTTGGTTCAAAAATCTCACCGGTTGTATCGACTTTGTTTTGTTTTTTTCTACTGTTTTCCATCCTAGTTTCTTATCGTAATGAAACTAGGCATATATAGCTTTTGCCTACATTGCAGAAATACATTATTTATATCAGCATGAACCAATATTTTTCTATATACTGGATGAAATTTTGAATCGTTTGGTTTTTAAAAAAGTAAGATACACTATATTTGGCAAAGAGAGAAATTCAAAATATACCCCTTCATTAACTTATATGTGAATCGACCTTACAAGGAGCTCTGTGAAGACAAACAAGGATGTAGTACAGCAATTGATCATTAGTTCCAATTTGTGAAAGACAAATTTATTTATGGCCCTCAGGGACGGGCGGCCCACGTGGAAGTCGGGGTATTTTAGTTAGCCTGACCAGTAACCATGGAGATTCCGGCGTGGCGGCCGAACCTAGCGACCTTGCAGTCGGTTGCGAAGATGTCGGAAGAAACGTAGGTAGATGCACCACCCATAACTGGCATGTTGGCGCTCACGCTAAGCTTGTTGACGTAGTCAGTGCGGTAGGTCTGGCCGAGCACACCGTGCACATCATCGGTTAAGTCATAGAACCTGAACCCGAGGTCGAAGTGGGCGAGGCAGTCGTCCTCAGTCACTCCATAGTTGTGGATGAGAGAGTCCTTTTCCGTGATGGGCACCACCTTGGCGATGATGTCGAACACTCCCTTGAGTTGGACCCTGAGGCCATTGGCGGTAGAGGTCCTCCTGATGGTCAATGCGGGCACTTCTGTTGATTGCCAGTGTCCATCAACCTCGGCAGGGATTTCGATGGGCATGCCGTCGAAGGTGAGCTCGAGGCGGTCAACATTGTCGTCCCACTTGACGGTCTTCTGGGCGCTCATGTACAAGCGGTGGTCGGCGAAGAGGATGCCGAGAGCCTGGATCCAGGTGAAGTCGCGGGTCATGGTAGGGTTGGTCTTGCCGATGAAGTGGGTGTTGATGTGGAGGTCGGTGTCGGAGATGATGCAGAAGTCCTGGTCCTTCTTGCCATGGAAGTAGAAGTCGTTGCCGTCGGCGCCCATGAACCGCGGGTCTCCGCAGACACCGTAGAAGTCACACACTTGGAATAAAAAGGTTATAAATTGAAGCATTTAGCTAGATGAATGTAAGTAGTAGGATGCAGCAAGGATACAAATGTTGTGCTTACGGCAGAATGTCTTGCAGTTCAGAGCCTCGTCTGGTGAGCATTGGACGAAGCACTCGTCGGCGCAGCGGTTGGGGCAGGTGGCGTTGCAAGGCTTGATATGGTCCTTGGTGTTGTCACAGCTGGATACCTGGTTCCTCTTCCCCGGGCGGATCATCTTTGTGTTGGGTGGCGTCCTCGGCGGCGGTCCTGCTGAGCCCTTCAC
This sequence comes from Lolium multiflorum, assembly GCA_030979885.1. Lineage (NCBI taxonomy): Eukaryota > Viridiplantae > Streptophyta > Magnoliopsida > Poales > Poaceae > Lolium > Lolium multiflorum. The sequence continues at coordinate 347,320,102 of CM061749.1, forward strand.
GCCGGCGGCGTCCACGGCGGCTGCGAAGGCGCACAATGCCACCAAAGCGGCGACCAGTACAACGAGATGCTGCCGAGCCATCTTGGCACGGCAAGGGTGAGATGATTGATGTGTGCTAAGTGTGGTGGTGGTGGTTGTTGTTGTTGTGATGTGATATTTAGGACATCAGATGGTTACAATTTATAGGGTACCAAGTATGGCTACCCATGAGATGTGCGATAGATTCTAGTGTGTTTACTTAGATGAGTGATTAGCTTCAGAATCTAGGAAAGGTGCATGCAAGCGTACGGCTTTTGATCATCCTAGTCCAGCTCATGGTCAACTCTGCAGGGGTTTCCTGTTTGTGTTTGCTTAATTAAATCTGAAGTGTCCTGCAGTTGATCCTATATATGCTGGCCATATGATGTTAGATCACACATCGGTGGTATGAGTTCCTCAGAACCCCGTGTCATGTTGCCGTGTTTTGCGTTGGAAGGATCGTAGTTAAACATCCAGCACACGGGCGTACGCAAAGCGGCAGAGCATCGCTTCGAAGAAGCGCTGCGTCCATATATGCACAGCTGGAACACCTACCTTTCTTTGCATGACACGCCACAGAATCCTCACGGCAAGGGAGGCACCTTGGGTACCTGACTATGTGGTAGTATCACATGCAAGGTCTCGGACAGAAGAGAGAATCTTATCTCAGCAGCACCATTACAGTGTGTGAACTGTGAAGTATTTAGCACAACTGTACACTAATTATTGGCGAACAAAAAGTGGAACAATTAGCTAGATGAATATAGAGATTCCATTAATACACAAAAAGGCGAAAATATTTTCCATTTTGAGTAAGGACGGCCCAAACTAAGCAGGCCATAAGGGTTTGCATTTTCCGTGGAAATCGGTATTGCAATCCCTTCGGTATCTTGTTATGGCGGAAGCATCTTATGTTTGAGAAGTTCATCGAAGTCTTCCTCGAACAACTTTGAAGGAAGAAATACATTCACTTTTTGACACATAAAAGAAAGTCTTATGCGGGAAGTCTTCATTGTTTTTAATTTTTCAATTATTCAATACTATCCTACTTTCAAAATATACTTCCATAATTTTAGAAAGATTGATTGTTTAATGATTATTTTTAGGATTTATAAATTTTATCATTTATATGTATAACCAACGCATAAGCTTTCACGGAGAGTTTGCATCTCTTATTTTGTTATGCACCTCAAATCTAATATTAATAGTTCTTATATACAAATGCAATTTTATGAAATTTTTAATTTTTACAAATACATTGTCATACGTAAAAAAAACTATTGTATTCCATTTAATGTTAGTATGAAATTCCCACCATGTTCTCAACCATATGTAGGGATGTCAATATTGTCCATGGATCCATGTGTACACAAATATCTAACCTGCTGGCATGGACATGGAGGGCATTTTCTGTCCATTGCATTCACATGGCAGGTACCCCTGAACTCACTTGTTGGACATGGGAGAAATTTGTGATCCATTGATTTCCAATAGATGTCCATCAAGCGAGTGGAGCCCACGTAACATGGCTCGGACTATGCAAATATTCTTAATCTCATCTAGACAATGAAGTATTTCTTGGCATGTTGGTACAATTTCCCAATTATCCCTAGATAATAAAATGTCGCGTTCTATGAGAATGAGACAATTAAATTTGTTGTTGGTTTGGGTTGTTACTTTTCCAATTTTACAATATTGTTTGTAAATATTTTTTTTGTTGGTATTGTCTGTTGGAGATATGCCCAAGAGGCAATAATAAAAGTGTTTATTATATATCTTTATGTTTATGATAAATGTTTATATACCATGCTATAATTGTATTAACCGAAACTTTGATACATGTGTGATATGTAAACAACAAAGAGTCCCTAGTATGCCTCTTAACTAGCTTGTTGATTAATGGATGATTAGTTTCATAATCATGAACATTGGATGTTATTGATAACAAGGTTATATCATTATATGAATGATATAATGGACACACCCAATTAAGCGTAGCATAAGATCACGTCATTAAGTTATTTGCTATAAGCTTTCGATACATAGTTACCTAGTCCTTATGACCATGAGATCATGTAAATCACTTATACGGAAAGGTACTTTGATTACATCAAACGCCACTACGTAAATGGGTGGTTATAAAGGTGGGATTAAGTATCAAGTATGAGTTGAGGCATATGGATCAACGGTGGGATTTGTCCATCCCGATGACGGATAGATATACTCTGGGCCCTCTCGGTGGAATGTCGTCTAATGTCTTGCAAGCATATGAATAAGTTCATAAGAGACCACATACCACGGTACGAGTAAAGAGTACTTTCAGGAGACGAGGTTGAACAAGGTATAGTGTGATACCGATGATCAAACCTCGGACAAGTAAAATATCGCGTGACAAAGGGAATTGGTATCGTATGTAAATGGTTCATTCGATCACTAAAGTCATCGTTGAATATGTGGGAGCCATTATGGATCTCCAGATCCCACTATTGGTTATTGGTCGGAGAGAGTTCTCACCCATGTCCGCATAGTTCGCGAACCGTAGGGTGACACACTTAAGGTTTGATGGTGTAATGGTAGAACTTGAATATGGAATGGAGTTCGAAGTATTGTTGAAGTCCGGATGGGATCCGGACATCACGAGGTTCGGAATGGTCCGGAGAATAAGATTCATATATAGGAAGTCATTTTATAAGTTTGAAAATGATCGGTGATTTTACGGAAGGTTCTAGAAGGTTCTAGAAAAGTCCGGAAGGAATCACTAAGGAAGGAGGAGTCCCGGAGGGACTCCACCTCCCATGGCCGGCCAACCTAGTGGGGAGTCCAGGTGGACTCCACCTAAGGGGGCCGGCCACCCCCACATGGAAGGGGGAATCCCACTTGAGGTAGGAGTCCCTTGGGTAGGTTTCCTACTACATGGAAGGTTCTTGTGTTGGGGTCTTATTCGAAGACTTGTAGTCCAACATTTGGGGATCCACCTATATAATGAGGGGCATAGGGGAGGGCCGACCACCACAAAGCCATAGCTTGGCCGCACCCCTTAGTGGCCGGCCACCCCTCTCCCAAACCCTAGCCGCCCCCCTTTCCTCCACCTCTCCCGCACGCTTAGCGAAGCTCCGCCGGAGTTCTCCATCGCCACCACCACCATGCCGTCGTGCTGCCGGATTCAAGGAGGAGCTACTACTTCCGTTGCCCGCTGGAATGGGGAGAAGGACGTCGTCTTCATCAACACCGAATGTGTGACCGAGTACGGAGGTGCTGCCCGATCGTGGCATCGTGATCAAGATCTTCTACGCGCTTTTGCAAGCGGCAAGTGATCGTCTGCAGCAATAAGAGCCTACTCTTATAGGCTTTGGAAATCTTAAAGGGTGAGTCTCGATCATCCCCTCGTTGCTCCGTCTTCTAGATTGCATCTTGGCTTGGATTGCGTTCTCGCGGTAGGAAATTTTTTTTTTTCTATGCAACGAATCCCTACAGTGGTATCAGAGCCGTGTCTATGCATATATGGTTGCACGAGTAGAACACAATGGTTTGTGGGTGTTGATGCTTTTGTTGTCTTTAGTTTGAGTACTTTGCATCTTTGTGGCATAGTGGGATGAAGCGGCTCGGACTAACTTTACATGACCGCGTTCATGAGACTTGTTCCTCGTTCGACATGCAACTTGTATTGCATAAGAGGCTTTGCGGGTGTCTGTCTCTCCTACTATAGTGAAGATTCAATTTACTTCTATTGACAACATTAGTATCACCGTTGTGGTTCATGTTCGTAGGTAGATTAGATCTCTCGAAAACCCTAAACCACGTAAAATATGCAAACCAAATTAGAGACGTCTAACTTGTTTTTGCAGGGTTTGGTGATGTGATATGGCCATAATGTGATGATGAATATGTATGAGATGATCATTATTGTATTGTGGCAACCGGCAGGAGCCTTATGATTGTCTTTAAATTTCATGTTGAGTAGTATTTCAAAGTAGTTGTAATAGTTGCTACATGAGGTGAACAACCATGAAGACGGCGCCATGGACCTTGACGCTACGCCGACGATGATAGAGATCATACCGTTGATGATGGAGATCATGTCCGTGCTTTGGAGATGAAGATCAAAGGCGCAAAGACAAAAGGGCCATATCATATCACATATGAACTGCATGTGATGTTAATCCTTTTATGCACCTTATTTTGCTTAGATCGCGATGGTAGCATTATAAGATGATCCCTCTCACTAAAATATCAAGATAATAAAGTGTTCATCCTTAGTAGCACCGTTGCCAAGACTTGTCGTTCGAAGCATCTCGTGATGATCGGGTGTGATAGAATCAACAAGTGCATACAACGGGTGCAAGCCAGTTTTGCACATGCGGATACTAAGGTGGCCTTGACGAGCCTAGCATGTACAGATATGGTCTCGGAACACGTGATACCGAAAGGTACAGCATGAATCATATGATTGATATGATGAACACTTTGAGTGTTCGCCATTGAAATTACATCTTGTCTCGTGATGATCGGACTTAGGTGTGGTGGATTTGGTTCATGTGATCACTAAGACAATTGGAGGGATATTGTTTTGAGTGGGAGTTCACCTAGATTTTTAATTATGTTGAATTAAAATTTGAACTCAATTTGTCATAAACTTAGTCTAAACTATTGCAAATATATGTTGTAGATATGGCGTCCCCAATCAATTTTAACCAGTTCCTAGAGAAAGAAAAGCTTAAGAGCAACGGTAGCAACTTCACCGACTGGTTCCGTCATGTGAGGATCTTCCTCAATGGAGGAAATCTGCAATATGTGCTTGATGCACCGCTAGGTGACCCTCCTGCAGAAACTGAAACCGATGAAGTAAAGAATGTTTGGCGACTCGGAAAGCTCGGTACTCTCAAGTTCGGTGTGCCATCCTATGCAGCCTGGAAGCCGATCTTCAAAAACGTTTTGAGCACCACGATCCTCATGAGTTGGTCAATGAGCTGAAAGCTATATTTGAAACTCATGCGGCCGTGGAATGCTATGAAGCATCGAAACACTTCTTCAGTGCATGATGGAAGAAGGCAGCTCCGTTAGTGAGCACATGCTCGTTATGACCGGCATGCGAAGAAACTCATTGACTTGGGAATAGTGATTCCTAATAGTGGGATTAATCGTGTCCTTCAATCATGCCACCTAGTTACAAGAACTTTGTGATGAACTACAACATGCAGAACATGAACAAGGAGTTACCTGAACTCTTTGCATGCTGCTGAGATTGAGATCAAGAAAGAGCACCAAGTGTTGATGGTCAACAAGACCACCAGTTTCAAGAAACAGGGCAAGTCTAAGGGAAAATTCAAGAAGGGTGGCAAGAAAGCTGCCACGCCTCCTATGAAACCTAAAACGGCCCTAAGCCTGATGCTGAGTGCTATTGCAAGGAGAAGGGACAGGAGCGTAATTGCTCCAAGTATCGGCTGATCGAAGAAGGATACGTCTCCGACGTATCGATAATTTCTTATGTTCCATGCCACATTATTGATGATATCTACATGTTTTATGCACACTTTATGTCATATTCGTGCATTTTAACTAACCTATTAACAAGATGCCGAAGTGCTTGTTTTCTGCTGTTTTTGGTTTTAGAAATCCTAGTAAAAAATATTCTCGGAATTGGACGAAATCAACGCCCGGTCCTATTTTGCCACGAAGCTTCCGGAAGACCGAAGGAGGCAGTGGGACCAGGTGGCCACACCATAGGCGGCGTGGCCCAAGCCTGGCGCCGGCCTGTAGTGTGGGCCCTCGTGACGCCCCTTGACCTGCCCTTCCGCCTACAAATAGCCTTCGTCGCGAACCCCGTGCGAGAGCCACGATACGGAAAACCTTCCAGAGCGCGCCGCCGCCAATCCCATCTCGGGGATTCGGGAGATCGCCTCCGGCACCCTGCCGGAGAGGGGAATCATCTCCCGGAGGACTCTACGCCGCCATGGTCGCCTCCGGAGTGATGTGTGAGTAGTCTACCCCTGGACTATGGGTCCATAGCAGTAGCTAGATGGTTGTCTTCTCCCCATTGTGCTTAATTGTCGGGTCTTGTGAGCTGCCTAACATGATCAAGATCATCTATCTGTAATTCTATATGTTGCGTTTGTTGGGATCCGATGAATAGAGAATACTATGTTGATTATCAATTTATGTCTATGTGTTGTTTATGATCTTGCATGCTCTCCGTTACTAGTAGATGCTCCGGCCAAGTAGATGCTTGTAACTCCAAGAGGGAGTATTTATGCTCGATAGTGGGTTCATGTCTCAATCTGGGAAGTGACAGAAATCTCTAAGATTATGGATGTGTTGTTGCCACTAGGGATAAAACATTGGTGCTATGTTCGATGATGTAGTTACTGATTACATTACGCGCAATACTTAATGCAATTGTCTGTTGTTAGCAACTTAATAGTGGAGGGGGTTCGGATGATAACCTGAAGGTGGACTTTTTAGGCATAGATGCATGCTGGATAGCGGTCTATGTACTTTGTCGTAATGCCCAATTAAATCTCACAATACTCATCATAATATGTATGTGCATGGTCATGCCCTCTTTATTTGTCAATTGCCCAACTGTAATTTGTTCACCCAACATGCTGCTAATCTTATGGGATAGACACCTCTAGTGAACTGTGGACCCGATCCAATTCTCTATCTGAAATACAATCTGCAATCTTGTTCTCTGCTTTCCAAACAATCATCATCCACACTATACATCTAATCCTTTGTTACAACAAGCCGGTGAGATTGACAACCTCGCTGTTTCGTTGGGGCAAAGTACTTGGTTGTGTTGTGCAGGTTCCACGTTGGCGCCGGAATCCCTGGTGTTGCGCCGCACTACATCTCGCCGCCATCAACCTTCAACGTGCTTCTTGGCTCCTCCTGGTTCGATTAAACCTTGGTTTCATACTGAGGAAAACTTGCCGCTGTACACATCACACCTTCCTCTTGGGGTTCCCAACGGACGCGTGCTGTACGCGTATCAAGCACTTTTTCTGGCGCCGTTGCCGTGGATCTGAAGAAATGTTACACCACAAAGATCTCTAACTCCCACGTCAACTACACGCCAGCAGCACTTTTTCTGGCGCCGTTGCCGGGGAGATCAAGACACGCTGCAAGGGGAGTCTCCACATCGCAATCTCTTTACTTTGTTTTTGTCTTGCTTAGTTTTATTTACTACTTTGTTTGCTGCACTAAATCAAAATACAAAAAAATTAGTTGCTAGTTTTACTTTATTTGCTATCTTGTTTGCTATATCAAAAACACAAAAAATTAGTTACTTGCATTTACTTTATCTAGTTTGCTTTATTTACTGTTGCTAAAATGGGTACTCCTGAAAATAATAACTTGTGTGATTTCACAACCACAAATAATAATGATTTCTTATGCACACCTATTGCTCCACCTGCTACTACAGCAGAATTCTTTGAAATTAAACCTGCTTTACTAAATCTTGTTATGCCAGAGCAATTTTCTGGTGTTAGTTCTGATGATGCTGCTGCCCATCTTAATAATTTTGTTGAATTGTGTGAAATGCAAAAATATAAAGATGTAGATGGTGACATTATAAAATTAAAATTGTTCCCTTTCTCATTAAGAGGAAGAGCTAAAGATTGGTTGCTATCTCTGCCTAAGAATAGTATTGATTCATGGACTAAATGCAAGGATGCTTTTATTGGTAGATATTATCCCCCTGCTAAAATTATATCTTTAAGGAGTAGGATAATGAATTTTAAACAATTGGATACTGAACATGTTGCACAAGCATGGGAAAGAATGAAATCTTTGGTTAAAAATTGCCCAACCCATGGACTGACTACTTGGATGATCATCCAAACCTTTTATGCAGGACTGAATTTTTCTTCGCGGAACCTATTGGATTCAGCTGCTGGAGGTACCTTTATGTCCATCACTCTTGGTGAAGCAACAAAGCTTCTTGATAATATGATGATCAACTACTCTGAATGGCACACGGAAAGAGCTCCACAAGGTAAGAAGGTAAATTCTGTCGAAGAAACCTCTTCCTTGAGTGATAAGATTGATGCTATTATGTCTATGCTTGTGAATGATAGGACAAATGTTGATCCTAATAATGTTCCGTTAGCTTCATTGGTTGCACAAGAAGAACATGTTGATGTAAACTTCATTAAAAATAATAATTTCAACAACAATGCTTACGGAACAATTCTAGTAACAACTATAGGCCATATCCTTATAATAATGGCAACGGCTATGGTAATTCTTATGGGAATTCTTACAACAATAATAGGAATTCACCCCTGGACTTGAAGCCATGCTTAAAGAATTTATTAGTACACAAACTGCTTTTAACAAATCTGTTGAAGAAAAGCTTGGGAAAATTGATATACTTGCTTCTAAAGTCGATAGTCTTGCTGCTGATGTTGATCTTTTGAAATTGAAAGTTATGCCTCATGAGAATCTTAATAATAAAATTGTTACTACAGCAAATTCCATCAAAGTTAGAATTAATGAGAATATAAGATTGATGGCCGAATTGCGTGCTAGGTGGGAAAGAGAAGAAAATGAAAAAGAAGATAATATAGCTAAAGTTTGGACTATTACCACCACTAGTAATGCTAATGCTACACATATTGCTGCACCTCCTACTATTAATGGTAAAATAATTGGTGTTGGCAATGTTTCCACTTCTGATGCAAAGCGCGAGAAACTGCCTGAAACTGCTAAAACTGCTGAAACTGCCTGTGATAAAACTGCTGAAATTTTTTCCAACATTGGGGATGATGATCCCATTGCTTTAGATTATAATGGTTTGAATTTTGATGATTGCCACATCTCTGAAGTTATAAAGTTCTTGCAAAAACTTGCTAAAAGTCCTAATGCTAGTGCTATAAATTTGGCTTTCACAAAACATATTACAAATGCTCTCATAAAAGTTAGAGAAGAGAAATTAGAGCGCGAAGCCTCAATTCCTAGAAAGCTAGAGGATGGTTGGGAGCCCATCATTAAGATGAAGGTTAAAGATTTTGATTGTAATGCTTTATGTGATCTTGGTGCAAGTATTTCTGTTATGCCTAAGAAAATTTATAATATGCTTGACTTGCCACCGCTGAAAAATTGTTATTTGGATGTTAATCTTGCTGATCATTCTACAAAGAAACCTTTGGGGAAAGTTGATAATGTTCGCATTACCGTTAACAATAACCTTGTCCCCGTTGATTTTGTTGTCTTGGATATTGAATGCAATGCATCTTGTCCCATTATATTGGGAAGACCTTTTCTTCGAACTGTTGGTGCTATCATTGATATGAAGGAAGGTAATATTAAATATCAATTTCCTCTCAAGAAAGGTATGGAACACTTCCCTAGAAAGAGAATGAAGTTACCTTTTGACTCTATTATTAGAACAAATTATGATGTTGACACTTCGTCTCTTGATAATACTTGATACACACTTTCTGCGCCTAGCTGAAAGGCGTTAAAGAAAAGCGCTTATGGGAGACAACCCATGTGTTTTTACTACAGTGCTTTGTTTTTATTTTGTGTCTTGGAAGTTGTTTACTACTGTAGCAACCTCTCCTTATCTTAGTTTAGTGTTTTGTTGTGCCAAGTAAAGTCGTTGATAGTAAAGTTCATACTAGATTTGGATTACTGCGCAGAAACAGATTTCTTTGCTGTCACGAATCTGGGCTGTTTTCTCTGTAGGTAACTCAGAAAATTATGCCAATTTACGTGAGTGATTCTCAGATATGTACGCAACTTTCATTCAATTTGAGAATTTTCATTTGAGCAAGTCTGGTGCCTCGATAAAATTCGTCAATACGAACTGTTCTGTTTTGTCAGATTCTGCCTTTTATTTCGCATTGCCTGTTTGTTATGTTCGATGGATATTTCGATTCCATTGACTTTCAGTAGCTTTGTGCAATGTCCAGAAGTGTTAAGAATGATTATGTCACCTCTGAACATATATATTTTGATTGTGCACTAACCCTCTAATGAGTTGTTCCAAGTTTGGTGTGGAGGAAGTTTTCAAGGATCAAGAGAGGAGATGATACAACATGATCAAGGAGAGTGAAAGCTCTAAGCTTGGGGATACCCCGGTGGTTCACCCCTGCATATATCAAGAAGACTCAGCGTCTAAGCTTGGGGATGCCCAAGGCATCCCCTTCTTCATCGACAATATTATCAGGTTCCTCCCTGAAACTATATTTTTATTCCATCACATCTTATGTGCTTTGCTTGGAGCGTCGGTTTGTTTTTGTTTTTGTTTTGTTTGAATAAAATGGATCCTAGCATTCACTTTGTGGGAGAGAGACACGCTCCGCTGTAGCATATGGACAAGTATGTCCTTAGGCTTTACTCATAATATTCATGGCGAAGTTTCTTCTTCGTTAAATTGTTATATGGTTGGAATTGGAAAATGATACATGTAGTAATTTGCTATAATGTCTTGGATAATGTGATACTTGGCAATTGTTGTGCTCATGTTTAAGCTCTTGCATCATATGCTTTGCACCCATTAATGAAGAAATACATAGAGCATGCTAAAATTTGGTTTGCATATTTGGTTTCTCTAAGGTCTAGATAATTTCTAGTATTGAGTTTGAACAACAAGGAAGACGGTGTAGAGTCTTATAATGTTTACAATATGTCATTTATGTGAGTTTTGCTGCACCGGTTCATCCTTGTGTTTGTTTCAAATAGCCTTGCTAGCCTAAACCTTGTATCGAGAAGGAATACTTCTCATGCATCCAAAATACTTGAGCCAACCACTATGCCATTTGTGTCCACCATACCCACCTACTACATGGTATTTCTCCGCCATTCCAAAGTAAATTGCTTGAGTGCTACCTTTAAATTTCCATCCTTCACCTTTACAATATATAGCTCATGGGACAAATAGCTTAAAAACTATTGTGGTATTGAATATGTACTTATGCACTTTATCTCTTATTAAGTTGCTTGTTGTGCGATAACCATGTTCACTGGGGACGCCATCAACTACTCTTTGTTGAATTTCATGTGAGTTGCTATGCATGTTCGTCTTGTCTGAAGTAAGAGCGATCTACCACCTTATGGTTAGAGCATGCATATTGTTAGAGAAGAACATTGGGCCGCTAACTAAAGCCATGATCCATGGTGGAAGTTTCAGTTTTGGACAATACACTACTAGGAAAAGGCCTAGCCGTAAGACTGCCATCAGTGGCGCACCATGGCTGCCGTGCGCCACTACTACTTAGCAGTGGCGCACCACAAAACGGTGGGCCACTGTTACAAAAGTAGTAGTGGCGCACCTTGACTATGGTGCGCCATAAGTAAGTGGTGACAGGAGGCCAGCTCCTCCCCCAACCTAGTAGTGGCGCACGTCACGGGGTGCGCCACTGCTACATTTCTTACCTATGGCGCACGTTGGTGAGGTGCGCCACTGCTAGGAGGTGTCCAGAGCCCGTTTAGAGATGGTAGGCTTAGCAATGGCGCACTTCGGTGGTGCGCCACTGCTACATAGGTTACCTATGGCGCATGTCATTGGGTGCGCCACTGCTAGGGGTTGGCCAGAGCCCCTTTAGAGATGAGAGGCATAGCAGTGGCGCACCACCTAGCAGTGCGCCATTGCTATGTTACCCTAGCAGTGGCGCACGGCTATGTGGTGCGCCACTGCTAACCTGGGACCATTTCCTGCTTTTCACCCTCCACTCACATGTGCCACCCACTTTCCCCAAACACTCTTCCACCACCACCTCCCACCAAATCTGGATCTGGTCGTGTTGCCCCTCCTTCCCACCTCATTTTCACCTCTTCATTCACCAAAATTAAGTAATGGTGAAGCTTTCTTAGCTCAATACCTACTCAATCTCAACTTTTTACCTCATCCAACACTCTAGGTCTCGCCGTATCGGTAACTTTGTTGGTTTTATGCTTTGTGTGTGACCGGTTCCGATCGTCTTGCACACACACGTGTGTGTGCACATATGTTATGCGAAGCTCATGTGTTGTGCGCATGCGCGAAAAGCTTGTCGCGATCACGTGCATGTGTGTTGTTGTATGCGAAGCCTCCACATGTGTTGTATATGCAAAGCCTCCGATCCACACATGTGTTGCATGTGTTTGTTTGCAGGGATTTGAAATGCGATGGAGTTGCCAATATTTTGCCGAAACGTTGATTCATTTCCGTTTCGGCGAATAGTGGGCATACTACGCATATACATATGTCCTATTTTTAGGGAAGGTCATGCCAAAATTTTCTTTTGGTATGCTAAGATATCCATTTTCTCTATACCCGCAGGCGACCATGGTCCGCATGATGAGCGAAGGCGTTGTGGCTAGGTTTTTGAAAGCCGCGACAGCCGAGATGATTAGAAATAACCAAAAGGAGATAAGATGTCCGTGTCGAAGATGCAAGCTGACGAGCCTTATGGACCCTAAAGCCGATATGGTGCGGGACCACCTTCTCATGCGTGGTTTCATGGATGGCTATCGGTGGGAAGGCGACGAAGATGATTATGAATTTGTCCATGGGATTTCAACAAGAAATAAGGAAGGAGGTGATCAGGATGTAGAAGATCTCGGGCATGATCAGGATGTAGAAGATCCCGGAGATGATCATGATCACAATGTGGGAGATCCTGGACCTGATGATGAGGAAGATCAAGATGGAGGTCATCATGACGATCATGAAGATGAAGACGATGGACCATCGTCGATGGACTGGGTGCAGGACCCTTATCTTCAAGAGCTGCTTCTCAAGCAGACGAGTAACGCAAGAGCTGCCGCCCGAGAGAAAGCCAAGATGGATCAACTGGAGGTAGACGCGGTTACTCCATTGTATGAAGGATGCAGGCCGGAGGATACCCGCCTGAAAGTAACGCTCATGGCACTGGAGATGAAGGTAAAGCACAAAATGACCGACAAATCCTTCAACGACAACATGTCATTCTGGCAGGAACGTCTTCCCAAAGGTAACACGTGTCCGACTAGTATCGAGGAGGCCAAGAAAATCGTGTGTCCTCTGGATTTACCGCATGTGAAATATCATGTGTGCTTGAACGATTGCATCATTTATCGGAACGAGCACGCGGCGTGTACCATATGTCCGGTGTGCGGCGTCAGTCGGTACAAGAAGGGGAAGAAAGCTCCTCGGAAGGTGGTGTGGTACTTTCCGATCACTCCTCGTCTGCAGCGGTATTTCGCGGATCCTAAGCAAGCAAAGCTAATGCGCTGGCACGCGGAGATGAGGAAGGTAGAAGATGACGCAGATGATCCGGACAAAAAGGAAAAGGACAGGATGTTGAGACACCCTTCGGATGCTAGCCAGTGGAATGCGTTGAACCTCGAGTACCCAGAATTTGGGGACGATCCTAGGAACATAAGGCTGGGCGCGAGCACCGATGGAGTCAATCCGTTTGGCAGCCAGAGCAGCACGCATAGCACCTGGCCCGTGTTTGTGTGGATGTACAACCTCCCCCCTGGTTGTGCATGAAGAGGAAGTACATTCAAATGAGTATGCTAATTGAAGGGCCGAAACAACCAGGGAACGACATCAATCTGTATATGGGGCTTCTGAAAGAGGAGCTAGCCACGCTATGGGACACGCCTGCCAATACGTGGGACGCCGCCGCGGAAGAATATTTCCCTATGAGAGCCGCATGCTCACGACGGTGCACGACTTTCTCGGTTACGGATATGTCGCGGGGCAGGTGGTCCACGGATTCAATGCATGCGTCAGGTGCATGGACGACACAACGTACCGCCAGCTAGATAGAGATCCCGGGTCCTCGAAAACGGTGTTCATGGGACATCGAAGGTGGCTTCGCGAGGACGACGCATGGAGGAAACGCAAGGATCTGTTCGATGGTCAAGACGAACCCCGAAGACGGCCACGTACGAGAAGCGGCGAGCAAATAGACGAGCTATTGAAAAATTGGAAAGAGTGCCCACCGCCGGGAAAGAAGCGAAAGGCGCCGGAGCCGCTGCTTAAGGTATGGAAGACGAGGTCTGTTTTCTGGGACTTGCCGTACTGGAAGATCCTCCGTGTGCCTCACAGCCTTGATGTCATGCACATCACGAAGAACGTGTGCGAGAGTCTGCTTGGTACCCTCCTCAACATGCCAGAGAAGACCAAAGATGGGCCGAAAGCAAGGTACGACTTGCAATCAATTGGGATCAGGGAGGAGCTTCACGCGGGACGCCCTAATGATGATGATGATGACGATGACGATGATGAGGCGGAGGACACGCAAAGTCGTCGCAAGGGCAAAAATGCCAAAAAGATTGAATATTACTGCCCCCCGCGTGCTTCACTCTAAGTCAGAAGGAGATCGAGCAGTTTTTCGACTGTCTCCTAGGAGTAAAACTTCCCTACGGTTACGCGGGGAAGATAAGCAGGTACCTAGACAAAGCGAAGCAGAGGTTCAGCGGGATGAAGTCTCACGACTGTCACGTGCTGATGACGCAGATACTTCCGGTTGCAATCCGTGGGATCATGGACGCGCACGTCCGTGAAACGCTTTTGGCCTATGCAACTTTTTCGACGTCATCTCTCGGAAGTCTGTTGGCGTGAGGCAACTTAGAAGGCTACAGGAAGAGATCGTGGTGATACTGTGCGAGCTTGAGATGTACTTCCCGCCCGCTTTCTTCGATGTTATGGTGCATCTGCTGGTACATATCGTGGAGGATATCATCCAACTGGGGCCGATGTTCCTGCACAGCATGATGCCGTTCGAAAGGATGAATGGTGTCATCAAAGGGTACGTTCGCAACAGGTCACGTCCAGACGGAAGCATAGCCAAGGGCTTTCTGACCGAAGAGTGCATCTCCTTCTGCACGAGTTATCTAGAAATCGAGAACCCCGTTGGCCTGCCCGTAAACAGGCATCTCGGGAAGCTCGCTGGATGGGGTCACCGCGACGGTAGCCGCGAAATGCATGTCGACTTCAAGGGTCGAATCGCCGACTTTGAAAGAGCAAACCTAGTCGCGCTACAACACATAGACGTGGTCGATCCTTGGGTGGTAGAGCACAAAACCTTCATCGCAAAGACGTACAGTGATCAGGGCCAACAGAGGACGGACGGAGATATAATCAAAGAGCACAACTCAACCTTCACGCGGTGGTTCAAGGACAAGATGCTGACGTACCCTATAGACGAGGATTCTTCTGCGGAAGAAAAACTCATATTCGCCTTGTCACAGGGCGCCGAACACAACCTGATGACATTTCAGGCGTACGATATCAACGGCTACACATTCTACACCGAGGAAAAGGACATGAAGAGCGATTATCAGAACTCCGGGGTAACGATGGAGTCCTACACCGGTGACGTCAAGCAGAGATACTACGGAAAGATCGAGGAGATCTGGGAGCTGAGCTACGCCGGAGAGAATGTGCCGATGTTCCGTGTCAGGTGGGCCAAGAACGTCATAAAAGAAGACCGGCATTTCACCACCATGGTTATACCCGAAGCCAAATCCAAGACAGCGGGCGCAAAGGTCACCGCGAAATATGAGCCATGGGTACTAGCTTCCCAAGTGGACCAATGCTTCTTCATTACCGACCCGCAAAAGCCCAGCCGGTTGTCGTGAGGAGAGGCAAAAGGAGCATCATCGGAATGGATGGAGCCGCCAACGAGCTAGACTTTGACCAGTACGGCGATCCGAAGATGGAAGATGACGACGATGATGATGAAGAACCATACACAACAAGAAGAAGCAGGACCACCCTACCTAAAGGCCGTCCATTCAAGAGAAGAAGTCTAGGAGTTCCGGGGCTAAATTATTCAACCGCGAGAAAGAAGGGCAAGAAGATTGTGAAAAGATAATTATGTATCATTTTTTTTTGAGATCAATTATGTATCATTTTCTTGTATGAATAATGGATGTCATATTGTTAATCTACACATTGTACCGATCAAAATAGACATATAATTTATATTTTTGGATATTCTACATAATTATAATTATTTATGCCTTTTATGTTGGTGTATTATGCTATTTATTATAGTATTAAATCAATTTAAAAAAAGGGAAAAAATTGGGGCCGCCAGGGTTCGAACCTGGCCGGCCAGGGTTAACCAAACAGGGGACAGATAGCTAGCCACTGCGGTACAATGCGGATGTTGTCAACAGTAGGAGCCAAATTCGTTTTGACCCTATCCTAAAATCGTAGTGGCGCACCCGTAGTGGTGCGCCATTGCTAAGCGTCACTGTGGCGCACCCCTAGCAGTGCGCCATTGCTAAGCGTCACTGGGTCGGGGACTTAGCCAAATCCCGACCATCTCCATTCCCCATTCCCCATTAATTCCCCAATCCATCCTCTCCGACGACGGCGGCCTCCTCTCCGACGCGAGCGACGCCCTCACCACCCCGGCGACGCCCTCCTCTCCTCGCCACCCCGACACGAGCGACGCCCTCCCCTCCCGGCGGCGACAGGTACCTCCTCCCTCTTCCCTACGTCTCCCTCCGCCCGCCGTCTTCTTTTTCGGTAGCGACAAACGGTAGGGTTCCTGCGCCGCGCCGCCGCCGCCGCCATCCACGCGCTGACGCCACCTCCGCTGTCCCTGCTCCTCGCCGCCCAACTCCGCCGTACCGCCTGACCCGCCTGCTCCGCCTCGATTTTGGTCAGATCTGATGCATCGTGTGTGATTTTTCTGTTCTACTTCGTGGGATTTTTTTTGTTTTGAAACTACTATTCAGAGCAGCAAGCAAATTTAGGTTTAGGAAATTCAGAGCAGCAAGCAAATTTAGGTTTAGGAAATTTTGTTTTGAAGCAGCAAGCAAATTTAGGTTTAGGAAATTTAGGTTTACATTCAGAGCAACATAGCGAGAAAGCACACCCATTGTTCAGTTTCATATTTGTGCTAGAGCTAGTATGAGCTTTCCTGGAACTGCATGCAGGAGCAGAAGTGTACACTCCATTGCATCTGATTTTTTTAGATGACCATGAAACTAAGAACCATGTTTTTTCATGATTAAATGAAGGTGGTTACATCAGTATTTGAATGAAGGTGGTAGTAGCAAATTTAGGTTTAGGAAATTTGAATGCACCAACCAATTTACCCAAAAATTCAAGATGAGGAGAAAGATGGTCAATATATTTCTCTGTTTAAGGTATTTTACATTGATATATCAAGCAGTATTGAGTGAATATATGACTCTGTTGTGTAATAAATAACATTACATTACATTGATATATCAAGCAGTATTGTGTCTGTATTTGGCTGCTCTAGTAGATATCTAGTGATTTTAAGCTACTGACTATTATGTATCTGATATTGCCGACTCTATCTTCAATGAAATTCTATTGTACTATGTATGCATTACATAGTTGATCATTTTAGCCTAGTGCTCTGGCTATTTGTGAGTTAAGTTGTTGGACTGAAATATTAAATCTGCTTTGGCTGTATGTGAGACAAGAGTCCTAGCTTGCTGCTGCTATGTGCTTGCTAGGTTGTTTGCTTGCTGCTGCTGCTATGTGCTAGGTTGTTTGCTTGCTGCTGCTGCTAGGTTGGTTGTTTGCTTGCTGCTGCTGCTATGTGCTAGGTTGCTTGCTTGCTTGCTGCTGCTGCTAGGGCTGCTAGGTTGTTTGCTTACTGCTGCTGCTAGGTTCTTCAAGTTCACATTTTATACTGATTTTTTACTATTTTTCCATTCAAATGCATATAATTTGGGATCAGAGTGAAGGGTTGATGCTCACAGTGTTTATTTTGATGTTTACAACACTGGTTCTAGTCCATGGTGCTCAGCTGGTGTATATGAGGAACAATTGTACATGTGCCATGGTGCTGAGCTGGTGTATATGGTGACATATTCTTGTGCAGGGATCGACAGAGTTGCCCATTATCGCCGAAATGTTGATTCATTTCCGTTTCGGCGAAAATGGGGCACTCATATGTACATAAATTAGCATAGGTCATGCCCAATTTTGTTAGTGGAATGGATCGTAATATGGTTCAAAAATGTAAACATGTAGGATGGCCGGTCCCGGTGGCCGGCGAGGCGGTCGAGGCCGCGGTCCTGGGCGCCCCCGGGGCCGGGGAAGGGGCCGCCGCGGTGGAGCAGCAAGGGCCCCACGGTCACCGTCACCTGCATCCTCCTCGTCTTCGGATGAGGAACGCTGCTTCGAGTTCCTCCTCCGCATCGACGACGACCCACTCGGCATCAAGAGGCTACCGGACAAGTTCGCCGAGTTCGTCGATGGCGTCGAGCCGGCGCACTTGCAGCTACGGGAGGCAGGCTGCAACTTCTGCCGCTGGTCCGTGGAGGTCCTGTTCGATGGGCAGGGCAAGATGTACCTGCACACGGGGTGGGACAAGTTCGCCCGTGACCTCCACCTCGAGCCCGGCTGCCAGCTCACCTTCCTGTACGAGGGGGACGGCGAGATGATCGTCAAGGTGTTCGACGACACCACCTGCCGTGTGCACTACCCCCACACCGGCGAATCCGGCTCGGACACCGATAGTTAGAACTTAGAGTGTTGTCAACTCTATCTTCGTTGCTTCGTGTTGTTTGAATTCTATATTAAATTGCATGAAGCTACGATGTTAGGTATGATGATGTTATGTCCAAATATCAATCTCTTGTGCATCCTACCTTGCCATTCCATTTGCTTTGGTATCTCAAAATGCCGATGATTAGAATGTTTAGTCAACTGTACACTCCGGGGTGACGCCAGTGAGCCTGGTGTGATGGCACAAATATCAATCTCTTGTGCATCCTACCTGGCCTCACTGACGCCATCCCGGGATGTTCATATTTGTTTCGACCAACAATGTATGAGGCATTCCATTTAGTTCATACTAGCTACTTCTTAATTGCATTGGCCTTTCTTCCATTGTAGTGCCGATGATTAAATTGTTTGGTCACTTGTACACTCCGGGGTGGGGCCAGTGAGCCTGGTGCGATGGCACAAATATCAATCTCTTGTGCATCCTACCTGGCCTCACTGACCCCATCCCGGAATGTTAATATTTCTTTCGACCAACAAAGTATGAGGCATATGATATCTAGTTGAGATACCACTTGGCTCTTTCTTCCATTTTAGTGCCGATGATTAGAATGTTTGGTCACCTATACGCCGTGTAGACGGGCCCCCTTTCCCCGGCCGCCGTTCCGTGAACGAGTCCTTGACGAGACAACAACGCCGACATGCCTCTCCGGCAGAACCACGCCAGTCCAAGCCGCCTCCCTTGTGGCCGCAAGGGGCGGCTGGGCCTGCCTGCCGCGGGCGTGTCGTCAAGGACCCGTTCATGGAACGGCGGCCGGAAAGGGGCCCTTGCAAAGTATACTGCGGTGTATACTGCAACTATGGTTTCTGACCATAGTATTTGTGTTGACCAATAATGTATGAGGCACTTATTCCATTTTGTCATTCCATTTGCTTTGGTATTTTCAAAATGCCGATGATTAAAATGTTTGGTCACCGTACACTTGGGGGTGGCGTAAGTGAGCCTGGTAAGATAGCACAAATATCAATCTCTTGTGCATCGGACTTGGTCTCACTTACGCCATCCCTGAATGTTAAAATTTGTTTTGACCAACAATGTATGAGGCCCTCGTCATTCCATTTGCTTTGGTTTTTCAGAATGCCGATGATTAGAATGTTTGGTCACCTATACACTTGGAGGAGGGGCCAGTGAACCTGGTGCGATGACACAAATATCAATCTCTTGGGCATCCTACTTGGTTTCACTGACGCCTTCTCTAAATGTTCATATTTGTTCCGACCAACAAAATATGAGGCATTCCATTTAATTCATACTAGCTACTTGTCTCTTATTTGAGTTTGCACTTCTTAATTGCATTGGCCGATGATTAAATTTTGTGGTCACTACACTTGGGGGAGGCGCTAGTGAGCCTGGTGCGATGACACAAGTATCAATCTCTTGTGCATCCTACCTGGCCTCACTAACGCCTTCCCTAAATGTTAATATTTGTTTGGACCAACAATGTATGAGGCATTCCATTTAGTTCATACTAGCTACTTGTCTCTTATTTGAGTTTGCACTTCTTAGTTTCTTTGGCTTGTTCATATATGTGCAGATATGACGTGGTATGTCGTGTACAAGGGCAAGGTTCCCGGAGTCTACAACGACTGGGAGGAGTGTCGAAGACAGGTTCACCGTTTTAGCGGTAACAGCTACAAAGGATACACCACTAGAGCGGAGGCCGAAGACAGATACGCACGCTATCTGGCGGGAGAGAGGACGGAGCGGAGGAGGAACCGGATGAAGACCACTATTATCGGGATGGTGCTAGTAGTGACTCTAGCTCTCTTCTATGTGATTGTACTTTAGATGATCGATCTTGTGTAACCACTAGCTCATTTTGACTTTGTAACCCCGTAACTTGCATTGTAACCTCGTAACTTCTCTAATGTGAAATCTTGTGAATCATGTGGGGCTAATGTGAAGAATTATGTATGGATAAGTTGTGCTGTTGTTTATATGTGTTATGTATCCTGTATTGTGCTATTGTACTGTGATATACAACCTGTATAAATACCTGGATACAAAAAAAAATTCGAAATTCGTAGCAGTGGCGCACTAGAGGCCCATCAGTGGCGCACGTCCACTAAGTAGCAGTGGCGCACTGCGCTGGATCCAGTGGCGCACGCCTGTGATCCCCTCCGAGACTAGCATGGCGCACAACCTCAGCAGTGGCGCACGTCCTGGAGACAGCATGGCGCACGTCCACACGCAGTGGCGCACCACTTTGGAGTAATAGTGGCGCACTGCTGGACATGTCAATGGCGCACCACGCAGTGCGCCACTGGTATCCAGGCTAGTAGTGGCGCACCCTAGTGCGCCACTACTAGGAGTTAGCAGTGGCGTGATAGCAGTGGCGCACCACTAGTGCGCCACTGAAGGCTATATGTGGTGCGCCACTGATTGCCTTTTTCCTAGTAGTGATATCCTCAATCTCATATGAGAAAATTAATTGTTGTTACATGCTTATGCATAAAAGAGGAGTCCATTATCTGTTGTCTATGTTGTCCCGGTATGGATGTCTAAGTTGAGAATAATCAATAGCGAGAAATCCGATGCGAGCTTTCTCCGTAGACCTTTGTACAGGCGGCATAGAGGTACCCCTTTGCGACACTTGGTTAAAACATGTGTATTTCGATGATCCCGGTAGTCCAAGCTAATTAGGACAAGGTGCGGGCACTATTAGTATACTATGCATGAGGCTTGCAACTTGTAAGATATAATTTACATGATACATATGCTTTATTACTACCGTTGACAAAATTGTTTCTTGTTTTCAAAATCAAAGCTCTAGCACAAATATAGCAATCGATGCTTTTCCTCTTTGAAGGACCATTCTTTTACTTTTATTGTTGAGTCAGTTCACCTATTTCTCTCCACCTCAAGAAGCAAACACTTGTGTGAACTGTGCATTGATTCCTACATATTTGCATATTGCACTTGTTATATTACTCTATGTTGACAATATCCATGAGATATACATGTTACAAGTTGAAAGCAACCGCTGAAACTTAATCTTCCTTTGTGTTGCTTCAATGCTTTTACTATGAATTATTGCTTTATGAGTTAACTCTTATGCAAGACTTATTGATGCTTGTCTTGAAGTACTATTCATGAAAAGTCTTTGCTATATGATTCACTTGTTTACTCACGTCATATACATTGTTTTGATCGCTGCATTCACTACATATGCTTACAAATAGTATGATCAAGGTTATGATGGCATGTCACTCAGAAATTATCTTTGTTTATCGTTTACCTGCTCGGGACGAGCAGGAACTAAGCTTGGGGATGCTGATACGTCTCCGACGTATCGATAATTTCTTATGTTCCATGCCACATTATTGATGATATCTACATGTTTTATGCACACTTTATGTCATATTCGTGCATTTTCTAGAACTAACCTATTAACAAGATGCCGAAGTGCCAGTTGCTGTTTTCTGTGTTTTTGGTTTCAGAAATCCTAGTAAAGAAATATTCTCGGAATTGGACGAAATCAACGCCTGGTCCTATTTTGCCACGAAGCTTCCAGAAGAAAGGGAGACGAAGTGGGGCAACGAGGTGGCCACACCATAGGCGGCGCGGCCCAAGCCCTGGCCGCGCCGGCCGTGTGGGCCTCGTGACGCCTTGACCTGCCCTTCCGCCTACAAATAGCCTTCGTCGCGAAACCCCCGACCGAGAGCGATACGGAAAACCTTCCAGAGACGCCGCCGCCACCAATCCCATCTCGGGGATTCAGGAGATCGCCTCGGCACCCTGCCGGAGAGGGGGAATCATCTCCCGGAGGACTCTACGCCGCCATGGTCGCCTCCGGAGATGTGTGAGTAGTCTACCCCTGGACTATGGGTCCATAGCAGTAGCTAGATGGTTGTCTTCTCCCCATTGTGCTTAAATTGTCGGGTCTTGTGAGCTGCCTAACATGATCAAGATCATCTATCTGTAATTCTATATGTTGCGTTTGTTGGGATCCGATGAATAGAGAATACTATGTTATGTTGATTATCAATTTATGTCTATGTGTTGTTTATGATCTTGCATGCTCTCCGTTACTAGTAGATGCTCTAGCCAAGTAGATGCTTGTAACTCCAAGAGGGAGTATTTATGCTCGATAGTGGGTTCATGTCTCCGTGAATCTGGGTGACAGAAATCTCTAAGATTATGGATGTGCTGTTGCCACTAGGGATAAAACATTGGTGCTATGTTCGAGGATGTAGTTACTGATTACATTACGCGCAATACTTAATGCAATTGTCTGTTGTTAGCAACTTAATGGGAGGTTCGGATGATAACCTGAAGGTGGACTTTTAGGCATAGATGCATGCTGGATAGCGGTCTATGTACTTTGTCGTAATGCCCAATTAAATCTCACAATACTCATCATAATATGTATGTGCATGGTCATGCCCTCTTTATTTGTCAATTGCCCAACTGTAATTTGTTCACCCAACATGCTGCTAATCTTATGGGAGACACCTCTAGTGAGCTGTGGACCCCGGTCCAATTCTCTATCTTGAAATACAATCTACTGCAATCTTTTTCTCTTTCTGCACAATCATCATCCACACTATACATCTAATCCTTTGTTACAGCAAGCCGGTGAGATTGACAACCTCGCTGTTTCGTTGGGGCAAAGTACTTGGTTTGTGTTGTGCAGGTTCCACGTTGGCGGAATCCCTGTGTTGCGCCGCACTACATCTCGCCGCCATCAACCTTCAACGTGCTTCTTGGCTCCTACTGGTTCGATTAAACCTTGGTTTCATACTGAGGAAAACTTGCCATGTCGCATCACCTTCCTCTTGGGGTTCCCAACGGACGCGTGCTGTACGCGTATCAAGCGGCCTTGTCAAGAAGAAGAAAGAAGGTATATCTGATATACATGTTATAGATGTTTATCTCACTGGTTCTCGTACTAGTACCTGGGTATTTGATACTGGTTCGGTTGCTCATATTTGTAACTCGAAACAGGAACTAAAGAATAAATGAAGACTACTAAAGGATGAAGTGATGATGCGCGTTGGAAACGGATCCAAAGTCGATGTGATCGCTGTCGGCACACTTCCTCTACATCTACCTTCGGGATTAGTTTTAAGCCTAAATAATTGTTATTTTGTACCCGCGTTGAGCATGAACATTATATCTGGATCTTGTTTAATGCAAGACGGTTATTCATTCAAGTCTGAGAATAAAGGTTGTTCTATTTTTATGAATAATATCTTTTATGGTCGAGCACCTGAAAAGAATGGCGTATTTCTGTTAGATCTCGATAGTAGTGATACACATATACATAACATTGATGCTAAGCGAATTAAATTAAATGATAATTCTACATATATGTGGCACTGTCGTCTTGGTCATATTGGAGTGAAACGCATGAAGAAACTCCATACTGATGGATTACTTGAATCACTTGAATTTGAGTCACTTGATAGATGCGAAGCATGTCTGATGGGAAAAATGACTAAGACTCCATTCTGGTATGATGGAGCGAGCTACTGACTTATTGGAAATCATACATACCGATGTGTGCGGACCAATGAGTGTAGCATCGCGGGGTGGTTATCGTTATGTTCTAACCTTCACAGATGATCTGAGTAGATATGGGTATATCTATTTCATTAAACATAAATCCGAAACTTTAGAAGTTTAAGGAATTCAAAGTGAAGTAGAAAATCAACGTAACAAGAAGATTAAATTTCTACGATCTGATCGTGGAGGTGAATATCTGAGTTATATAAGAAATGCGGAATACTTTCACAATTGACACCGCCGGGAACACCACAACGAAACGGTGTGTCCGAACGTCGTAATCGAACTCTCTTAGATATGGTTCATTCTATGATGTCTCTAACTGATTTTCCATTATCATTTTGGAGTTATGCATTAGAGACAGCCGCATTCACTTTAAATAGAGCACCATCAAAATCCGTTGAAATGACACCGTATGAATTATGGTTTAATAAGAAACCTAAGCTGTCGTTCCTTAAAGTTTGGGGTTGCTAAGCCTATGTAAAGAAGTTACAACCGGACACAAAGCGGAGAAATGTGTCTTCATAGGATACCCTAAGGAAACTATAGGGTACACTTTCTATCACAGATCCGAAGGCAAAATCTTTGTTGCTAAGAACGGAACCTTTCTTGAGAAAGAATTTCTCGCTAAAGAAGCTGGAAGAAAAGTAGAACTCGATGAGATTGACGAATCTTTACTCGTTGATCGAGTAGCGCAGTACGGAAGTTGTACCTGTACCGCCTACACCGGCAACAGAGGAAGCTAATGATAATGATCATGAAACTTCGAACGAGGAAACTACTGAACCTCGCAGATCGACAGGGAACGTGCCACTCCTGATTGGTATGATCCTTGTCTAAATGTCATGATTGTGGACAACAATGATGAAGACCCTGCGACGTGAAGAAGCGATGATGCCCGATTCCAACAAATGGCAAGAAGCCAAATCCGAAATGGGATCCATGTATGATAACAAAGTATGGACTTTGGTAGACTTACCTGATAGCCGCAAGGCTGTCGAGAATAAATGGATCTTCAAGAGAAAAACAGATGCTGATGGTAATATTACTATCTATAAAGCTCGACTTGTCGCAAAGGGTTTCCGAAAAATTCAAGGAGTTGACTACGATGTGACTTTCTCACCTGTAGCGAAGCTAAAATCTGTGAGGATTTTGTTAGCAATAGCTGCATTTTTCGATTATGAGATATGGCAGATGGATGTCAAAACGGCATTCCTTAATGGAGACATTGAGAAAGAGTTGTATATGGTACAACCCAAAGGTTTTGTCGATCCTAAAAATGCTAACAAAGTATGCAAACTTCAGAGTTCAATCTATGGACTGAAGCAAGCATCGAGAAGTTGGAACCGACGCTTTGATAAGGTGATCAAAGACTTGGGTTTATACAGTGTCATGGAGAGGCCTGTATTTACAAGAAAGTGAGTGGGAGCTCTGTAGCATTCCTGATATTATATGTAGATGACATATTATTGATTGGGAATGATATAGAACTATTAAGCAGTGTAAAAGGTTATTTGAATAATAGTTTTTCAATGAAAGACCTTGGTGAAGCATCATACATATTAGGCATCAAGATTTATAGAGATAGATCAAGACGTCTAATAGGGCTATCAGAGTACATACCTGGACAAGATTCTAAAGAAGTTTAGAATGGACGAAAGTAAGAAAGGATTCTTACCTATGTTACAGGCAAGGTCTTGAGTAAGACTCAAGGACCGGCTACGGCAGAAGAAAGAGAAAGGATGAGTCAGATCCCCTATGCCTCGGCAGTAGGCTCTATTATGTATGCCATGCTATGTACAAGACCGGATATAGCACATGTTTTTAGTTTGACTAGCAGATATCAAAGTGATCCAGGAATGGAACACTGGACAGCGGTCAAGAATATCCTGAAGTACTTGAAAAGAACTAAGGATATGTTTCTTTGTTATGGAGGTGACCAAGAGCTCGTTGTAACCAGTTACACCGATGCATGGAACACTGATCCTGATGACTTTAAGTCACAGTCTGGGTACGTGTTTATATTGAATGGTGCTGCAGTAAGCTGGGCAAGCTCGAAGCAGTGCACGGTGGCGATGTCTTCAACAGAATCAGAGTACATAGCGGCTTCAGAGGCTTCATCAGAAGCGGTATGGATGAAGAGGTTCATTGTAGAGCTCGGTGTGGTTCCTAGTGCATTGGACCCACTAGTCATCTAATGTGACAACATGGGTGCCATCGCCAATGCACAAGAACCAAGGTAACACCAGAGGCTGAAGCATATCAAGCTGCGTTACCACTCGATTCGCGAGTACATCGAAGATGGAGAAGTAAAGATTTGCAAAATACACACTGATCTGAATGTAGCAGATCCGTTGACTAAAGCTCTCCCTAGGGCAAAGCATGACCAACACCAGAATGCCATGGGTGTTAGGTACATTACAATGTAATCTAGATTATTGACTCTAGTGCAAGTGGGAGACTGTTGGAGATATGCCCAAGAGGCAATAATAAAAGTGGTTATTATATATCTTTATGTTTATGATAAATGTTTATATACCATGCTATAATTGCATTAACCGAAACATTGATACATGTGTGATATGTCAACAACAAAGAGTCCCTAGTATGCCTCTTAACTAGCTTGTTGATTAATGGATGATTAGTTTCATAATCATGAACATTGGATGTTATTCATAACAAGGTTATATCATTATATGAATGATATAATGGACACACCCAATTAAACGTAGCATAAGATCACGTCATTAAGTTATTTGCTATAAGCTTTCGATACGTAGTTACCTAGTCCTTATGACCATG
This sequence comes from Lolium multiflorum, assembly GCA_030979885.1. Taxonomy (NCBI): domain Eukaryota; kingdom Viridiplantae; phylum Streptophyta; class Magnoliopsida; order Poales; family Poaceae; genus Lolium; species Lolium multiflorum. Next base: position 347,346,912 of record CM061749.1, read on the forward strand.
AGATCATGTAAATCACTTATACCGGAAAGGTACTTTGATTACATCAAACGCCACTGCGTAAATGGGTGGTTATAAAGGTGGGATTAAGTATCCGGAAAAGTTGAGGCATATGGATCAACAGTGGGATTTGTCCATCCCGATGACGATAGATATACTGGGCCCTCTCGGTGGAATGTCGTCTAATGTCTTGCAAGCATATGAATAAGTTCATAAGAGACCACATACCATCGTACGAGTAAAGAGTACTTTTCAGGAGACGAGGTTGAACAAGGTATAGTGTGATACCGATGATCAAACCTCGGACAAGTAAAATATCGCGTGACAAAGGGAATTGGTATCGTATGTAAATGGTTCATTCGATCACTAAAGTCATCGTTGAATATGTGGGAGCCATTATGGATCTACAGATCCCGCTATTGGTTATTGGTCGGAGAGAGTTCTCACCCATGTCCGCATAGTTTGCGAACCATAGGGTGACACACTTAAGGTTTGTTGTTGTAATGGTAGAACTTGAATATGGAATGGAGTTCGAAGTATTGTTCGAAGTCCCGGATGGGATCCCGGACATCACGAGGAGTTCCGGAATGGTCCGGAGAATAAGATTCATATATAGGAAGTCATTTTATAAGTTTGAAAAGGATCCAGTGATTTTACGGAAGGTTCTAGAAGGTTCTAGAAAAGTCCGGAAGGAATCACTAAGGAAGGAGGAGTCCCGGAGGACTCCACCTCCCATGGCCGGCCAACCCTAGTGGGGGAGTCCAAGGTGGACTCCACCTAAGGGGCCGGCCACCCCCACATGGAAGGGGGAATCCCACTTGAGGTGGGAGTCCCGCCTTGGGTAGGTTTCCCTACTACATGGAAGGTTCTTGTGTTGGGGTCTTATTCGAAGACTTGTAGTCCAACATTTGGGGATCCACCTATATAATGAGGGGCATAGGGGAGGGGGCCGACCACCACAAAGCCATAGCTTGGCCGCACCCCCTTAGTGGCCGGCCACCCTCTCCCAAACCCTAGCCGCCCCCCTCTCCTCCACCTCTCCCGCACGCTTAGCGAAGCTCCGCCGGAGTTCTCCATCGCCACCGCCACCACGCCGTCGTGCTGCCGGATTCAAGGAGGAGCTACTACTTGTGCCCGCTGGAATGGGGAGAAGGACGTCGTCTTCATCAACACCGAAGGTGTGACCGAGCGGGTGCTGCCCGATCGTGGCATCGTGATCAAGATCTTCTACGCGCTTTTGCAAGCGCTACCGCAGCAATAAGAGCCTACTCTTATAGGCTTTGGAAATCTTCAAGGGTGAGTCTCGATCATCCCCTCGTTGCTCCCGTCTTCTAGATTGCATCTTGGCTTGGATTGCGTTCTCGCGGTAGGAATTTTTTTTTTCTATGCAACGAATCCCTACATTGTCATGCATGTAATTATAGGCTATGATCATGGATTGCATGCTCTATCCATGGAAGTCTTTACGGACGGAAAATTTGATGCCACATGGATCTGGAGGATCTCCACGCATCCTCACAGGTGCCATTGTCCTCCACTGAGGAAGCTCGGCAATGTCAAAATTTGTGATCCACTGAGGCAGCTCGGCAATGTCAAAATTTGTAAGTCATACTTCAGGAAACACATCAGAGATCTATGACCCCTGATGAATGGAAAATCCATGGCAATCATATATTACTAATTATTATAAAGACCTGTTTGGTCCTCCTGAGGAAAGCTCCTTTTCTCTTAACGAGGATTTAATGGATGATATACCCCAAGTTTCTATAGAAGAGAATGGCCTACTAACCGCACCTTATTCTGAGGATGAGGTTCAGAAGGCAATTTTCCAAATGGAATGCAACAAAGCACCGGGTCCAGATGGTTTTCCAGCAGAGTTTTATCAAACCTTCTGGGATACCATTAAATCGGATCTTCTAGATTTGTTCAGTGATATTCACACAGGACAACTAGAATTATTTCGTCTAAATTTTGGTGAAGTAATTTTGTTACCGAAAGTTAATGAGGCAGAAAGGATTCAACAATATAGACCTATTTGCCTTTTAAACGTCAGTTTCAAAATTTTCACGAAAGTGGCCACCATTAGACTTAATACGGTTGCGGATCATGTTGTTCAGCCATCACAGACCGCTTTCATGCAAGGAAGGAATATCCTGGATGGAGTGGCTGTTTTGCATGAGACAGTACATGAGATGCATACTAAGAAATTAAATGGGGTCATTTTAAAATTATATTTCGAAAAGGCGTATGATAAGGTCAAGTGGTCTTTCCTATAACAGACACTCAGGATGAAAGGTTTTTCTCCAGAGTGGCGGGCTCTAATTTATGATTTTGTGTATGGAGGTAGTGTGGCAATTCGGGTTAATGATGACACCGGCCACTATTTTCAAAGACGAAAAGGGTTACTCCAGGGGGATCCGCTATCACCGATGTTGTTTAACATTATAGCGGATATGTTGGCGATACTCATAGAGCGGGCCAAGTCTGATGGTCAAATTGAAGGTGTGATCCCACATCTGGTTGATGGAGGTTTATCTATCCTTCAATATGCCGATCATACAATTCTATTTATGGATCATGATCTCGAAAAAGCTCGTAATCTGAAATTAATTTTGGCAGCTTTCGAGCAGTTTTCGGGATTGAAAATCAATTTTCATAAAAGTGAATTGTTTTGTTTCGGTGATGCCCAAAATGATATGACTCTATATACAGAGTTGTTTGGTTGTGGGCAAGGCCAATTTCCTATTCTCTATTTGGGAGACTCACAATTGCTGAATGGAAAATTGTGGAAGAAAGATTACAAAAATGCCTTAGTAGTTGGAAAGGTAAATTGTTGTCCCTGGGAGGAAGATTGGTACTCATTAATTCGGTACTCACAAATATGGTATTGTATATGTTATCATTCTTTCTGCTGCCGAAAGGAATTATGCATAAACTCGATTATTATCGATCCAGATTCTTTTGGCAAGGGGATATCGAGAAAAAGAAGTATCGACTAGTGAAATGGAGTATAGTTTGTAGTCCCAAAGATCAAGGCGGACTTGGAGTTCACGACCTAGAGGTTAAGAATTCAGCTCTGCTGGGTAAATGGCTTTTTAAGCTTCTTATCGAGAATGGGATATGGCAAACTATCCTTCGGAGAAAGTATATTGGCTCGAAGACGTTATCCCAAGTGGTTTGGAAACCTGGGGATTCTCACTTCTGGGCTGGACTCATGGCGACAAAGAATGTTTTCTTTCGCCATGGTACTTTCTCGATCAAGAATGGAGAACAGATACGTTTCTGGGAAGATGTTTGGTTAGACAATGCTCCCTTAAGTGAATAGTATCCTGCTCTGTATAGTATTGTTCGTCGCAAAGGTGATACCATTTCTACAGTAATGGCTACCTCACCCCCGAATGTGACGTTCAGACGGGTTTTGCTTGGACAAAGGCTTTTGGCATGGAATGCACTAATTCACCGGTTGGGAGATACTCACCTATCGCCTGAACCGGACGAATTTAGATGGAATCTTCATGTAGATGGCACTTTCTCAGTAAAATCTTTATACAATGCGATCCTTCATTCTGATACACCAATTGATAATAATAAGAAAATCTGGAAGATGAAGATACCATTAAAAACTAAAATTTTTGGGTGGTACCTTCGTCGAGGAGTTATTCTTACTAAAGATAATCTTGTTAAGAGGAATTGGCACGGAAGTACACGGTGTGTTTTTTGTAATCATGATGAAAACATTAAACACCTTTTTTCCAGTGCCATTTTGCGAGATCTATATGGTCAGTCATCCAAGTAGCGTCTACCTTGTATCCCCCGACTAGTGTGGCCAATGTCTTTGGCAACTGGCTTCACGGTGTCGATTCAAGGTTTAAGTTGCTTCTTAGGGTGGGGGCGCTAGCAGTTATCTGGGCGCTTTGGCTAAGTAGAAATGACAAGATTTTTAACGATAAAACATGTTCTTTGTTGCAGGTCATCTACAGATGTACAGGTATTCTCCGTTCGTGGTTACCTCTTCAGCGGGTGGAGAACCGAGACCTATTTACGGAGACACGGTTGGAGGCTACGGCGAGGGATACTTTTTCCCTACATGGGTGGCAGCATAGTCTACGGATTGCAGCGCCACCCTCTCTTTAGGCGTTATATGATTCATCGCTCCGATATGTATTTCGCCTAGTTATTTCTATACTTTGAATCCAGACACTTGAACGGCTGTGTGCATCCTGGTTATGCAGAGGCTGGATGTAATTGCTTCCCAAAAGTAATAAAGCATCCTTTATCGAAAAATGGCAATCATATGAAATACCCAACTAAAAAAGTGTACTTGTCATTAATCAACTACCCTCCCAAAGCCCCTGCACCATTTAAATGGATATGGAGATCGGCATGCCTTCCGAAGCATCGATTCTTTTTCTGGTTGTTGATACAAGACCGTCTAAATAATGAAGACCTGACATGGAGGAAGAACTTCCATGTTACTTCCAAATCATGTGTGCCCTGTGATGACAACACGGATGAAACTCTACTACACTTATTCTTCTCATGTGATTTCAGTCAGACTTTCTGGTGGAAGATTGATCAGGCAAAGCAAAGATCATCCAATAATTGTTTTAAAGAAGCTCTGATCATTGGTTGCTAGAGTATATGGAATCAATGGAACACCACCATTTTTGATGGTATGCAATGTGATATTTACAGGTGTCACAACTTTTTCAAATAATCCATTATGATGGTCAGGCACAGGGTTAACCCAGCCTTAAAGAGGGCACGCAAGATTGGCTTGACTTATTGTAAACTTTATTCATAACTTTTGTACCATTGCAAATTTTCCGCTCCTTACATAAATGAAAAATGACACAGTGGGAACTTTTATTTCCCACTATTTGAGTGACAAAAAAAAGACTAGGCTCATGGGTTTAGTGTATTCCACATGGAAAAATACGGGTCAAATGTGTAAAAGGACAAAAAAAATGAGTCACTATATGACTCAAAATAAGTTTAGAGAACAAGCAAACAATCTGACCATCTATGTTTAAATGTGGATTAGTCAACCAAGCAAAGGAAAAAATATTGTACTACTAATTAAGGGCCGGTTAAGGAAAAATAATGTTGATTAAGGGCCTGCCCAATGAAGACCATATTTTCCTTTGCTTTCCTGGACCAATTTGTCCCTCACTCTTTAGTGTTTGGGCTGGGCTGGGCGGGTCTTGAACATTGCTCCGCCCCTAGGTTTACTTATTGGAATATTTTTAGAAAAAGTGACAAAGTGAGTGTTTTTAGTACATGTGATTTTTTCCAATGTGGAGGGCGGATGGATCAAGCTAGGAAAAGGAACACCAGACTTATACAGGTTGCAATTCTATTTTTGCAAGTTGAGCTAATTGAAAATTTTCATTTTTCTTGCGTTTGGCCTTGCTGGCAAGAACAACATAAGGAAGTACTGATTGTGTCCTACAACTATGCGTAACAAACTTACAAACCGCTAGTTGCTTAGCCACGAAGTGATCTTAATCAAGTACTCTACGTATAATCCCATGCATGGCATCGAATCATCTTGTTTAACTGAGAAACAAGGAACCCCTATATGTTGACCAAGAGATGAAGGTGTAGCTAGAGTTTTATGAGGGTGCCTAAACCCATACGCGTCCCCCTTTCCCGGATTCTGAATCCAAGGTAGTATTCCATCAAACAAATAAGCTAGCTAGCAATTCATTCAAGTGCCCGGCACTATAAATTGGCACTATCATCACATGTCCACCATCATCACCAGTCCACCACACAGAAACCAGCCTAGCAACTGGTTGTGGTGCAAAAGATGGCCCGGCAGCAGCTGGTTGTGGCAGTGTTCGCCGCTTTGGTTGGCATGTACGCACTGGCCGGCGCCGTCGACGCCGCCGGCACCACTTTACCGCCTTTGTCGAAGTTCGGGAAGAGGGACCAACAGCTCACCTGCAAAGGTGACAAAAACAGCCAGTACTGCGAGGGCACCTGCCCCATCAAGTGCCCCGGCAAGTGCCTGGTCCTCTGCCCAGGCTGCAAGACATACTGTGGTAAGCATGGATGCACACTTATGCTTCCTGCATCCTATTTACATTTACTAGCTACATATGACATGTCCGCCTCCCTCTTCCGATCCACATGAAAGTGCTTCAATTTCCATTTACTAGCTATTACTACTACTACTACATTCTATTTACATTTACTAGCTACCTTCTTTTTAAGAGTGCGACTTATTCCCCGGCACGTCATGTGGGGACCCTCGTTTCACGGGCGCCGACGGGAACAACTTCTACTTCCATGGAAAGAAGGATCAGAACTTCTGTGTCGTCTCTGATGCTGGCCTCCACATCAACGCCCATTTCATCGGTAAACGCAACCCTGCTATGCGTCGTGACTTCACTTGGATCCAGGCTCTTGGCATCCGTTTTGCCGATCACCGCCTATACATGGGTGCCCAGAAGACCGTCATGTGGGATGATGATGTGGACCGCCTCGAGCTGACATTTGATGGCATGCAAGTCGACATCCCCACCGAGATTGACGAGACATGGCAACCCACCACTGTGCCGGCATTGACCGTTACGAGGACCTCCATGACCAACCGCATCAAAGTTGAGCTCAAGGGAGTGTTCAACATCCATGCTAGTGTGGTACCCATCACCGTGGAGGACTCTATTATCCACAACTACGGTGTGACGGAGGATGACAGCCTTGCCCACTTCGACCTCGGCTTCAAGTTCTATGACCTGACCGATGATGTCCACGGCGTGCTCGGCCAAACTTACCGCACTGACTATGTCAACAAGCTCAGTGTTAGCGCAAACATGCCAATCATGGGTGGTGCTCCGAACTACGTCACCTCCGATATCTTCGCCACCGACTGCAAGGTGGCTAGGTTCGGCCACCAGGCCGGGATCTCCATGGTCACTACCAGGGCCAGTTAAAAACCATGTTTCGATGGCTAGCCGCCCCTGATATCTGGCCTTGAATAATTAAGGTGTCCGGTGGATGCCATTATGATAAGAACTGTCTTTTAAATACGCATGCTCACTCATTGTAGTCATAATTTGTGCAATTGTTATAATATTGAAATAATATATACAGACAGATAAATTGAGATGATGGGAAGATGTGTTACCTTTTATGTATTGAAGACTTCTTTTTGGAAAACATACAACAATCTTACAATAGGCCGACATGCAGGACCGGAAGTCTTCCAGCATCGCACCCCCAACTCCTATCCCTATTACATAATTTAGAGATATATTTATGGATTTTTTCCCTACTACCAAAAGGGCAGGTTTCACTACCGACAAATAAAAGACAATATAATTGAGGTTTAACATTTCCCCATCAAAAAGAAAAACTGAGGTTCAGCATTCAAGGGCAGCGAAAAGAAAATAGTTCACTAGTAGAAAAAGGGGCTTTAGTCCCGGTTCGCAAGGGCCATTAAACCTGGTTGCGCAACCAGGACTAATTATGCGCGACTAAAGGCCCCCCCCCTTTAGTCCCGGTTGCTTACGAACCGGGACTAAAGGCCCCGCCACGTGGGCGGCTGGCATGCGCCGGCGCGAAGGACCTTTAGTCCCGGTTTGTAACACGAACCGGGACTAAAGGCTATTTTGAGTTAATTTTTTAATTCATTTGGGTTTCTAATTATTTTTCACTCCCTCTTTTTTTCTATTTTTTCAGAATTTCTACTATTTCAGGTATTTGCATAGTTTAGTCTCTATCTCTAACTACACTTATCTCTAGTCAAATTACATACTCGTGGTCAAATTTCCCGCTTGGTCACCCATCCTCCCACTACTCTAGCACTAGCACGCTTTTGAGTTCCATCCCGTTCCGCATCCAAGTGCTTCGCGCGCATGTATGTGATAGTAGTATCATATCAATCCTATTAACATGTTGATCGATGTCACATTTCTTTATTGTTTGAATTTCAAATAATTCTTTTAATAAACAAAAGTAATGATGTAATAATAATCTTGAATAAATAAATAAACATTAACTTTTTAATTTGTATTATTTTTAATTTTATTAATTAATTAATTTTTTTGCCAAACCTAAAACCTAAAAATTTGAAAATCTAAAAATTGGGTAAAAATGAAAGTAATCTTTATGCAGGATGCAATTATTAATTTTAGGTTTTAAAAAATAAAAAAAATATAAAATCCATAATTTATAGCAAAAACTAAAATCTTCCTGCTTTTGTATTTCCATTTGGAATTTTGAGAATCTAAAAATTGGCTAACCGGGTTAACCAGGGTGAATTCGAATGTAACTTTTTCCCACGATCATTTTGATATATTATACGTTTTTTTTCGACGTCGTATGCAAAAGTTATTGCGGTTTTACCATTTTTCAAAACTTTTTGCAAAAAAAGTGAAAATTCAAATTTGTTAATTTTCCCTAATACTAGGTTGCATAACATACAAGAATCTGAAAACATTTTATTTTTTGAATTTTCTATCATTTTATTTTCTATTTTACAGTGCTAAAAAAGGTGATCCACAGGGGGGGTGGAGGTGCGTGGGGAGCCAAAAATCAGAAAAAAAAAACCTTTAATCCCGGTTGGGGACACCAACCGGGACTAAACGGGATTAAAGGTTCTTGCCCTGGCCGCTGCCCACCATAGCCCTTTAGTCCCGGTTGTTCCGAGCATTAGTCTCGGTTCACCAGCAGAACCGGGACTAAAGACCCATTAGTCCTGGGTCAAAGTATTTGGGGACTAATGGGTTGGGATGGAAGGACTTTTTTCTACTAGTGGTTCAACGCACCGCCTAATGCTAATGTAACACTATCAAAACAACTCGATGCAACCATGCATGGCATAAACAATAGTATTACAGTAGCACCTAGGGCCGCAAAGCCAAGAACTAAGCTTAACATAATCTTCGAGAGCAGCGAAAGCACAAAACCTCCAACATCATCTTTCACCAGCTTAAATGGCATCTGGTTCACTGCCTCTCAATCGGTGCAATCAGCGTCCTTGGTCCAACATCCTCATTTTCTTTTCTGTGTACATCCAGAGAAATGCTTTGAAGAACATTGGCTCCCTATTCCAGCTAATTGTTTTCATGTGAATTATGCAAATCCAACATATTTAAGAAAACACGAGCAGGGTGGATTAGCTCCCCTAGACACCTGACTAGTTTATCCTCAAAACAAGCGCTATTTCTCATTTGCCATATCCGCAAACAGATCGCAGCGGCGCAAGTGAATTTGAGGTATCCACCTGAAAAGTTGTGTGTAATTCCCAGGTCTAGTTCAAGCCATAATCACATTGCTAGCCACACTACATACACAGTCGCAACACACCGGAAATACAAATAATGAATTGTTTCCTCCTCAACAAAGAAACTACAAATCGTATCACCCACTCATTTTCCTTTGGCCATAATATATATTTTGGCCATCTCATTACGCAAGATGAGCCACAACCAAATGTTATTTTCAGAAAAAAATTGGCTTTCAATTTTTTTAATAGATCTATGAATAATCACTTTGGTGATGTGCTTATAAACTGATTAAAAAAAACACTCAAAGACACTCCCGCTAGCCTACTATGCAAACCCGTCAAACATTCTCGCAATTGCTTCAACAATCTTGGTCTAACGTCAAGTGACAGCTGCTTTCGTCTTGGGGAGACACTTACAAATCTAGGATATATATCAGATGTGTTGAACCACACCAAGCATTTCCCCAGTAGTAGATTTTCCTTTGCAAAGAACTGTCTTAAATACATAGTTTCACAACAGAGTCGCATATCACACTATACGCATAAATGTTATTCAAAAAAAACTTAAACTTTATGAATACACCAGCAAATATATTATACACCATTATCTATAGGTCATATTTCTAAAACAATTATGATTTATTCAGACCAACAAATGTTTGGATTAAAACATAAAGTTTTTTAATGCTTTGTTGAAAACAGAATTTGTATTTTTTCTCCCTTTTTACTTTTTTGCCTTGTCAAATTGTACTTACTTTTTGTGCAAAAATATGTTTAACATGAATTGCAAAATGTGTTTAACATTTTAAACCATGATTATCATTTTTTTGAGAACTAATTAACCATTTTGCAGGCAATATAAGTATCATGGAGAGAAAAATATTTTCTATGTTTAGATGAAGCAGGCAATATAATGCATTGTCTATTAGCGGGGTGAATAGGAGATTAACATTTTTTATTGTTGCTCTCAATTTTTTTTTGTTATCTTTACTAATTCAAATCTTTGATGGAAAGTACACAAAGAATATAAGAGAGATACAAGTAATCAAAGGATGTAGTAACCACAATGGTGGAGCTGATCATGTAATTAATTCTCCAGGTTGCTTGCTTTAGGGGAATTATGTCTTCGTTACAAGAGTGTTGGCGACATAAAGTCAACCAAGCCCTATTCTCCACGTGCCCTCACCATAAAACTGCCACAATCCACTAAGTGGTGGTCTTGAAGGAGGCAATCAAAACCTTTACAAATAAGTTCAGGGTATATCTACAACTGAATTATAGGTTTGCAATGCGACAAAGAAGCTTACACGGTGATTATCGAACTTCTAGAACAACTTCTTCCATCTAGGATGCCCAAGCACCCAAGAGTAACAACATCCACATAGGAATGCATGGGGATTTTACTTTTACTTTGCTGAAGCCCTAGACCTAGATCTTCTCCACCAAATCTTATGAGATCAAGGAGTTTGGATAACTATGGTCGGTAATGTAGTGGATGTGAGCTCAGAGCATTAATGGACGAGAGAGATGAAAGTGGCAAGTCCTCTTGGGAAATCAGACCCAGTTTATATAGGGGCTCCCTTGTCCAACCGTTGGATGCAAATTCAGCCAGCTTTCCCACGATTCTCCGGCGGCAGTAGACGGGCTCTAGTTAAAAACCAAGGTTCGGTACTACCGTCCACACATACTACCAATCCACTACGGTACTCACTATCGCTAAAAATGGAAAATATGAGGGGTGGGAGGCATGTTCCGGTGTAGTGCTCGGTACTAGCCACACTACTACCAGTTGTGGAGGGGCGCGATACTACCGGTAGCCATCCCAATACTACCAGACGTGGTACAAGTGCATCTACCCCTAGCCATGTTAAAGGGTCGGTACTGCCTACTTTATAATGGTCTTGGGATCATGCAAAAACAGATTCGATGGAGTGAACTCCTCAAACCATGGGAATGCTTTGCGGGTGCTTTTTTGGGATGTTGTACACCACCAGGTTGATAACACACCCCATACCTTCCTAATAGGACCCCTCTTAATATTACAGATTTCCTACGACTCAATGAAACTAAAAAGATGGAAACTCCTCTTTGTGCTCATCCATTTTTAGGGTCATCGGACTGTCTTATTCTATCATCAATTATACCTGTATTTCTCCTGCACAAGATTAGTCCGCTAAATAGCATCTCATCTACACCAAAACCACTTAGGGAGGTATATGCTATATCATCTCCTCGGTTTGGTTTTTTATGACAACACTTAAATTTGCATAATATATTATGATTGGCTCAAAGGATCAAGAAATTATAGAATAGATCCCACTAGACGCAAAATTCATATCATCTGGAATTAACACCCCCTGTATTTTGTAGACCAACAATATTTGCAAAGGATCATAGATATAAGGTAGAGCAATGCATTTCCAAAAATCATATGGTGGAGCAACAAAAAGAAGGTAAAAATATATAGAAGTATCCACCAAACATGACATGCCATAAACAAGATTTAAGACAAGAAGAATATTTTACATGATAAACAACACATTGTCTTAGACATACATAAGTTTCTTTGAACTTCTCACTAAACACACACAACCATATACATAGTTCAATAAACACGTACCAATATTCATAGGCGCATACTGAACAAATTAGAGGCGAGCTTATAATTTCCCATGCAAGATCGAGGCCATCCTACTAAAACTCTCCTCTCCATTTGGCACCTAGACATCACAAAGGGTGAAGAGCGATTCTAATGCCCCAAGAGGATCACTCCTCAGCATCCCCCATGATGTCGTGTATACGCTGATAGGCTTCTACATCATCACTCAACCTACTATGCTCGGATAACCACTGATACTTGAGGGTTATGATACTCTTCGAGCACCAGAGTTCGACAATATCAACCCTCTCATGATCTCATTTTTCCGCCACATGCATTTTACTCATTGTGATGTCCTAATACATGTCCAACTTGGGAAGGAAAATTTCTTCATCTTGATTTTAAGCTTCTTGAGACAACTTGGTTCCTCATCCAACCTTGCATCAACAAGTGGAGCACTATCATCATTTCCTTCTGAGGCTTCAACTTCTTAACCCACCATTAGAGGTTCCTTGTACTTCTTAATCCTTATTCCTGTTCAACGCAATTTCGTATCGAGTTGCGGGAGTACTTCAATTGGAAAATTGGCATATAACAAAAGGGAGAAGAAAATGCTTGATGTGTGTATACATCGATCTCGTAGATTAATTAGTTCTGCCCAATATGTGCATGAGCTAGTTGATTCACGTACTAGCTAGTATGTGATACACATACGAAATTAGTATTGAACAAGCAAGATGTGTAGATGCACGTATGGAGCTGGCCACTCGTTCGATACATGAAGCTGGTAATTCAGCGAATCAATCAGCTTTGCCCAGCACGGAGGAGTCAGGTTCACGTCCACGCAGCTAGCGCATGTACAAGCGCCTAGGAGGGTCGTACGTATACATTGTATGTACATGGCTCGCGACTCACCGGTATACGTATCGTGTCAGTACTGCGTCACGTTCCACCGGATCAGTGTGGCATAAACAAGATAAATATTTTGGCTGCGATCCGTGTGGTACATGCATCGAAACGATCAGATAGACATCAACTCTCGAGCGGCCGCGATTCTCTGGAAGAGTTAGCGCGTGCAAGCGTCGAGATAAGCATCGCCGCCACAATACTCGGGAAAGGAGGCGCTCCACGCAGCCATCCATCCCGTCTCCTGCTGCCTATAAAGAGAGGCGCGCAACACATCTTGGAGGGAGAAGAGGAACAGCCGGAGGCCATGGTACCTGACCAGGGTCAGCGATCTGAGAGATCGAGCTCTCGCACCTGAAGACCAGAAGTGCGGCTTGCACCTGAAGAAAAGGAGCACCCATCCATCCACGCCATACACGCGCCGCTCACACCAACACCCACCCATTGACATCAAACAAGCACTATACACACACGTTATCGGGCAGGAGCAAAGAGGCCATGGAAACGAAGCCGGTGGCCTCGAATGGTGAGAATCATGGTTGAATATCTCTCTTTCTCCCTTTCTCTCTCTTCGACGTAGGCATCCATGCATATCACACCATGGCGCACGGAGTTGGCGACGACGGTGTCCGAGCTGCCGGTGTGCAGCCGAGCACCATCTCCACTTCAGCAAGCCGCGATGAAGACGGACGCAGCGAAGCCGGCGCGCAGCCTGACGCCACCTCTACACCCGCGAGGCGCAACGACGGCGTCCTTGACGGAGCTGCTGGCGTGAAGCGTGGCGTCCTCTCCACGACACTTGCGAGCTGTGATGACGACGCCCATGTCGGGGCTGCCGGTGTGCAGCCCGGCGTCATCCTCATCTCCGCGAGCGACGTCCAAGGCGACTGCGTCGTGGTGGCGGGGCTACCGGTGTGTTGCCCGGCGACATCCTCATCTCCGCGAGCGACGTCCAAGGAGACGACGTCGTGGTGGCGGGGCTGCCGGCGTGTAGTCCGGCGACATCCTCATCTCTGCGAGCGACGTCCAAGGAGACGGCATCATTGTGGCGGGGTTGCCCGTGTGTAGCCCGGCGACATTCTCATCTCCGCGAGCGACGTCCAAGGCGGACGGCGTCATGTGTAGGGGCTGCCGGCGTAGGCCAGCGACATCCTCAACTCCGCGAGCGACGTCCAACGTGACGGCATCGTGGTGGCGGGGCTGCCGGTGTGTAGCCCGGCGACATCCTCATCTCGCTGGTGGCATCTTCACCATTCCTCGAGGCGCGACGACAACGCGTCTGTGGCAAGGCTGCCACCGTGCAGCGCGGCACATCTCTAGTACACCCGCGAGACGCGGCGACCACGTCGGGGCTGTCGGCGTGCAGCACGACGCCATCTCCATCACCCATGAGGCGCGGCGACGACGTCCATGTCGGGGCTGCCGGCGCGCAGAGCGGCGCCATCTCCACTACCCGTGAGGTGCGGCGACGATGTCCATGTCGGGGCTGCCGGAGCGTAGCGTGACCCCATCGACACCACACCCGCGAGACGCGACGATGACGTCCGCGATGAGGCTGCCGGCGCGTAGCATGGCGCCATCAACTCCACCACCTATGGGACGCGACGACGACGTCCGCGACGAGGTTGCCGGCGGGTAGCGCGGCACCATCAACTCCATGGCACACGCGAGGCGCGACGACGACGTCCGCGACGAGGCTGCCGACGGGTAGCGCGGCACCATCAACTCCATGGCACACGCGAGGCGCGACGATGACGTCCGCGACGAGGCTGCCGGCGCGTAGCACAGCGACATCTTCACCGTCCATGAGACGCGAAGGTGACGTCCTTGACGAGGCGGCCGGCATGCAGCGCGGCGCCATCTCCACCACCCGCGAGGCGCGCCGACGACGACGAGTCCGCATCGAGGCTGCCGGCGTGCAGCGTGGCACCATCTTCACCACACCACGAGACGTTGCGACGACGTCCTTGGCGAGGCTGCTGGCGTGCAGCTCGACGACGACATCCGTGTAGGGGCTGCCAGCATGTAGCCCAGTGTAATCTCCAACCCCACAAGCGACGTCAAAGGAAACGACATCATGGCGGCGGGGCTGCAGCCGCGTAGCCCAGTGACATCTTCCGAGGCCCGCGAGACGCGGCGATGACGTCCCTGACGAGGCGGCCTGCGTGCAGCGCGGCGCCATCTCCACCACCTATGGGACGTGATAACGACGTCCGTTCCAAGGCCGCCGTCGTGCAGCGCGGCGCCATCTTCATCACCGATGAGGCGCGACGACAACAAGTCCGTGCCACGACTGCCGGTGTGCAGCGCGGCGCCATCTTCATCATACCACAAGGCGCGACGATGATGAGTCCGTGCCCAGCATGTCGGCATGCAGCCTGGCATCATCTCCACTACCAAGACGGCGCCAAAAGGATGGCGCGGCATGATGAGCTGCCAGCTTGCAGCTCTCTACCTTCTTCACGATGGCGTAACGGGCCAAAGACATGGGCACGGACGTTGTTGCCGCTCGAATCCTAACCACCACATCTACACATAAAGCTATGCATGTTAGTACGTACGCGCATGGCAGGTTATATACATTGGCCATGTATGGTACGTACTAGCTAGCTAGTTGTGGCCGGCCAAGCCATGGTCATGTGCCACAACATTCACCTATCTGGAAGCCATCGGAGACGAGCCAAGAACCAACGTTCACACTGTTGGCCACACGGCGATGGCCCTCGATGGGCAGGTGCTCTCTCTGAGGGCGACGATGCTTTCGGCGCGCCATCGACTCCCCTCCCTCGGTGGCCGTACCTTCCAACATGCGATGGTTGTGAGACGGCGTCCTTGACTACACCGACAGCCATAAACTTGGCGTCAGGCTAAGGACGAGGCGCCGACCACATCGGCTACACCGACTTACGTGTGTGCGTTGGTTTTCACACCGACGCCGGTCTCCTCCATCATTTTACTCCCGCGAGGCATACCCCTTGCGCACCCCGACGAGGCTGCTGGTCGTCGAGAAGTCCCAGCTGAGCGGACCCATGCTACTTCAACTCCAACTACATCAACACCGTCAAGACCGACGAGGCACGACGGCAAGGGCGGGCTTGGCCGGAGCAAAGGCCATGCTACATGCGGCGCGTGTACCGATGAGGACACGGGCTCTGCCGCCGCCCATACACACCACCATCACATCATGCATGGAGAACGCGAAGCGAAGACGACGAAGACGACCACACGGCTTAATCGGAGGTGTCTCGCGGCGTAACCCGCGGGAGTAATTAACCGGGTGCCTTCCGAGGCCCCGGGAACCAGGAGATCGCAATCGCCATAGTCAAGCTGGCCGTGCAAGCAGGCCACGGAGCGCTTTGTATTCAGGAACTTGTACTTTGTTTCTCCAAGAGAGATTAATGAAATGCATGCTTCCCTATCCTTTTCTTGTGTACTACGGTACACTGGCACGCCCGCACCTATTTTCTTTACCCCGGCACATGAGAGAAATACGCTACCATCCTTCCCCCTCAACGTAGCGCGTCTGTCTTTCACGGACGTTTTTCTCGTGTCAAACAAATTGGCACGCCCGGTGGGACATGGTTCTCCTCCCATCTTTGCTTCATTGTGGTCATCAAAGTCGTCTTCGCCCGCTCATCCAATCCACACAACATCCTCCATGAGAAGCCACCAGCGTGGAGTTCCGCTGATCAAGAATCTTCTTCATGTTGGGGGACTCTCCTGCACCAACGCCTCGGAGCCTTGGGTGATCCACTTTGGAGCCATGCTGCCGCCCATGGTCGTCATCACGCATGACACCAAGACGTACATGCACTAGGCCCAGGAGCAAACGCAGTTCCAAACTACGCGATCCAAGAAGGCACAAAGGCAGGCATCCGCCACGGCACAGAAGGAGCGCCGCGAGCTAATGCTCGAGGCACGCGCCCTGTTGAAGGAGTCAACGATGGCCGGCATCAAGGGCGACGCGGAGGTCTTCCAGCGCCTCCATGCCAAGACCATCAGCAAGAGGGTGGGCGCGATGTCACTTTGCGCCCCTACGCCGACTTTGCGAACCGAAGTCAAGCTCCTCAAAGTCTTGGAGGACGCTTCACAGGATTTGCGGAGGCTCGTGACGAACACACGTACGTCCGCTAGCCCGCATCCACTGCGCAACTATAGGAGGAAGTACCGCAAGGTACAACGACTCCACCAACAAATGAGCTCTCGCATTGGTCAGAACGCGGTGCTAGGCAAGGATTGGTCCTTCGGCGCTAAGGACCTCACAGACAAGGTGCTCGCCTGTGACTTGCTCCCTGACAAAAGGGCGAGCGAGTCATCAAGAGTCAAGGAGGTGGTGGGACGAGCCATAATGAAGGAGTTTTGGAAACGGTGCTCCTGCAAAGAGCCTGTTCTGCCAGACTATACGACCTACACCAACTCCGAACATGCTCGGGGAGGCATGTGCGCACCATGCTTCCACACTTCGATGATCAACGACCAGCCCATCCGCAACGACAACAGGTTCGCCGTTATTCGGAGCGAGGTGCCTGGACCATGCGGAGAGGACCTGCGGCAGGAGTTCCATCGGCTACATAAGCATATGGACCATATCCAACGGCGGCTCCATGAGCAAGGAGCGCCAAGTTCTTCATCAACGGAAGCTGGGGGGAGGAACAGGCGCCATACCCCTAGCCATCATCCTCAATATGAACGCCAAACTTTAGGTCCTCGGCGACAAGCTTCACCCACCCGATACGTTCAATGGGGGCATCCTAACATGCCCCCACGTTGGAACCAGTCGTCACGTCACCAAGAGGACGGGAGGAACCCTCGTCCCACTCTACGTGGAGACCCCGGGATCCTCCACGAGCTCCACTTCTTCCTCGACCTTCATCACCTGCTAGGCGTGGGACCAACTTCAGGTGCAACCTTTGAGGGAAGCACACACCTCATCCATGAGGCGAAACTGCACCACTGCATCCACCTACGGCCTTGGTGCCTCCCCCCAGCTTAGGCTAGAAGTCCAGCTACCCTCTGTACCCCAACTTAGGCTACACCATATTCCCTTGTCTACGGGAGTGAGGCCGTGCTTCCACTAGAAGTCCAGCTACCCTCTCTAAGGGTGGCTATCCAAGACGAACTCACCAAAGACGAACAGGTACACCTGCGGTTTCAGGAGCTCGACGCCCTGGAAGAGGAGCGTCTTCATGCCCTACAAAATCTGGAGCTTTATCGCCAGAACATGGTGAGAGCTTATGACAAGCGCGTCAAGCGGCGCGTCTTCCGGAAAGGCGAGCTGGTCCTTGTGCTCAGGCGCCCCATCGTCGTCACACACAAGACGAAGGGGAAGTTTGAGCCGAAGTGGGAAGGACCATACGCCATCGAGCAAGTCTACGACGGGGGTGCATACCAGCTGGTCGATCCTCAGGGAGCCCGGCCCATGCCTCCAATCAATGGAAGGTTCCTCAAAAATTATTTTTGCTAAACATTTGCCTCTTCCATTGCCTTTTTTTGTTTTTTTTAATAATGGGGAATCCTCGGTCGGCTCGATCTATGGTGCATTCTTATATGCATGGCGTGGATATTTATTTTCCCCATTTTGAAACGGACCATGTCCAACAACAAAAAAAATGGCTTTCCCCCAACACACCACGCTTGTGATTGAAGATTCGGCTACCCTGGGGCTTGTCGGAGGGTGGCACAATGTGTCACGCTGCAAGTTGAGCGGCTCTTACACCCATAAAGCACGGCACGTACCAAGTGTATGCTTCCGGAGGCAGTGGAGAAGATTACTTGGGCACTTCATCGTACCGAGGCTCCGTGCCCCATGCTTCCTGGCGTGCCACTCTCTCACAGAGGCTCACGCTCCGGGGAAGACCTTAGGCGAAAGATCATGAAAGGCCTGCCCAACCCAGCACAAGTTGGACTAGGTGTGGAGCCACGTGACAACCCTGGGGCGTGCCACCATAAGCTCCAGATAAAGTGCCAGAGGGTTTCGTAGTCCACCAAGGTGAATGGTTGCCTTCCAAGTTCTCAAGATGGGTCCCCAAGAAAGCGAAGAAGAGACCCAAAAGTTCAAGCAGAGAAGAATTACAAAGAATCTCAAGCAAACAAAAACTCCAAAAGAAGTACAAGCAATCTCATGAAGTCCATGGTCATTCAAATGGCCCGTACAAGCAGCCCTCACAAGACGGCAAACATCCAGAAAATTCAAGAATCAAGTATAAAGGTCCCAAAGATCGAGGGAACCATTGGAAGAAGGCGGAAGGTAGCTGTTCACCACCCCTCAAGAAGGCATGGAAACTCCCAAGCCATTGTCCCAAAGCCATTCAGCCCCGTCCTACCATGCCCAAGCCTCTGGGTCCGTGGGGCATCATGCCGGGGGCATGCTGAGCTGTGGGGTTCCTCGGTATCGTGATGGGCTAGAGTATGACTCTCTACTGCCTCTCGGAAGCATCTCCGAATACGGCGCCTCCACACACACTTACACGCAAGGACAAGATATAATCGTCATGATCTTTCGACGGTTCCCAATGACAAGTCCTTCGGCGGCCTTCTCGGATATCACACATATAGCTAGTGTATAACGGGAAAGCCAATATTTTAGAAAAAATCCCAAACCAAACCGTTTTTTTTTGTTACTCTCTACCTTGCTTCGTGTTTCCTTGCTCTTGTTTCCTCGAACCCGAGAAAGTACAGGAACACGCTTTCACAAGTTGAGTTGCGACTCGGCGCCCATGATGATAGGCTCGCCACGACCTTCAAATGTCTACACCGACCCACTTTGGCAATACCGGGACGGTGTTGACGCCGATGACTTTCCGGCGGCACATCTACATCGACATATGAAGATACGGGAGCAGTGCAGCGCGCCAGTGCGGCTAGCGCGAATCTGTGAAACCCTTCAATCTAGTCGGCTGGCACCATGATGGCTACATGGTCCCGGCTGGATTGATAAAATTTCTCCACGACATGGCATGTTATTTCGCCATGGAATGAAGATGAAGGAAGACTAGCCGGTTGGTTGGCATCTCACACGATCCCAACCGGTTTTCTTCAAAATGTATACGCGGACGTACCTTCCCGCACCAATGTACATCAACACCCGGCTCTCGCGACTCTGCATCTACGTCAACACCTGGCAGCCGTGACACTTCCTCTACATCAACACTTGGCACTCGCCACACCGTCTCTACATCAACACTTGATACTCGCGACACTGCCTCTACATCAACACTTGGCACTCGCCACACCGCCTCTACATCAACACTCGGAAGCTCTACATAAACACTCGGCAGCCGCGACACTTCCTCCACGTTAAACGCTCGGCACTAGCGACACTGCCTCTACATTTACAATCAGCAGCTGCGACACTGCCTCTACATCAACGCTCGGCAGTCTCGACACCTCCTCCAGTTGGAAGATCATCTCCATGAACGACAACCTGGTGTTCCTCCCACGATGCGAAGGTTCAGGCTGCAGAAATACTAGTTGCGCCGGGATTTCGCCAAGCCAATGCCGACTTGCTTCGCCCGCGCGACCTCACCTTGGCGAGGGGCATTTGTTCGACGCAATTTCGTATCGAGTTGCGGGAGTACTTCAATTGGAAAATTGGCATATAACAAAAGGGAGAAGAAAATGCTTGATGTGTGTATACATCGATCTCGTAGATTAATTAGTTCTGCCCAATATGTGCATGAGCTAGTTGATTCACGTACTAGCTAGTATGTGATACACATACGAAATTAGTATTGAACAAGCAAGATGTGTAGATGCACGTATGGAGCTGGCCACTCGTTCGATACATGAAGCTGGTAATTCAGCGAATCAATCAGCTTTGCCCAGCACGGAGGAGTCAGGTTCACGTCCACGCAGCTAGCGCATGTACAAGCGCCTAGGAGGGTCGTACGTATACATTGTATGTACATGGCTCGCGACTCACCGGTATACGTATCGTGTCAGTACTGCGTCACGTTCCACCGGATCAGTGTGGCATAAACAAGATAAATATTTTGGCTGCGATCCGTGTGGTACATGCATCGAAACGATCAGATAGACATCAACTCTCGAGCGGCCGCGATTCTCTGGAAGAGTTAGCGCGTGCAAGCGTCGAGATAAGCATCGCCGCCACAATACTCGGGAAAGGAGGCGCTCCACGCAGCCATCCATCCCGTCTCCTGCTGCCTATAAAGAGAGGCGCGCAACACATCTTGGAGGGAGAAGAGGAACAGCCGGAGGCCATGGTACCTGACCAGGGTCAGCGATCTGAGAGATCGAGCTCTCGCACCTGAAGACCAGAAGTGCGGCTTGCACCTGAAGAAAAGGAGCACCCATCCATCCACGCCATACACGCGCCGCTCACACCAACACCCACCCATTGACATCAAACAAGCACTATACACACACGTTATCGGGCAGGAGCAAAGAGGCCATGGAAACGAAGCCGGTGGCCTCGAATGGTGAGAATCATGGTTGAATATCTCTCTTTCTCCCTTTCTCTCTCTTCGACGTAGGCATCCATGCATATCACACCATGGCGCACGGAGTTGGCGACGACGGTGTCCGAGCTGCCGGTGTGCAGCCGAGCACCATCTCCACTTCAGCAAGCCGCGATGAAGACGGACGCAGCGAAGCCGGCGCGCAGCCTGACGCCACCTCTACACCCGCGAGGCGCAACGACGGCGTCCTTGACGGAGCTGCTGGCGTGAAGCGTGGCGTCCTCTCCACGACACTTGCGAGCTGTGATGACGATGCCCATGTCGGGGCTGCCGGTGTGCAGCCCGGCGTCATCCTCATCTCCGCGAGCGACGTCCAAGGCGACTGCGTCGTGGTGGCGGGGCTACCGGTGTGTTGCCCGGCGACATCCTCATCTCCGCGAGCGACGTCCAAGGAGACGACGTCGTGGTGGCGGGGCTGCCGGCGTGTAGTCCGGCGACATCCTCATCTCTGCGAGCGACGTCCAAGGAGACGGCATCATTGTGGCGGGGTTGCCCGTGTGTAGCCCGGCGACATTCTCATCTCCGCGAGCGACGTCCAAGGCGGACGGCGTCATGTGTAGGGGCTGCCGGCGTAGGCCAGCGACATCCTCAACTCCGCGAGCGACGTCCAACGTGACGGCATCGTGGTGGCGGGGCTGCCGGTGTGTAGCCCGGCGACATCCTCATCTCGCTGGTGGCATCTTCACCATTCCTCGAGGCGCGACGACAACGCGTCTGTGGCAAGGCTGCCACCGTGCAGCGCGGCACATCTCTAGTACACCCGCGAGACGCGGCGACCACGTCGGGGCTGTCGGCGTGCAGCACGACGCCATCTCCATCACCCATGAGGCGCGGCGACGACGTCCATGTCGGGGCTGCCGGCGCGCAGAGCGGCGCCATCTCCACTACCCGTGAGGTGCGGCGACGATGTCCATGTCGGGGCTGCCGGAGCGTAGCGTGACGCCATCGACACCACACCCGCGAGGCGCGACGATGACGTCCGCGATGAGGCTGCCGGCGCGTAGCATGGCGCCATCAACTCCACCACCTATGGGACGCGACGACGACGTCCGCGACGAGGCTGCCGGCGGGTAGCGCGGCACCATCAACTCCATGGCACACGCGAGGCGCGACGACGACGTCCGCGACGAGGCTGCCGACGGGTAGCGCGGCACCATCAACTCCATGGCACACGCGAGGCGCGACGACGACGTCCGCGACGAGGCTGCCGGCGCGTAGCACAGCGACATCTTCACCGTCCATGAGACGCGAAGGTGACGTCCTTGACGAGGCGGCCGGCATGCAGCGCGGCGCCATCTCCACCACCCGCGAGGCGCGCCGACGACGACGAGTCCGCATCGAGGCTGCCGGCGTGCAGCGTGGCACCATCTTCACCACACCACGAGACGTTGCGACGACGTCCTTGGCGAGGCTGCTGGCGTGCAGCTCGACGACGACATCCGTGTAGGGGCTGCCAGCATGTAGCCCAGTGTAATCTCCAACCCCACAAGCGACGTCAAAGGAAACGACATCATGGCGGCGGGGCTGCAGCCGCGTAGCCCAGTGACATCTTCCGAGGCCCGCGAGACGCGGCGATGACGTCCCTGACGAGGCGGCCTGCGTGCAGCGCGGCGCCATCTCCACCACCTATGGGACGTGATAACGACGTCCGTTCCAAGGCCGCCGTCGTGCAGCGCGGCGCCATCTTCATCACCGATGAGGCGCGACGACAACAAGTCCGTGCCACGACTGCCGGTGTGCAGCGCGGCGCCATCTTCATCATACCACAAGGCGCGACGATGATGAGTCCGTGCCCAGCATGTCGGCATGCAGCCTGGCATCATCTCCACTACCAAGACGGGGCCAAAAGGATGGCGCGGCATGATGAGCTGCCAGCTTGCAGCTCTCTACCTTCTTCACGATGGCGTAACGGGCCAAAGACATGGGCACGGACGTTGTTGCCGCTCGAATCCTAACCACCACATCTACACATAAAGCTATGCATGTTAGTACGTACGCGCATGGCAGGTTATATACATTGGCCATGTATGGTACGTACTAGCTAGCTAGTTGTGGCCGGCCAAGCCATGGTCATGTGCCACAACATTCACCTATCTGGAAGCCATCGGAGACGAGCCAAGAACCAACTTTCACACTGTTGGCCACACGGCGATGACCCTCGATGGGCAGGTGCTCTCTCTGAGGGCGACGATGCTTTCGGCGCGCCATCGACTCCCCTCCCTCGGTGGCCGTACCTTCCAACATGCGATGGTTCCTTCGGCGCGCCATCGACTCCACTTCCCTGCGAGCCCGTGAGACGGCGTCCTTGACTACACCGACAGCCATAAACTTGGCGTCAGGCTAAGGACGAGGCGCCGACCACATCGGCTACACCGACTTACGTGTGTGCGTTGGTTTTCACACCGACGCAGGTCTCCTCCATCATTTTACTCCCGCGAGGCATACCCCTTGCGCACCCCGACGAGGCTGCTGGTCGTCGAGAAGTCCCAGCTGAGCGGACCCATGCTACTTCAACTCCAACTACATCAACACCGTCAAGACCGACGAGGCGCGACGGCAAGGGCGGGCTTGGCCGGAGCAAAGGCCATGCTACATGCGGCGCGTGTACCGACGAGGACACGGGCTCTGCCGCCGCCCACACACACCACCATCACATCATGCATGGAGAACGCGAAGCGAAGACGACGAAGACGACCACACGGCTTAATCGGAGGTGTCTCGCGGCGTAACCCGCGGGAGTAATTAACCGGGTGCCTTCCGAGGCCCCGGGAACCAGGAGATCGCAATCGCCATAGTCAAGCTGGCCGTGCAAGCAGGCCACGGAGCGCTTTGTATTCAGGAACTTGTACTTTGTTTCTCCAAGAGAGATTAATGAAATGCATGCTTCCCTATCTTTTTCTTGTGTACTACGGTACACTGGCACGCCCGCACCTATTTTCTTTACCCCGGCACATGAGAGAAATACGCTACCATCCTTCCCCCTCAACGTAGCGCGTCTGTCTTTCACGGACATTTTTCTCGTGTCAAACAATTCCATTCTCATATAAATGGTCAAGTCCAACCGTTTCTCGACGTTTTGACCATATATAGTATCATGACATCTGGCTAAGACTAGCTTCATAAAAATATATAAGAGGCAAAAAGGAGGCGCCCTTCTTTCCACCATAGCAAGATACATCTCATTTTATAGAAGTTTATCATATCAAGTTACTCGTTGCTTCCTTTCCTCTCATGGTTTTGGATCATAAGATCAATGAGATAGCCATGGACCTCATCAAAGTTGACGACCTTGCACGCAATAGACTTGCATTATAATCGATGCATTATGTCATAAATCAGAAGGAGATCCTGAGACCTCCCATAATCCTTCAATGTGAAGAGGTGTCAATACTTCCTTTGCACTAGAATGTGACTCCCCATGATATTTCCATCCATTGCGATGATTCTCACCAAAATAATTATATCCAATGAGAAATGCAAACTTTTTCAATGTACCTATCTACTGAGTGTCCATGGTAATCTACCTAGTGGTCCTTGCATCATCCTCATTGAAGTGTATGGTGGCATATAATTGTGCTATTGGTGAAAACAAAACTGCATGTGTTTACTAACTCGTTGAGAGTCCAAGCGAATAGTGATGCAACAAGTGTAATTTTCCCACAAGGGATCAATAAATGTTTTTATCAAACTCTCGGAGAAGAAGTGTTTATATCCTCTATCCTCTAAATACAACTTGCAAATGCAAAAGAAATTTTTGTGTGTCCCCAACTCCATTTAGTTGTTTGTCACGGTACAAAGGTGTGTAAGTAATAAAAAAAACAAAATACAGTAGATCAAAGATGGTGCACAAAGTAGTTGTTTATTGTAGAAATTAATATGTGCTGAAATTAAAAATTTAAGCAACATAAACTAAATGATTTTCTTATGGATTAAAATAGTTTGGGGTTCATGGTTTTACTTGATCCCTCATAAACAATGTGGCATGTGAATAAAACTTCTAATAACAAGTAAAGAGTGATAGAAAAATAAATTGATTTATTTATACAAATTCATATGGACCTCACGTCCATCATAGAGATGATGTAATACATCTCACTAATACTTCATTGGAAAGGAAATCCCTCTCAAACCAAGTTTCAGATAAACACAATGATTGTCAATAGACAGACAATAGCAAAACAAATAATTTATTTATTCTTAGTTAGATAACCAATGGAAATCTAAAAGCTTAGTATAACATAGATTGTTGTCACTTCCACATACATACTACCTAGTTAATCCAGCTAACACACACATCCCCTCACTGGTTTTTTGCATACACGTTTGATCAGAGCATATCATACATGAATAGGGTAACATTGCATCTATAAATACATCGAAATAAAAATATCAATTACATCTTAAATCGTGTCTGATAACAATAGTTCTACCATCAAAGTAATGGAGATATGAGGACAATCATGTAGACAACTCATGTGTCTCTAATTAATGAAGTACACAACGAGAGATTGATACAAGCTACTTCACTATATACCAGGAATTCAGGACTATATATGGCAAGTTTTAGATCAAAACATGTTGATGGGCGTCAAAATTGGGTGCATGAGGACCGAGATGGGCCCGTGGCATGGCCAGGGGTGGGACCACGCCATGGGCCTCTTCTTCTGGCCCAAGCAGATCCATCTCTAGCTATTTTTCTCATCTTCTTCTATTTGCTGAAAAAATGAGGTGGAAAAAGTGTGGGCAAATTTAATGTACGTAAGGTCCCTGAAACTCAAAAGTACGCAAAAATAGGGACATTCTGTTCTGCAGCATTAGAAACTAAAAAGGACTTTGTTGCAAATTATATTAATGAATGTAAAACTCATAGGGAACCTCACATATCATATGCAAATATCATTTGATATCATATAATAAACATAAAGTTGATGGATACAGTTTACATCTATTCTGTCACCAAGATATCTACATAGTTATTGGTCATCTCCATAATGGAATCAAAGTATACTGTTCACATATCTCTAGAGCTTTCCCATAGTACACGGGATGCTTCCTCATGTGCGCAAGACAGTAAGGCCTAGCTTTCTACAACAACCTCGGCACCATCTTCTCTAGTGTAACCTCTTGAGAAAAAATATTGGTGGTATAATTCATTTTTTCCCAATGGTGTATTGTGTTTCTCTATTTAGCTTGGAGTAGTAACTTGCTCACGATAATCATGCAATAGTTTGATATACCAGTTTTATACATGTACATTACTTTTATCTCTTATGTGTTGTTATATCCTGCACTAAAACCTTAGGAAATCACCCAAATCTTGGATGCTTTTGTAGGAGAGGGGGGGGGGGCTTTGAATGTAAAACAGTGAAGCGGTAAGGCCATGGTTGGACATTTATGCGTTAATAATTCTCTTGGATTATCATGTATGTGGTATTGAGATCACTCACTAAGAGTAATTTCTCATGTATGTGGTCACACACAAATGGTCATCCCTATAAATAACATCTATTTTATCATTTTTGGAAACCTAATATGGTGGTTACGCCTCACTTTAACAAAATACCTTTTTTTTGCTCAGGTACGACTTAGGGGTTATAATCTCCGAGTTCCTTATTCTTAATCCCTTTTCTTCCATGTGACGAGGAGTGTATAAACCGAGTGTTGTGAGATGTTCTAACCATGCACATCTCCTACTGAACTGCGTAATGTAGATTTTATTTGTGCTTTTCTTAAAGGAAACCAACTCATACAAGCCAACATTTTTCCTATAACAATTGACCCCATTGGTTATCACTTGGGAACACATATCACACTTTCAGACACTCACTGTGCTCACTCTCTAAGTTCTCGAAGTTCAAGTCTTGCTAACTAATTAGTACATCATAGTAAAAACATTCATTTGCTATCTTGTTTAATATTATAGTGCGCGAATAGTCGTATAATTAGGTTATAAGGGGATAAATAGTTAACTTCAATTTCCTCATACGGTGAAGTAATGCTCCCATTTTTTCTCGGAGATGGACGTGCCATCATGTTTGTTGGCACAATGGTACATCCTTTTGATCATGTTTCCGGGTGTGGCAACAGTATAAAATATTACTAGGGTCGGAGCGCTTGCCATTATTTGGTCGCTCTAGCTAGGTTTTAATGATAAAAATGTTCTCTCTTGCAGGTTATCTAACGGTGCACTGATTTTCTCCATTCATGACCGTCTCTTTAGCGTGTGGTGAATCGCGACCTATTTTGTGTTGGAGGGAAATTTTCTCATAGTGTGTTGTAGGACATGGCGAGGGAAATTTTCCACCATGGGTGGCAGGCTAATCTGCAGACTAGACCTCCACCACCCTACGCATTCATATTGATTCGAAATTAATTGTTAATAGTGTAATGACTGGCCCTCTCTCTCAGTTCAGACTTCTGGGATAGTAATCCTACATGGTATCAGAGTCAAGAGGTTTTACGTTGAAGACCCTAATCGCGTAGTAATAGAAACAAAAGAAAAAAGATTATGCGGTCCGCACTGAACCTACACTAAGCACTAAAATAGCCTAGATGTGAGGGGAATGTTGAATATAAATACTCTCCATAGTCTTTTTCCATAAGTTCCAACCGATGGGTGAATTGGTTAGGTGCATACAACTTATAACCAAAGGTTCAAGATTCAAAATCCAGGAAACACACAAAAAAAAGTATTGCGGCCTACCTTCGTCCCCGCTGCACATGTCAAGAGTCCCAAAAAAGGACTTCAGGCGTGACGGGGAGTGTTAGAGTGTAATAACCAATCCTCTCTCTTTTTTTAACCAGATGTTCAAGGTTCAAAACTAAAGAAACACAATAAAAAAATATTGCGGCCTGCACTCTCTGCGCATGTCAAGACTCAAAAAAGCATAGACTTAGGGGGAGTTCTAGAGTGTAATGACCGACCCTCTCTCTCTCTCGAAATTTTGGTTTAATTGGCTAGTGCTACAATTTTTCATTGATCATGTGTATTGTGCCTTTTATATTTTACCTTTTGTACCATTGGACGTTGGATGTTTGTTTGGTCCTAGTTATGAAGAGGCTAGATGTAATACTTAAAACCTTGTAAGCAATAAAAAGTCCTTTATAAAAAAGAATGTGGAGTTGCAAGGCTTGGTGTGATCCTTGGGGTCGTCGGACGTGAGCACATATGGTTCCTCTTCCCTGGGTGGATCGTCGTCTTCTGGTTGGCTTACACCGTCGTCGGTGGTCTATTTACACCCGCGCGTGGCGTCTACCGCGGTTGCGAATGCGCATAACGGCACCACCAATGCGGCAAGCGCTACACCACCTGCTGCTAGGCCATGTTGGCACCGCTTGTCGAATTGATCGGAGAGACAATGGATGTGTGCTAGTGTGGTGGTGGCGATATTGGTGGTAGTAGTGATGAGTTCTTGGACATGGCCGGGAGAGTGCCAATTTATACATAGGCCGAACCATGTTTGCCTGTCGAGATCTGTGAGAGACTAATGGATTCCGCTGCGATTTTTTGTTTAGAAAAGGTCACTTTTGATTGAGAGTTTGGGAAAGGTGCATGCATGCGTATGGCTTTTGATCATCCTAAACCAACTCTAGCTACCTGGGACGACCCATCTCTTGGTCAACTAAGATTCATGTGCGTGTTTTCTTAACAAATTAAGCAAGAAGTGCCCGTTCTGCAGACAATCGGTCCTATACCATCAATGGCGCGGTACACTCACTTGATTAAGATCACTTCATGGCTAAGGTACGTACTCTCTGTCTGTTGTTTACCTGTGTTGGGACTTGGGAGGACGTCCGGCACACGCGCGTACGCAAAGCGGTAGGGCATCGCTTCGGACGCCCGCTGCCTGCATGCTCTGCACTAGGCACGTCTATAGTTTTGTGCATGCCACGCCTAAATTATTACTCAATCTTATTAAATTCTTAGTTACATAAAATAATTTTGATATACCAGTTTACTTTGCACCTATTTCAAAATGCTTATATCGATTAGCCATTTTCCTATATGTGTAACAGCATACATAATTAAAGACTTTTCCAAATGCTTAGTGTGGATGTATCTATTTATTATAGGATTTGGTAACAAATGTTTTGTGTTTCTCTCAAATCAAATGTTTTTTTCTAAATAAATTACATTACTACTTTTATTTATCATATTTACAAACTGTTTTATTTTGGTTCCAACTTATAACTATGCAAGAATTTAGCAATGTAAATTTCGACAAATGAACTTAGAAAATTGTCATCAACATTATTTAATTAAAAAAATTAAAACACGTTGTTCAAATAATTTTCATTTAATACATATTATATTTTTGAGTTTGAAACATATTTATATATTTGGTTAATGTTGAATTTATATGAGTGTATATAGTATCAAAAAATTTAAAATGGTGTATTTTTCTTTTGTGTAAGTTTTGTATACACTTAATTACCTTTTTTCTCGAATTTTCCATTTTTTCTACAAAGAATTTATTTATTTTCTATTTCATCATAATTCATAGTTCTTACAGTTTTTGTTTATTTTCCCATTATTTAAGTAGATTCCCTAGTTACAAGCCTTACGTACTTTTTCACTACTAGGAAAATAGGTGGTCTGTGGTGCACCAATATAGAATTTTGTAGCGCATATGCGATATGCCACAAAATTCTCGCCACTAAAATTTATTTATTAGCCCATACCTACCTGCGCCACGGAATTCTCACATTTATGTGGCTTACCTACTCCTACACGATATGCACCACAGAATTCTCGAAAAATTTATAAAAAAATCAAAATTTAAAAAAAATCAAAAAAACAGGGAAAAACAAAAAGTGAAATAATCTGGAAAAACCCAAATATTTGAAATGTTTTGAATATCCAATAACACTGCAACATATCTCAAATGATATTGAAATGATAATTTCCCACTAGGTTACCAATCCTGAAATTACTCCAACCCAAACACCCTTAAATTCTCACTTCTATTTAATTGAGCTACCCTTATGCTACTAAAGTCCTTTTTGATATTATTATCATATCAACCCTCTTAAGCATATATTTTCAAAAGGAAACTTAATAAATCCAAAAATATAAAAAAAATCAAAATTTCAGAAAAAACGAAAATGAAATAAAAAAGAAATAATTTTAGTTTTTTAAAAATTTAAAATTTCGAAAATTCTAAGTTTTTGTAAAAAAATTAAAAATTATTTTTTAAGAAAATATAAAAAATCCTGTAAGTTCAACAATTAGAAAAGAATCAAAATATTCTAAAACAAAAAATAGTAAAATTTGAAAATTTTAAAAATCAAAAGAATCTAGAAAAAAAATATTCAAAAAAACTAAACTTTTAATTTTTTTAAAAAACTAATAAAAATAAGAAAAATCCTAGAAGTTCAAAATTTGAAAAGATTCTAAAATTCTAAAAAAAAATAAAATTTTAAAAATCTAGAATTTAAAAATCCAAAAACAAAAAATTATGTGGCGCATATATCGATATGCGCTACAGATATGTATATTTCTATGGTGCATAATGATATGCGCTAGAGAAATATATAATTTTGTGGCACATATTGCTATAGGCGCCACAGAAATACACATTTTTGTGGCCCATGTGGTTTGAATGGTCAAATTTCTGTGGCGCATATGGTTTCATGCGCCACAAAAATTATTCTTATTCTGTGAAGCATGCACTTTATATGTGTCACAGAAAGCCTTTCTATCTATAGCTAGTTTCCTAGTAGTGTTTGTTATTTTTTTATAAATCATTTGGGTAAGACTTCTTGTAATTTAAGATTCTTTCTATTTTTCAAATAGTATTTTATTATTTAATTGTTTTTCATGTTACCCAAATAAACAATTTACTTGGAGAATCTTGCTACTCGTATTATAAATTTTATTTGAAAAAACAGTTTTATTACATTTGTGTATGTCAGTTTTTTTAAATTCATGTAGGATCAACTTTATAATTATATTAAAACTTTCTAGTAAATATTCAAAAAATATGGATTGTTTTTTGTACTTGTTAGGTTTTCTATGTACGAAAGTGTTGCCATACCACTTTTACTAAGGTCATGATAGGCGAAATATGTAAGATGATGGAAGTGAGGGGTAAAACTTGTTGGAGGACCAAGCAAAATAACATATAACACATAATTATTTCTAACAAGATACTTTGTGCAAGGACAATTAGACGATGTTTAGTGAAGTAAAAAAAAGGAGAAATTAATTAATATATGGTATAGTTTGATCAGAGGATTTTCAAAGGATGAACGCTTTAAATTCATATGAGTTATTTTTCCTACGGAGTGTGGATCAAAGACATGGGAACAACAACAATATTTATATACTTGCATTTCTACGACCTCTTTTCCATACTCCGTCCATCCCAAAATGAAAGGGGCCTAAGGATTATCTAACTGTTAAATCTTACTAACTTGGATTAACTATTTAGGAAAAGATATCTACATCTACAAAATTTATTGAACACATTAAGGAAATATACTTTACAGTGAATCTATTGATGTTGATTTTACTGTTTATATTTTTATGTATAAACTTGGTCAAACTTAGAAAATATTTACATTTAAACGCCTTACATTTTTGGATGAAGGGAATATGATATTTCTGCAAGATACTAAATAACAGATTTTTTAAGTCTTACATGTATCTTTTATCCTTAAATTTCTGAAAAATGTACACGGATCATATATAACAAATGCTATTTCTACAGATTGAGGTGTTTTGCTTTCTCCTAGGATTAAGAACCAATTTGTGGTTGGACTGTTGTAGGGTGGCCGTACCCCCATCATACCAATCTAGAAAACTATAAAGGTGTTTGCGGTGAGTTCAATAATCTAGAAGCTCCGTAAGTGCGGTTTGTGCGTCTTACTATGCGTCTATAGCGTACTCCGTGTCACTAGAAAATAGTTGTGGTATTTTAGCGTACAAAGAAGCAGGGACGGAGCCAGGAATTGGAGATAGGGGGCGGAGATTAGAAGCACCAAAATCATAGGAAATATTGTCGCACAACACGGTAAATAAGATCCTAGATCAGTAAAATATACCCATTTTTTGCAATATGGATGAATTTATATATCTACCAAATTGAAATCGGTTTTATCAGTACCAAGATTAAAAGTCTCAATAATTTTTTCAACACTAAACTTGTTTGTTATTTCCCTCTCTATATAGACTATGACACAATCACGAAAGTTATATCCCAATTTAATGCAAAGATATATCTTAGCTACTTTCATAGCATAAAAGGCTCCTTCTGCTGTTGCGGAAGAGTCTCTCGTCTAAAAAAACCAGCAGGATATTTCCACCAACTAGACAAGCATAAGTGAACAACCGAAAATTCCTAATTAATTTCCGAATTTCTTAAGAAATAGACAAACTTTTTTTCGCGAAAACGCAAAAGCATTGCGTTTCGATGCATTGATAGAAAAGAAGGTTATATGTACAAGTCCTCGAGAGGACACACCCCGCCATACAACTCGACCCAAGAAAGAGAACCTATCCTATGGGAGGAATTGGCGAACACCTCGGGCCCCCGCGTCCGCCCATTGCCGTGCTTCAGAACAAATGTCGTTGAACAGGGATGCCACTGACGGACGTGACCGCAGCATTCCGGTGTTTCCATATCCACCACGCCGTGAGCATGATTTTCGACAAGGTGCCTTTGCGCAGCTGGCGAGGGGCGGTCCGCACCACCAGCGACCACCACTCCGCGAAGTCGCCCTCAACTGTGGGAGGACCTGAGGTGGATCGAATCCACGAGAGGACCTCAAACCATATCGTCCTGGAGAAGGAGTACCCAGTGAGGAGGTGCGTCATGGTTTCCACCGACTGGTCACAGAGCGGACACCTAGGCGCATGTGGTAAACCACGTCGCGTCAGTCTCTCACCCGTCCAACATCTGTCTAGGCAAGCCAACCATATGAAGAACTTCACCCGCGGTGGCGCCCAAGATTTCCATTTCAACCTCCAGGAACCTGAGATGATGGCCTCCTGGAAGAGGGTGTCATAACAGGAAAGAGAGGTGTATTGGCCATCCATCGTCCAGCGCCAAAGCAGCCGATCCTATTCCGGAGACAGGTGTATGTCTCTGAGCCTCCCCATAGCTGCACGTAATGCCAAAGTGCGAGGGCGCTTGGAGCACCAGCGATATTGGGGATCCAGGCGTGATCCGCGAGCGCTTCCCGTACCGTATGTGCCTTCCTACGGCGTTTAGGTAATAGCGCATACACCTCAGGCGCCATCTCCTTGATGGATCTTCCCTCCAGCCATCTGTCCTCTCAGAAGAGGGCGGATTCTCCATTGCCGACCACCATCGAGGTGGAGGCTGTGAAGGCATCCAGCTCCACCTTCGAGAATTGCATATCGAGCACGCGCCATGGTCGCAAGGGATCTGTATGTATCCTTCAAATCCAACGCACCCTCAGGCTAATCGCAGTGCGCGCTAGATCGGGGATCCCCAGCCCTCCCAACCGCTGCGGCCGGCACACCCTTGCCTAGTTAACATGGTAGTGGCCACCATTGGCGTCTGCCTTGCCAGCCCAAAGGAACCCGCGTAGGATCTTGTTAACTTGTTTGAGCATTTTCTTGTCGAGGCCTAGCACCATCAGCTGGTGCAAAGGGATAGCAGCAAGAACCGCGCGTATTAGCGCCAAGCGCCCTGCCTGCAGCATCATGGATGCCCGCCAGGTAGGAAGTTTGTCAGTGTTCACCAAGGGCTGGAATAAGGATGCAGCTGTCAGTCTCCTGATGGAGAGTGGGATACCTAGGTACTTGACCGGGAACTGCGCCAGCCAAGGTAGTCAGAGTCGGGATTCGGACTCGGGTCGATTTTCGTCGGGCAGAATCGAGTCGTAGTATCGAATCGTAGAATCTAGGATCCTACCATACTACTCAGAGAAGATATTTTTATCAAGCACAAAGTTTTTTAATATTATAATGGAGATAAAAAATAATAATCCATAAAGTTTCTAGCAATAATGTTCTAGCGCTAGATCATTTGAGATTTGGTAGGTAAATAAAGGGCAGTGAAAGTGAAAAGGGCTTGGGATGTTTAAGTAGTATCCTTGTAGGTTTAACGGATGGAAGAAATAGTGAGTTGGTAGAATCGAAAAATCCATAAAAAGGATTGAGATTCTATATTATTGTAAAGGATTATATGATTTGGATCGGGACTCAACATAGATTCTACCTGATTGGGATTTATAGTGGGATTTGGATCGATTCGGTGATGTAAGATCGTCAAGTCATAGGATTCCAACAGCCTATTAAGTGAGTTCATCATCAAGATGAACAGCGATGGCGACAAGGGGTCTCCCTGTCTCAAGCCCCTCCTATGCCAGATGGGGGGGCTGGCTCGCCGTTGAGCATCACCCTAGTGCTTGTCGTGGATAGCAGGATGGACACAAGCTCGCGGAAACATGGGCCAAATCCGATCTTCCAGAGGAACTCCATGAGGAACCCCCACGATACGGAGTCAAACGCACGAGCTATATCCAACTTGAGCATCACCCGTGGCTCCTTCCGACGGTGCCACTAGCTGTCTGCGAATGAACACGCATTTGTTACGATCCACCAGTGACTCCATCCTAGGGGCCAGCCGAGAAGCCAACGTCTTAGCCACCAGCTTGGCAAAGATGTGGATAAGACTAATCGGCCTATAGTCACCCAGCCCCATCGCATCCGGGCGCTTAGGCAGCAGGATTAAGAGGGCCTGATTCAGGCCCTGGAATCCGCGCCCACACATCGTGAACAACTTGTCGAAGGCAGCCATGAAATCGCCCTTGACCACGCCCCAACACTTTTGCAGGAACTCAGCCGTGAAACCGTCGGGTCCTGGCGCTTTGCCTGAGGGTAAGCGTCTGATCACCTCCCAGATCTCCTCCTCCGTGAATGCAGCCTCCAGCTCAGAGAGGTCCTCTGAGTGGGTACCCAGAAAGCCCAAGTCCAGCGAGTGCAGTCGGTCCACCGATGTGCCAAGCAGACCCTTAAAGTGAGTAAAGGTCGCTTCAGCCATGGCCGCATGGTCCGAGACGACCGCGCCATTGTTGTATTTGTGATCTAAATTCATATACTAAAAGGAGGCTAACTTCGTACGAGCGGAGCGAGGCCCGTCGCCGGTAGGCTTGGGCCGAAGCGTAGCAGAGTCTGAAATGATAGTTTGCTACCACTAATGCGCAACGATAGATTGGTGTAGAGTATAGCTTAGCCATGAAATGATAGTCAAGTGACATACGTACCATCTCAAGCACGACACCGATTCATCTGTAGGTCACTTTTGTCTAATTGAGAAAGAAGGAACCCCTATATAGTTGACCAAGCGTTGAAGGTCAGCTAGCTAGAGTTTGATTAGAGTGATCAAAAGCCATAGCTATGCATCTTTCCTCAACTCTGAATCCAAGTCCATCAGACCAATAGGCCAGCACATTCATCCAATTGCCCAGCATATAAATTGGCACCATCCGACTCATGTCCACCACCACAACCATCACCACACTAACACACGGCGATCAATCTTAACTAGCTAACTAGCTAGCTAAGATGGCTGGGCAGAAGCTGGTGTTAGTGCTCACCATTTTGGTGGCCGTGTGCAGCTTGGCCGCCGCCCTAGACGCGAAGCCGAAGGGGCCTCCGACGCCGAAGCTGCCGTCAAAGTACCAGACGATCCATCCCGGGAAGTCCGGTAAGAGGAACCAGGTCGCCGCCTGTGACGATCCCAAAGACAAGAAGAAGCCATGCACGGCCAGCTGCCCCAAGAACTGCCCCGACGAGTGTATCGTCTACTGCGAAGCCTGCATGACATTCTGCTGTAAGCATACATACTGGCTTGACCCTTAATTTGCTCCTATATTTAATGCATGATCATTATAAATTGACATCAATGCATAAATTATCTTTTTTTACAAGTGTGTGATTTCTACCCCGGCATGTCCTGCGGCGACCCACGCTTCACCGGCGCTGACGGCAACAACTTCTACTTCCACGGCAAGAAGGACCAGGATTTCTGTATAGTCTCGGACGCCGATCTCCACATCAATGCCCACTTCATCGGCAAGCGTAACCCTGCCATGAGCCGTGACTTCACCTGGATCCAGGCCCTCGGCATCCGCTTCGCTGACCACAGCCTCTACATGGGCGCTCAGAAGACCATCAAGTGGGACGACGATATTGACCACCTTGAGCTGACCTTCGACGGAAGGCCCGTGACCATCCCCGATGAGACTAATGGGCAGTGGCAATCCAAGGCTGTGCCTGCCTTGACCATCACCAGGACTTCCATGAACAATGGTGTCAGGGTTGAGCTTAAGGGAGTGTTCGACATCTTGGCCAAGGTGGTGCCCATCACCGAGAAGGACTCCCTAATCCACAACTATGGAGTGACAACGGATGACAGCCTTGCACACTTCGATATCGGTTTCAAGTTCTATGACCTCACCGATGACGTACACGGTGTGCTAGGCCAGACCTACCGCACGAACTACGTTAACATGCTCAGTGTGACCGCCAACATGCCGATCATGGGTGGTGCCCCCAACTATGTCTCCTCCAACATCTTCGCCACTGACTGCAAGGTCACCAGGTTCGGTCGCAAGGCCGAAATTTCCATGATCACTACCACGGCCAGTTAAAAAACAACACGCTTCCATGGCTAGGCCCTGATCCCCATCCCGGAAATAATTAAGTTTTTCTGTAAGAATATGTATCGATGCCAACATGATACACAAGGCACATGTAATCTAAATACACATGATCAATAGTAGACATAATTTGTGTAATTGCTATTGCACATGAAATAATTAAGAAAGGCTAATGGAGAAGATGCATTACATAATCTGCTTCCTCAAGTTTGTAACAGCAACATTTTTCCAAATTAACGTTCCGTTTTTTCTTGCAAACATTATTTAAAAAAAGGTGCTTGCCAGGAAGTCCAGCATTATTATCAAAGCCACACCTATATATATGGTCCCGTGTATAACTGTGTAACCATTTTAGCACAATTATGAGCCAGAAAAGCTGCAACCACTTGCAGCCAAAAACTTGTCAAAATAGGTAAGCAAGATACATTGAAAACTCTCTAGCGCTATGTAGTATGCTGGCTACCGGTAATATTTTTGAATACCCGGGGCAGAAAAATGTGTAAAATAAGAAAATTTAGTTGTAGAAGTTTGAAGTACAAACATACCCCATAAAAACCAGTGGCAGCTTGGGTAGGCTCTAACTTTAGGTGGAGTTAATTGAGATCCATTTTCTGAAACATACATGTTAACATTCTCAAAAACAATTGATAACACACATCCAGGTTATACATACAACGCCAATAAATTGTAGCTCTGATATCGACATATACTTGCAGATTAAAAAAAGATAAAGTTGGGTCTAAATATTGTGAAATACTATGCACCAGATTTGACATTATTTCTACTCGATTTCTTTTGTTTCCAATCTATAGATCAAGTTTTAAGATTGTTTTTTGGGTGTTAGATATCAGACTGTGGGTTTAAAAATGGCAGATTGTTCATAATTTCTAAATATTATATTTATTACTTGACTTATGATCTCACCAAGGATGTGCTTGTTTCAACCATTTTCACCTATTATTCGATTACATTGTTAAGTGATTTCCGTAAAAACGTTTGGTTTCTGGACCTCTAAACGTGTACTGTGTGTAAGCAGATTACAACCCAAGTCAACTCCGTTATAGCTCACCACCCTACCGGAAATATATGGTGTTACCAGCTAGAAGGCTTGTGGGGAACCTGACGATGGCCCGACTGATTTCTCCTCAACTATCCTCTCCACTCAATGTTCTTTGTAGCGCTGGGTTTGGTGGTCATCATCCTCATTAATTCTTCAATAGCAAGAAATGAGCCGTTGAAGGAGCAGTTGTGTCATCGTGGGATGAGCGGCGATGGTTGTTGATCCCCTTCACTGCAAAGCGGCACTGGAGGACCCTGATCTTCCCTCAACTTCCTTGACCGATGCAAACCATTAGGGGCGGGAGGAACATCAGCGTCGCTCGAAGATGAGCAACAGTGTGCAATGTATGTAATCAAATGACATTACCAAAGATATGAACCAAACTAAATAAGTAAAACTCCAATTAACATCAAACTTGATTCTCTTGCCATTTATGTTAACATCGCTGCAAACAAACATGCTCTTAAAGAGCAGTGCCATTCTAGGGCAGGGAATGGCCGGGCCGGAGCTAAACATGGGTCTAACTGGGCCATGACCCGCCCATGATTTCCTAGAAAAGGATATGCATTGTTAGCTTCGCCCATTGCTATTAGCAGATCAACACCGCATCCTTCATCCGGGCCTGCCCATGTATCTTAGCTCCGCCATCCAGGGGGGAAGACAAGTCGTTATGGGTATTTTGTTCAAGTGGACCTATATGGAATTAATATGATCGATTATAAATTTAAGGGCGCTAATATGGCTGGATGATGGTTGTTAGACTATTCATAGTCGGAGTGACATTGGTAGTAAGATCACACAACCTCAGACATTTTGGTGGTATTTTGGAGTATGTTTTTTTAAAAGAAATACGGTAAGGGAAGCCCCTGCAGTGTTTTTTTAATAATAAGAACCTAAATTGCGTCTCTGGGAGTTAAACCTGGGTAGCTGGGTTGTACGTCAACTTTCCTAACCAAGTGAGTTAGGCTCACTTCTTACGGAGTATGTATGTTACTACCCTACTATAACTAGTCTAAGGGGTTGGGAGAGATGCAACCGGTGCATGTACGCAGAGCATATGCAAGCGTACCAGCTACCCCTATACAGTTGACCAATAGAGCAAGGTCAGCTAGATAGAGTTTGATTACGGTGATTAGGAGGCATACGCATACACCTTTTCCACCAAAATTTTAATGCAAGTCGTATCCAATTAATCACACGAAGGAGTCCTCTTAGAGCAAGTACAATAAGTTGTAGATTAAAATAGTATATTATTGCTTAGTTAGAGGAGAGAGTGGAGGAGAGAGAAGGAGAGTGGGCTCTTAGAGCATGGCTAATAGCATAGCCGGCAGCCGGCTGTATGCCATTGCCACGTCCCTTAATAGTCTTTATAAGAGAGTAGGCACGGTACAATAGATTGACTACAAGTTAGGTACAAAGATGACTATAGCACTAAATGCTTGTACGGTGGGAGGCTGATTGTTGGTAGGAGATGATAACCGTTGGCTAAAAGCTTTCACATCGGCTGCATGCTGCCTCTTATTTCTCGTTTAGTGTGTTGTAGCCGGGCTGGATGCATGTAGCCTGCTCTATTCTCTCTCTTCTCTTCTCTTTCCTCCACCTAGGATTTTGCTTATGTGGAAGACCATATAGCCAGCTGACTAGGCTCTATTGTACTTGCTCTTATGCAATAGCCAGCTCTAACACGTGCTCCTAGGCACTTTATAAAAGTGAAAGGTGGACCATACATTGATAAAGTTCTACACTTTTATAGCTCACTATTGTATATGTTGACTCTAAGCTGACTATAGATGACATGACACTTGGCTTATAGCCAGCAGCTAAGCTGCTACACTATTGGAATTGCTCTTATCACTCATACAAAGATTCCAGGTCAGCTATAGCAAGCCAATCAAATCCAACTTAACGCTCTATAAATTAGCGCCATCA
Source organism: Lolium multiflorum (assembly GCA_030979885.1). Lineage (NCBI taxonomy): Eukaryota > Viridiplantae > Streptophyta > Magnoliopsida > Poales > Poaceae > Lolium > Lolium multiflorum. The sequence continues at coordinate 347,386,754 of CM061749.1, forward strand.
ATGTCCGGTAGCCCACTCACACTAACACACAGATATCTCAACTGACAGCCATCACCTGCTGCAGTCCTGCCAACATGGCCACGCAGCAGCAAACAATGGCAGCGGCAGCAATTGCCGCTCTCGTGGCCGTGTTGTTCCTAGTCGCCGCCGTCGACGGGAATGAGCCGGGGCCTCCGCCTCCGGAGCCGTTGCGCAAGTACCAGACGATCCACCCGGGGAAGAAGAACCAGGTGCTTACCTGCAGCAAGCCCACCGACCACAGCAAGCCATGCGTGGCCACCTGCCCCAGCCGCTGCCCTGAAGAGTGTCTCGTCTTCTGCCCAACCTGCGCCACCTACTGCCGTAAGCATATTAAACCGTTACTTAGTGTACATTAACACTGGGTATATAGGACATGCTTAAGATTACTTACAATAAAAGTATTATAAGTAGAAGTATTATGCATCTCATGCATACAAAAATCTAATGTGGCAGTGCAATTAAAGATAAAAGAGAGGATTGTAGTATCATAGGTAGATATCGTATCATAGCACGTAGTGCCAGAAAATTTAATGTTAAATACATCTTGTACTTAGATTTACATTGAGATTCTACAAATCAATTAATATAAGAAAACTATGATACTAGTATATGATACCATGCATTGTAGACATAGTAACATATAGTAAGTATCATACACGACATGGTGTTTTGACTCATAGGTGTAGATGCACCTATTATAAAAAAAATATTTTAAATTTATTACAAAATGTTTTAAATAAATTGAAATGAAATCCTGAGTGTGCATCCTCACATTCTATGTTAGCTCACAAAAGTTTGGCACGAAAAAACATTTTGTATGCACTATGTAAAAAAGATATAAAAATATCTCGTTAAAAGCTATTTTGGAACTCAAAAATTGATTTTTACACTGATCACAAAAAATAATATTTTTCTGTGAAACTTCGTGCACGAATATAGAATGTCTGGATGTACACACTGGTATTTTTTTTAGAACTTCTAGACATTTTGGAGTATGATTTTGAATAATGACTGCATCTACTACCTATGATTTAAAGAGGATTTACCTATCATACACATGATACTTTTATATGATACTATGCATTATTACTAGTTTAACATAACCTCTTTTTTCAAGTGTGTGATTTCTACCCCGGATTTACCTGTGGTGACCCGCGATTCACGGGCGCCGACGGCAATAACTTCTACTTCCACGGTAAGAAGGGCCAGGATTTCTGTATAGTCTCTGACGCTGGTCTCCACATCAATGCCCACTTCATCGGTAAGCGTAACCCTGCCATGAGCCGAGACTTCACATGGATCCAAGCCCTCGGCATCCGCTTCGCTGAGCACCGCCTCTACATGGGCGCCCAAAAGACCGTCATGTGGGATGATGAGGTTGACCGCCTTGAGCTGACCTTCGACGGCATGCCCATCGACATCCCCGATGAAATTAATGGGCAATGGCAATCCACCACAGTGCCTGCGTTGACCATCATTAGGACCTCCCAGGCCAACAGTGTCAACATTGAGCTCAAGGGAGTGTTCGAAATCTTGGCCAGGATTGTCCCCATCACGGATGAGGACTCGCGCATCCACAGCTATGGTGTGACAGAGGATGACAGCCTCGCCCACTTCGACCTCGGGTTCAAATTCTACGACCTCACCGACGATGTCCATGGTGTGCTTGGGCAGACCTACAGTACTAACTACGTCAACAAGCTCAGCGTTAGTGCCACCATGCCCATCATGGGTGGTGGTCCCAGATATGTCTCTTCCAACATATTCGCCACTGACTGCAAGGTCGCAAGGTTCGGCCGCCAGGTCGGCATCTCCATGATCACAACTAGGGCGACTTGAGTAAAACGCCTCAAGGCTAGCCCATGATATATAGCCCAGGAATAATTAAGTTGTGATGCAAGAATATTATATCAATACCAACATGATATATATTGTCAATTTTTCGTCTTGATGTGGATGGTTTCTCACATACATCATTGTGCAACTTATTGCAAATGAAATTGTTAAGGGATGTTACTGGCGAATATGTGTTAAGTTTCATGTAGTTGCTACATTTTTTATTCCTTAATTATATACTCAGTACAACATAACATTGTTCCCTCCTAGCATACTACTACTAACCCTATCCCAAAATTTACATCTTGGCCCCTAACATAGTGGGCAGGAGAAGTACTAACTTATCATTTTATAAAATCATGCTGCATTAGCTCATATGAACATGTATCCAGTCATTCAATCTGATGAACAACTGAGGCACGTTGATCTTTGATTCACGGAGTGTGGCGTACTTACACTTTGTAGTCATGCGGGTTTTGATCATCAATGATTTCCGCCCGGCTTGGTAAGCTCCTAGAACTGGACATTAATAGAGGATTTATAGGTAAGTGGCTTGATATAGCGGAAATTTTGTGTCATCTATGGAGTGGTAATTCTCTCCTACAGCGGGTATTATAATGCCAGCGAGAAGGAAACTATTATGGAGGAACAAAAATGGTGAGATCGTGTACACGTACTAACACACCATTAGTGATAGTTCTTAAGGCCATTGTTGCGCAAACAAAGGATGATTAAGACTAATGTTTAGCCGCTGCATAAAGTTTTGAGGTCTCCATAAATCCCTACAATATGCATTCAAAGATCTGAGTCGCGGTGTCACCTCCGACTAATCTGCTCCTATTTAAACAAGCCATTGCGCAATCCTAGCAAAATGCAAAGAGAGTAAGAGAAAACAATGTACCTATAAATAATCTCAACATATGTATCAGCAAGCTCATCGTCTCATAACCAAAGATTTACCATAAAAATTACATTAATAGTTATGTAATCATGTAGTGCAACTCATACTGACTAATACAATTTTAATACATAAAGAGATTCATTCAAATTACAGCCATAAACCCCAAATCGAGGGGTGGACACGCTATGGTTAAGAGCGACGTGGAACTGTTGGTGAAGCAGGAGAGGTGGCCAAAGGCGACCTTAGCGATGGTTCACCCTCCAATCTTCCTCCAATAGTGGACTGTCGAGAGATATATTGTGGTTTCTTCTCTTCACCTCCGTCCCCCATGAAATAAAATTTCATTGCGGTAGATACATATAGTTTTAGTTCAAGACGGTCCCGTGGGCATAAAAATGAGGAGAAAAGATGCTTGGGGTTCAAGATGGGTCCCATGGTGTGGCCTGGAAGCAGTCGGCTCCATGGGCCCTCCTGGTCTGGTCTGATCTTCTGGTGCACCACTTTAGCATGTTGGATCCATATCAAAAATTTGGAACCGTGCTCTTTGATCTTGCTCTTTTTGGAGTTTCAAATTTTCCTGAAGTTATTTAAGATACAAAAATAGTGGGAACATTGTGGAAAATCTCATAAATCAATGTAACACATGTTTTGAATCTCACATATAATGAAATTATGAATTATTATCATATAATACAGTTCAAAGTTCATGGATAAATTGTATATGTATCACTAGTGGGTCGGGTACTAGTGTAGCACAACCTGTGTGACATAGAGTGCAACAACGTGCACGGCATGCATGGAACTAGCATAGCTTGGTAAACGGTGGTGCAGCATGGAGAGCAGCGACACGATCGGTGGTGGCACAACGAAGTGCGGACCTCAACGTGCAACTTGGTGGCATAGCCAACCAGTTTGAACGCCTGGAGCTGCTCTACAATGACATATGGATTAGTACAGGCGACACATGTAACGCAAACACAGTACGTGTACACGATGGCCATCGAAACCAAGTAGCTTTATGCACGCCTGTGAGTGCGACATAATGGCAATCACGTGCACGCCTGTGAGTATGCACTGGTAGAAAAACAGGCTTCGGGTGAGCCCCATAAGTCGCGAAGCTGTAGGAACCGCGACTAATGGTACCTTTAGTCGCGGTTCGGGAGGCGAACCGCGACCAAAGGCCTGGGCCCAGGGCGCTCGGTGGCCAGCCGGTGCACGTGGGGATCTTTAGTCGCGGTTGGCCTGAAGAATATGTTTGAAATTGTATATTCCTCTTGAATTCTTTTTGGTTCTAATTTCAAATTTGTTTGAAATTGTACATTCATATGCATATATGTAGTACCGTAGAATATGTGAAACTCCTTCAAAATTAAAACCCAAAAGAAATAAAACAATACAAATTAAAAAGAAACCAGATTTAGGGGGGGCTAAAACCTAAACCTGCGGAGGCCTTTAGTCGCGGTTGGCGGAAGAACCGCGACTAAAGGTCCTCCGCCCAGCGCTCGCCTGCGGCCCGTGGACGGGCCTTTAGTCGTGGTTCGTAAGGAACCGCGACTAAAGGGGGGGCCTTTAGTCGCGCTACTTTGGTCGCGGTTGCGCCACCGCGACTAATGGCAGTTGCCAACCGCGACCAAAGCCCCTTTTTCCACCAGTGATGGAAATGTGATGCACCTTCAACGTATGGCATGGCCTCAAGAAGTCAAGAGACGGTGTGCTTAAACAACGCGTTCATCACAGTACTACCGTGACTAGCTGGATCACGATCATGTACCGAGTCCCCACAATGTAGTCAACAAGTCCCCCGCAGGCCAGAGAATAGCTAGTCAACTAGGTTATCGAAGTAGACACCGTAGGTAAAATCTGGAAAATTGTGCAAATCCGAAAACAGAATCAGAAATACATGATAAGCCACATTTGCAATCAGATCTGGATCATACCTCCGCGATCAACGATGGGAGCCTGCTCGATGGAGGCTTGGTACGGATCAGTTGGTGAGTCGTACATGCTAATAAAGTGTTCCACAACCTTTGCTAGCAAGTCCGACCCGGGGTCATCGAGCGAGAGCATAGTCAAAATAGTCATGCAAGGAAGCCGAAGATGCGGAATGTAAAGGAACACAGAGAAGCAGTAAGATCTGATTTTTATTAATATTGGTGTGCTCTCTATATAATTATATTGGTATATATAGGAGCAGATAGGGTAGGTAGAGAGGACTAATTGACAGGGAAAATTCCCACCCGAAGAAAGGATGGGACCCGCATGTTTTGTGCGGTGCAAGGTTTCCCAACATAATTAGAGCAACTCATGAAATTATTTTTCCAGAGTAATCAACCCATGCAAAAGGATGGGAGGAGGCCATGCGGAGAGAAATAGGGAAGGTGATCAAATAATGAGATTCACCAGTTAGCAAATCACTTGACCCAATGGTTTGTACTATTCTCTTTTTTTTTTTTTTGAAAAGGCAGTTGAATCTGCCGTCCGATTAGATAGATAGAGTGCTATGCACAGAATGACCCAGTTTATAAGGAAACCGGGTCCAAAAACCATACATTGCCCGGTTTATAAGAAAAACCGAGACGAAAAACCGCACAAGCGAGGAGTCCCGTCATCCACACAACGTAGGCTACCAACGCAACAACCACACCTCTAGCTCCGGGGCCGCCGCCCCGACGTACCATCCAGAACAACCTTCGCGTTGCCCGAAGACGAACCAGACGGGTCGACAAACTCGCCGTCCACACAGATATCCAAGTCGCCACCCAAGCACCATGCTTTCGGGGCCGCCGCCCCGACGTAGCAACCAGGACGACCTTCGCATAGCCCGAAGACGAACCAGCCGGGTCGACGACCTTGCCGCCCACGCAGCCCCAGAATCGCCACCCAAAACCAAGCAGCGCCACGACCCCGCCCCATAGGGCCGTTGCCGCAAAGGAGCTCAAGGCCGCCGCCTCGAAGTGCCACCACCGTCCAGGACCGCCGCCCTGGCGTCCGCTGCCCAAGACCACATAGCCATGTGTCCCACCACCGAGAACCCGTCGCACCGCAAAGGCCAAGAGCTCCAAGGCGACCCCTCCAACAAGGTAATGACGCGTCCGTCACCGTCGCCCGCTCCCGATGGAGCTTAGATTTTCACCCGGAGAACTTGAAGCCACTCGCGTCGGTCGGGATCGGAACTCCACAACGACGCCAACAAGAAGGGATACGACGCCCGAAGGCGCCGCCGTCATCGGCACAGACCGGAGTCGGTGCAAGGCTTTCACCCGGAGTTCGAACCCAGAACGCGAAGCTCGGGGAGCCGCTGGGAGGCAGCAAGACCACGTCGTCGACCACCATCTCCACCGCAAGACCATCCACCTCTGCACCTCACGCCGCGGCAAATGCTCTGCCTGGCTGCGCCCAAAGCCGCAGCCGCTGCTCCGGGGCCGCCACCCCGGCATCCTCGCCCGCCTCTGGAGCAAGCCAACCGAAGGAGGAAAGCCCCCCAAGTAGCGGCCACCACCCACGCATCTCCTCCCTGCATACGCACGGCCAGGCCCCGTCTTCCCCAAGTCCGGCCGCCAAGCAGCAATGCGAGCTGCCCAGCAACCGCATCTGCCGTGGCCCGCCTGGCCCAAGGCGAGCCCAGATCGGGCCCGCATCGCCGCCGCCAGCCGCAGCGCCCGGGCCGCCGCGCGCAGGGCTCCTCCTCCGCGCCCACCAGCAGCAACCTCCCCAGCGCCACCTCCTGCTCCAGCCGCCATGGAAGCCCGCAGCGAATCCCGCTGCCACGGGTTCCCCAATCCCGTGTGCAGCCCCTCCCGGCCGGAGGAGAAACGGGGCCTGCCGCCGCCGGCTCCGCGCGGGCTTTGCCCGACGGAGCACACCGGCGACGGCAGAGAAGGAGGTGGCTGGGGTTTCGGAGGTGGCTGGCCGGGATTTGCTCCGCCGCCCGTGTCGCCCAGGGGAGGGAGCGACGCGGGGGCCTTTCTAGACTTTGTACTATTCTCTTGGGATCAGTATATAATCTGATAATATCCGAGAAAGCTCTCCATGTCTAATAAAGAAAAATGATGGAAGTATTAGCTAAACATAATAAAATTGTCACGTTTACATTTCACTGGTACACAATATTTTTTTCGATAAAGGGAATATATTAATATCAAGAACATACCAATTACACCCAGCCTCTGCAACAACGCACCACCCTAATGGCACTACGGATGCACACAGCCAAAAAAAGGAAAATAAAACTAAGAAACAAAAGTCCCGCTACAACATCTCGGGCCTAACAACAGCAATATATCCACTGACATGGGTATACCCTTCGGGTACCCATTATTGGTATACCTGGATCGGCTCGGCCCAATAATGAGAGAAGGCCCAACAAGGCAACCCGAAGAAGTAGTCGACTAGGACTCTTGTAAAACCCTAGGCTGGTTGCATATATAAAGCTAGCCAGGGCACCCAAAATAGGGGACAACATATAGACATAGCGATAGGCAACATAGTTCCGCCTATGGCGACACCCTGTAAACATCTATGATCATATCTGGATTGCTAGCAGCACGTAGGGATCCTCCACCGAGGGGACCCGAAGCTGGGTACGTCGTGTGCCTAATCTCGTCCCCGGAATCTCCATCGTCGCTCTCTCCCGAAACCCTAGTCTACAATACGTAGGCATTGGCGAGGTGTTCCCTCGTCAATTGGCGCCGTCTGTGGGAATCGCGGCGACTGGATTTTGTTATCCGGGCGAGATTCTTCGTAAGCAGCATCATCAACAAGATCGGAAATCGGAAATTTTTACTTCGACTGCCAGCCAAATTTACGTCGGCTGGATCCATGGATATCGTACCAGCATGGCCTTTGTCAACACAATTTTTCTATATTCAATTCAACACGAGCGGCCGATCAGAGATTGATCTAAGGATTAAGCGTCACGTGCGGACACGTAGCCATGGCGGCTGACGGCCAGAGCAAGAGGATCGTGGACATATGCTTTGCTTGGGCAAACAAACATGCGTACACGTATGGTACATTACAGATGAGTTTTGCTTTCTCAATCTTCTCTCTCTCCGTATTACTCATCTGGGTGTTTATTTCCTTTGCACCTAACCATCCGTGCGAAACTATTGTTTTACCCACTGTTTTGATCTAATCTTCCGTGCGGATATATGTTTGTCTGATATTTTGTGTGATTGTCTAAACTGGATGAGATTAGAGTAGATATCTCGATTTGATGCAACTAGACTGATGGAACATGTATAGTCTATCTCCCAAGCAGCACAGATGATCGTCGACATTACTTTTCGAGTCATTGTGAACCACGAGGTACTCGAGTAAGTAAAACAATGGACCGTGGAGGCTTAACCTCGGGGTTTCGTCCGTCACGAACTCGATATTTTCAGACACAAGGATCATCAGGTGCTATATTTTCAACTAATTACTATTCGCATAATTTTATTTTGCCAAATATTTTTTCGGCTTGTGCTGTTATTTGCCCGCAGATTTCTACGTTCCAATACAACTTCAGGTCGGAACAAGCTCCTATTATTTCTCCGCATGCAGTCGCATGCTCGGAGGCTCGTTCGCTGAAAATCGATAGCGCACACTCGCCTCTCTCGGGAGCTCGTTCACCGCGAATTTTGAATGCGTCATCGATTGTATCCGTCACATCGAATGCGTCCTCTCCATCGACTACTTCTGGCGCCGCGCGACTACATCAACCATGTCGGCCAGGCGTTGCGCAACTATATCGACTACTCTCAGCCAGACGCCGCGCACCTACATCGACTGTGTCCGTTGCACGACCTATCTCAGCGACAACTCCGCCGCACCCGATAGAAAAGCTAAGTGTTCCTCTTTCGAGAGTTAATTATTAATTACTTTCGCCACACCAGCTAGGGGGCTGCGTTATTACATCTTTACAATAAAACACACCCAACATTCTGGGGTGTGCCATTACTTCGTTACCGCAAATATACTCGGTTACTTGGGGAATTTCTTTTCTTTGGCTCTCGATATATCTCCTTCGGCTTAGTGGATTTATTTTCGGCTTAGTGAAATTACTTTCTTCGGCTCAGTGGATTCATCTTTTTCGGCTTACTGGATTCTTTTTCATCGGATTCATCTTATAAGATTCATCTATATGAATATTACTGGCTTATTCTTATACAACATTACCCGAGGCATTTCGGGTCACTGGATTTATCATCGAGGATTATTACTGGATTTATTTTCTTCGACGGATTCATTTTATATATTATTGGATTCTTCGGTTCAATGGATTAATCTCCTATGATTATTACCGGAACTATTTTCTTCGGATCAATGGATTCATCCTCTCTGATATCATCAAATTCATCTTTTATGGTTATTACTGGATTATTCGGGCCAATGGATTCATCCTCTATGATATCGACGGATTTATCTTCAATATATGCTCTATATTTAATGGCGTAATTTTCAATATGGATTCATCTCAAATACTTCATATGGGATTCATCTTCATATATTATTATGGCTTCATCCTAAATGGCTTCACCTTATATGACGCCGCGACTTCGTCAACTTCTGTCAACATTATGGCTAAACACTCGGGGGCTCGATCATGACTTCGCATCGAGTAACAACTGTGACACGGCGTCTAAGTAACAATCATGACATCACCCCAGCAGTGCTCGGGGGCTCGGCTATTTCTTCATCAACAATTTGGCGGCATCTATTATCGCTATTTGGTGGTTTCTACTTCGGTTAGACTTCCTCTATGCAGTCGAAGACTTCATCGCGCATCGACTCCATCATACCCAATAAAGCTAAGTGTTCCTTTATCTTACACAAAGTTGATTATCATCTACTTTTGCCGCACCCGATACTCGGGGGCTGCGCGGCATATATTCACTTTACATATCATCGAATCTGAGCATCTGACACCGCATGCGAAAAAGGGAGTCAAGGGAAAGATAGTTGTTTATTTTTGCAGGAGAAAGCAAATTCAAAGTATATAAGGGAGAACCCGAAGAAATTGTCTACAGGGAGAACTCGACGAAATTGTCTTCAAGAAAGGACAGGACCCGACGAAATCAAAAAAGCACCCGAAAAATTGTCTTCAGGAGGAACCCGACGAATTCAAAAGAGTACCCGACGAAATCAAAAGAGTACCCGATGAAATTGTCTTCAAGAGGGAACCCGACGAATTGAAAAGAGCACCCGACAAAATCTTGAGAGAACCCGACAAATTATCTTCATGAAGGTCTCGACAAATTATCTTCATGGAGGTCCCGAAGAATTATGTTCAAGGAGGTCTCGACAAATTATCTTCATGGAGGTCCCGAAAAATTATTTCCAAGGAGGTCCCGAAAAATTATCTTGAAGGAGGTCCCGCAAAATTGTCCTCAGGAAGGACCCGAAGAATTGTCCTCAGGAAGGACCCGAAGAATTATCCTCGGGGAGGACCCGAAGAATTAGGGAGGACCCGAAGAAATTTTCCTGAAGGAGGAACTCGACGAAATAATCATCAAGGAGGAACCAAAAAAAAAAGAGAGGAGGAAAGAAAAGAGAAGAGGATAGACAAATCTTCGGGTCCATTGACTCGTCATTTGTTCCGAGCAAGAGCATCGGTGATGAACCCGACAATATAGAAGAACCCAATATATGCGGCTGTCTCATCACGCCCGAGAAAAATATAGAAGAACCCGCAAAATGGGTCATTACATCAGCCGAACAAGGCACTCGACAATATATTCTCAGAACGCCAAAGTTGCGAACAATTTCTGAATGCCGCAAAACTCTGCGAAGGTAAGACCCCAGATCCGTTCTGTGTGGCGTGGCATCGCCAAAGACTGCGCTCTGCTACTTTTATCCGTATCAACAGATACGAAGAAAAATCCTAACGGAAGCGTTAGGTACCCGATAAATATGACTGGGACTCGACTGAATGGTAAGACCTTAAGCGGCACCTGTCGAAGTTTACACCAGTATCCGAGATCATGTCCAGGACGTGATCTTGAAGTAGGTTTTGCGGATTGCCACTAGAGCAGTTAACTAGTACCTGATCTATCAGATGAACTAGCCCCAACTACCATTATCCCTGTACAATATAGATATGGATGTCAAATAAAAATAGCAACGACTTGGATTCGATAAAAAAGGGGCTGCGCCAAGTTCTTTATCGAGTAGCACAACTTGAGCCTATGCCTAGGTGCAAGCACCTGCCCATAGGCTCGGGGCTACTCTTATCGAGAGCATTGTTCACTCTCCCGACAAGATACAAGAGGAAAAATTGTGGAGTCAATTACAAGCAAGTTGAGCCTACACCCAAGTGCAAACACTTGGCTGTAGCCTCGGGGGCTACTCCCATCGGGAGCACTGGTCGCGCACCCGATAGAAAGATAACTTCGACAGCATCTACGGCAAGTAAGGTTTGTAGACTCAACTCGATTCTACGACTCGAGTGGAGCCTACTCCCATCGGGAGCACATGGATTTCATCAACTCTTCGAGAAATATAGTTAAGTTCTTCAATCGAGTAGTACAACTTGAGTCTATGCCCAAGTGCAAACACTTGCCCATAGACTGGGGCTACTCCCATCGGGAGCGCACCCGATAATTTCAAGAATCGCCGACATCATCTATGCTACACATGATCTACGACATGGACCTCGCCTTGTATTTTCTTCGACTTCGGAGATGGTTATGCTTGGAGTTTCTACGCAAGTCTTCGACTTCCCTATAAACTCGGGGGCTACTGACATGGGTATACCCTTCGGGTACCCATTATTGGTATACCTGGATCGGCTCGGCCCAATAATGAGAGAAGGCCCAACAAGGCAACCCGAAGAAGTAGTCGACTAGGACTCTTGTAAAACCCTAGGCTGGTTGCATATATAAAGCTAGCCAGGGCACCCAAAATAGGGGGACAACATATAGACATAGCGATAGGCAACATAGTTCCGCCTATGGCGACACCCTGTAAACACATCTATGATCATATACTGGATTGCTAGCAGCACGTAGGGATCCTCCACCGAGGGGACCCGAAGCTGGGTACGTCGTGTGCCTAATCTCGTCCCCGGATCTCCATCGTCGCTCTCTCCCGAAACCCTAGTCTACAATACGTAGGCATTGGCGAGGTGTTCCCTCGTCATCCACCACCATGACAACACCTGAACTGACGCAAAGGGAAGGGAACAGAGTCGTCGTCGCGAAGATCAGGTTTTCACCACGAAGATAGTCCCCGCTCTCAAAACAATGCCTCCACCAAGGTCACTGCCAGGCACAACCAATTAAGGCCAGATCTTGGGTTTTCACCTGAAAGGTAGGACTCTGCGCTTCACCTGTGTTGCCGCCCCACTTCCAAACCGCTGCTGTGAAGCCGGGACACCAAGCAAGCCCCTCAACAGCGCGGAGACTTGAACCTCCCTTAGCTAGTCCTCCCCTCCGGCCTTCAAGAAATTCTCTTCTTCCGACTTTCATCATGGATCCATAGTCACTTGATGTCAACACAGAAAAAGAGCTTCGCGTCGCTCCCTCCAGAACCAAACGGTCGGAATAAACGCATGGGTGCGCACGACCGAACCTCCGATCCAGCAAACTCCAGGCAAAGCACTGTTACATTCGCCGGCGGAGCCTTCCAGAACTCAACCCTCCGGCCAGATCACGAGTCCAGGCCTCCGGTAGGTCCTCCTCTTCACGAGAAGGCCCTAGGACCGCCGCCTTTATTCAGGTCGGACCCCCACGCCGGCGACCATCCCGGGCTGGCCAACCCAACCCTCCACCGGCGACACCATTGCCGGCTTCCAAGTCCTGACGCCCGCCACCTGCCACCAGGTCGACGCCGTCACCGCCATCCAGGGCCGCCGCCCTTTGTGCCGTGATCCAGACCTTGAGGAGGAGGAGCACGAGATCCGCCCCCACCACCCGCCCGGCGATGCCGAGGCAAGGAAGGAAGGAGAGGATCGCGCCACCAGGATCCAGGGCCACGCCGCCGCCCCCAAACCGCCTGCCCGGCGAGTCCGCGGCGAGGAACGGAGGAGAGAGCCGCGCCACCATGGTTCCACGGCCGCGCCGCCGCCCCCATCATCGCCCGCCCGGCGAGGCCGCGGCGAAGACGTGATGAGATGGCCGCGCCGCATCAACCGCCGGGTTCCGGATCATCCCCCGGCGCGGAGGCGTGCCTCCTACCGCCGCCCCAGCGGACCGTGCGCGGATCCCCGCCGCCCCCATCACCGACCGCGCCAGGCTTCGCCGGCGGCAGTCTCAGGGGACGGCGATGAGGGAGGAGGAGGGGGGTAGGGAAGGCGGCGGCGGGGGGTTAGGGTTCCGCCACGAGTCGCCCTGGAGGGGACGACCCGAGCGGCAGCCTCTCCTGGTTGCAACCATTGAAATGGTTCATCACACATGGTTATTCAAACGATCACTACGCATGTGTGGCTGATAGGCCTCCATATCTCGCACGTTTAAAAAAAAACATGTTCAAAAGGTTTTCGTTTCACCCACGCTTCTCTCAGCTATATCGTTTGCGAATCATAATCGAGCGTCTGCGCTTTTGGGTGTTCGCAAACAACGTATGTTGTTTCGTCATATGTGTTCAAAATATTTGGACATGTTTAATCAGTGGCCAAGGACGGAAAAAATTTAAGGTTGGGCGAACTTTAAATATAAAAAAGTTGACACATAAAAATAAAATTGTCTTGACAAATTAATATTTTATATGATGTAAAGCATAGTCGCTCGGTACTAACATAAAAGCAACATATTTGAATATAACCAGAACCTTCAAATGTACTGATAATGAAGCTTCAATGTCCTTTATAAGTTCCATGCAATGACAAATCTGCAATTGAAAACATGGAATACATTAGTAGTTAATTAGCCCATATTACCGACCTCACAATGCATGGAGAACGCGAAGCGAAGACGACGAAGACGACCACACGGCTTAATCGGAGGTGTCTCGCGGCGTAACCCGCGGGAGTAATTAACCGGGTGCCTTCCGAGGCCCCGGGAACCAGGAGATCGCAATCGCCATAGTCAAGCTGGCCGTGCAAGCAGGCCACGGAGCGCTTTGTATTCAGGAACTTGTACTTTGTTTCTCCAAGAGAGATTAATGAAATGCATGCTTCCCTATCCTTTTCTTGTGTACTACGGTACACTGGCACGCCCGCACCTATTTTCTTTACCCCGGCACATGAGAGAAATACGCTACCATCCTTCCCCCTCAACGTAGCGCGTCTGTCTTTCACGGACGTTTTTCTCGTGTCAAACAAATTGGCACGCCCGGTGGGACATGGTTCTCCTCCCATCTTTGCTTCATTGTGGTCATCAAAGTCGTCTTCGCCCGCTCATCCAATCCACACAACATCCTCCATGAGAAGCCACCAGCGTGGAGTTCCGCTGATCAAGAATCTTCTTCATGTTGGGGGACTCTCCTGCACCAACGCCTCGGAGCCTTGGGTGATCCACTTTGGAGCCATGCTGCCGCCCATGGTCGTCATCACGCATGACACCAAGACGTACATGCACTAGGCCCAGGAGCAAACGCAGTTCCAAACTACGCGATCCAAGAAGGCACAAAGGCAGGCATCCGCCACGGCACAGAAGGAGCGCCGCGAGCTAATGCTCGAGGCACGCGCCCTGTTGAAGGAGTCAACGATGGCCGGCATCAAGGGCGACGCGGAGGTCTTCCAGCGCCTCCATGCCAAGACCATCAGCAAGAGGGTGGGCGCGATGTCACTTTGCGCCCCTACGCCGACTTTGCGAACCGAAGTCAAGCTCCTCAAAGTCTTGGAGGACGCTTCACAGGATTTGCGGAGGCTCGTGACGAACACACGTACGTCCGCTAGCCCGCATCCACTGCGCAACTATAGGAGGAAGTACCGCAAGGTACAACGACTCCACCAACAAATGAGCTCTCGCATTGGTCAGAACGCGGTGCTAGGCAAGGATTGGTCCTTCGGCGCTAAGGACCTCACAGACAAGGTGCTCGCCTGTGACTTGCTCCCTGACAAAAGGGCGAGCGAGTCATCAAGAGTCAAGGAGGTGGTGGGACGAGCCATAATGAAGGAGTTTTGGAAACAGTGCTCCTGCAAAGAGCCTGTTCTGCCAGACTATACGACCTACACCAACTCCGAACATGCTCGGGGAGGCATGTGCGCACCATGCTTCCACACTTCGATGATCAACGACCAGCCCATCCGCAACGACAACAGGTTCGCCGTTATTCGGAGCGAGGTGCCTGGACCATGCGGAGAGGACCTGCGGCAGGAGTTCCATCGGCTACATAAGCATATGGACCATATCCAACGGCGGCTCCATGAGCAAGGAGCGCCAAGTTCTTCATCAACGGAAGCTGGGGGGAGGAACAGGCGCCATACCCCTAGCCATCATCCTCAATATGAACGCCAAACTTTAGGTCCTCGGCGACAAGCTTCACCCACCCGATACGTTCAATGGGGGCATCCTAACATGCCCCCACGTTGGAACCAGTCGTCACGTCACCAAGAGGACGGGAGGAACCCTCGTCCCACTCTACGTGGAGACCCCGGGATCCTCCACGAGCTCCACTTCTTCCTCGACCTTCATCACCTGCTAGGCGTGGGACCAACTTCAGGTGCAACCTTTGAGGGAAGCACACACCTCATCCATGAGGCGAAACTGCACCACTGCATCCACCTACGGCCTTGGTGCCTCCCCCCAGCTTAGGCTAGAAGTCCAGCTACCCTCTGTACCCCAACTTAGGCTACACCATATTCCCTTGTCTACGGGAGTGAGGCCGTGCTTCCACTAGAAGTCCAGCTACCCTCTCTAAGGGTGGCTATCCAAGACGAACTCACCAAAGACGAACAGGTACACCTGCGGTTTCAGGAGCTCGACGCCCTGGAAGAGGAGCGTCTTCATGCCCTACAAAATCTGGAGCTTTATCGCCAGAACATGGTGAGAGCTTATGACAAGCGCGTCAAGCGGCGCGTCTTCCGGAAAGGCGAGCTGGTCCTTGTGCTCAGGCGCCCCATCGTCGTCACACACAAGACGAAGGGGAAGTTTGAGCCGAAGTGGGAAGGACCATACGCCATCGAGCAAGTCTACGACGGGGGTGCATACCAGCTGGTCGATCCTCAGGGAGCCCGGCCCATGCCTCCAATCAATGGAAGGTTCCTCAAAAATTATTTTTGCTAAACATTTGCCTCTTCCATTGCCTTTTTTTGTTTTTTTTAATAATGGGGAATCCTCGGTCGGCTCGATCTATGGTGCATTCTTATATGCATGGCGTGGATATTTATTTTCCCCATTTTGAAACGGACCATGTCCAACAACAAAAAAAATGGCTTTCCCCCAACACACCACGCTTGTGATTGAAGATTCGGCTACCCTGGGGCTTGTCGGAGGGTGGCACAATGTGTCACGCTGCAAGTTGAGCGGCTCTTACACCCATAAAGCACGGCACGTACCAAGTGTATGCTTCCGGAGGCAGTGGAGAAGATTACTTGGGCACTTCATCGTACCGAGGCTCCGTGCCCCATGCTTCCTGGCGTGCCACTCTCTCACAGAGGCTCACGCTCCGGGGAAGACCTTAGGCGAAAGATCATGAAAGGCCTGCCCAACCCAGCACAAGTTGGACTAGGTGTGGAGCCACGTGACAACCCTGGGGCGTGCCACCATAAGCTCCAGATAAAGTGCCAGAGGGTTTCGTAGTCCACCAAGGTGAATGGTTGCCTTCCAAGTTCTCAAGATGGGTCCCCAAGAAAGCGAAGAAGAGACCCAAAAGTTCAAGCAGAGAAGAATTACAAAGAATCTCAAGCAAACAAAAACTCCAAAAGAAGTACAAGCAATCTCATGAAGTCCATGGTCATTCAAATGGCCCGTACAAGCAGCCCTCACAAGACGGCAAACATCCAGAAAATTCAAGAATCAAGTATAAAGGTCCCAAAGATCGAGGGAACCATTGGAAGAAGGCGGAAGGTAGCTGTTCACCACCCCTCAAGAAGGCATGGAAACTCCCAAGCCATTGTCCCAAAGCCATTCAGCCCCGTCCTACCATGCCCAAGCCTCTGGGTCCGTGGGGCATCATGCCGGGGGCATGCTGAGCTGTGGGGTTCCTCGGTATCGTGATGGGCTAGAGTATGACTCTCTACTGCCTCTCGGAAGCATCTCCGAATACGGCGCCTCCACACACACTTACACGCAAGGACAAGATATAATCGTCATGATCTTTCGACGGTTCCCAATGACAAGTCCTTCGGCGGCCTTCTCGGATATCACACATATAGCTAGTGTATAACGGGAAAGCCAATATTTTAGAAAAAATCCCAAACCAAACCGTTTTTTTTTGTTACTCTCTACCTTGCTTCGTGTTTCCTTGCTCTTGTTTCCTCGAACCCGAGAAAGTACAGGAACACGCTTTCACAAGTTGAGTTGCGACTCGGCGCCCATGATGATAGGCTCGCCACGACCTTCAAATGTCTACACCGACCCACTTTGGCAATACCGGGACGGTGTTGACGCCGATGACTTTCCGGCGGCACATCTACATCGACATATGAAGATACGGGAGCAGTGCAGCGCGCCAGTGCGGCTAGCGCGAATCTGTGAAACCCTTCAATCTAGTCGGCTGGCACCATGATGGCTACATGGTCCCGGCTGGATTGATAAAATTTCTCCACGACATGGCATGTTATTTCGCCATGGAATGAAGATGAAGGAAGACTAGCCGGTTGGTTGGCATCTCACACGATCCCAACCGGTTTTCTTCAAAATGTATACGCGGACGTACCTTCCCGCACCAATGTACATCAACACCCGGCTCTCGCGACTCTGCATCTACGTCAACACCTGGCAGCCGTGACACTTCCTCTACATCAACACTTGGCACTCGCCACACCGTCTCTACATCAACACTTGATACTCGCGACACTGCCTCTACATCAACACTTGGCACTCGCCACACCGCCTCTACATCAACACTCGGAAGCTCTACATAAACACTCGGCAGCCGCGACACTTCCTCCACGTTAAACGCTCGGCACTAGCGACACTGCCTCTACATTTACAATCAGCAGCTGCGACACTGCCTCTACATCAACGCTCGGCAGTCTCGACACCTCCTCCAGTTGGAAGATCATCTCCATGAACGACAACCTGGTGTTCCTCCCACGATGCGAAGGTTCAGGCTGCAGAAATACTAGTTGCGCCGGGATTTCGCCAAGCCAATGCCGACTTGCTTCGCCCGCGCGACCTCACCTTGGCGAGGGGCATTTGTTCGACGCAATTTCGTATCGAGTTGCGGGAGTACTTCAATTGGAAAATTGGCATATAACAAAAGGGAGAAGAAAATGCTTGATGTGTGTATACATCGATCTCGTAGATTAATTAGTTCTGCCCAATATGTGCATGAGCTAGTTGATTCACGTACTAGCTAGTATGTGATACACATACGAAATTAGTATTGAACAAGCAAGATGTGTAGATGCACGTATGGAGCTGGCCACTCGTTCGATACATGAAGCTGGTAATTCAGCGAATCAATCAGCTTTGCCCAGCACGGAGGAGTCAGGTTCACGTCCACGCAGCTAGCGCATGTACAAGCGCCTAGGAGGGTCGTACGTATACATTGTATGTACATGGCTCGCGACTCACCGGTATACGTATCGTGTCAGTACTGCGTCACGTTCCACCGGATCAGTGTGGCATAAACAAGATAAATATTTTGGCTGCGATCCGTGTGGTACATGCATCGAAACGATCAGATAGACATCAACTCTCGAGCGGCCGCGATTCTCTGGAAGAGTTAGCGCGTGCAAGCGTCGAGATAAGCATCGCCGCCACAATACTCGGGAAAGGAGGCGCTCCACGCAGCCATCCATCCCGTCTCCTGCTGCCTATAAAGAGAGGCGCGCAACACATCTTGGAGGGAGAAGAGGAACAGCCGGAGGCCATGGTACCTGACCAGGGTCAGCGATCTGAGAGATCGAGCTCTCGCACCTGAAGACCAGAAGTGCGGCTTGCACCTGAAGAAAAGGAGCACCCATCCATCCACGCCATACACGCGCCGCTCACACCAACACCCACCCATTGACATCAAACAAGCACTATACACACACGTTATCGGGCAGGAGCAAAGAGGCCATGGAAACGAAGCCGGTGGCCTCGAATGGTGAGAATCATGGTTGAATATCTCTCTTTCTCCCTTTCTCTCTCTTCGACGTAGGCATCCATGCATATCACACCATGGCGCACGGAGTTGGCGACGACGGTGTCCGAGCTGCCGGTGTGCAGCCGAGCACCATCTCCACTTCAGCAAGCCGCGATGAAGACGGACGCAGCGAAGCCGGCGCGCAGCCTGACGCCACCTCTACACCCGCGAGGCGCAACGACGGCGTCCTTGACGGAGCTGCTGGCGTGAAGCGTGGCGTCCTCTCCACGACACTTGCGAGCTGTGATGACGATGCCCATGTCGGGGCTGCCGGTGTGCAGCCCGGCGTCATCCTCATCTCCGCGAGCGACGTCCAAGGCGACTGCGTCGTGGTGGCGGGGCTACCGGTGTGTTGCCCGGCGACATCCTCATCTCCGCGAGCGACGTCCAAGGAGACGACGTCGTGGTGGCGGGGCTGCCGGCGTGTAGTCCGGCGACATCCTCATCTCTGCGAGCGACGTCCAAGGAGACGGCATCATTGTGGCGGGGTTGCCCGTGTGTAGCCCGGCGACATTCTCATCTCCGCGAGCGACGTCCAAGGCGGACGGCGTCATGTGTAGGGGCTGCCGGCGTAGGCCAGCGACATCCTCAACTCCGCGAGCGACGTCCAACGTGACGGCATCGTGGTGGCGGGGCTGCCGGTGTGTAGCCCGGCGACATCCTCATCTCGCTGGTGGCATCTTCACCATTCCTCGAGGCGCGACGACAACGCGTCTGTGGCAAGGCTGCCACCGTGCAGCGCGGCACATCTCTAGTACACCCGCGAGACGCGGCGACCACGTCGGGGCTGTCGGCGTGCAGCACGACGCCATCTCCATCACCCATGAGGCGCGGCGACGACGTCCATGTCGGGGCTGCCGGCGCGCAGAGCGGCGCCATCTCCACTACCCGTGAGGTGCGGCGACGATGTCCATGTCGGGGCTGCCGGAGCGTAGCGTGACGCCATCGACACCACACCCGCGAGGCGCGACGATGACGTCCGCGATGAGGCTGCCGGCGCGTAGCATGGCGCCATCAACTCCACCACCTATGGGACGCGACGACGACGTCCGCGACGAGGCTGCCGGCGGGTAGCGCGGCACCATCAACTCCATGGCACACGCGAGGCGCGACGACGACGTCCGCGACGAGGCTGCCGACGGGTAGCGCGGCACCATCAACTCCATGGCACACGCGAGGCGCGACGACGACGTCCGCGACGAGGCTGCCGGCGCGTAGCACAGCGACATCTTCACCGTCCATGAGACGCGAAGGTGACGTCCTTGACGAGGCGGCCGGCATGCAGCGCGGCGCCATCTCCACCACCCGCGAGGCGCGCCGACGACGACGAGTCCGCATCGAGGCTGCCGGCGTGCAGCGTGGCACCATCTTCACCACACCACGAGACGTTGCGACGACGTCCTTGGCGAGGCTGCTGGCGTGCAGCTCGACGACGACATCCGTGTAGGGGCTGCCAGCATGTAGCCCAGTGTAATCTCCAACCCCACAAGCGACGTCAAAGGAAACGACATCATGGCGGCGGGGCTGCAGCCGCGTAGCCCAGTGACATCTTCCGAGGCCCGCGAGACGCGGCGATGACGTCCCTGACGAGGCGGCCTGCGTGCAGCGCGGCGCCATCTCCACCACCTATGGGACGTGATAACGACGTCCGTTCCAAGGCCGCCGTCGTGCAGCGCGGCGCCATCTTCATCACCGATGAGGCGCGACGACAACAAGTCCGTGCCACGACTGCCGGTGTGCAGCGCGGCGCCATCTTCATCATACCACAAGGCGCGACGATGATGAGTCCGTGCCCAGCATGTCGGCATGCAGCCTGGCATCATCTCCACTACCAAGACGGGGCCAAAAGGATGGCGCGGCATGATGAGCTGCCAGCTTGCAGCTCTCTACCTTCTTCACGATGGCGTAACGGGCCAAAGACATGGGCACGGACGTTGTTGCCGCTCGAATCCTAACCACCACATCTACACATAAAGCTATGCATGTTAGTACGTACGCGCATGGCAGGTTATATACATTGGCCATGTATGGTACGTACTAGCTAGCTAGTTGTGGCCGGCCAAGCCATGGTCATGTGCCACAACATTCACCTATCTGGAAGCCATCGGAGACGAGCCAAGAACCAACTTTCACACTGTTGGCCACACGGCGATGACCCTCGATGGGCAGGTGCTCTCTCTGAGGGCGACGATGCTTTCGGCGCGCCATCGACTCCCCTCCCTCGGTGGCCGTACCTTCCAACATGCGATGGTTCCTTCGGCGCGCCATCGACTCCACTTCCCTGCGAGCCCGTGAGACGGCGTCCTTGACTACACCGACAGCCATAAACTTGGCGTCAGGCTAAGGACGAGGCGCCGACCACATCGGCTACACCGACTTACGTGTGTGCGTTGGTTTTCACACTGACGCCGGTCTCCTCCATCATTTTACTCCCGCGAGGCATACCCCTTGCGCACCCCGACGAGGCTGCTGGTCGTCGAGAAGTCCCAGCTGAGCGGACCCATGCTACTTCAACTCCAACTACATCAACACCGTCAAGACCGACGAGGCGCGACGGCAAGGGCGGGCTTGGCCGGAGCAAAGGCCATGCTACATGCGGCGCGTGTACCGACGAGGACACGGGCTCTGCCGCCGCCCATACACACCACCATCACATCATGCATGGAGAACGCGAAGCGAAGACGACGAAGACGACCACACGGCTTAATCGGAGGTGTCTCGCGGCGTAACCCGCGGGAGTAATTAACCGGGTGCCTTCCGAGGCCCCGGGAACCAGGAGATCGCAATCGCCATAGTCAAGCTGGCCGTGCAAGCAGGCCACGGAGCGCTTTGTATTCAGGAACTTGTACTTTGTTTCTCCAAGAGAGATTAATGAAATGCATGCTTCCCTATCTTTTTCTTGTGTACTACGGTACACTGGCACGCCCGCACCTATTTTCTTTACCCCGGCACATGAGAGAAATACGCTACCATCCTTCCCCCTCAACGTAGCGCGTCTGTCTTTCACGGACATTTTTCTCGTGTCAAACAATTCCATTCTCATATAAATGGTCAAGTCCAACCGTTTCTCGACGTTTTGACCATATATAGTATCATGACATCTGGCTAAGACTAGCTTCATAAAAATATATAAGAGGCAAAAAGGAGGCGCCCTTCTTTCCACCATAGCAAGATACATCTCATTTTATAGAAGTTTATCATATCAAGTTACTCGTTGCTTCCTTTCCTCTCATGGTTTTGGATCATAAGATCAATGAGATAGCCATGGACCTCATCAAAGTTGACGACCTTGCACGCAATAGACTTGCATTATAATCGATGCATTATGTCATAAATCAGAAGGAGATCCTGAGACCTCCCATAATCCTTCAATGTGAAGAGGTGTCAATACTTCCTTTGCACTAGAATGTGACTCCCCATGATATTTCCATCCATTGCGATGATTCTCACCAAAATAATTATATCCAATGAGAAATGCAAACTTTTTCAATGTACCTATCTACTGAGTGTCCATGGTAATCTACCTAGTGGTCCTTGCATCATCCTCATTGAAGTGTATGGTGGCATATAATTGTGCTATTGGTGAAAACAAAACTGCATGTGTTTACTAACTCGTTGAGAGTCCAAGCGAATAGTGATGCAACAAGTGTAATTTTCCCACAAGGGATCAATAAATGTTTTTATCAAACTCTCGGAGAAGAAGTGTTTATATCCTCTATCCTCTAAATACAACTTGCAAATGCAAAAGAAATTTTTGTGTGTCCCCAACTCCATTTAGTTGTTTGTCACGGTACAAAGGTGTGTAAGTAATAAAAAAAACAAAATACAGTAGATCAAAGATGGTGCACAAAGTAGTTGTTTATTGTAGAAATTAATATGTGCTGAAATTAAAAATTTAAGCAACATAAACTAAATGATTTTCTTATGGATTAAAATAGTTTGGGGTTCATGGTTTTACTTGATCCCTCATAAACAATGTGGCATGTGAATAAAACTTCTAATAACAAGTAAAGAGTGATAGAAAAATAAATTGATTTATTTATACAAATTCATATGGACCTCACGTCCATCATAGAGATGATGTAATACATCTCACTAATACTTCATTGGAAAGGAAATCCCTCTCAAACCAAGTTTCAGATAAACACAATGATTGTCAATAGACAGACAATAGCAAAACAAATAATTTATTTATTCTTAGTTAGATAACCAATGGAAATCTAAAAGCTTAGTATAACATAGATTGTTGTCACTTCCACATACATACTACCTAGTTAATCCAGCTAACACACACATCCCCTCACTGGTTTTTTGCATACACGTTTGATCAGAGCATATCATACATGAATAGGGTAACATTGCATCTATAAATACATCGAAATAAAAATATCAATTACATCTTAAATCGTGTCTGATAACAATAGTTCTACCATCAAAGTAATGGAGATATGAGGACAATCATGTAGACAACTCATGTGTCTCTAATTAATGAAGTACACAACGAGAGATTGATACAAGCTACTTCACTATATACCAGGAATTCAGGACTATATATGGCAAGTTTTAGATCAAAACATGTTGATGGGCGTCAAAATTGGGTGCATGAGGACCGAGATGGGCCCGTGGCATGGCCAGGGGTGGGACCACGCCATGGGCCTCTTCTTCTGGCCCAAGCAGATCCATCTCTAGCTATTTTTCTCATCTTCTTCTATTTGCTGAAAAAATGAGGTGGAAAAAGTGTGGGCAAATTTAATGTACGTAAGGTCCCTGAAACTCAAAAGTACGCAAAAATAGGGACATTCTGTTCTGCAGCATTAGAAACTAAAAAGGACTTTGTTGCAAATTATATTAATGAATGTAAAACTCATAGGGAACCTCACATATCATATGCAAATATCATTTGATATCATATAATAAACATAAAGTTGATGGATACAGTTTACATCTATTCTGTCACCAAGATATCTACATAGTTATTGGTCATCTCCATAATGGAATCAAAGTATACTGTTCACATATCTCTAGAGCTTTCCCATAGTACACGGGATGCTTCCTCATGTGCGCAAGACAGTAAGGCCTAGCTTTCTACAACAACCTCGGCACCATCTTCTCTAGTGTAACCTCTTGAGAAAAAATATTGGTGGTATAATTCATTTTTTCCCAATGGTGTATTGTGTTTCTCTATTTAGCTTGGAGTAGTAACTTGCTCACGATAATCATGCAATAGTTTGATATACCAGTTTTATACATGTACATTACTTTTATCTCTTATGTGTTGTTATATCCTGCACTAAAACCTTAGGAAATCACCCAAATCTTGGATGCTTTTGTAGGAGAGGGGGGGGGGGCTTTGAATGTAAAACAGTGAAGCGGTAAGGCCATGGTTGGACATTTATGCGTTAATAATTCTCTTGGATTATCATGTATGTGGTATTGAGATCACTCACTAAGAGTAATTTCTCATGTATGTGGTCACACACAAATGGTCATCCCTATAAATAACATCTATTTTATCATTTTTGGAAACCTAATATGGTGGTTACGCCTCACTTTAACAAAATACCTTTTTTTTGCTCAGGTACGACTTAGGGGTTATAATCTCCGAGTTCCTTATTCTTAATCCCTTTTCTTCCATGTGACGAGGAGTGTATAAACCGAGTGTTGTGAGATGTTCTAACCATGCACATCTCCTACTGAACTGCGTAATGTAGATTTTATTTGTGCTTTTCTTAAAGGAAACCAACTCATACAAGCCAACATTTTTCCTATAACAATTGACCCCATTGGTTATCACTTGGGAACACATATCACACTTTCAGACACTCACTGTGCTCACTCTCTAAGTTCTCGAAGTTCAAGTCTTGCTAACTAATTAGTACATCATAGTAAAAACATTCATTTGCTATCTTGTTTAATATTATAGTGCGCGAATAGTCGTATAATTAGGTTATAAGGGGATAAATAGTTAACTTCAATTTCCTCATACGGTGAAGTAATGCTCCCATTTTTTCTCGGAGATGGACGTGCCATCATGTTTGTTGGCACAATGGTACATCCTTTTGATCATGTTTCCGGGTGTGGCAACAGTATAAAATATTACTAGGGTCGGAGCGCTTGCCATTATTTGGTCGCTCTAGCTAGGTTTTAATGATAAAAATGTTCTCTCTTGCAGGTTATCTAACGGTGCACTGATTTTCTCCATTCATGACCGTCTCTTTAGCGTGTGGTGAATCGCGACCTATTTTGTGTTGGAGGGAAATTTTCTCATAGTGTGTTGTAGGACATGGCGAGGGAAATTTTCCACCATGGGTGGCAGGCTAATCTGCAGACTAGACCTCCACCACCCTACGCATTCATATTGATTCGAAATTAATTGTTAATAGTGTAATGACTGGCCCTCTCTCTCAGTTCAGACTTCTGGGATAGTAATCCTACATGGTATCAGAGTCAAGAGGTTTTACGTTGAAGACCCTAATCGCGTAGTAATAGAAACAAAAGAAAAAAGATTATGCGGTCCGCACTGAACCTACACTAAGCACTAAAATAGCCTAGATGTGAGGGGAATGTTGAATATAAATACTCTCCATAGTCTTTTTCCATAAGTTCCAACCGATGGGTGAATTGGTTAGGTGCATACAACTTATAACCAAAGGTTCAAGATTCAAAATCCAGGAAACACACAAAAAAAAGTATTGCGGCCTACCTTCGTCCCCGCTGCACATGTCAAGAGTCCCAAAAAAGGACTTCAGGCGTGACGGGGAGTGTTAGAGTGTAATAACCAATCCTCTCTCTTTTTTTAACCAGATGTTCAAGGTTCAAAACTAAAGAAACACAATAAAAAAATATTGCGGCCTGCACTCTCTGCGCATGTCAAGACTCAAAAAAGCATAGACTTAGGGGGAGTTCTAGAGTGTAATGACCGACCCTCTCTCTCTCTCGAAATTTTGGTTTAATTGGCTAGTGCTACAATTTTTCATTGATCATGTGTATTGTGCCTTTTATATTTTACCTTTTGTACCATTGGACGTTGGATGTTTGTTTGGTCCTAGTTATGAAGAGGCTAGATGTAATACTTAAAACCTTGTAAGCAATAAAAAGTCCTTTATAAAAAAGAATGTGGAGTTGCAAGGCTTGGTGTGATCCTTGGGGTCGTCGGACGTGAGCACATATGGTTCCTCTTCCCTGGGTGGATCGTCGTCTTCTGGTTGGCTTACACCGTCGTCGGTGGTCTATTTACACCCGCGCGTGGCGTCTACCGCGGTTGCGAATGCGCATAACGGCACCACCAATGCGGCAAGCGCTACACCACCTGCTGCTAGGCCATGTTGGCACCGCTTGTCGAATTGATCGGAGAGACAATGGATGTGTGCTAGTGTGGTGGTGGCGATATTGGTGGTAGTAGTGATGAGTTCTTGGACATGGCCGGGAGAGTGCCAATTTATACATAGGCCGAACCATGTTTGCCTGTCGAGATCTGTGAGAGACTAATGGATTCCGCTGCGATTTTTTGTTTAGAAAAGGTCACTTTTGATTGAGAGTTTGGGAAAGGTGCATGCATGCGTATGGCTTTTGATCATCCTAAACCAACTCTAGCTACCTGGGACGACCCATCTCTTGGTCAACTAAGATTCATGTGCGTGTTTTCTTAACAAATTAAGCAAGAAGTGCCCGTTCTGCAGACAATCGGTCCTATACCATCAATGGCGCGGTACACTCACTTGATTAAGATCACTTCATGGCTAAGGTACGTACTCTCTGTCTGTTGTTTACCTGTGTTGGGACTTGGGAGGACGTCCGGCACACGCGCGTACGCAAAGCGGTAGGGCATCGCTTCGGACGCCCGCTGCCTGCATGCTCTGCACTAGGCACGTCTATAGTTTTGTGCATGCCACGCCTAAATTATTACTCAATCTTATTAAATTCTTAGTTACATAAAATAATTTTGATATACCAGTTTACTTTGCACCTATTTCAAAATGCTTATATCGATTAGCCATTTTCCTATATGTGTAACAGCATACATAATTAAAGACTTTTCCAAATGCTTAGTGTGGATGTATCTATTTATTATAGGATTTGGTAACAAATGTTTTGTGTTTCTCTCAAATCAAATGTTTTTTTCTAAATAAATTACATTACTACTTTTATTTATCATATTTACAAACTGTTTTATTTTGGTTCCAACTTATAACTATGCAAGAATTTAGCAATGTAAATTTCGACAAATGAACTTAGAAAATTGTCATCAACATTATTTAATTAAAAAAATTAAAACACGTTGTTCAAATAATTTTCATTTAATACATATTATATTTTTGAGTTTGAAACATATTTATATATTTGGTTAATGTTGAATTTATATGAGTGTATATAGTATCAAAAAATTTAAAATGGTGTATTTTTCTTTTGTGTAAGTTTTGTATACACTTAATTACCTTTTTTCTCGAATTTTCCATTTTTTCTACAAAGAATTTATTTATTTTCTATTTCATCATAATTCATAGTTCTTACAGTTTTTGTTTATTTTCCCATTATTTAAGTAGATTCCCTAGTTACAAGCCTTACGTACTTTTTCACTACTAGGAAAATAGGTGGTCTGTGGTGCACCAATATAGAATTTTGTAGCGCATATGCGATATGCCACAAAATTCTCGCCACTAAAATTTATTTATTAGCCCATACCTACCTGCGCCACGGAATTCTCACATTTATGTGGCTTACCTACTCCTACACGATATGCACCACAGAATTCTCGAAAAATTTATAAAAAAATCAAAATTTAAAAAAAATCAAAAAAACAGGGAAAAACAAAAAGTGAAATAATCTGGAAAAACCCAAATATTTGAAATGTTTTGAATATCCAATAACACTGCAACATATCTCAAATGATATTGAAATGATAATTTCCCACTAGGTTACCAATCCTGAAATTACTCCAACCCAAACACCCTTAAATTCTCACTTCTATTTAATTGAGCTACCCTTATGCTACTAAAGTCCTTTTTGATATTATTATCATATCAACCCTCTTAAGCATATATTTTCAAAAGGAAACTTAATAAATCCAAAAATATAAAAAAAATCAAAATTTCAGAAAAAACGAAAATGAAATAAAAAAGAAATAATTTTAGTTTTTTAAAAATTTAAAATTTCGAAAATTCTAAGTTTTTGTAAAAAAATTAAAAATTATTTTTTAAGAAAATATAAAAAATCCTGTAAGTTCAACAATTAGAAAAGAATCAAAATATTCTAAAACAAAAAATAGTAAAATTTGAAAATTTTAAAAATCAAAAGAATCTAGAAAAAAAATATTCAAAAAAACTAAACTTTTAATTTTTTTAAAAAACTAATAAAAATAAGAAAAATCCTAGAAGTTCAAAATTTGAAAAGATTCTAAAATTCTAAAAAAAAATAAAATTTTAAAAATCTAGAATTTAAAAATCCAAAAACAAAAAATTATGTGGCGCATATATCGATATGCGCTACAGATATGTATATTTCTATGGTGCATAATGATATGCGCTAGAGAAATATATAATTTTGTGGCACATATTGCTATAGGCGCCACAGAAATACACATTTTTGTGGCCCATGTGGTTTGAATGGTCAAATTTCTGTGGCGCATATGGTTTCATGCGCCACAAAAATTATTCTTATTCTGTGAAGCATGCACTTTATATGTGTCACAGAAAGCCTTTCTATCTATAGCTAGTTTCCTAGTAGTGTTTGTTATTTTTTTATAAATCATTTGGGTAAGACTTCTTGTAATTTAAGATTCTTTCTATTTTTCAAATAGTATTTTATTATTTAATTGTTTTTCATGTTACCCAAATAAACAATTTACTTGGAGAATCTTGCTACTCGTATTATAAATTTTATTTGAAAAAACAGTTTTATTACATTTGTGTATGTCAGTTTTTTTAAATTCATGTAGGATCAACTTTATAATTATATTAAAACTTTCTAGTAAATATTCAAAAAATATGGATTGTTTTTTGTACTTGTTAGGTTTTCTATGTACGAAAGTGTTGCCATACCACTTTTACTAAGGTCATGATAGGCGAAATATGTAAGATGATGGAAGTGAGGGGTAAAACTTGTTGGAGGACCAAGCAAAATAACATATAACACATAATTATTTCTAACAAGATACTTTGTGCAAGGACAATTAGACGATGTTTAGTGAAGTAAAAAAAAGGAGAAATTAATTAATATATGGTATAGTTTGATCAGAGGATTTTCAAAGGATGAACGCTTTAAATTCATATGAGTTATTTTTCCTACGGAGTGTGGATCAAAGACATGGGAACAACAACAATATTTATATACTTGCATTTCTACGACCTCTTTTCCATACTCCGTCCATCCCAAAATGAAAGGGGCCTAAGGATTATCTAACTGTTAAATCTTACTAACTTGGATTAACTATTTAGGAAAAGATATCTACATCTACAAAATTTATTGAACACATTAAGGAAATATACTTTACAGTGAATCTATTGATGTTGATTTTACTGTTTATATTTTTATGTATAAACTTGGTCAAACTTAGAAAATATTTACATTTAAACGCCTTACATTTTTGGATGAAGGGAATATGATATTTCTGCAAGATACTAAATAACAGATTTTTTAAGTCTTACATGTATCTTTTATCCTTAAATTTCTGAAAAATGTACACGGATCATATATAACAAATGCTATTTCTACAGATTGAGGTGTTTTGCTTTCTCCTAGGATTAAGAACCAATTTGTGGTTGGACTGTTGTAGGGTGGCCGTACCCCCATCATACCAATCTAGAAAACTATAAAGGTGTTTGCGGTGAGTTCAATAATCTAGAAGCTCCGTAAGTGCGGTTTGTGCGTCTTACTATGCGTCTATAGCGTACTCCGTGTCACTAGAAAATAGTTGTGGTATTTTAGCGTACAAAGAAGCAGGGACGGAGCCAGGAATTGGAGATAGGGGGCGGAGATTAGAAGCACCAAAATCATAGGAAATATTGTCGCACAACACGGTAAATAAGATCCTAGATCAGTAAAATATACCCATTTTTTGCAATATGGATGAATTTATATATCTACCAAATTGAAATCGGTTTTATCAGTACCAAGATTAAAAGTCTCAATAATTTTTTCAACACTAAACTTGTTTGTTATTTCCCTCTCTATATAGACTATGACACAATCACGAAAGTTATATCCCAATTTAATGCAAAGATATATCTTAGCTACTTTCATAGCATAAAAGGCTCCTTCTGCTGTTGCGGAAGAGTCTCTCGTCTAAAAAAACCAGCAGGATATTTCCACCAACTAGACAAGCATAAGTGAACAACCGAAAATTCCTAATTAATTTCCGAATTTCTTAAGAAATAGACAAACTTTTTTTCGCGAAAACGCAAAAGCATTGCGTTTCGATGCATTGATAGAAAAGAAGGTTATATGTACAAGTCCTCGAGAGGACACACCCCGCCATACAACTCGACCCAAGAAAGAGAACCTATCCTATGGGAGGAATTGGCGAACACCTCGGGCCCCCGCGTCCGCCCATTGCCGTGCTTCAGAACAAATGTCGTTGAACAGGGATGCCACTGACGGACGTGACCGCAGCATTCCGGTGTTTCCATATCCACCACGCCGTGAGCATGATTTTCGACAAGGTGCCTTTGCGCAGCTGGCGAGGGGCGGTCCGCACCACCAGCGACCACCACTCCGCGAAGTCGCCCTCAACTGTGGGAGGACCTGAGGTGGATCGAATCCACGAGAGGACCTCAAACCATATCGTCCTGGAGAAGGAGTACCCAGTGAGGAGGTGCGTCATGGTTTCCACCGACTGGTCACAGAGCGGACACCTAGGCGCATGTGGTAAACCACGTCGCGTCAGTCTCTCACCCGTCCAACATCTGTCTAGGCAAGCCAACCATATGAAGAACTTCACCCGCGGTGGCGCCCAAGATTTCCATTTCAACCTCCAGGAACCTGAGATGATGGCCTCCTGGAAGAGGGTGTCATAACAGGAAAGAGAGGTGTATTGGCCATCCATCGTCCAGCGCCAAAGCAGCCGATCCTATTCCGGAGACAGGTGTATGTCTCTGAGCCTCCCCATAGCTGCACGTAATGCCAAAGTGCGAGGGCGCTTGGAGCACCAGCGATATTGGGGATCCAGGCGTGATCCGCGAGCGCTTCCCGTACCGTATGTGCCTTCCTACGGCGTTTAGGTAATAGCGCATACACCTCAGGCGCCATCTCCTTGATGGATCTTCCCTCCAGCCATCTGTCCTCTCAGAAGAGGGCGGATTCTCCATTGCCGACCACCATCGAGGTGGAGGCTGTGAAGGCATCCAGCTCCACCTTCGAGAATTGCATATCGAGCACGCGCCATGGTCGCAAGGGATCTGTATGTATCCTTCAAATCCAACGCACCCTCAGGCTAATCGCAGTGCGCGCTAGATCGGGGATCCCCAGCCCTCCCAACCGCTGCGGCCGGCACACCCTTGCCTAGTTAACATGGTAGTGGCCACCATTGGCGTCTGCCTTGCCAGCCCAAAGGAACCCGCGTAGGATCTTGTTAACTTGTTTGAGCATTTTCTTGTCGAGGCCTAGCACCATCAGCTGGTGCAAAGGGATAGCAGCAAGAACCGCGCGTATTAGCGCCAAGCGCCCTGCCTGCAGCATCATGGATGCCCGCCAGGTAGGAAGTTTGTCAGTGTTCACCAAGGGCTGGAATAAGGATGCAGCTGTCAGTCTCCTGATGGAGAGTGGGATACCTAGGTACTTGACCGGGAACTGCGCCAGCCAAGGTAGTCAGAGTCGGGATTCGGACTCGGGTCGATTTTCGTCGGGCAGAATCGAGTCGTAGTATCGAATCGTAGAATCTAGGATCCTACCATACTACTCAGAGAAGATATTTTTATCAAGCACAAAGTTTTTTAATATTATAATGGAGATAAAAAATAATAATCCATAAAGTTTCTAGCAATAATGTTCTAGCGCTAGATCATTTGAGATTTGGTAGGTAAATAAAGGGCAGTGAAAGTGAAAAGGGCTTGGGATGTTTAAGTAGTATCCTTGTAGGTTTAACGGATGGAAGAAATAGTGAGTTGGTAGAATCGAAAAATCCATAAAAAGGATTGAGATTCTATATTATTGTAAAGGATTATATGATTTGGATCGGGACTCAACATAGATTCTACCTGATTGGGATTTATAGTGGGATTTGGATCGATTCGGTGATGTAAGATCGTCAAGTCATAGGATTCCAACAGCCTATTAAGTGAGTTCATCATCAAGATGAACAGCGATGGCGACAAGGGGTCTCCCTGTCTCAAGCCCCTCCTATGCCAGATGGGGGGGCTGGCTCGCCGTTGAGCATCACCCTAGTGCTTGTCGTGGATAGCAGGATGGACACAAGCTCGCGGAAACATGGGCCAAATCCGATCTTCCAGAGGAACTCCATGAGGAACCCCCACGATACGGAGTCAAACGCACGAGCTATATCCAACTTGAGCATCACCCGTGGCTCCTTCCGACGGTGCCACTAGCTGTCTGCGAATGAACACGCATTTGTTACGATCCACCAGTGACTCCATCCTAGGGGCCAGCCGAGAAGCCAACGTCTTAGCCACCAGCTTGGCAAAGATGTGGATAAGACTAATCGGCCTATAGTCACCCAGCCCCATCGCATCCGGGCGCTTAGGCAGCAGGATTAAGAGGGCCTGATTCAGGCCCTGGAATCCGCGCCCACACATCGTGAACAACTTGTCGAAGGCAGCCATGAAATCGCCCTTGACCACGCCCCAACACTTTTGCAGGAACTCAGCCGTGAAACCGTCGGGTCCTGGCGCTTTGCCTGAGGGTAAGCGTCTGATCACCTCCCAGATCTCCTCCTCCGTGAATGCAGCCTCCAGCTCAGAGAGGTCCTCTGAGTGGGTACCCAGAAAGCCCAAGTCCAGCGAGTGCAGTCGGTCCACCGATGTGCCAAGCAGACCCTTAAAGTGAGTAAAGGTCGCTTCAGCCATGGCCGCATGGTCCGAGACGACCGCGCCATTGTTGTATTTGTGATCTAAATTCATATACTAAAAGGAGGCTAACTTCGTACGAGCGGAGCGAGGCCCGTCGCCGGTAGGCTTGGGCCGAAGCGTAGCAGAGTCTGAAATGATAGTTTGCTACCACTAATGCGCAACGATAGATTGGTGTAGAGTATAGCTTAGCCATGAAATGATAGTCAAGTGACATACGTACCATCTCAAGCACGACACCGATTCATCTGTAGGTCACTTTTGTCTAATTGAGAAAGAAGGAACCCCTATATAGTTGACCAAGCGTTGAAGGTCAGCTAGCTAGAGTTTGATTAGAGTGATCAAAAGCCATAGCTATGCATCTTTCCTCAACTCTGAATCCAAGTCCATCAGACCAATAGGCCAGCACATTCATCCAATTGCCCAGCATATAAATTGGCACCATCCGACTCATGTCCACCACCACAACCATCACCACACTAACACACGGCGATCAATCTTAACTAGCTAACTAGCTAGCTAAGATGGCTGGGCAGAAGCTGGTGTTAGTGCTCACCATTTTGGTGGCCGTGTGCAGCTTGGCCGCCGCCCTAGACGCGAAGCCGAAGGGGCCTCCGACGCCGAAGCTGCCGTCAAAGTACCAGACGATCCATCCCGGGAAGTCCGGTAAGAGGAACCAGGTCGCCGCCTGTGACGATCCCAAAGACAAGAAGAAGCCATGCACGGCCAGCTGCCCCAAGAACTGCCCCGACGAGTGTATCGTCTACTGCGAAGCCTGCATGACATTCTGCTGTAAGCATACATACTGGCTTGACCCTTAATTTGCTCCTATATTTAATGCATGATCATTATAAATTGACATCAATGCATAAATTATCTTTTTTTACAAGTGTGTGATTTCTACCCCGGCATGTCCTGCGGCGACCCACGCTTCACCGGCGCTGACGGCAACAACTTCTACTTCCACGGCAAGAAGGACCAGGATTTCTGTATAGTCTCGGACGCCGATCTCCACATCAATGCCCACTTCATCGGCAAGCGTAACCCTGCCATGAGCCGTGACTTCACCTGGATCCAGGCCCTCGGCATCCGCTTCGCTGACCACAGCCTCTACATGGGCGCTCAGAAGACCATCAAGTGGGACGACGATATTGACCACCTTGAGCTGACCTTCGACGGAAGGCCCGTGACCATCCCCGATGAGACTAATGGGCAGTGGCAATCCAAGGCTGTGCCTGCCTTGACCATCACCAGGACTTCCATGAACAATGGTGTCAGGGTTGAGCTTAAGGGAGTGTTCGACATCTTGGCCAAGGTGGTGCCCATCACCGAGAAGGACTCCCTAATCCACAACTATGGAGTGACAACGGATGACAGCCTTGCACACTTCGATATCGGTTTCAAGTTCTATGACCTCACCGATGACGTACACGGTGTGCTAGGCCAGACCTACCGCACGAACTACGTTAACATGCTCAGTGTGACCGCCAACATGCCGATCATGGGTGGTGCCCCCAACTATGTCTCCTCCAACATCTTCGCCACTGACTGCAAGGTCACCAGGTTCGGTCGCAAGGCCGAAATTTCCATGATCACTACCACGGCCAGTTAAAAAACAACACGCTTCCATGGCTAGGCCCTGATCCCCATCCCGGAAATAATTAAGTTTTTCTGTAAGAATATGTATCGATGCCAACATGATACACAAGGCACATGTAATCTAAATACACATGATCAATAGTAGACATAATTTGTGTAATTGCTATTGCACATGAAATAATTAAGAAAGGCTAATGGAGAAGATGCATTACATAATCTGCTTCCTCAAGTTTGTAACAGCAACATTTTTCCAAATTAACGTTCCGTTTTTTCTTGCAAACATTATTTAAAAAAAGGTGCTTGCCAGGAAGTCCAGCATTATTATCAAAGCCACACCTATATATATGGTCCCGTGTATAACTGTGTAACCATTTTAGCACAATTATGAGCCAGAAAAGCTGCAACCACTTGCAGCCAAAAACTTGTCAAAATAGGTAAGCAAGATACATTGAAAACTCTCTAGCGCTATGTAGTATGCTGGCTACCGGTAATATTTTTGAATACCCGGGGCAGAAAAATGTGTAAAATAAGAAAATTTAGTTGTAGAAGTTTGAAGTACAAACATACCCCATAAAAACCAGTGGCAGCTTGGGTAGGCTCTAACTTTAGGTGGAGTTAATTGAGATCCATTTTCTGAAACATACATGTTAACATTCTCAAAAACAATTGATAACACACATCCAGGTTATACATACAACGCCAATAAATTGTAGCTCTGATATCGACATATACTTGCAGATTAAAAAAAGATAAAGTTGGGTCTAAATATTGTGAAATACTATGCACCAGATTTGACATTATTTCTACTCGATTTCTTTTGTTTCCAATCTATAGATCAAGTTTTAAGATTGTTTTTTGGGTGTTAGATATCAGACTGTGGGTTTAAAAATGGCAGATTGTTCATAATTTCTAAATATTATATTTATTACTTGACTTATGATCTCACCAAGGATGTGCTTGTTTCAACCATTTTCACCTATTATTCGATTACATTGTTAAGTGATTTCCGTAAAAACGTTTGGTTTCTGGACCTCTAAACGTGTACTGTGTGTAAGCAGATTACAACCCAAGTCAACTCCGTTATAGCTCACCACCCTACCGGAAATATATGGTGTTACCAGCTAGAAGGCTTGTGGGGAACCTGACGATGGCCCGACTGATTTCTCCTCAACTATCCTCTCCACTCAATGTTCTTTGTAGCGCTGGGTTTGGTGGTCATCATCCTCATTAATTCTTCAATAGCAAGAAATGAGCCGTTGAAGGAGCAGTTGTGTCATCGTGGGATGAGCGGCGATGGTTGTTGATCCCCTTCACTGCAAAGCGGCACTGGAGGACCCTGATCTTCCCTCAACTTCCTTGACCGATGCAAACCATTAGGGGCGGGAGGAACATCAGCGTCGCTCGAAGATGAGCAACAGTGTGCAATGTATGTAATCAAATGACATTACCAAAGATATGAACCAAACTAAATAAGTAAAACTCCAATTAACATCAAACTTGATTCTCTTGCCATTTATGTTAACATCGCTGCAAACAAACATGCTCTTAAAGAGCAGTGCCATTCTAGGGCAGGGAATGGCCGGGCCGGAGCTAAACATGGGTCTAACTGGGCCATGACCCGCCCATGATTTCCTAGAAAAGGATATGCATTGTTAGCTTCGCCCATTGCTATTAGCAGATCAACACCGCATCCTTCATCCGGGCCTGCCCATGTATCTTAGCTCCGCCATCCAGGGGGGAAGACAAGTCGTTATGGGTATTTTGTTCAAGTGGACCTATATGGAATTAATATGATCGATTATAAATTTAAGGGCGCTAATATGGCTGGATGATGGTTGTTAGACTATTCATAGTCGGAGTGACATTGGTAGTAAGATCACACAACCTCAGACATTTTGGTGGTATTTTGGAGTATGTTTTTTTAAAAGAAATACGGTAAGGGAAGCCCCTGCAGTGTTTTTTTAATAATAAGAACCTAAATTGCGTCTCTGGGAGTTAAACCTGGGTAGCTGGGTTGTACGTCAACTTTCCTAACCAAGTGAGTTAGGCTCACTTCTTACGGAGTATGTATGTTACTACCCTACTATAACTAGTCTAAGGGGTTGGGAGAGATGCAACCGGTGCATGTACGCAGAGCATATGCAAGCGTACCAGCTACCCCTATACAGTTGACCAATAGAGCAAGGTCAGCTAGATAGAGTTTGATTACGGTGATTAGGAGGCATACGCATACACCTTTTCCACCAAAATTTTAATGCAAGTCGTATCCAATTAATCACACGAAGGAGTCCTCTTAGAGCAAGTACAATAAGTTGTAGATTAAAATAGTATATTATTGCTTAGTTAGAGGAGAGAGTGGAGGAGAGAGAAGGAGAGTGGGCTCTTAGAGCATGGCTAATAGCATAGCCGGCAGCCGGCTGTATGCCATTGCCACGTCCCTTAATAGTCTTTATAAGAGAGTAGGCACGGTACAATAGATTGACTACAAGTTAGGTACAAAGATGACTATAGCACTAAATGCTTGTACGGTGGGAGGCTGATTGTTGGTAGGAGATGATAACCGTTGGCTAAAAGCTTTCACATCGGCTGCATGCTGCCTCTTATTTCTCGTTTAGTGTGTTGTAGCCGGGCTGTATGCATGTAGCCTGCTCTATTCTCTCTCTTCTCTTCTCTTTCCTCCACCTAGGATTTTGCTTATGTGGAAGACCATATAGCCAGCTGACTAGGCTCTATTGTACTTGCTCTTATGCAATAGCCAGCTCTAACACGTGCTCCTAGGCACTTTATAAAAGTGAAAGGTGGACCATACATTGATAAAGTTCTACACTTTTATAGCTCACTATTGTATATGTTGACTCTAAGCTGACTATAGATGACATGACACTTGGCTTATAGCCAGCAGCTAAGCTGCTACACTATTGGAATTGCTCTTATCACTCATACAAAGATTCCAGGTCAGCTATAGCAAGCCAATCAAATCCAACTTAACGCTCTATAAATTAGCGCCATCAATGTCCGGTAGCCCACTCACACTAACACACAGATATCTCAACTGACAGCCATCACCTGCTGCAGTCCTGCCAACATGGCCACGCAGCAGCAAACAATGGCAGCGGCAGCAATTGCCGCTCTCGTGGCCGTGTTGTTCCTAGTCGCCGCCGTCGACGGGAATGAGCCGGGGCCT
Source organism: Lolium multiflorum (assembly GCA_030979885.1). NCBI lineage: Eukaryota > Viridiplantae > Streptophyta > Magnoliopsida > Poales > Poaceae > Lolium > Lolium multiflorum. The sequence continues at coordinate 347,424,471 of CM061749.1, forward strand.
CCGCCTCCGGAGCCGTTGCGCAAGTACCAGACGATCCACCCGGGGAAGAAGAACCAGGTGCTTACCTGCAGCAAGCCCACCGACCACAGCAAGCCATGCGTGGCCACCTGCCCCAGCCGCTGCCCTGAAGAGTGTCTCGTCTTCTGCCCAACCTGCGCCACCTACTGCCGTAAGCATATTAAACCGTTACTTAGTGTACATTAACACTGGGTATATAGGACATGCTTAAGATTACTTACAATAAAAGTATTATAAGTAGAAGTATTATGCATCTCATGCATACAAAAATCTAATGTGGCAGTGCAATTAAAGATAAAAGAGAGGATTGTAGTATCATAGGTAGATATCGTATCATAGCACGTAGTGCCAGAAAATTTAATGTTAAATACATCTTGTACTTAGATTTACATTGAGATTCTACAAATCAATTAATATAAGAAAACTATGATACTAGTATATGATACCATGCATTGTAGACATAGTAACATATAGTAAGTATCATACACGACATGGTGTTTTGACTCATAGGTGTAGATGCACCTATTATAAAAAAAATATTTTAAATTTATTACAAAATGTTTTAAATAAATTGAAATGAAATCCTGAGTGTGCATCCTCACATTCTATGTTAGCTCACAAAAGTTTGGCACGAAAAAACATTTTGTATGCACTATGTAAAAAAGATATAAAAATATCTCGTTAAAAGCTATTTTGGAACTCAAAAATTGATTTTTACACTGATCACAAAAAATAATATTTTTCTGTGAAACTTCGTGCACGAATATAGAATGTCTGGATGTACACACTGGTATTTTTTTTAGAACTTCTAGACATTTTGGAGTATGATTTTGAATAATGACTGCATCTACTACCTATGATTTAAAGAGGATTTACCTATCATACACATGATACTTTTATATGATACTATGCATTATTACTAGTTTAACATAACCTCTTTTTTCAAGTGTGTGATTTCTACCCCGGATTTACCTGTGGTGACCCGCGATTCACGGGCGCCGACGGCAATAACTTCTACTTCCACGGTAAGAAGGGCCAGGATTTCTGTATAGTCTCTGACGCTGGTCTCCACATCAATGCCCACTTCATCGGTAAGCGTAACCCTGCCATGAGCCGAGACTTCACATGGATCCAAGCCCTCGGCATCCGCTTCGCTGAGCACCGCCTCTACATGGGCGCCCAAAAGACCGTCATGTGGGATGATGAGGTTGACCGCCTTGAGCTGACCTTCGACGGCATGCCCATCGACATCCCCGATGAAATTAATGGGCAATGGCAATCCACCACAGTGCCTGCGTTGACCATCATTAGGACCTCCCAGGCCAACAGTGTCAACATTGAGCTCAAGGGAGTGTTCGAAATCTTGGCCAGGATTGTCCCCATCACGGATGAGGACTCGCGCATCCACAGCTATGGTGTGACAGAGGATGACAGCCTCGCCCACTTCGACCTCGGGTTCAAATTCTACGACCTCACCGACGATGTCCATGGTGTGCTTGGGCAGACCTACAGTACTAACTACGTCAACAAGCTCAGCGTTAGTGCGACCATGCCCATCATGGGTGGTGGTCCCAGATATGTCTCTTCCAACATATTCGCCACTGACTGCAAGGTCGCAAGGTTCGGCCGCCAGGTCGGCATCTCCATGATCACAACTAGGGCGACTTGAGTAAAACGCCTCAAGGCTAGCCCATGATATATAGCCCAGGAATAATTAAGTTGTGATGCAAGAATATTATATCAATACCAACATGATATATATTGTCAATTTTTCGTCTTGATGTGGATGGTTTCTCACATACATCATTGTGCAACTTATTGCAAATGAAATTGTTAAGGGATGTTACTGGCGAATATGTGTTAAGTTTCATGTAGTTGCTACATTTTTTATTCCTTAATTATATACTCAGTACAACATAACATTGTTCCCTCCTAGCATACTACTACTAACCCTATCCCAAAATTTACATCTTGGCCCCTAACATAGTGGGCAGGAGAAGTACTAACTTATCATTTTATAAAATCATGCTGCATTAGCTCATATGAACATGTATCCAGTCATTCAATCTGATGAACAACTGAGGCACGTTGATCTTTGATTCACGGAGTGTGGCGTACTTACACTTTGTAGTCATGCGGGTTTTGATCATCAATGATTTCCGCCCGGCTTGGTAAGCTCCTAGAACTGGACATTAATAGAGGATTTATAGGTAAGTGGCTTGATATAGCGGAAATTTTGTGTCATCTATGGAGTGGTAATTCTCTCCTACAGCGGGTATTATAATGCCAGCGAGAAGGAAACTATTATGGAGGAACAAAAATGGTGAGATCGTGTACACGTACTAACACACCATTAGTGATAGTTCTTAAGGCCATTGTTGCGCAAACAAAGGATGATTAAGACTAATGTTTAGCCGCTGCATAAAGTTTTGAGGTCTCCATAAATCCCTACAATATGCATTCAAAGATCTGAGTCGCGGTGTCACCTCCGACTAATCTGCTCCTATTTAAACAAGCCATTGCGCAATCCTAGCAAAATGCAAAGAGAGTAAGAGAAAACAATGTACCTATAAATAATCTCAACATATGTATCAGCAAGCTCATCGTCTCATAACCAAAGATTTACCATAAAAATTACATTAATAGTTATGTAATCATGTAGTGCAACTCATACTGACTAATACAATTTTAATACATAAAGAGATTCATTCAAATTACAGCCATAAACCCCAAATCGAGGGGTGGACACGCTATGGTTAAGAGCGACGTGGAACTGTTGGTGAAGCAGGAGAGGTGGCCAAAGGCGACCTTAGCGATGGTTCACCCTCCAATCTTCCTCCAATAGTGGACTGTCGAGAGATATATTGTGGTTTCTTCTCTTCACCTCCGTCCCCCATGAAATAAAATTTCATTGCGGTAGATACATATAGTTTTAGTTCAAGACGGTCCCGTGGGCATAAAAATGAGGAGAAAAGATGCTTGGGGTTCAAGATGGGTCCCATGGTGTGGCCTGGAAGCAGTCGGCTCCATGGGCCCTCCTGGTCTGGTCTGATCTTCTGGTGCACCACTTTAGCATGTTGGATCCATATCAAAAATTTGGAACCGTGCTCTTTGATCTTGCTCTTTTTGGAGTTTCAAATTTTCCTGAAGTTATTTAAGATACAAAAATAGTGGGAACATTGTGGAAAATCTCATAAATCAATGTAACACATGTTTTGAATCTCACATATAATGAAATTATGAATTATTATCATATAATACAGTTCAAAGTTCATGGATAAATTGTATATGTATCACTAGTGGGTCGGGTACTAGTGTAGCACAACCTGTGTGACATAGAGTGCAACAACGTGCACGGCATGCATGGAACTAGCATAGCTTGGTAAACGGTGGTGCAGCATGGAGAGCAGCGACACGATCGGTGGTGGCACAACGAAGTGCGGACCTCAACGTGCAACTTGGTGGCATAGCCAACCAGTTTGAACGCCTGGAGCTGCTCTACAATGACATATGGATTAGTACAGGCGACACATGTAACGCAAACACAGTACGTGTACACGATGGCCATCGAAACCAAGTAGCTTTATGCACGCCTGTGAGTGCGACATAATGGCAATCACGTGCACGCCTGTGAGTATGCACTGGTAGAAAAACAGGCTTCGGGTGAGCCCCATAAGTCGCGAAGCTGTAGGAACCGCGACTAATGGTACCTTTAGTCGCGGTTCGGGAGACGAACCGCGACCAAAGGCCTGGGCCCAGGGCGCTCGGTGGCCAGCCGGTGCACGTGGGGATCTTTAGTCGCGGTTGGCCTGAAGAATATGTTTGAAATTGTATATTCCTCTTGAATTCTTTTTGGTTCTAATTTCAAATTTGTTTGAAATTGTACATTCATATGCATATATGTAGTACCGTAGAATATGTGAAACTCCTTCAAAATTAAAACCCAAAAGAAATAAAACAATACAAATTAAAAAGAAACCAGATTTAGGGGGAGGGGGCTAAAACCCTAAACCCGGAGGCCTTTAGTCGCGGTTGGCCAGAAGAACCGCGACTAAGGTCCTCCGCCCGCGCTCGCCTGCGGCCCACGTGGACGGGCCTTTAGTCGTGGTTCGTAAGGAACGCGACTAAAGGGGGCCTTTAGTCGCGCTACTTTGGTCGCGGTTGCGCCACCGCGACTAATGGCAGTTGCCAACCGCGACCAAAGCCCCTTTTTCCACCAGTGATGGAAATGTGATGCACCTTCAACGTATGGCATGGCCTCAAGAAGTCAAGAGACGGTGTGCTTAAACAACGCGTTCATCACAGTACTACCGTGACTAGCTGGATCACGATCATGTACCGAGTCCCCACAATGTAGTCAACAAGTCCCCCGCAGGCCAGAGAATAGCTAGTCAACTAGGTTATCGAAGTAGACACCGTAGGTAAAATCTGGAAAATTGTGCAAATCCGAAAACAGAATCAGAAATACATGATAAGCCACATTTGCAATCAGATCTGGATCATACCTCCGCGATCAACGATGGGAGCCTGCTCGATGGAGGCTTGGTACGGATCAGTTGGTGAGTCGTACATGCTAATAAAGTGTTCCACAACCTTTGCTAGCAAGTCCGACCCGGGGTCATCGAGCGAGAGCATAGTCAAAATAGTCATGCAAGGAAGCCGAAGATGCGGAATGTAAAGGAACACAGAGAAGCAGTAAGATCTGATTTTTATTAATATTGGTGTGCTCTCTATATAATTATATTGGTATATATAGGAGCAGATAGGGTAGGTAGAGAGGACTAATTGACAGGGAAAATTCCCACCCGAAGAAAGGATGGGACCCGCATGTTTTGTGCGGTGCAAGGTTTCCCAACATAATTAGAGCAACTCATGAAATTATTTTTCCAGAGTAATCAACCCATGCAAAAGGATGGGAGGAGGCCATGCGGAGAGAAATAGGGAAGGTGATCAAATAATGAGATTCACCAGTTAGCAAATCACTTGACCCAATGGTTTGTACTATTCTCTTTTTTTTTTTTTTTTGAGGAAAAGGCAGTTGAATCTGCCGTCCGATTAGATAGATAGAGTGCTATGCACAGAATGACCCAGTTTATAAGGAAACCGGGTCCAAAAACCATACATTGCCCGGTTTATAAGAAAAACCGAGACGAAAAACCGCACAAGCGAGGAGTCCCGTCATCCACACAACGTAGGCTACCAACGCAACAACCACACCTCTAGCTCCGGGGCCGCCGCCCCGACGTACCATCCAGAACAACCTTCGCGTTGCCCGAAGACGAACCAGACGGGTCGACAAACTCGCCGTCCACACAGATATCCAAGTCGCCACCCAAGCACCATGCTTTCGGGGCCGCCGCCCCGACGTAGCAACCAGGACGACCTTCGCATAGCCCGAAGACGAACCAGCCGGGTCGACGACCTTGCTGCCCACGCAGCCCCAGAATCGCCACCCAAAACCAAGCAGCGCCACGACCCCGCCCCATAGGGCCGTTGCCGCAAAGGAGCTCAAGGCCGCCGCCTCGAAGTGCCACCACCGTCCAGGACCGCCGCCCTGGCGTCCGCTGCCCAAGACCACATAGCCATGTGTCCCACCACCGAGAACCCGTCGCACCGCAAAGGCCAAGAGCTCCAAGGCGACCCCTCCAACAAGGTAATGACGCGTCCGTCACCGTCGCCCGCTCCCGATGGAGCTTAGATTTTCACCCGGAGAACTTGAAGCCACTCGCGTCGGTCGGGATCGGAACTCCACAACGACGCCAACAAGAAGGGATACGACGCCCGAAGGCGCCGCCGTCATCGGCACAGACCGGAGTCGGTGCAAGGCTTTCACCCGGAGTTCGAACCCAGAACGCGAAGCTCGGGGAGCCGCTGGGAGGCAGCAAGACCACGTCGTCGACCACCATCTCCACCGCAAGACCATCCACCTCTGCACCTCACGCCGCGGCAAATGCTCTGCCTGGCTGCGCCCAAAGCCGCAGCCGCTGCTCCGGGGCCGCCACCCCGGCATCCTCGCCCGCCTCTGGAGCAAGCCAACCGAAGGAGGAAAGCCCCCCAAGTAGCGGCCACCACCCACGCATCTCCTCCCTGCATACGCACGGCCAGGCCCCGTCTTCCCCAAGTCCGGCCGCCAAGCAGCAATGCGAGCTGCCCAGCAACCGCATCTGCCGTGGCCCGCCTGGCCCAAGGCGAGCCCAGATCGGGCCCGCATCGCCGCCGCCAGCCGCAGCGCCCGGGCCGCCGCGCGCAGGGCTCCTCCTCCGCGCCCACCAGCAGCAACCTCCCCAGCGCCACCTCCTGCTCCAGCCGCCATGGAAGCCCGCAGCGAATCCCGCTGCCACGGGTTCCCCAATCCCGTGTGCAGCCCCTCCCGGCCGGAGGAGAAACGGGGCCTGCCGCCGCCGGCTCCGCGCGGGCTTTGCCCGACGGAGCACACCGGCGACGGCAGAGAAGGAGGTGGCTGGGGTTTCGGAGGTGGCTGGCCGGGATTTGCTCCGCCGCCCGTGTCGCCCAGGGGAGGGAGCGACGCGGGGGCCTTTCTAGACTTTGTACTATTCTCTTGGGATCAGTATATAATCTGATAATATCCGAGAAAGCTCTCCATGTCTAATAAAGAAAAATGATGGAAGTATTAGCTAAACATAATAAAATTGTCACGTTTACATTTCACTGGTACACAATATTTTTTTCGATAAAGGGAATATATTAATATCAAGAACATACCAATTACACCCAGCCTGCAACAACGCACCACCCTAATGGCACTACGGATGCACACAGCCAAAAAAGGAAAATAAAACTAAGAAACAAAAGTCCCGCTACAACATCTCGGGCCTAACAACAGCAATATATCCACTGACATGGGTATACCCTTCGGGTACCCATTATTGGTATACCTGGATCGGCTCGGCCCAATAATGAGAGAAGGTCCAACAAGGCAACCCGAAGAAGTAGTCGACTAGGACTCTTGTAAAACCCTAGGCTGGTTGCATATATAAAGCTAGCCAGGGCACCCAAAATAGGGGGACAACATATAGACATAGCGATAGGCAACATAGTTCCGCCTATGGCGACACCCTGTAAACACATCTATGATCATATACTGGATTGCTAGCAGCACGTAGGGATCCTCCACCGAGGGGACCGAAGCTGGGTACGTCGTGTGCCTAATCTCGTCCCCGGAATCTCCATCGTCGCTCTCTCCCGAAACCCTAGTCTACAATACGTAGGCATTGGCGAGGTGATCCCTCGTCAATTGGCGCCGTCTGTGGGAATCGCGGCGACTGGATTTTGTTATCCGGGCGAGATTCTTCGTAAGCAGCATCATCAACAAGATCGGAAATCGGAAATTTTTACTTCGACTGCCAGCCAAATTTACGTCGGCTGGATCCATGGATATCGTACCAGCATGGCCTTTGTCAACACAATTTTTCTATATTCAATTCAACACGAGCGGCCGATCAGAGATTGATCTAAGGATTAAGCGTCACGTGCGGACAACGTAGCCATGGCGGCTGACGGCCAGAGCAAGAGGATCGTGGACATATGCTTTGCTTGGGCAAACAAACATGCGTACACGTATGGTACATTACAGATGAGTTTTGCTTTCTCAATCTTCTCTCTCTCCGTATTACTCATCTGGGTGTTTATTTCCTTTGCACCTAACCATCCGTGCGAAACTATTGTTTTACCCACTGTTTTGATCTAATCTTCCGTGCGGATATATGTTTGTCTGATATTTTGTGTGATTGTCTAAACTGGATGAGATTAGAGTAGATATCTCGATTTGATGCAACTAGACTGATGGAACATGTATAGTCTATCTCCCAAGCAGCACAGATGATCGTCGACATTACTTTTCGAGTCATTGTGAACCACGAGGTACTCGAGTAAGTAAAACAATGGACCGTGGAGGCTTAACCTCGGGGTTTCGTCCGTCACGAACTCGATATTTTCAGACACAAGGATCATCAGGTGCTATATTTTCAACTAATTACTATTCGCATAATTTTATTTTGCCAAATATTTTTTCGGCTTGTGCTGTTATTTGCCCGCAGATTTCTACGTTCCAATACAACTTCAGGTCGGAACAAGCTCCTATTATTTCTCCGCATGCAGTCGCATGCTCGGAGGCTCGTTCGCTGAAAATCGATAGCGCACACTCGCCTCTCTCGGGAGCTCGTTCACCGCGAATTTTGAATGCGTCATCGATTGTATCCGTCACATCGAATGCGTCCTCTCCATCGACTACTTCTGGCGCCGCGCGACTACATCAACCATGTCGGCCAGGCGTTGCGCAACTATATCGACTACTCTCAGCCAGACGCCGCGCACCTACATCGACTGTGTCCGTTGCACGACCTATCTCAGCGACAACTCCGCCGCACCCGATAGAAAAGCTAAGTGTTCCTCTTTCGAGAGTTAATTATTAATTACTTTCGCCACACCAGCTAGGGGGCTGCGTTATTACATCTTTACAATAAAACACACCCAACATTCTGGGGTGTGCCATTACTTCGTTACCGCAAATATACTCGGTTACTTGGGGAATTTCTTTTCTTTGGCTCTCGATATATCTCCTTCGGCTTAGTGGATTTATTTTCGGCTTAGTGAAATTACTTTCTTCGGCTCAGTGGATTCATCTTTTTCGGCTTACTGGATTCTTTTTCATCGGATTCATCTTATAAGATTCATCTATATGAATATTACTGGCTTATTCTTATACAACATTACCCGAGGCATTTCGGGTCACTGGATTTATCATCGAGGATTATTACTGGATTTATTTTCTTCGACGGATTCATTTTATATATTATTGGATTCTTCGGTTCAATGGATTAATCTCCTATGATTATTACCGGAACTATTTTCTTCGGATCAATGGATTCATCCTCTCTGATATCATCAAATTCATCTTTTATGGTTATTACTGGATTATTCGGGCCAATGGATTCATCCTCTATGATATCGACGGATTTATCTTCAATATATGCTCTATATTTAATGGCGTAATTTTCAATATGGATTCATCTCAAATACTTCATATGGGATTCATCTTCATATATTATTATGGCTTCATCCTAAATGGCTTCACCTTATATGACGCCGCGACTTCGTCAACTTCTGTCAACATTATGGCTAAACACTCGGGGGCTCGATCATGACTTCGCATCGAGTAACAACTGTGACACGGCGTCTAAGTAACAATCATGACATCACCCCAGCAGTGCTCGGGGGCTCGGCTATTTCTTCATCAACAATTTGGCGGCATCTATTATCGCTATTTGGTGGTTTCTACTTCGGTTAGACTTCCTCTATGCAGTCGAAGACTTCATCGCGCATCGACTCCATCATACCCAATAAAGCTAAGTGTTCCTTTATCTTACACAAAGTTGATTATCATCTACTTTTGCCGCACCCGATACTCGGGGGCTGCGCGGCATATATTCACTTTACATATCATCGAATCTGAGCATCGACACCGCATGCGAAAAAGGGAGTCAAGGGAAAGATAGTTGTTTATTTTTGCAGGAGAAAGCAAATTCAAAGTATATAAGGGAGAACCCGAAGAAATTGTCTACAGGGAGAACTCGACGAAATTGTCTTCAAGAAAGGACAGGACCCGACGAAATCAAAAAAGCACCCGAAAAATTGTCTTCAGGGAGGAACCCGACGAATTCAAAAGAGTACCCGACGAAATCAAAAGAGTACCCGATGAAATTGTCTTCAAGAGGGAACCCGACGAATTGAAAAGAGCACCCGACAAAATCTTGAGAGAACCCGACAAATTATCTTCATGAAGGTCTCGACAAATTATCTTCATGGAGGTCCCGAAGAATTATGTTCAAGGAGGTCTCGACAAATTATCTTCATGGAGGTCCCGAAAAATTATTTCCAAGGAGGTCCCGAAAAATTATCTTGAAGGAGGTCCCGAAAATTGTCCTCAGGAAGGACCCGAAGAATTGTCCTCGGGAAGGACCCGAAGAATTATCCTCGGGAGGACCCGAAGAATTAGGGAGGACCCGAAGAAATTTTCCTGAAGGAGGAACTCGACGAAATAATCATCAAGGAGGAACCAAAAAAAAAAAGAGGAGGAAAGAAAAGAGAAGAGGATAGACAAATCTTCGGGTCCATTGACTCGTCATTTGTTCCGAGCAAGAGCATCGGTGATGAACCCGACAATATAGAAGAACCCAATATATGCGGCTGTCTCATCACGCCCGAGAAAAATATAGAAGAACCCGCAAAATGGGTCATTACATCAGCCGAACAAGGCACTCGACAATATATTCTCAGAACGCCAAAGTTGAACAATTTCTGAATGCCGCAAAACTCGAAGGTAAGACCCCAGATCCGTTCTGTGTGGCGTGGCATCGCCAAAGACTGCGTCTGCTACTTTTATCCGTATCAGATACGAAGAAAATCCTAACGGAAGCGTTAGGTACCCGATAAATATGACTGGGACTCGACTGAATGGTAAGACCTTAAGCGGCACTGTCGAAGTTTACCAGTATCCGAGATCATGTCCAGGGACGTGATCTTGAAGTAGGTTTTGCGGATTGCCACTAGAGCAGTTAACTAGTACCTGATCTATCAGATGAACTAGCCCCAACTACCATTATCCCTGTACAATATAGATATGGATGTCAAATAAAAATAGCAACGACTTGGATTCGATAAAAAAGGGGCTGCGCCAAGTTCTTTATCGAGTAGCACAACTTGAGCCTATGCCTAGGTGCAAGCACCTGCCCATAGGCTCGGGGGCTACTCTTATCGAGAGCATTGTTCACTCTCCCGACAAGATACAAGAGGAAAAATTGTGGAGTCAATTACAAGCAAGTTGAGCCTACACCCAAGTGCAAACACTTGGCTGTAGCCTCGGGGCTACTCCCATCGGGAGCACTGGTCGCGCACCCGATAGAAAGATAACTTCGACAGCATCTACGGCAAGTAAGGTTTGTAGACTCAACTCGATTCTACGACTCGAGTGGAGCCTACTCCCATCGGGAGCACATGGATTTCATCAACTCTTCGAGAAATATAGTTAAGTTCTTCAATCGAGTAGTACAACTTGAGTCTATGCCCAAGTGCAAACACTTGCCCATAGACTCGGGGGCTACTCCCATCGGGAGCGCTGCCGCGCACCCGATAATTTCAAGAATCGCCGACATCATCTATGCTACACATGATCTACGACATGGACCTCGCCTTGTATTTTCTTCGACTTCGGAGATGGTTATGCTTGGAGTTTCTACGCAAGTCTTCGACTTCCCTATAAACTCGGGGCTACTGACATGGGTATACCCTTCGGGTACCCATTATTGGTATACCTGGATCGGCTCGGCCCAATATGAGAGAAGGCCCAACAAGGCAACCCGAAGAAGTAGTCGACTAGGACTCTTGTAAAACCCTAGGCTGGTTGCATATATAAAGCTAGCCAGGGCACCCAAAATAGGGGGACAACATATAGACATAGCGATAGGCAACATAGTTCCGCCTATGGCGACACCCTGTAAACACATCTATGATCATATACTGGATTGCTAGCAGCATCCTCCACCGAGGGGACCCGAAGCTGGGTACGTCGTGTGCCTAATCTCGTCCCCGGAATCTCCATCGTCGCTCTCTCCCGAAACCCTAGTCTACAATACGTAGGCATTGGCGAGGTGTTCCCTCGTCATCCACCACCATGACAACACCTGAATTACAGACTCTCCAAAAAACGACGCCTTCAAGAAGGGAACAGTGCTCAAACACCGTCGTCGCCCGATCAAAGATCTTAGGTTTTCACCCTGAAGATAGTCCCGCTCTCAAAACAATGCCTCCACCAAGGTCACTGCCAGGCACAACCAATTAAGGCCAGACCTTGGGTTTTCACCCTGAAAGGTAGGACTCTGCGCTTCACTTGTGTTGCCGCCCCCACTTCCAAACCGCTGCTGTGAAGCCGGGACACCAAGCAAGCCCCTCAACAGCGCGGAGACTTGAACCTCCCTTAGCTAGTCCTCCCTCCGGCCTTCAAGAAATTCTCTTCTTCCGACTTTCATCATGGATCCATAGTCACTTGATGTCAACACGAAAAAGAGCTTCGCGCTCCCTCCAGAACCAAACGGTCGGAATAAACGCATGGGTGCGCACGACCGAATACCTCCGATCCAGCAAACTCCAGGCAAAGCATTACATTCGCCGGCGGAGCCTTCCGAACTCAACCCTCCGGCCAGATCACGAGTCCAGGCCTCCGGTAGGTCCTCCTCTTCACGAGAAGGCCCTAGGACCGCCGCCTTTATTCAGGTCGGACCCCACGCGGCGACCATCCCGGGCTGGCCAACCCAATCCACCGGCGACACCATTGCCGGCTTCCAAGTCCGACGCCCGCCCCTGCCACCAGGTCGACGCCGTCACCGCCATCCAGGGCCGCCGCCCTTTGTGCCGTGATCCAGACCTTGAGGAGGAGGAGCACGAGATCCGCCCCATCACCACCCGCCCGGCGATGCCGAGGCAAGGAAGGAAGGAGAGGATCGCGCCACCAGGATCCGGGCCACGCCGCCGCCCCCAAACCGCCGCCGGCGAGTCCGCGGCGAGGAACGGAGAGAGCCGCGCCACCATGGTTCCACGGCCGCGCCGCCGCCCCCATCATCGCCCGCCCGGCGAGGCCGCGGCGAAGACGTGATGAGATGGCCGCGCCGCATCAACCGCCGGGTTCCGGATCATCCCCCGGCGCGGAGGCGTGCCTCCTACCGCCGCCCCAGCGGACCGTGCGCGGATCCCCGCCGCCCCCATCACCGACCGCGCCAGGCTTCGCCGGCGGCAGTCTCAGGGGACGGCGATGAGGGAGGAGGAGGGGGGTAGGGAAGGCGGCGGCGGGGGGTTAGGGTTCCGCCACGAGTCGCCCTGGAGGGGACGACCCGAGCGGCAGCCTCTCCTGGTTGCAACCATTGAAATGGTTCATCACACATGGTTATTCAAACGATCACTACGCATGTGTGGCTGATAGGCCTCCATATCTCGCACGTTTAAAAAAAAACATGTTCAAAAGGTTTTCGTTTCACCCACGCTTCTCTCAGCTATATCGTTTGCGAATCATAATCGAGCGTCTGCGCTTTTGGGTGTTCGCAAACAACGTATGTTGTTTCGTCATATGTGTTCAAAATATTTGGACATGTTTAATCAGTGGCCAAGGACGGAAAAAATTTAAGGTCGGGCGAACTTTAAATATAAAAAAGTTGACACATAAAAATAAAATTGTCTTGACAAATTAATATTTTATATGATGTAAAGCATAGTCGCTCGGTACTAACATAAAAGCAACATATTTGAATATAACCAGAACCTTCAAATGTACTGATAATGAAGCTTCAATGTCCTTTATAAGTTCCATGCAATGACAAATCTGCAATTGAAAACATGGAATACATTAGTAGTTAATTAGCCCATATTACCGACCTCACAATTCACAAATTTAAACTTCATCTAGTTGACAAAAACTCCGACAATTGTACCTCCCCCTTAGCTGCAGTGGTCTTGCTCTTCTTTTCCATCCTAGTTCTTAAACATCGACCACGAAATCACAACGACAAACTGTACGTAGTCTCCCAGAAACTAGGGTGATCTGCAGGCAGGATTAGGGATAGGAGTACCGGAGTAGGGCCGAAGTGGGAGGGATGTGGTCGGGACTCGGGAGAAAGCAGCCAGCAGGCAGTGCATCGGGCGGCCGGCCCGCGGCGCAGCTGAACTCACGTTTAAATAGCTGTTGAGTGCTGGAGGCTCTACTCCCTCTCTCACAGTTTATAAGGCGTGCCCGTATCCCTAGGTCGCAATTTTGATCAAGTTAGCATTACTTATATGTTATAAAAATTATATTATTAGAAAGTTTAGATGTTCTATTTTTTAATGATATAATTTTTACATTATATAATTTAAATTATATAGGTTAAATTGGCGACCTAGGGATACGGGGAAGACTAGTAAACTGAAACGGAGGGAGTACTTTTTTAGCGGAACTCCTTTTTTAGCTGAGGATCTACTTATTGTGCAAATCTTTATTTGTTTAATCCTAGAGGCGAAGCTCTCCCTTGGGCAATTTCCACTAACGTGAGTTCCGCTAACAAAGCAAGATGCTTTTCTGCCACCCGGGGACGAGGCAGACAAATGTCCCCTCTAGGATTCCACAAAACAAAGGTGTGAGGACTACCTTGTAAGAAAATTTCCTAAGAAAATGCCAGCGGATAGAAAACATTGCAAACGTTCGCTCTTGGTTACGTCTTTATCTATTTTTTATTAGGAGAATATTTTTTATTAGGAGAAGCTGCTACATGACTTATGATCCACAACTAAACCATCTTATTAGTGTCACCAAAATAATATTCCTATTATATAAAAATATTAATGTTAGGATGTAACGATGGACCCAGTCTGACGAATCAACTTCTGCCACATAAGCAAGCACATAAAGTTGTGGAAAAATAGATCATATGAAAATACATCCATTATGTAGATATACACAAATCTATCCATATACATGCATAGATCCGGTCCAATACAATATCTAGCAAGTCAATCCGACCACATACAGACATAGATCCGGTTCAACACATAAACTTATCGTAGCAAACTCATCGATCCGGTCGAACACATTAATATACTGGGGAAAACTCATCGTTCCGGTCGAACACACTTGAGCTAATAAGTGTAAAAATCATACACCCTTGTGGCCAAAGAATATTCCAATTTATCCTGCTTTACTAACTACCGATGTCTGCAAGTGTATTCAAAATGAAGAGTATCGAATTCACATGGAGCTGAATCACAATGGTTTTATGGCCTCTTGTTATCTTTACTGAAGTTACTCTTAATCCTAAGCAAAGAATATTCGAAGTTATTGAGTGTTTGAACAAGGTAATAAGAAGCAAAGTAAAGCAATACTAAAAGTAAATGAAAAGGGTTGTAGTCGTAGAATTGAATTGACTGAAAGGTGGTTTCTAGATTTTTTGTATCACTAGTACTAGAGGGGTGATGATGTGTGCTCCACTATTATACAAGAGTTTTAAATGTTTCCCTTTTCATTACCAGGCTATCACTTATGTGTACACTGTGCATAATTCTCGCGTTGTCACTCGCAAGGCAAAAATATACTTCCATACCAAATGATCTCGTGAACTCATATTTGTAATCCATGTACATGAATACTAGATCAACATCATATTCTAAGTTTACGCACTAGATCATACCTCAACCTAGAACCGGGTAATCACTCACAAATGGATGAATAATAAAAGATAGATGAATATTATATCATTAAGGTCACAACCATGTTCAATCTTACAAATACACAAGCTAACGAGAGATATGGGGTCCTTGATGGAGATGGTGATTGTGGCGGCGCACACGGCCTAAGGCCAACGCCCGGTGCTTGGTGGTGACACGCCTCCTTCTCCTCCTCTTGCTTGGGTGTTTAGGTGGTGTTGAGATATGATGGAGGCGACAACGCTGCAGGGCTTCTTCGTGGTGATGGTGGATGAAGATTGGTGTTGCGGCTAGGTTTTCCCCTCCCTATATAGGCTCTCGGAGGTCAATTTTACATCCTATGAAACCCCCACATCATATATGGCCTTGAGCCCTTGACAAAAGGACTTTGGGTTGCCTCCTGGAAAACCCCCGCACTGATAGATTGATGTACGGCCATTTGGTACGGTCATGGATGACTATGTAAAGTCATTGCGTTCTTTTAGTTATTTGGACGCCGTTTTCCCGTACAAATTCTAATTGGGGTGTTCTTTGGCTCGTTGGATTTTTATTATCGTGTGTAGGAAAAATATCAATTTTTCACTCTTGAAATGGCTAAGTCCTGGTACGTGTAACTTCTCGATATTGCATTCTCTTGCCTCCTTTCTCCGTGTTTTGTTTATAACTATTCAGAACACCTACACACACAGCGAAGAGAATTAAAACAGTAATATAATTCTAATAAAACTATTAGTTGTGTATATCTCTCATAAAAATGAATGGAATCAAGTAAAAATCATACATAAAAGATGTAATAATGGGGGGTTTATACAGAAAAGGTAGGCTTAAAATATTATATAAAATCAACCCATCAACTAGGCTAGCTTATAGTAGTAGAACCGAACTTTAAATAGAAGTTTAAAATGCATGACAAACGAAAGTTAGGTCGCAACTTGGACGCCCACTACTGTATATATGTTTTGTTAATCCAATAATAACATGTTCAAATGCGACAGTGTTGTAGTATTCACGTTAATTACTTACATTTATTACTACAATTATTATTATTGTCATTGAATTTCTCGTCATATTTATAGATGATATGATGTTAACCAAAAAGTCAAACAGCGCGTTATGAATCAGCAGAGAAGGAGCCACTTGGCATTGCTTCGTGCTTGTACTAACGTGGGCGGTTCGTTGGGCTGCCAGCACAGTTTGGTCAGGATGAATTAACGGAAGGGACTCCTCACCTTTTTCCCTATGTCAACTCCCTTAATTGCATATGAACTTGCGTAGTCTTTGAGTACGTAGCTAGCACACCATCTGCATGTGAACTTATAAAATGGCCGGTTCCAAAACATCACACGGCTGCCACCTCAAACTCCGGTACACAAAAGCCCAACGAAGCGGCGATCGATCCATGGCGCGGCAGCAGCTCGTAGCTCTTCTCGCTGCTGTTCTGGTGGCCACCGCCGCCGCGGTGGTGCCGCTCTCCAACTACGGCGTGATAACGCCGCGGCCACGGTTGATAATGGGGAAGCGGGATGAGGAGTACTGCGGCAAGAAGAAGTGCGTGAACGTCAAGTGCGATAGCCGCTGCCCCGACCAGTGCTTCGTCCTCTGCCCCAGCTGCAAGACTATATGCAGTAAGTTCATATCAAATGCTATAGGGATTAGCATACTCACAACACTTTCCGTTAAGGATATACCTTCTTAGCAATATAAATACAATCTTCTGCCGATAGCTCGCTAAATTGTGTTATTTCTTCTGTTAAGTTTATCTATTTCTATATTTGGATTTAAAATTTAGACATGGGTATGTAATATGCATTTATGCACTACTTTTATTACTACAATTATTATTATTGTCATTGAATTTCTCGTCATATTTATAGATGATATGAATATTTAATGCCTAATTTTCAAAGGAATTTTCTTGTTTTGTAGAAGAAAAAAAACTAAATGGCTTAGCTTTACTTCGCTATATATTTCTTAGCGTCTAGAAATAGTCGCCGCTAAGATGCATAGCCCGCTATTTTAAACTTCCGTCCATATACATGCACCTATAATGAAAATTTCCTTCTTCTATCTACAACTAACGCTACTATGCTATTTGACGTCAAGTCTGTGACTTCTATCCCGGTATCTCCTGCGGCGACCCGCGCTTCACCGGCGGCGACGGAAACAACTTCTACTTCCACGGTAGGAAGGACAAGGACTTTTGCGTCGTCTCTGATGCCGATCTCCACATTAACGCCCACTTCATCGGCAGCCACAACATCGGCATTGGACGTCACTTCACCTGGATCCAGGCGCTGGGCATCCGCTTTGCTGACCACCGTCTGTTGGTTGGCGCCAAGAAGACGGTGAAATGGAACGGCGGCATTGATCGTCTAGAGATGACCCTGGATGATGAGCCCATCGACATCCCCGCTAAGCTTGGCGCGCGGTGGGAATCAACATCCGTGGTGGGTTTGAGCATCACGAGGACCGCCATAGCCAACGGCGTCAGAGTGCAGCTTGTGGGGGTGTTTGACATCATGGCTAGCGCGGTGCCCGTCACGGAGAAGGACTCCCGCATCCACAACTACGGCGTGGTAGACGACGACTGCCTAGCTCACTTGGACATCGGGTTCAAGTTCCATGACCTTACCGACAATGTGCACGGTGTTCTTGGTCAGACATACCGCTCTGACTATGTAAACAAGCTTAGCTTGCGCACTAGCATGCCGGTCATGGGTGGCGCAACGAGCTACGTATCCTCCGACATCTTCGCTACCGATTGTCTGGTTGCTAGGTTCGGTCGCCATGATGGCATCTCCATGGTCGCAACCAGGGATGGTTGAATTCCTTACTGGTTGGTTGTTCGCGAGCCACTAGCCAACATACAACAACATATGAATAAGTTGATGTATAGATGTGTGGTCTAAATAGGCCATATAACTTTTTGGGGTTTTGTAAATTTTTGGGGACTGTATTCTTTTTAGCATCTTGCATATGTATGAAGGAAAAATATAACACACTAAATGAAATAGCATGGCTCTTGTCCAAAAGCTATGCAAGTTATAGCGCGTGCTAATAGTGCACTATCTTTTAAAATAGAGTTTTGCAACAAAAAAAAAAGGTAAAAAGTAACAGATATAGCAACGCAGTTTTACTACATATAGGTGGGTGTCCCTGGCTTATCCAAAGGCCACAGTTGCTTCAAGATTCGTATTGCACATTTACATCTATATCCTGGACATTGTACATCTTCTCACCCATATAGAAACTGAAGTGAACATGTACACCTTATTTTCCATGTGACATGTGCCAATCTCTTTCACTCCGCATCCACCTACTCCAGCCAAACTGTACATGTGCACTTTGTTATGTCCCAACTCTGGCCTCTCCTTATCTCCTCTCTCCTGAAGCCATGGCCGTCTTGCCGTCGAGGAAAGTAACGCCGCAGCCAGTTTGTGGCCAAGGCTTCCCAATCCCAATCCCCTTCCGCCGTCGGCCGCAGCGCCGCCGCCTCCACCGGCAGCAGCACGTGCTCCACCGCCAGCCCATCCGTGCTCCTCCAGCAATCCATGTCTTGGATCCGTGCTCCCGGGCAGGCGGCCAGGACCTAGAGGTGGACCAGCTCGACTGCTCGAGGCCTTGCCGCGGGATCGAGTCCTGGTGCCCTACTCCCCTACCGACTAGTCCTACAAGATCTGGACAGTGGGGATCTCCCCACATCTCGTTCTTCCCAATTTTTTCTTCCATTGTTTCCTCCAATTTTTTCCATCTCGTGTATTTGTTTACTATGCAAATTCGTTCAGATTTGGAAAAATTCTGTGAGTGGATTGCTGGAACTTTCAATGCATAGTCCAGATTTTGCTTTTGACATTTTTCCTCCGTGTGTTATTGGGATGCTTCATGGAATATTTTGCTACAAAAAAAATTGGCAGGGAATATAGCAGCTTTTTCTCCACGTTGATAAAAAGCATTGCTGCAAGAATGAAGAACTAAGATGCATAGATTTTGCATGCAACGAAACACAGAGCTGCATCCAAAAAGAATGAGATGGTATACTGTACAGAGGGAGGGGCATACTGACACGAAAGGGATATAACACAGGGAGTTTTCTGCAATCTGCAAGAACAGCTGCACGAATCTTATAGCATGAGTGGATGTCCTGGATAAGCCCGGGACGCCCACGTATATGTAGACTGTGATTTCCGCAGATATAGCATGTATATCAAGGATTTTAGGAGCTAAAAAATTGTCTAGAGTAATGTGCATAACTAATTAACCAGTTTTATCTGAATATCAACATATTTTCCCTTCCTCTCGGAGCAGCAAAACACGAAGGACGCATTCCGACATTAAATTTGGGTCACGTCTGCGTTTCCGCGAACAGCCTGATCAGTTTAAGTCGGGAAAGTCGGGTCTGCCATATCTAAAAAATATGGATCCCAGTTTTAGAAGACACCGAGTATGTTTTGTCCAAGCTATATGGACAAATTAGTTAAGCTCCTCCATATATGGACAAAATAGGCCGTGCGTGACGTACCTAATTTGTTGCGTGGCCGGTCGTGTGGGATTTTGGTTCCTTGGTTCAGCGTGTAGGCTATATATGAGCTGTGTTCTGATACGTTCGGTTACCATCGATTGATGATCGACCCACCCGGCCACCCCAAGACTCGATCGGATCTCCGCCCGTGACAAAGCACTCATAGATCGATATTGTTGTTTTTGTGTCAACGAGAGGAGCTCTCGCGTCGTCCCAGGGCGAACCCTAGCTCCGCCAGCCGCCGCCCCCCCTCACGTCTCTCCCTCCGCCGCTGCCGTCGGCATCGGCCACGGTGGCGGCGGGCCCCGGCGCCAAAGGGGGTCGGGGGGTGGTGGTGGCGGCGATCCGTTGCGGCGGCTGCGGGGAGGCACGTACGGCGTCCGGGGCGGATGCTCCATCCATGGCCTTCCGGCGATGGTGGTGCTGATGGCTGCGGGTCTAGTTCCCGCATAGACCCGTCGTCGGTTCAGCTGACGGCGCGAGAAGGGGGCAGCGACCTTGCGAGGCGTGGATGGTGTGGTACCGGCATCCAAGACCGCGTGGCGTGGCAGGCCCGATCTGAGATCTGGGTCGCATGTGTCTCGGATGGTGCGTACTCCGATTCCTCCTTCGTTTTCGCTGGCTAGCAGATGGTGGCGAGGGGGCTTGTTCGGTTTGAAGGTGGTGGTCCTAGGGTTTCTCTTGCGCGAAGATGGAGACTTTCCAGGTCTGTTCTTCTTGATCGGCGGAGTGTTGAGTTCGGAAGGCGCCGCCGGTGAATGGAACAGTGCATTTTGCCTGGAGTTTTGGATCGGGTGGTATTCGGTCGTGCACACCCAATGTTTTATTCCAGCCGTTTGGTTATGGAGGGAGCGACACGAAGCTCTATTCTGTGTTGACATCAAGTGACATTTTGGTCCATGGTGAAGTCAGAAGAAGAGAATATCATGAAGGTCGGATCGGAGGACTAGCTAATGGAGGTTCAAGTCTCCGCTGTTGAGGGGCTTGGTGTTCCGGGCATCGGTGGTATGAAACGGGCGGCAACACATGTGAAGTTCGAGTCCCCTTTCGGGTGAAAATCCAAGGTCGACCTTAATTGGTTGTGCTGGCAATGACCTTGTTGGAGGCATTGTTTTGAGAGCGGGGACTATCTTCGGGTGAAAACCTAAGATCTTTGGTCGGGCGACGACGGTGTTGGTGCACTGTTTCCTTCTTGGAGCGTCGCTTTTGGAGTGTATTTCAGGTGTTGTATTGGTGGTGGAGGTATTGTTGTTGCTAGGCCTAGAATACTGCTTTTTGTTTAGTTTCTTTTCTCTTTTTGGCTGTGTCATCCGTACTACCAGGGTAGGCGTTGTTGCAGAGGCTGGTGTAATTGGTATCTCTCGATATTAATATATTCCCTTTATCAAAAAAAATCATTAGTGGTCCGAGCTCCCCTACGATCTCCTCGGAAAAATCTACCCCAGGCTCGATGCTCGGGCGGACCGCGTCCGTTTCGCCGCCGTGTGCACGCCGTGGCGCGCCGCCGCGTGTCGCACCCGCGCCGGTGTATATCCTCCCATGGCTGATTCTCGACCCTGGCAGTGGCAGGGGTGATAACATGTACTGCCCCCAAGACCGCATGGTGATGCCATGTCTCCCGCTCCTACACGAGCCGAAAGGCAGGTGCTTCGTGGGCGCGCGGTCACGAGGATCGCCTCGTCGCAGGCCCCGTTCAGGATTATCAACCTCCTCTCAGGCGCAGAGGCGCCACTCTCCGGGGAGAATGTCACCCGCGCGCGCGCATCACTCCAGCGGACCGACCCGTTAGTCTTGCACGCGGAAGATTATCTTCTCCGAGCAGCCCACCTCGAGCCGTTGTATCCTTGCCGCCACCACCGATAATTAAGCACGAGTTCGCATTCTACATGGTTGGCTGCGCGGAGTCCGGCTGGACAATAAGAGTATTCGGCGGAGGCGAGGGTCTTGTGGATGTCGCCTTCTGCAACGGCGAGCTCTATGGAATCACACGATGCACCAAGCGGCTCATCAAGTTTGAGTCCGTCCTGGACGTATATGGAGCGCGCACTGGTGTTCATGAATATCCACTGGCTGTGCATGCTCGACAACTACTGGGAGGTCACCGACGAGCACACTAGCTAGCTACATTGTTGAGCAAAGTGGCAAGCTTCTGATGGTGGGGAGTAACCACAACTGGTGGTCGCACTGCTTGCGCAATGCCCACGGGCCTCGCTTCACCGTACACGTAGTCGACACCGACATAGGTATGAGCAATTGCAACATCATCAGGTACAAGTGGGTGGAGGTGAAAAGCTTAGGAGATCACGCGCTGTTCTTGGGACCGACATGCTCCAAGGCAGTGCCATATCTACTTCTCCCACCATCTCTCACTAAGACAAAAAAAATATGAGATCCCTAGCGACGCCCAAGGTGTTCTTGACGACGTCGAACTATGATGATCGGGTTTACTACAGTGCATTATGCATTAGTAATGCCGAAACTCAATTCGGCTCCCGGGTCTATATGCTTCCTCTACCAAAAACATATTTTTTGAAGTGTCAAAAAATTTTGACAAAAAATTCTACATGTACTCCATAATATATGTGTATTCGTCAAGTCTCGCCCCTTCGGGGATCTTTACTGTTAGTTCTCATACCGGCCCTATTTAGAGGGCTCGGCCTAGCGTGGAATGTGTTGCATTAGAAAGCTCCCCTACCTCGGAAGACCAAGATCTTCATCTGCCAGCTCCTTGGGGATCGCCTACCAGATTTCCTATACACCGACCAGGTCGGCGCGTACCGCGCGTCGCACACCCCCGCGCGTGGTACATGCCGGCCCATTTCGGCTATTGGGCCACTTGCCCGGTTTATTTTTCTGAGTCATTTTTCTGTTCTGTTTTTTTTTATTTCTGTTTCTTTTTCATTTCTGTTTTTTCATTTTTGTTTATTTTTCTTTTCTGTTTCGTTTTTAAGATTTATTTTTAAAAAAATTACAAATATTTTTAAATGTAAAATGTTCTAACTAAAAAAATTTAGGAAAATTTCAAATTCGAAAATTGTTCAAGTATAAAATTGTTCAAATGCGAAAATTGTTCAAGTATAAAAATTGTTCAAATTCGAAAATTGTTCATATAGAAAAAATAATAAATTTTGAAAAATATTTGTTCCAATTTAAAATTTGTTCCAATTTGAAAATTGTTCCAATCTGAAAAATATTCAAATTTTGGAAATATTTAAATTTCAGAAAAAACAAAAATAATTTTTAAAAATCGGGTCTAAAAAGAATCAACTTTTGAAAAACGTAAAAAACAAAAATAAAACAGAAAAAACGAAAAAGCAAAAAAAAAGTAAGAAGTTGTTGGGCCGGCCCAACAACCCGCCTAGGGGTGTGCGGCGCCTGGTCCGCCCCGACCAGGTCGGCGTACAGCACCCCCCATCGCCTACCCTCAGGGGTTGAGGTGGCTAAACGTTATGGGCCCGGGGACTGGTTATGTCCATTATATGGGGTAGCTGAGTTGGTAACCCACATAATATTTACTTGTTCCATGGCCAGGTTTCTATGAAATTTTGTTCACGAGGCTTTGGGTCCCAAGTGGCTAGCCCAAGAGCTGGTCGAGTTTCTGGAGAACCGGGTGAATAACATCGGCAAGAAGAGACGTCTCTTCTGGTTGATGTTTGCTGCCAGGTAATGAACTCTTTGAATTGTTCGTAATAAGATGGTTATTGAAAAGGTTTTTTTCGATATGCTACGGACTAGATCTTTAAATTCCTCGCCTTATTGCAGCCATGGGCGGACGCAAGGCCCCTGTTGCTCGGGCACGTGCCCAGGCTTCGATCCCACGCGCCTCAAGCTCAAACCTCTATCCTGCAACAAACTAGCGTTGGCGATTGGGCAGTGCCCAGAACGCAGCGAATTTACCGGCGCCGGTAGGTACAGCAGTGATGACGTCATGCTGACATCATCCATGTGTTGATTTAGTTTCTAAAAATTTGTGAAATATGTCTAAAATTTGTGAAACATGTTTGAAACTTGTGAAAAATTATTTACTATTCAAAGTATGTTTCACAAAGTTTCACAAGTATTGCACACGTATTTATGAAACTTGTGAAACGTTTTCTACTATTCAAATCTGTTTCAATTATGTTTCAGTTTTATTAAAAAGGACATAAGTAGTCTCCACCAATCTTAAAGCTAATCTGTGGTAGATGACACTCCTACACATACAGTTACCTTTAAAAATGAGTTTTCGGCAGTGCCCATGCTTGAGCCCGGCGTGCCTCGGGCGCATGTGATGCTGTGACGCAGCGAACTGGCGTTGACGCTGGGAGTTGGCCAAAATCGACCCGCTACCCCATTCAAGTTAGCTAGCAATTAGCAGCCCATAAGTCCACAAGGATTAATAAGCAGCGTAGCAGTCACAGTCCACACTGAGGGGCGGCATGTTTGGCTTAATGACCCACCTGCAGGGGTTTGTAATAACATTTTGATTGAATAAAGCTATAAGGGGTGGTGTGCTCAAAAAAAAAAAGCAGTCACAGTCCACACTGGGCAGCGCTAGATCGATCGATCCTAAATGGATTTCCCAAAACTCGGTCGTGAACGAGAGAATTTTTTTATCTTTTAATACGGCTTGAAAGTGTGATTTTTTATTTGACCTGAAAAATATTTCTTTCCTCTTTGCCAATTAGTTTGCTTGTATGGATAAATATGGGAAAAATCCAACGCTCAGATGCATAACGTCAATGTTTTTTTTATACCGATAAAAAATGGAACACAATGTTAATGAAGGTCAAATTTTCTACAGCCAAATACAAAATCATATTTTTAAGTACTGTCAAATGAGTGAAGAGCTTCGGATGATGAAACGGACGCCGGCTGGACGATATCATCCAATCCAGAGATCCATGAGCTAATGTGCCAATCCATGAAGGTCTTCGACAGAGATGGCTGAAACTTACCGGCGGCCAAATCGAGGACCAACAACAGGCGGATCGGCGACTTGGTGCAAGAATAGCACTAGAGCCGCCACCGTACTCGGGCCAAACCAGAAATCTACCATGCCGCCATTCGCCTCCCTGTGGGGGCAAGGTGCCGAGGCAACGAAGTGGGCAACCTCTGGGTAGACCACGGTGGTGCCCTAGCGATCATTACGGCCACATGTAGACCTGGCTCTGCCGCTCAATTAAGGATGGAGTTCCCACTGGCAATCTTGGGAATGGGGCGGCCGGAGCTCATGGCAGAGGCGAAGATGGAGAAGCGTGAGAAGACCTGCTGGCAGCGCTAGGGTTTTCAACCCCCGACCCCTCGTGTCGCCACTAAGGAGACGGAGCGGGGGTCGCTGCAAAGCATTTTTTGTGAAAGAAAAAAATCTTTGCCTGCGGCGCGCCCAGGTTTCGATAAATTGCTAGGTCCGCATCTTTAATTGCAGCAGTGCTACCCGTTGTGTATGCAGTGGTACCGGGAGCGCCCGGATGTCATGCTTCGACACCTTCTGGAGGCGGCACATCGTCTCTCCCCTTCGTCCAGTCGCTGACCGGCGCCTATTCGTCCTGGGGTGCCGCGCTTGTTTTTTGGGTTTGGTCTTGGGCTTGTTTTGTGCTAGGCCCCAGCAAGCCTTTCTTTTTTATTTGTTCTTGTGACAGGACAGGAGACTTCTCATACTCCGTACCGTTGTGGTTGATTTATTTACAAAGTATAGAACGAAAGCCAGAAATCATAGAACAAATTAAAGTGAGTAGCACGAATGAAACTCATCCATTAATTAAGGACGGTCGATCGAACGAAGGCCAAGGGTGGCTGCGTGGGGCTAATTAAACTAGGTATAGATGATGAAATGCAGACCTAGCTACAACACGCATAGATGCAACGATCATGCAAGTTACAGCTCGTTGGTGATCTTGACGGAGCCGCCGGGGAGCAACTCGCCCATGTGCCGGGTGAGCAGCTCGATGGCCGCGGCGCGGGCCTCCTCCTTGGCGCGGACGTCGGCAGCCGTATTCTCCGGCATCCTGCTGATGGCCTTGAAGATGGGCCGCAGCGGCGCCATAGCCCCGTTCACCGTGGCCACCGCCCGCTTGAGCACCCGGGGGTCGGTGGTGTCCGGGTTGTAGCCGGAGAACACCTTGACGGCCTCTTTCATGGCCTCCTGCCGCTGCTGCAGGTTGTCGCCGTCGTGGTCGTCCCATGCAGCGGCGGTGGCTGCTCCTCCGCCGTACTGGTGCTGGCCGGTGCTCCCGGCGGCGAGGAGAACCAGCGCAAGGAGGATGAGCAGGGACTTGGTCATGGCGTCTCTGTCCGGACGGCGCCTCCCCGCGGGAGCCTTGGCCACGGCGAGTTGGATTAGATGGATATCATGGATCGGTGCATCTCTTGAGCAGCGAAACTGAGCATACAGTATATATATGGTGCTGCGGCAGTGGCACACATCGATCGCGTTGCGAAACTACCGCTCGGTCGCTGGATGCTTGGTGTAAACGTAAGCGGCGTGAATACGTACTTGGCAGTGAAAAGAGTGTGACTCGTGCCCCTCGATGGCCCAGTGCAATCTCGGTATCTACATGGATGCATACAGAAAGTTTTGAACTTAAATAAATTTAGAAACCGGGCAAAAAATTAATCTGAGCAAATTCCAAAACCGAACAAAATTTTGAAATCTGCTCCAGTTTAAAATTTCCTCAGATTTGAAATTTGCTCTAAGTTAAAAAAAAATGTTCAAAAACGGAAAAATAAAAAAGCAGAAAAAAGAAAACAGAAAAAATAACAGGCAAAAAGTGAAAAGCAATGAAAAACCAACGGAAAACCGACCGAACCCGAAGAAGAACCGAAGAAGAAACAAAACAAGAACAAACCAAACGACATGGGCCGCAGCCCGCTCGCCCCAGCACGCTGGCGGGCGTTAATCTGCCCCGCTGTTGGGCGGGAAATAGGTTTTACCCGTTCTACCGATCCGCGACAGATTCCAGTCATGTACTTAGAGCTTATCCAGTCACGTCTCTCAAAGCGATCTTTAAAAAGCATCAGATTCATCGAATCGGTGACGCCGCCGCCTGGTGCCACATTTGGGGCGCGTCGGTTTCCAGCTGCATCCCCTAAAACCAACACCAAATATAAATTCCAATATGTCATATTCAAAAGAAGTTGTTCTCGCCGAAGCCGTCGCGATCAAAGTACTGGACGTCATCATATTATAGAGCGGGGCATGAACTGAACGCAGTTTAGAAGAAGCGGTTCGGCCCCGATGACGGCACATCCTGAGTCGATAGAGGCCCGTGGTCTGCCCGGTCTGGCTGCTCCGTCGCTGATGTCGATGCCGATGCCGACGCCGATGCAGGTGTACTTGCAAAGGCCTCGCCGAAGAAACCGGGGGTTGACGGGGACGCCACTCCCGGTACGTACGCGCTCGTCGAACAACTCCATGGACTTGCGGTGGTCGCAGCGGCACACACGGCCAACGCGGCCTTCTGTGTGAAACCGACGACGTAGCCTTCCTCGCTTGCTCCACCACCCGGCCGCTCCGTCACCGACAACTTGCGCCGCAAGCAGTCTGCCTGCCAACGATCTTCGGTTTACGACTCCAGCTTCACCTTCGGCTCCGACGCCTTCCGCGGCCTCGTGAAGGGCGCCTTCGACCCCTTTTTCGCTGCATCCTTGCCCGATGGCTTGGTGGCTGATTTCTTGGCCAGTTTTTTGGGGCTACCAGCGCCATGGCTGGGAGAGAGTAGCGGCAGCGGGAGGTAGAGACTAACGGCGGCGGGAGGGAGAAATGAATCAGTGGGAGGGGCAATTGGAATCTTTTGGCAGGGTAGAGAAATATGCAGCCGGCGGTGGGAAGTGGTGGGAGGGCGCGATGTGACAGGATACTAATTAAATTTCATTCATGTCTCAATGACGCATCGGGTCCGCCACTGGCTCGTTTCCGCGTTTGTTCGGCGCTCGCAGCGTCTCATGTTGAGCAGGGATGACCTCGAGGCGCTGGACATCGTATTAAGCCACGCCGGACGGAAAGAGTCTTCGAAAGCAGGACCGATTAAATGTCTGACACGCTCAAAAAAATTAGAGGGCGTTTTAAAGGATGCAACTGGAGATGCTCTCGGGTTCCGTTCCAACCGTCCGATCCTCTTCTCTTAAATAATCTCCCATCTAACCCAGATCGATCTCGTCCCATTCCTGCCGCGAGGCGGCATCGCTTGTTTGTTGAGCAGTTCCGTGTGCCCCATTTCCATTGCTCAACCGGCCTGTCCAAATCGTCCTACAGGCTGCCTCACGGTTCCAGACCAAATCAGCACAGAGGGTGCCTCACGGTTCCAGACCAAATCAGCACAGACGCTCCAACTCCTGACCTCATACAGTCAAACTCAAGACCGATCAAGCTTTCAGGTGCGTAGTAGCGCTATTAACTTATGTTCACTAGTGGAAAATGGGGCATCCATCTAAGCCATTGGTACCGGTTCCCTTACGAACCGGTGCCAATGGGGCAATCTGCACCGGTTCGGCTCAGGCGTGCGAGGAGCATTGGCACCGGTTCTTAAAGGGCTTTCGTGGTTCGTGTTAGGAACCGGTACGAAATGTCTTCGTCCATTTGTCGACGCTTGGTGGGGCCCGGGCAGGACCTTTGGTACCGGTTTGTAACACGAACCGGTACCAAAGGGTCCCCCTATATCATCATCGAGCCCGTCCCTGGTCGTCCCCTGGCCGGCTCCTTTCTCTTCCTCTCCACACACAAAATTTTTGCACCTCTCACACTCCAATAAATCACTAATTTTTCTCCACCATTTTAACAAGAATAAGGGCATTCATCTATCCAACGGTTAGCACTATCATCCTTTCTTCCGGCGTTCCTAATTTTGCACATCTCTTTGGTAGTTTTAACTCGTACTATTTTTCTAGTGCTAGCAAGGTGTTCGATGAAATTCCTAAGTTAGGGATTTTACTTTTTATAATCAATTTGAGCTGAAATTATGGTATATTTTGTAGGTTTTAATTAGTATCATCCCCGTCCTACCGCCGTCGATCGCCAGCGTCGTCCCCTAGCCGGCACCGTACAACCTCGGTGAGCCTCTTCTTTTTTATAAAAAAACTTAGTTTTATCTGATGAACTTGAATATTAATTTAGTTTGTCACTCATATATCCACGATGTTGTGTAATTAATGATATTTGATATACATATAAAATGCAGATGAATCGACAATGGATGTACGGTGACCGGTGCCATCCCGACTTCATTAATGGCATGCATTATTTTCTCAACGTGGCTGAGGCAAACAGGCGGTCGAATGGTTTCATCTATTGTCCATGTAGTTCCTGTAAGAATATGACGGATTACTCTACCTCAAAGACCATTCACGTCCACCTGCTGCAGAACGGTTTCATGCCCAGCTATAATTGTTGGACCAAGCACGGAGAAAGAGGGATTATATTGGAAGACAACGAAGAAGAAGAGGATAGTGACAACTATCCTATGTTCACTGAAGACGGTGATAGTAGAATGGGGAAGACGAAGCTGAAGAAGAGCCCATATTTGATGAGCCCATTTTTGATGACCCCGATGACGATTTGGGTCGGGCCATTCTTGATGCGAAGATAAGCTGCGGAAGTGAAAAGGAGAGGTTGAAGTTGCAGAAAATGTTAGAGGATCACAAGACACTGTTGTACCCAAATTGCGAAGATGGCCAGAAAAAGCTGGGTACCACGCTGGAATTGCTGCAATGGAAGGCAGAGAATGGTACTTCTGAAAGGGATTTGAAAAGTTGCTGAAAATAATAAAGAAGATGCTTCCAGGGGAGAACGTATTGCCCTCTAGTACGTACGAAGCAAAGAAGGTTGTCTGCCCTCTAGGATTAGAGGTGCAGAAGATACATGCATGCATCAATGACTGCATCCTCTACCGCGGGGAGTACGAGAATTTGAATGCATGCCCGGTATGTAGTGCATTGAGGTATAAGATCAGGCGAGATGACCCTGGCGATGTTGAGGGCGAGTCCACCCCGGAAGAGGGTTCCTGCGAAGGTGATGTGGTATGCTCCTATAATTCCACGGTTGAAACGTTTGTTCCAAAACAAAGAGCATGCCAAGTTGTTGCGATGGCACAAAGAGGACCGTAAGAAAGATTTGATGCTGAGACACCCCGCTGATGGGTCGCAGTGGAGAAAAATCGACAGAGAGTTCAAGTCATTTTCAGATGACGCAAGGAACTTAAGATTTGGTCTAAGTACCGATGGCTTTAATCCTTTCGGTGAGAGCTCAGTCATAGCACCTGGCCGGTGACTCTATGTATCTATAACCTTCCTCCTTGGTTGTGCATGAAGCGGAAGTTCATTATGATGCCGGTGCTCATCCAGGGCCAGGGCAACCCGGCAACGACATTGATGTGTACCGAGGCCGTTGGTTGAAGAACTTTTACAGTTGTGGCGTGACGAAGGTGTACCTGTGTGGGATGAGCACGAACAAAAGGAATTTAACCTACGGGCGTTGTTGTTTGTAACCATCAATGATTGGCCTGCTCTTAGTAACATTTCAGGGCAGTCAAACAAGGGATACAACGCATGCACACACTGTTTAGGTGAGACTGACACTATATATTTAGGAAACAAGAATGTGTACCTAGGGCATCGTCGATTTCTTCCAAAACAACATCACGTAAGAAAGAGAGGAAAGCATTTCGGAGGTGAGGCAGATAACCGGACGAAGCCTACCCGCCCTACTGGGGAAGTTATATATGATATGGTCAAGGATTTAAAAGTGATCTTTGGAAAGGGTCCCGGCGGACAATCTGTTCCGAATGTTGATGGACATGTACCCATGTGGAAGAAGAAGTCGATATTTTGGGAGCTACCCTACTGGAAATTCTTAGAGGTTCACTCTGCAATCGACGTGATGCACGTGACGAAAAATCTTTGCGTGAACCTGCTAAACTTCTTGGGCGTGTATGGGAAGACAAAAGATACACCGGATGCACGGCAGGACCAGCAAAGTATCCACGAAGGAAGCAACCTGAATCCAGAGAAGTATCAAGGTCCTGCCAGCTACGCTCTTACCAAAGAAGAGAAGGAGATCTTTTTTGAAGTCCCGAGTAGCATCAAGGTCCCGTCTGGCTTCTCGTCGAATATAAAGGGAATAATAAACATGTCTGAGAAAAAGTTTCAAAACCTAAAGTCTCATGACTGCCACGTGATTATGACTTCCATTGCATTGAGGGGGCTTCTGCAGGAAAATGTTCGAGTACCCATTGTGAAGCTATGTGCTTTCCTCAATGCAATTTCTCAGAAGGTGATCAATCCACTTACTCTACAAAATTTACAGAAGGATGTGGTCCAATGTCTAGTCAGCTTCGAGTTGGTGTTCCCACCATCCTTCTTCAATATTATGACACATCTCCTAGTTCACTGGTCGAAGAGATTGGCGTTCGGTCCTGTATTTCTACACAACATGTTCCCTTTTGAGAGATTCATGGGAGTCTTAAAGTATGTTCATAACCGTGCTAGGCAGAAGGAAGCATCTCCAAGGGCTATGGAACAGAGGAGGTCATTGAGTTTTGTGTTGACTTTATTCCTGACCTTAAGCCGATCGGTGTTCCTGAATCACGCTATGAGGGGAGACTGCGTGGAAAAGGCACGCTAGGAAAAAGCAATAACGTGTATGGACGGACATTCTTTCACTCAAGCACACTACACAGTTCTACATAATTCCATCTTGGTGGCTCCGTACAAAGAGGAACACAAGGATATCTTACGCTCTAAATACCCGGAGGAACGTGAAGATTGGATCGATGGAGAACACATGAAGACTTTCGGCGGTTGGTTGCAAACACGTCTCATGAATGCCACCGATGACGAGCAGCTATACTTGTTGGCCAAGCAACCTTCTTCGACTATATCGACTTTTCAAGGGTACGAGATTAATGGGAACACATTTTACACGTTCGCCCAAGATAAAAAGAGCACCAACCAAAACAGTGGTGTCCGCTTTGATGCAGCAGATGACAATGGGAAGAAGGTCACATATTATGGGTACATAGAGGAGATATGGGAACTTGAATATGGACCTAATTTCAAGGTCCCTTTGTTCCGTGCAAATGGTTCAACCTGAAAGATGGGGTACAGGTAGACCCGCATACGGAATGACTACAGTGGATCTCAAGAATCTAGGGTACGACACCGAACCATTCGTCCTAGCCAGTGAAGTGGCTCAGGTTTTTTATGTGAAGGACATGTCTAGCAAACCGAAGAAAAGAAAAGAAAGGCAAGAGGACACATCATACGATGAGCCAAAGCGGCACATAGTTCTTTCGGGAAAAAGAAACATCGTGGGAGTAGAGGACAAGACAGACATGTCAGAAGATTATAATAAGTTTGATGATATTCCACCCTTCAAGGTGAAAACTGACCCAAGCATCATCTTAAATAATGAAGATTGTCCATGGTTGCGTCGCAGTCAAAAGAAAGGGAAACAGACGAAGAAAACTCGGAAAACTAGCTAGATAGGGATCATAACTTGTGTATCTTAATATGGAAATCACTTTTGTGTAATGATGTTAACAATGGAGCTTTCACGGGCTTGCATGGAAATTTTTCCAAGGCGGAACTTCCGAATATGCCATATATAGGGCATGTGCACCAAGGGCATATTCGAGAAGTTCCGCCACGGGAGATTTCCCTATCCTTCCACAACATTGTTAGAGGAGATGGAGTTTTCACGGGCTTCCAGGGAAATTTTTCCGAGGCGGAACTTCCGAAGATGCCATAGGTCGTGTGCACCAAGGGCATCTTCGAGAAGTTCCGCCACGGTTTCCCAACCCTTTCCTCCATCCATGGGGATGAAACTCTCCATCCATGTTGGCTTGTTGAGCTGCTTGCCATGGCGATGCTCCTTTTATAGGCACGGCGCCGCTTCTACTTTGTCTTCTTCCTTCGAGCAGGGCGTCGTGCGCTACATGCTTTATCTCATCGAGCAGGGCGTCCTTATCATGCCGACAGCTTTAGTACCGGTTGCACCCACCAGCCGGTACTAAAGGTTACCACACGTCCTTATCCCACCGACAGCTTTGTTACATGACAGAAAACCACCTTTAGTACCGTTGCACCCACCAGGTACTAAAGGTTACCTGCGTCCTTATCCCACCGACAGCTTTGTTACATGACAGAAAACCACCTTTAGTACCGGTTGCACCCACCACCGGTACTAAAGGGTTTCCCTATTTTTTCACCGTTTCCCGCCTCCGTCATCCCGCCATTTTTTCACTATATATATGTAGGCTTGGACTCCATTTACATATCACATCTAGACTCATATCTGCAAACCTCATCATTCTCTCCCATGGCTTCCATCGTATATCTAACCCCCGGGAGGCGGAGGCGCTTTGCGCCTCGAACTACCCTGCCCGCCGGGCTACCGCGTCCCGACCGGCTGGTTGCTAAGCGTCGGAGGCGTACCGGTCCCTCCAGTCCCTCTAGGTGTGGCGCGCGAGATGGCCATCACGAACCACTACTACTTCGAGCTCACGCCTGAGCAGCGGAGGAATCCCAGTGGCATCCCGACTACAGCCCGACTTGGGAAAGCTTCTTCATCAATCGGCGTGAGAGGCGCTTGCACGAGGAGGGCGGCCCTCCTCCTTCGAACTTCAACGAGGCCGGCCGTCGGCTGTGGTGGCGCGGCCGGACTCTCCAGGGCGTCATGGCCTACCGTGGCCCCCGCTGCGCTACCCTCGGTCCCGGCCCACGCGTGCTCTCCCGCCGAGGTTCGACTACCGCGACCCCGATGCGGCGACGATGATGACGGCGACTACGACGACTACAGTGGCGAGTACTATAGGGCTAGGCACGAGTATGACTGAATGACTCCAACAGTCAAATCTGGCCATGTATCTTAATTTTCAGTTGAGCTACTTTTAATTCGAGTTCAATCGTAACAAAATTGTATTCCCACCCTTTCTTTCTCGCCTTTTTTCTCCCACGCGCGGCATCGTGGCGGGCAAGTTTCCCGCGCGGACGGCGTCGTGGCGGGAGTAAAGAAAAGAAAAAGAAAAGAAAAAGAAAAGAAAAGGAAAAAATAAATAGAAAATAAATAGAAAAGAAAAAGAAAAGCAAAAGAAAAAATAAATAGAAAAGAAATAGAAAAGAAATAGAAAAGAAAAGAAAAATAAAAGCAATAGAAAAAATAAATAGAAAAGAAATAGAAAAGAAAAGAAAAAGAAAAGCAATACAAAAAATAAATAGAAAAGAAATAGAAAATAAAAAAAAGAAACAGGAAAAGAAAAGAAAAGAAACAAAAAAGAAAAATAAAAGCAATAGAAAAAATAAATAGAAAAGAAATAGAAAAGAAAAGAAAAAGAAAAGCAATACAAAAAATAAATAGAAAAGAAATAGAAAATAAAAAAAAAACGGAAAAGAAAAGAAAAGAAACAGAAAAGAAAAAAGAAACAGAAAAGAAAAGAAAAAAGAAATAGAAAAGAAACAAAAAGAAAAGAAAACAGAAAACAAAAAGAAAAACAAAAAAACCTTTGGCAGGTTGGTGCCACCGGTCGAAAGGCCTTTCGTGGGTTGGTGGCACCAACCGGGGTGGTCGCCTCTATGTCACACTTAGCCGCGCGGGCAACTTCCCCCAAATCCCCCAAATTTCTCACACGCAGACCACGCCGTCGCCGATTCCGCGCGCTTGCCGTCGCCGTCGTCCACGCCGTCGCCGATTCCGCGCGCTCGCCGTCGCCGTCGTCCACGCCGTCGCCGCCGTCCCTCGTCAGCGCCACGCCGCACCACGCCGTCGTCGTCCGCACGCAGCACCGGGCCAGCATCTCCTCTCTCCGCGCGCCGCCGCAGGTACGTCGTCCTCCACCACGGCACCGCGTCGTCGGCGTCTCTCCTTGTCGTTCCCATCGCCTGCGCGCCGAGAAGGTCGCCGTCGCCGTGAAGGTCGCCGTCGCCGTCCAGAAGCTGCTGCGCTCCCTCCATCTCGCCGTCGCCGTGAACGTGTTCGACGTAATGCCGAGGCCAGCGCGCGTGCACGGCGTGGAGTACACGCCGACGGCGCGTGCACGGCGTTGTCGCTGCCGGTGTCGGCCACCAGCACGAAGGGCTGCGCGGGGGTGCCCACGCGGAGCCGCACGAAGTACTGCCTGGTCCCCGTGTACGCGCCCGACGTCAGCGGCATCGCGAACGCCGACGACTCCGGGGACGTCGAGGTCGAGGTCTCGGCGGCGCGGCGGCCGTGGCGTGGTGCGGGGAGGTCGACGCCAGCCTGCTGGAGATGTACGCGTGGCGGAACCGGTCGGCCCGCGCGCGGTCCGGGAGAGACGCGCCCGGCGCTGCGGGAACCAGCGGGAGCCGCGCCGACGGCCTGCTCTTGCGATGGTGCCGGTGCGCACCGCCCGCTGACGCTGACGCCGAGGCCGCGCACGCGAGGACGACCAACACGAGCAGGAGCTGTCGGACCCGAGCCATTGCCGCCTCCCCTCCCTACCTTCACGCACCCAGCTGGGCAGGACGAGCAAGTGAAAATGGACCCGGCCCTTGTGGCCTCGGGGCCAATTTGTGAGGCCACAAAATAGTCAGTGGCCTCGTTGGCCCAATGGGTATTTTGGGCCGACCCAAAATTTATTAACCTGTGTTGATTTCTCTTTCTCTTATGCATCGTGGTGCCGGTCTAATGGAAGTGTAGCTATTTCATGTACAGATTGGAGGAACTCTAGCATTGATGCAGTTATAAACATTGATCAGGGCCTGTAGCGTACTAGCATCTCTAGACGTTACGTGAGTTCAGCTGAGTGTTAGGGTTAGGGTCGAGAAAAAGAGAGAAGAGCGAGAGGAAGAGCGCCGAGTGTTAGGGTTAGGGTCGAGAAAAAGAGAGAAGAGCGAGAGGAAGAGCGCCGAGTGTTAGGGTTAGGGATTTTTTGCTTTTTTCATTTCAATTGTTAATGAAATATAATTGCTTTCTTAATTTTTGTAGTGACATTGAGCTATGGCGGACGGCACCTTCGTCCGAGATGAGGAGGGGGAAG
Organism: Lolium multiflorum; assembly: GCA_030979885.1. Lineage (NCBI taxonomy): Eukaryota > Viridiplantae > Streptophyta > Magnoliopsida > Poales > Poaceae > Lolium > Lolium multiflorum. The sequence goes on from CM061749.1 coordinate 347,460,216, forward strand.
AAGCGGTGCAGAAATTGATATATGAGAGTGCCCGTGGGGCTGATGGAGATGAAACAGATTTTGCCGACTTTCTGAATGATTTCGGCGAGGGACTTGAGTCCGAACAAGTTAGAAGAGACAACGAAGTTTCCATAACAAACTCCGCCGAGGTGTATATTTATGTATCAAGTCTATGTTCATATCACTAGATGCATTCATTTATTTGTATTTCACTTATTAACGAATAATTTTTCTATTAGCCTTCTGGAACATCGAGCAAGTCTGTTAAAACAAAACGAGGCCCGACGCGAGTTCTAAAGGGCGAGGGTAGGTTAGCCCTCACGGCATTTAAGGATAATGGTGAACCGGTGCATCCCAAAGATCACTGCACCAAATTTACAAGTCAAGCTGGAGTTCTTGTTAGGGACCATGTACCGATCAGCATTCGAGAGTGGCATAAGCCGAAGAAAGCGGACAATGAAGCTAGTTATGTCAACGACGCGATGAAAAAGTTTCTTTGGGAAACTCTGCTGACACGCTTCAGCCTACCGGAAGACATGACGGAAGGCCAGAAGAATAAAGTCAAGGAATGGACTCTCAAGAAGATGGCCATACAATTCCAGACTTGGAAGAAAAATTTATGGGACAAATATAAGAATGAAGATCCAGTATTCGATGATAATCTAGTGAAGATAAAGGATCACTGGCAAGAATTTAAGAGGTATAAGCAATCGTCTACTTTTGTGTCTCGATCGGTCACAAATAAGAAAAATGCTGCAAAGAAGACAATTTGGCATCATATGGGGTCGGTGGCTACAAGACTGCCATTCCGAGGTGGATAGCGTATGAAAATGAACCGATGGCTGCAGGAATCACTCCACAGACATGGACTGGCCCGAACGGTCCAAGTTCGGTTGTTCGCGCATGGGGCAGGGTTGGACCCAAAGACAGGGCTGATCGTTGCGAAGGGAAAATGGAAGGAAAAGATTGAGCAAATCGTACCGAAGCTTGTAGCTGCAATTGAACAGGTTCGAAAGGGAGAGTACATTCCCGATAGAGAGAATGACGAGCTGACACTCGCTCTGGGGAATCCTGAACACGTTGGACGGGTACGAGCTCGCCCAGGTCTCACCATGAAGGAAGCGTTCCCGGAGTCCGCGACACTTATAGAAGCCGTTCGCGGAAGAAGAAGAAGGACGCCGACATTGTAACGGAATTGTTAACTAGGGTGGAGGCGCTTGAGAAAAATCAGAGGCCACCTGACCAGCCGATGTTCCTACAGGATCCTCAAGCCGATGCCGCCCCATCTCAGCGAAGAAGCGGTGTGGGTTCCACGCATCTTGACGGGTGTGGAGGAAGCTACCCCGTGGATTATGTCACGGAGAAGACAGATTGCGAGCTCTATATGTTATTCAGAACCGCGTCTAAGGTGGCGGTCGGTTATGTTTACCCAAGTGAAGAAGGAGCAACGCACCACCATATGCCCATTCCACCTGGCTGTGTTCGTGTCGGGGTGGATGAAGTTGTTCCGCTTTTGAATCAGTGGAGCTTGATATTCCTAGAGGTGACGATGAGAGGACACTTGCCGATGTCAAGCACGGTTTCGCCCTATGGCCGAAGAAGTACGTCGTCCTTTGCAAAGGCCACCGACTCCTCATAGCAGTCCACATGAGCATCAAAGGCCTTCGACTCCTCCTCCTAGCAGTCCACATGAGCAGCAAAGTCCATACCTACCTGAGAGGGACCCCAGCATGAGTCCACCACCTCGAGATCCTCCGCGTAAGACAGCGCCGTAAGCGGAATGGTACGCCGCCTAAGAAGAGATCTAGAAAGGAGAAACCACTGCCGCCTATTGAGAAGTTACCTTGGGAAAAAACTCCCGAGGAAAACCAGGAAGCCGTTGAGTCCCAGCTGGAGGGCCTTTAAGAAGAGCGAGAGATACCTTTTGAGAAGACACTAGATCCGGTGAAGGTTTATCGTACAGTCGAGAATCTGTATAACCCTGAACCATCGCCGCCATCTGACTATAGGCGTTCTATTGAAAGGTCGTACGACCAAATGATGGAGGCGAAAAACCCCACTACCAGCTCGGGTATCAGGGAGATAAAAGGGATACACCAAGTCTACCAGCTCGGAGAACAACCCGTTAAATCGGTCCCCCCTCTAAAGGTGTTTGATGAGAAGGCCGTTCAAAGTTCTCGACAAATCTCAACCGATTACGCCATGGCTAAGGTAGTATATCAATATGTTCAAGGGAAAGATTTGGTCGAGAATCTCAGCAAGCTACCAACAAGTATGCGTAACTTGCATACGTGGTACGTGTTGCCGCAAAGGGAGGGATGGAGACTATCATGGTGCGAGTTAAGGAAGAGCACTACTTCCAAGAATACTCTGTGAGCGTTGACTTCTCCGAGCTTTTCCAGTTATACAATCTTCGGGCCCTCGACAAATCTATCGTCAGTTGCTATTGTCTGTAAGTTATTTATTTATATAATTTGAGAAGTCTTTAGCTCAGCTCCTTGATTATCTGCAAATTATAATCTTTTGTGCGCTATGTTATGCAGATTGAAGATGCTCGAATGCAAAAGGGATGAAATCAAGGACATTGGGTTCATTGACCCGGACACAATGCATGTCAAGACCATAGAAGAACCCCTCTATAACAGGGATACACCGGAGACTTTGCTAAGGTTTTTGAAGCGACAACGTGACAAAAAGACAATACTTTGGCCTTACAACTTCCAGTGAGTGTTACTCTCTTATAACACATTCTATTTTGCTCACTTATATATATGACACTACATATTTAAACGTGCGCAGGTTTCACTTTATTCTTATCGTCATTAAAATGTACGAAGGAGAAGTTGAAGTCTTTGACTCACTAACCAAAGAGCCTATACAATACAAGTCTTGTTTTCTTATGCTCAAAAGGTAATTCAAATTCTTATCGGTTTTTTTGTTAGTTTCCTGATATCAACTGATTGATAACTCTTTTGTGCATTTTCTTTTGTCGGGCAGCGTATGGGAAACTTTCATCAAGGAAGATCAGTCCCATGATTGGAAACCGAAGCTGATATGGCGTGCGAACAAAGTAAGTAGTACTACCTAGGTCCACACACCTTTATCATACTTCATTATTGTTTGACTGAATTATATTCTTGTACAGAAATGCGCAAAACAACCACCGGGACTAATCTATGTGGATACTACGTTTGCGAGTACATCCACAGAATTGTCAGCGAGAGAGCGAATAATGAAAGAAATAGAGAGGTACGAAAATAATATTCACAACTTTATTTTCTTACCATAAGTTGTGCTGAGTTTCAGTAATAATTGTTTGATTTGTGATTTGATATAACACACATAGCTCATGTATTCATCTTATTCTTTTACAGTTGAGAAGAAAGCGGGAGAAGATCGGAATCGAGGAGCGCTTCAAAGCAATCGGCGATGAATTGGCGGGATTTTTCCTTCGGGAAGTCATACCACCATCCGGAGAGTACCACTATGCATAAAGATCTTCTCCAGCTCCTCGATTGCTTTGTGTGTATATATAGTTTGACTCGGAGTGTACCACTATGGTACATGTGTGTAATAGATCGATCTTCATGCTTGTACTATGGTGCATCGACTTGATTTGCATCGGAGAGTACTACTTATGCAATTACATGTGTGTTATATTATATGCACCAACTTTATATGCATCACCTTGACCCAAACGCATTTCCGGTGCATCGACGCGATATGAAACGCTCCGATACCCTAAACCCCTGCGAGAAACCTAAACCTGAATTCTGCCGCGGCGAGATTCTTGAATTTTTCTGCCGGCAGCCTACCTTTGCCACCGGTTTGTAGTACAAACCGTGCGAAGTCCATCGACGTGCGCTCTCCGGCGCCCACGTGGAGGGCCATCTATACCGGTTCGTAAGGAACCGGTAGGAAAGGGGGGGGGCCTTTTGCACCGGATATTTTATACCGGTTGCTAAACCGGTGCAAATGGCCCTCTGGAACCGGTATTGATCAGCGTTTTTCCACTAGTGGTTATTGTTGACAACTGTGAAGTTAATTCCATCTAGTATTTGAAAATTGAAATCATTCACATTAATCTTTTTCGTTTATTTACAGGAAAAAATCACGGGGAATGATTCTGGTGCTGCAAAGCGTAATAAGAAAAGAAGACTAGATGCAGCGGCTCTGTCTCAAAGGGGTGCTCTTCATACATATATTCTAAGGGATTCTCAAGTTAATTCTAAAAATCAAGCTCCACATGATAATATTGATGATGATAAAGTATACGTTGAGGCTCCCTTTGAAGACACTCATATTGTTGATGATGATGTTATTGGCGATCAAAGTAATCATCCAAATATTGACGATGATCCTAATATTGGCGATGAAGGTAATGATCCTAATGTTGCCGATGATATCAATAATTCTTCTCATCCTAACGTATTTGATCCAAAAACTTTGGATGAACTTAATAAAAAAGATTGATATTTAGGTGCAAAAGGATCCTAAAAGAGACTTGTCTATTGAGCATGGTCATAGAGACAAATTCTCCGGAAGGCTTCTGCAGTATTATACAATAGAGTTCTCTCTAATGGAGAAAAATGTGATAGAGGATGGCTCATATACAGAAAAGAACTTGACAAAGTATTTTGTTTCTACTGCAAATTATTTAAAAAGGGGCATGTGAGAGGTCAGTTAGCAAATGATGGTTTCAATAATTGGACTCATCTTAGCGAGAGACTTAGAGAGCATGATACTAGTAGAGAGCATGTCACAAATATGACTTGATGGTATGGATTGCGTCTCAGGTTTGATAAGAATCAAACAATTGATAAGGTTGCTCAGAGAGAACTTCAAAAGAATAAGGAGCATTGGAGAAAAGTTTTGTTCATGATTCTTTTCACTCAGTGATATTATATCCAAGTTGCAACACACGACTAGGTCATGAGGATAGAATCGAACGGAACGAGTTGAATAGCATTGTCAGTAACGAGATCAAACTAGGTATGATGATACCGATGATCAAGTCTTGAACAAGTGTCGGTATCAAAGTAACAAAGGGAATGAGATACGACATAATGGGTTCAAACGACGATCACATCTTCGTAGATTACACGGGGGTCACTATTTTTCTCCAAAACACCCTGGTGAGCATTAATCGGAGAGTGTTTCGGTCACGTCTGCGTCATTATCGAACCGTAGGGAAACACACTTAAGGGTTCAACGAAACTTAAGATTGTTTTGGATTCATCGAAAACACCGGAGAATAGAGAAGAGAGAATCAGAAAGAGTTCTGGGAGGATCCGAACATGTTCAGAGTGACACGAGAGGTGTCTCGGATCATTCATCATCGGGAGTTGAATAATATGTATTATGTATTAACTAAATGAATTAATATTAAATATATATTAATTTAATAATAAAAAGGTGCAGCTCCCCTAATGGGCCTCTCCCGGAGAGAGGCCCACTAAGTGGCTAGCCATCCCCAAGGGATTTGGGGGGAGGGAGGGGCAGCTAGTGTTTGGATAAAGGGGGCGCATGGGCCTTGTTGGGCCCATCCGGCCACCCCTTTACCTCCTTTGGTCCCACATGGCTTAGCCTAAGACTCCACCCCTCCCCTTCCCCCTATATACAGTGGAGGGATTTGGAGGAGAGGATCACACAATGAGAATTAGGGTTCTGGGAGAAAAGAGGACCCGTTAGGGTGCCTCCTCTCCTATTCCCTTCTATCTCCCTGCCTTTCTCTTGTTCTCTCTCCACCCGTGGTTCCTCGAAGAGCTACGCACGGAGGGAATACTCCACCCGCTACGCGGGAGCGCTGCGGGGATTCGAATCCAGAAGATCTTCCGCACGGAAAAACATAGCTAGTCATGCTCCCAGTAGAAGGATAACAATGGTCAAGTTTACACAACTCTTCTTGGAGTGTAAACAATATTACAAGCGAGTATTCTAACAAGCATAAAAAACAATTTGAAAGACCTGTAGCATGCAATTAGATATTTTGTTGGAGAGTGTACTTCTTTTTAGATATTTTGGATCTATCGTTATGATAGGAATTCTTCAAAATTTTAATGAATGACAGACGCTATAAATATCTCCATACATTGATGTGGTAAGAGTGACTCTCGCAAATTAAGAAGAAATTGACCAAGTTCTTGAAATATTCTTCCTAAAATGATTTTGTTAATTTTCATGTGTGGTGTTTTAGTTGAGTAATATGCCAACATAGTAGATGAATTGTTTTAAAAATATTAACGTAGACAATATAAAATCGACACCATGGCACATTTTACAACCAATTACACACTAAAAAAAATCATGTGCGTTCCCCTTTCCATCTCCAAAATGTTCACATAATTTTAGGAAGAGGGAATATATCTCATTTTTACACTAAAAACAAAATCTTAAAGAGAGTGAACATACCTTTTTTGGTAATAAGAACAAAAACAAAGAGTGTCTAGATGCTAAATAAAATAATTTAAAATTATCACATGGGAATCATTAGGATCGTGGAATGCACATATATTGGTGCAAATTACTAGTATTGTTGATATTTTTGAATATTTCATGTGTGCCATCCCCATGGTTAATGTCAAAATATCGACTTCTACCGCATTGTAAAATGTAAAAAATTATACTTAAATTTAGCTCATTAAATCATTACTAATATATTACTACGAAATCGTGATTAAAAATTCCCATACAATAAAAACTCTAATGTGTTAGCACATTGTTTAAATAACGAAACCCTTCCGCACTTCTGTTGGTTATGGTGTCATATATAGAGGATAAACCACCATGAGAAAATGTGTGTACTCTCCAACAAAAACAAGTTGTCCACCCTAACCATCATGTTCCAAAAAAATATCATGAAGATAAATAATAATCAAATATTCATGAAAACAACAAAAAATAATTATTGATTTCCAAAGCGTCACATCTCGCATTCACTTTGTTCATTTATTTTATAAATTCTCACATATGTATAACCAATTTTTAAAATTATTACCCATATTTATTTTCATTTATTTGAGTTTAATTACATTTTTATGGAGTTTTGTTCCACGGACTTAGCACGATGACGAGAGCTGAGTTCAAATCATTTTGTAGAACTTATGACCACCAGAGCTAGAATTGGTCAAGCCATGCAATATGTTGGGTCTTGTCGACATAAATCCAATAAGTTAATGATAACGTGAATCAAAGTTCCATATACATATTTGATGACCAAAATACTAAACCCTATGAAAAAAACATCATGACCACATATAATCATAACATCTCGCATACCATTTGGATGCTATACCTCCCAATCTATGCATCCGCGGAGCATATCAACGATATTATTGAAACTGATGCAATCCAGACCAAGTCCCGACACAAGAGTACATGAAATATACAACAGTTGTAAAACCAAGACAAGATATGAAATAAAAATACACACATACTTCTAAGTCACCTTGTCCATGGCAAGGCCTTCGTAAAGGGTGAACGCACATGGCTAGGACATGGATTCCTTGTCGAGATGTAGCTCGTTCGGTAATTACACAAGTTAGGCTAGGCAGCGGATTTTTGCCACAAACATGAAGAGATATTCCATTCACCATCTTGAATGGGGATCTTCCTAGAGTTAGGAATCAAAGTTGACCCCATCGATATGGCAATGTGTTGTCGTCAGGTTTAGCCACTACACATGACATCTCCATGGCCACGATTGTCCATGATGTGCACGTGTTGGATGAACCTATTTTTTTTAGTGGATTGAATATTTCCATTCAAAGCGGTTGTGTGCGGTCGAGGTTAGTGCCCCATATGAATACTACACCAGTAAGAAAAGTTTGGGTGAATAACATATTGAAGAAGTGAAATAGAACCAATGTACATCTTTTCATAGAAGAAGAATTGGGATGAATTATGGGAAATGAAACATCCTTGGAACAATGAAAACACTTGCATGCAAAACCTTGAGGCCGAGAACCAATTTTTCCATTCTATATATGCTAGATAATGATAGAATGCTATATTTGGAGCATTTTACTAGATTAGTACTTTGCGGTGAATGATCTCAAAAAAAAAGGTTGGGGTGAATGTAGGCACATGATAAAACATGGGAGAATTTAAAAAATAATACTATCTCCGTCATTTAATTAAAAAAAAGGTAGCCACAGGAGTGTAAGCCCCGTTCTGTTAATCCAATCGGATCAAGTGAATAACTGTGAGATCAGCCAATTGACCCAGAGCCGGCCCCCTGTAACTGGGCTCCACACATGTCTCAGCCCCCCGCCGAAGCAGGGAGAGCCAGCTCATGGGCCGGTCCACGTTTCCGTGGGCGCATCGCTGCGCAAGAGGCTCGGGGACTTTCCAGGGCCGGTTAGGCCCGCTCACTTCATCCTGTGGCTTGTTATTCCCGTGCTCGCATCGCTGCCTTATAAACCGCGTCGAACTCTCTTCGCTTAGCGGTATGGGACTAATCTCAGCGACCGCCAGCCGCTACAACTCCCCGTGGCCGTGGAGAACTGCTCTACATCAGGCATATGGGCCGTGGCCGCTGACCGCCTCAAAGCCCACGCTGCCGATTGCTAGGGTTTCTCTCCCGCCCGCCATGGCGACCGCCGCAGCTGCCGCCGCCGCCACGCCGCGCCGCCGGCGTGGGAAGGGCGGGAAGGGCCCCAACTCCGACCTCTCCCGCACCCTCACCGACTGCACCCGCCGCGGGGACGCCGCCGCCGCCATGGCCGCCTTCGACGCCGCCGTCTCCGTCGCCGGCCCCGACGACCTCCGCCTCGCCGCGCACCAGTACAACCAGCTCCTCCACCTGCTCGCCTCCGCCGACCGCGCCTCCTTCCCCGCCGCCGCCGCGCGCCGCGTGTTCGCCCACATGCTGGAGGCCGGGGCGGCCCCCTCCGAGGCCACCATCACCTCGCTCGCCCGCGTCGTCGCCTCCGACCCCGACGGCGCCGACGAGGCCTTCCAGCTCGTCGCCACCATGCACTCAACCTACGGCCTCGCGCCGCGCCTCCGGTCCTACAGCCCCGTGCTCTCCGCGTTCCGGCACACCGGAGACCCATCCAAGGCCTACGCCGTCGAGGCCCACATGGCGGCCTCCGCCATAACCCCCGAGGAGCCCGAGCTCGCCGCGCTCCTCGAGGTCAGCGCCAAGGCAGGGGACGCAGACAAGGTGTACGAGTACATGCACAAGCTGCGGCGCGCCGTCGGCTGCGTGACCAACGACACCGCGGAGGCGTTGGAGGGGTGGTTCCGGAGCGAGACGGCGGGGTTGGCTGGTAAGGCCGAGTGGGACGCCCGGCAGGTCAAGGACGCCGTTGTGGCGAATGGTGGCGGGTGCCATCAGCTTGGGTGGCTTCGTAGTGGCCCGTGGATGGTGCGGCGGGTGAAGGTTGGGGCGGACGGTGGCTGCGGCGGATGCGGATGCCGCCTGGCGTCTGTTGATATTGACATGGAGGAGACGCATACTTTTGCTGATTCTGTCTCCGGGTTGGCCCTTGAGAGGGAGACCAAAGCAAATTTCAGCCAGTTTCAGGTGTGTATCCTCTGTTCCTTGTGTTTGTCCTCCTAACCAACTTGGAGCATTGTACGTTTTGTTATATTTAGGTACTTGTTATAATTTAGTTTACTGCCAATTGTGATTGTCAGAGCACATACATGCTTGGTTTAATTTCAGTTATTAGCTGCCGTTTGTGTGATTGTTGAGAACTAACCTGGGGAAATTAGACCGGAGAAAAGTTCGCCCCCCTGTTTTGTGCCGATAACTACTTCTGGTTACATACTGTGTAAGATTAAGTAGCCTTATACAATTAGCTTCTTGATTGATTCGTTTATAGGAATTAAACTGATTTTGTATTGATACATTTTAGTCATCCTTAAAGACCTGGTGGTTGGTTGCCATGTCTGCACAATTATTGCTTGCTAAAGTAACTGGTCCTAAATCTGTAGTTGGGGCTCGTTGGAGTCCTTTGTATTTCAGTTTGCTCCTCGTAGCTGTAATGGTGTGGCTCACTCCCTGGCACAATATGGTCTACGTGCCGACATAGATTGTATTGGCTGGGAGGGTGAGGCACCAGATTTTGTATCTGTTATGGTTGCCAGCCATAATGCTGCGCATTCTGGTTAATGGAAGATCCATTTCCATGTCAACAAAAAAAGTATGGCATTCACCTGTCTAGGAACTAAGGTAGCTGAAGAAAATGCGACAATCGGATTATGTTTCATATATTGAATTTATATCTGGTGCTTGTATTTGATAGTATATCCAATTGTATAAATTATAACATTGATTCTCTTCTTCCAAACTGAAAAATATGACTTCTGTAGGAGTGGTTGGAAGCGAATAAACAATATGAAGCTATAGTCGATGGTGCAAATATTGCGCTGTATCAACAAAACTTTGCCGAAGGCGGTTTCAGTTTGGTTCAGGTATGTGCATTATCCTACACTGAATTTTGACATGCTTCTCTCACCAATGAAGTAATCTGTACTAATTCATGTTCCATTTGTCATGATTAATATAGAGCAGCTGGATGCTGTTGTAACAGAGCTACGAGATAGATATAATGGCAAGTGGCCACTTGTCATACTACATAATAAACGCGTCGCCAAGCTTATGGAAAATTCAAATAATAGGCATCTGATTGAGACATGGAGAGCAAATGGAGCACTTTACACGTCTCCAAGTGGGTCAAATGATGACTGGTAATGTTCCTCACCTTGTCGACTGGATAAGCACTTGTTTCCTGTTGGTACTTTATTTTGAGATATTAATATAAATTCAGTCCACCTTATTCGGAGTTGCCAGTAACTTGTACTCTGTAGTTGGGCACAGATTGACTAATGTGCAATTAGGTTATACTCACCATCTTACCTGCTGTTATGTCCCTTGTGTTTGCTAAATACAAGTGCAGTTCACCTTCCTCTGAGTTGGAAGTGTATCTCTAACCATGAGAGCGCATGGTTTGACTAATTTGTGTATTTCATATGTAACTGTGCATAGACTGACTAATATGTGTAATTAGATTATATATGAAATTCTCACCATCTTACCCACTGTTACGTTTCTTAGGTTTGCTAAATATATGAGATGTAACTTTTCAGGTATTGGCTATATGCAGCCATTGGATTGAACTGTTTGCTTGTGACTAATGATGAAATGAGAGATCACATATTTGAGCTCCTAGGATCATCATCATTTTTCTACAAGTGGAAGCAACGACATCGGGTGTGTGCTGCAAAACTTTTGTATTATACAATCTACTCATATTCATACTTATTTGTTTGTGAGCTAATCTGATTGCAATTGCAGGTCAAATACACTTTTAATAAAGGAAAGGCGGTGCTTATAATGCCACCCCCTTATTCTTCGGAGATTCAAGTAAGTAACCAGGTCTGAATTTTCTAGAGCTTACTGTGTGCTGTGGCTGATGGTTCTTCACTGTAGGAATCCGAGACAGGATCTTGGCATGTGCCGATTGAGGAGAAGTCTGGTGACGAGAGAGCTAGGACTTGGCTTTGTATTGATAGGGCAGGTGTCACCAAACGACCTCATGAATCTCGTATTGCGAATGGAGTTGCCCAGGGTTTAACTCCATCTGAGGCATCTAATGGAGCTGGGCAGAGGCAACCTGAAGATCAGGCTGCGCCAGTCACTGGCAAAAGAAAGGATAGAGATTGACGGTGCAATGAAGCATACCAGATTTCTGTGACGTGCTTGTTTCTGCGTCCCACCTTAGTAGTTCAGGACTAGGGATGCATTGTAGTGCCATCCCTAGATGCCTGTTTGTGGGGCCAGCAAGCATTGTAAACCACCTGACTTGTGTGCAGTTGTGCACCAAGTTATCATTGAGGTTTTGCAGCAAAGAACTGCATTGGTTCATGGTCTTATTGTACAACACTGGAAGTTAACCCTGGTTATACCCCCAAAAAAATGGTTTGCTTTTTTTCTTCCTAGGCAATAAAATGCGAGTTCTGTTCTGAGCAAGAACATTTGGCTATTGTTTTGTAGGGGAATTTAGTTCCTGAAATATGCAGAATGTAGATGTGATTTTCTTGTTTGCACTGTCATTTTGTGGTCAGCTGTCAAGTGGTGCGGGACGGCCCGCTACGCCGCAAGGCCGCCCCGCGAAATTCGCCCGCGCGGCGCCGCAACTTCGACCGCGTTGGTAGGTGCGGGATAAAGCGGTCAGCCCGCTAGGCCTGCACTGTCCCGCTAGGCCTGCGCTGTACGTCTTCCCACGCCGCGCGCTGTACTTCTCCCTGCGCGTACACGCACGAAAACGATTACATGCAGCAATCAGTACTTGCCTCGCGGTTCAATTATAGCAACCATGCACACATGTATTGTTCATATAAGTACGTGAGTACAAAAATCAAACTACGCGACGCAAACGGTCGCTGAGCAACTGTTTTCGTCCGCCGTGACCGGAAATGCGTCCAGGTCCTGTTCCAGCGGGGCGACGACCCCAGGCGGACACAAAACGGTCATTTTTGCGTCCGCAGCGCGACGCAAACGGACGCTCGCGGACATTAAAATGCGTCGCGCCGCTGGAGATGCCCTTAAGTGAAAATCCGAGTACACTACAACATACGAGTACACTTACAGATCGACTACATAGAGTTACATAGAACACGCGAGTACAGCTACATATAAGAGCATCTCCACCGGCAGCCCTCAAATAGGCGCTGGCAGGACGTCGGCACTGCAGTATGGGGGGCACCGACAGAGCATGCTCTATTTAGGGATGTTGCTCCCACACCGGTGCACCCCATACGTCAGCCTGATAGAAAATTAAACTTAGAATGAAATTAAAAACCGAAATTCATACAAAGTTCATACTAAATTTATACAAAAGTTACTCTAATTTAAACCTAAATAAAACTTAAACTTAACTCTAATCTACTGGCCGTTGGTTGAAGCGCGCGACGGGCCTGCCTCGTCGTCGTTCTTCCCCTTTGCCGCCTGCGTCCGTGCCCACCTCTCCGCCCTTGCTTCACGCATATGGCGGTGGAACGTGGCGGCTGGCGACGCTATCCCCGCGCTGCCAGCCTTTGCTGAGAAGCCTCGTTCTGGGCGAGCCTCGCTTACTGCGGGCGAACGCCTCGGCGTGGCGATGAGCGTTCAGCTCGATGAGCTTATGTCGCTCCGTCGCCAAGAGGAGGCGTCCCGCCTCCTCCGTGTCCGCTCACTGGCGCGAGATCTCGAGGACGTGCTCGAGGTTCGCGTCGTTGAAGAACTCCCGCCCCCCCTCCTTCAACCTCCGGAAGCGCTGCACGTTCAATGACGCCAGGATCGCCGCCTGCTTCGGGTCGGCGGGTGCCTGCGGCTGCTCGCCCAACTGCACCGCCTCCTCCCCCGCCTCAGCTTTTGCGTCTGCGGCGTACGCCTCATCCCACACCGCGAACCGTGGGTCGACTTCATCGTTGGAGCTGTCGTCGATGTCGTTGTTGCAGAAGATGATCACTTGCCGCTTTCAAGTATTTACATTCCTAAAGATGTAATGGTTAAGCATTCGAGTTATTAAGCAATATTAAGTGTGATGTAATATTAAGCATTCGGAATTATTTATATTTATAAAGATCAACCAGCGATCAATCAGCTATTTATGAAGTTTGTACAGCGATCAACCAAGCTATCTGAGCAGTGCTTCCGTTAAATCAGCTAGCTGAGCAGTTTGTACAGCGATCAACCAAATAGCTGAGCAGTGCGTACCGACGCGGGACTAATGCGGGACGACGCGGGCTGCCGCAGTGTACGCACTGTGTACAGCGATCAATTGCGGCAAGCCGCCAGATCCCGCTGAATTAGAGCTGTTCCGCGTCGCTGCGTAGCGGGCAGCCGCAACCCGCCCCGCTTACAACCTGATTTTGTGGCATGGCACTAGTGGGCTTTATAGCATCTGTTGGTCAATATCACGACCGAAGCAATATATTTTCAGGATTACCACTCTTAACTTTAGACAGATAAAAGTCATAAAACTAACATCTAAGGAGAATTTGCTAGCGTCAGAAATGTTTAAAAAACACAATTTGGAGAAATGAAGGATGTCTCTGCATTATCATATGGAAAAATGATTTTCAAACCAGTACCCGTGCCTTAGACCAAATTAAATATACAAAAAAGCTGATACTGTCATAAACAGCTGTAGTATGATGTACACAGAGCTAAAGTTCCGAACATTATTCAGCGGCTGAGCATTTATCTGATAACGTCTAGAAGTCTACACTTAATTTCCTGTCGATGTCTGAGAACATCTCGAAGAAAGCTTTGAAGTGCTTGTATGTACTATCTATGTCTTCTTTGCCACACATTTCTCGAACGCTGCAAACCAAAGCGTAGTAGTTATATATTTGGTAATGCAATACTTGTGAGCAGGAAGAACAATAATGGGTACAGAATCAAATCAAACCAGACTATGTGTATTGTCATCTGTCTACCATTCACTACCTCTCAGTAAAATACTGTGCACGTGAACTGAAAAGAGAAGTCCTAGAACTAGATAACATGGCTAGGTCTGAGAGCACCTGTCTACATGGAGTTTATATGCTAAGTGTGTGTGTGATAACCAACAGGTGCAATTGCAAATAAAAGAAAGCGGAGCATACCTGTGCATTGAAAGTTGGGGGATACCACAGTCAACAGTACGAATGCCAACACCGGAGGCAAGTATGGGGCCAATGGTTGAGCCACAACCCATATCATTCCTTACAACAAATTCCTGTAGGGTATTCAGTGCATCAGTACCAGTTCTCAAACCCGATCACATACTCAGGAGACAAGTTTATAAATGATCATTGAGTAATGAGAGGAACTTTTTTTACTAATACAATTACTGACCGCATTCCTTAGAAATTAATATTATCACATATCAATATATCAGACAAGACATTATTAGAAATGGAAAACAAAATTATAAATGGATCATCGTTATCTCTACCAAGCCACCGTGGAGCACAATACATCGTAACTTGCAACAGAAATAATGCTGTAACCAATTTATAAATCGAAGAACTTGAAAAATACCTGAACTGGAAGGTTATGAATTCTTGCTATTTCTTTGAAGAGAAAAGCTGTCACAGCACTTGTGGCATAACGTTGGTTAGCATTATGCTTAATAACAAGTCCTTTTTGTAGTTCTGGTCTGTGATACTCTTCATGCTTGTCAGGATAGTTTGGGTGCAGGGCATGAGCCATGTCCGCGGAAACTGAAAGGAGAACAGAGCCCAGTTGGAGAGACTAGTCACAGGCTATATCCAACAAACCATATATGCACAAGCCATACCAAGGAAAGAGGAACTTATTGCACGCTCCAAAGCCCCCTCTCCCATAGACTGATGCATCAAGGAGTCAACAATTCGTCTCATAGCGTGAAACATAGTTGGTGCACCTGCCCCTTGCATCGAATCTGAACCCACCTGAACATT
Source organism: Lolium multiflorum (assembly GCA_030979885.1). Classification (NCBI taxonomy): domain Eukaryota; kingdom Viridiplantae; phylum Streptophyta; class Magnoliopsida; order Poales; family Poaceae; genus Lolium; species Lolium multiflorum. The sequence goes on from CM061749.1 coordinate 347,475,636, forward strand.
GTCAATGTTATAGTTATAACAAGTGGAAGAAGGAACCAGGCACATCAAAGAAACATGGACACCCCAGATAGTTCTACTTCTACCTAAGGAAATACTTTGTACAGAATAACTACATCATTGACAGCTCAATTTAGTCCAAGCATCAGTGATAATTTATGTGAATATGACGTATTACTGTGAGCTATCACTTATTTATTATTTCTCATTCATAACCATTTTTAAGCCTAAAAGCATCAAAACAGGCTCCAAGCGTGTGTTAGGAATCTGGAATATGCATACTTATACTTTTACCAATCAGAGCAGAACTTGGTTTCAATACCTCTTCGTTATCAAATAATGCAACCATTCTTATAGCTTTCTCATTTGACAATTCTTCTGACATCTTGGAGGAGTCCATTAGAGATCTAAGAGCACAATAACATGAAGCAAGATTGTCCAATCTACCAGAATAAATGAACTCGTTATTTCCCCCGCCAAGACAGCTAGGTTGGGTATCACACACATTCAACTCCATACCAATTATTTCATCTATTCCACAACCGATTTCCTCTGACAGAATCTGTGGATCAGAAAGCGAAAAGGAGAGTTATAGGTGCAATTTTTATAACTTAAAAAGTGCAACTTCAAGCCACCTCTGTCAATTCAAAACTGAACTTTGCTGAACTGAAGAAAGATATCAGTAAAGAAATGCTAGAAGGAATTACTTGTAAAAGCAGCGGATGATGGGCAATCTTTGAGGAATTTGAACCCTTTTTCTCATCAGAATTCACAGTAGTATCTTCATACTTTGTTGCAAGAAGTGGAGCTAGATGATTCTCCAGATTAGGCTTGAATCCGTCAGAATTCACTGTGCTAAAAAGAAAAGAAAAAATCACTCAGATACGAGGAACGGCCAAATATCATTAGAACTAAACAGGAACAGTCTACTAGATCCTTGGTTGCATGCTCAGAGTATTGAAATGATGTTACTAGGATAGCTTTCGACATGAAGATGAGGAAATGGTGTACTGTAGAAGAAAAAAGACGCCATAACTTGGCACTTTGGCAGGATCACATGAGGCTACAGTACTAAAATCGATGGATAACTCAACACTAAAAAAACTACAAGATGACAGGCTTTTAGTTCTTAAAAGTGAGAAAAGGCGGTGCAAAAGAGGGCATGAGAAATAACCGGTCAAGATGTATAGCCAGTGTTGGTACACGTATCAATGGTCTGCTCACTTTGACAAGCTTGTGCGCAAATGAACCATCAGAAGCCTTGAGGATGACCCTCCCAGCCAATGTAAGATCTCTATCAAACCACGTATGCCACAGCCCGCCTCCGTACGTCTGCACATTTATCATCTGATGACCAGACTTGAAGGAGGCAGACCTTGGTTTCAGCTTGAGACATGGACTATCGGTGTGGGCTGCAATTATGTTGAAACCGTTGCCAACTCTGTACCTGCAGAACAAAGGCATTTGCATGTGTTTCAGATCGAATGTGCATTTGCATTTTGGGCAGTCACAGAATATGGATTTCCAACAATGCTTTTGGTAAGGAGCATTGATTATTGTTAAATTAAAACTTGTGCTATCTGCGTCTCTCATTTAACAGTATATTGTCATTGGGTGGTATCACCCAGTCCACGCTGAGCTATTATAAATTTCCAAATTAGGAGGAATACAGGCATAGGAAGAAATAACCAAATTATAGTGCTACCGATATTTCTTCTATTATGCTACATCGGTGGCACTACATTTATGATGAGCTATTACAAATTTCAAAATTAGGAGGAAGACAGGCATGAGAAGAAATAACCAAATTATAGTGCTACCGATGTTTCCTCCTCTATAACAGATATCTATAACGGTTAAATCTTGTGGCCGTGCATTATGCTACAAGAGAACTTTCTTTGAGCAATTTGAAGCGGCAATATGAAATACATGCACAGAAAAGCTCATCATAAATTCCGAGTAATAGTACTCACTTTTCCCCTACCGCAAAGGCCACCAAGCAGGACATGTTCCGGGTGAAGAAGTAGCGGCCGCCAGGCTGCAGGTCCCAGTCGTCGTTCTCGCTGAGCAGCTCGAAACCCGCAGCGAGCAGCTGCCTCTTGGCCTCAGCTGAACCATGGCCAACACAAACAGCACGAAGTAAGAGCTTCATGAATGCCAAAGGGCTTAGGGGACATGCACAAATATCTCAAAGAAGTATGCAGTGGCAGGACGAAACAGCTCCGGTGCACGGTCAGATAGCAAGAACTGGCGTCCGGGCCGGTGGGGAGTACGACCGAACAGGTTCAGGGCCTCTCAAGCATGTGGAGCGGGGATAAGATGTCTCGTTTAATGTGGTGGTGAGTTATAGCGTAGAGGGAGGGGCGCTAACCGGTGGCATGGAACTGCGTCCATGACTCGTTGAGGTAGTCGAGGAGGCCGCCGACGATGGAGGGCGAGGGGGCGGCGGCGGGCTGGCTGGAGCAGAGGAGGCGGGAGGCGGTGGCGGTGGGCGCGGCGGTTGGGAGTGCGCGGCGCCAGGAGGAGGAGACGGCGGCGAGCGGATGGGGCGGCGGCCGGAGGAGGTGGAGGCGGAGCAACGCCATCGGCGAGTGCAGCAAGCGCCGGTCAGGCCGTCAGAGGTAAGGAGAGGAGACGAGATGGGACAGCGCCGGTCATTGCCACGACGCCACGATAATTCAGGTGGTTTTTTCTTTTTTTTTTCTTTTGTGAATAAAAATAAATAAAAGCTGGCAGGTGAACTCCTGACTAGAAATCGTTTTGCTCGATACATCCATTAACATAATTTGATGCTGAGTTTCGTTCCAGAATATAATCGAAACTATAGTTGTAAAAAAAAAACATAATTTGATGTTGAGTCTCGTTCAAATGAAGCAAGTATGTACGGGTTTCTTACCCTGATGTTGAGCAATTGTGTTTCGTTAAAATCACAATGTAAGTACAGAAGCTTCTTGTGCTTTATAAAAATTGTGTCAGCAATGTTGGACCTGCGGCCATGAATGATGAATCCATTGTCACATTGCTGTCAAATAAGGCGAATTTTTTTAATAATATTTTCTTTCATTCATTTTATAAATAATACTTAATTTTGAAATTTTTCAAAAATAATACACCGCCGGGTTCCTCTACCCCAACTAGTACTAATCGGATTTCTCTAACCCGATTATTTTTGAAAAAAAAATAAAATCCAATATTAATTGTAGAATTAATAGGAAAAAAAGTATTATTAAAAAAATCGCTCAAATAAGCATTGCGCACTGAATTGTAAATATACAGAAATCATATCCAATCCACTACAAAAGCTACAAAAATAAGTCAGTTAAGCACTTACAAACCGACTATAGTATGAGTTGGTCATGCGAAAACCAAGAAAACAGTGTGGTAAAATATAATGGAAAAGAAGAGAATTTCCTCCACCCTCAGAAATAAAGAGATTGTGCATTAAAAGAAATGTGAAACAATAAATTTGCTGCGGATATGGAAAGTTAACAGGTATTGCTGGCAAACTGGTGAATATAACAGCATTCCTGTTAGAATGACAAATAGATGCATACAGTTCGATCATTTTTACTCAAAATTTATTTACAGAGCTAGAGGTGACGGGGCGGGTTTTTTTTACTCAAGAAACGACGACAGAAACACAAACAGTCGGCGCAAATCGGTTAAAAGCAAATGCAACATAGCAGCACTCCATAGAAAGTACTATGTAGAAGAAAATCCAATCTCCACACTCAGAAGTTACTATCAAGGGGCTTAGGGAATGTGTTCTGTTGTTGTGTTTCATTAAAATCACAATGTAAGTACACACAGTGACACAGGACATGAGCTCATGTTGTGCTGGGCCTGCGACCATGCATGTTAGGAGTTGTCATGTTGCTGCCTGCTAAATTACAATTACAAAAATTTAATACCAAGCCGCTTCAAAAGTCATGCGGGAAACATATATAAAAAGTAGTTAATTAAGCACTTAAAAGCCCACTATTTCATGATTTGGGCATGCAACGACGATGCATAGATTATCAAGGATCAAGAGATCCTGCAATAAATCAATGGAAAAGAAGAGAATTTCCACTCTAAAAAATGAATGTGGTCAAAGAAATGGAGAACAGTATTATTGCTACGGGTCTTGCTAGCAAAATGGTAAATATAAATGACTGGATTCTTATTATAATCACAGAGAGAAGCATGTTCATAGTTCAATTTCACTCAAGTTTTAGTATAATTGCAGAACTAGCGATCCTGGTTTTCTCTGAAGAAACAACAAACACAGACACAAAGAGTATGGATAAATTGGTTAATGGGGAGCCTAGAAAGAAGCAAACGCAACATAGCGTCGCTCCATAGAAAGAATCGTGGAGCAGAATTACATACAGTCTCCCCATGAAATTATTTGATTGGCTCCAGGATTAATTGTACCAGAATTTTCAAACCATCAAAAGGTTTCTATGGGAATAAGCAAGAAGTACTTAAAATACAAGGAGCCAAGGAATAATGTTCAGGTTGTCAATGCAAACCAGATATTCTTTTGTGTCAACAAAGTATTCAATAAAACCACAAATTTCCATCCATTTCCTCTTTTGCAAAAGACAAACAGCAAACTCCATTAAAGGAACCTTCAACATCATTCATGTCCAATGCTCTCATCATCACCGACCAAACAAAGAGGCCAGGTCATATTATACAGATGAGCGACGCCAACAACTTGCCCTGAAGCAGTAGCTCAAACTCCATGGTCTCCAATGGAAGGGAGAAGAACCAGTAGTGGAGTGTGCCAGCATGGGTCGTGCATGTAAACGACAAGTGCACAAGTCCAGATCTTACTTGCAAGATCTTGAGATCGAGTTGCACGTCCAGAATGGAGGCCTGGGTGAGCCGGTCGAGCTCTGCACCCAAGAGAGTATAGTCGGCGGTGTCCAAATCTTGGTCCCATCCACACCATGACGACGAATCCAAACATAGAGGAAGAAATCAGATTCATAGACAATGTAGAGTTCACCATTCCCAATCTCCCCAATGCCGAAATTGAAACTGGGCACCTCCACCAGCGAGGGCAAATCCACGGAGACATCCATGGCGGTTGTGTCGATCCTTATCATGCGGACTTCATCCTGATAGAGCCAGAAAACGGAGCCACCCACCAGCGTGGCAGCTATGTACGTGAGGTTGCAGTTTCCACCGACATGCACCCATTCCTGCTCTTGCCTAAAATGCATGCTCAAGTGCTCAACTCTGTCAGTTATGTATTCTGAATGTACTCATCTGTGTAATTCTTCTCCCAGAATTACCTTCTCCAAGACAGTAAACCCAATCACTCCAGCCGCAATTCTCCTCCCAACGACGCACTATATGGTAAGATCACAATGTAAGTACAGGACGTGAACGCTTGTTGTGCTTTGAAAAAAAAAGGTGTTAATAGTAATGTTGAGTCTGCGACTATGTAGGTTCTCAAAAGTTAGGTGAGAAACATATCCAAAAAAAAAGTCAGTTAAGCACTGAAAAGCCGACTATATGAGTTGGGAATGCGACAAACTTGACAATACATAGATCATCAAAAATAAAGAGACAGCTGTGCAGTAAATTAATGGAAAAGAAGGAACTTTCTACCCTCAAAATAATGAAGAGATTGTGCAGTAAAAGAAGTGGAGAACAATAAAATTGATAAAGACATCAACAACTTACGGGTCTTGCTGGAAAAATGGTAAATAAGTATAACAAGACTTGTTAGAATCATGGATACATGGACCATATTTCATTTTTACTCAAAATTACTTTAATTTTGCGGAGCTAGCAGCCCTGATTTTCCAATCAATAAACGACAAACCAAAATACAAATAGTAGGGACAAATTGGTTTACTGGGGGGGGGTAGAAAGAAGCAAATGCAACATAGCTGCACTCCATAGAAAGTACTATTCAGCAAAAGAGAATTCAATCTCCCAATAAAATTCATTTGATTAGCTCCAGCATTAATCATACGAATTGTTTTAAAGCATCAAAAGGTTTCTACGAGAATAAGCAAACAGTACTATTCGAGATACAAAGAGTTAAGGAATGATCTTCAGGTTGTCAACCCCAACCAGATATTCTTCTTTTGCATCAACAATGTACTATTTAAAATCCACAGATTTCCATCCATTCCCTCTTTTGCAAATGACAAACAGCCACAGACTCAATTCAGCGAGAAACTTGAGCATCATCCATGTCCAATGCTCTCATCATCACCGACCAAAGAAGGAGGCCAGGCCATATTGTAGAGATGGACATCGCCTTCGAAGCTCCCCTCAAGCAGCAGCTCGAGCTCCATGGTCTCCAATGGAAGGGAGAAGAACCAGCAGTGGAGCGTGCCGGCATGGGTCATGCACGTGGACGACAAGTGCACGAGCCCAGACCTTACTTGCACAATCTTGAGATCGAGCTGCACGTCCAGAACGGAGGCAAGAGTGTGCCGGTCGAGTTCTTCGCCTAGAGAGAGCACCGTCGGCGGCGCCCAAACCTCAGTCCCGTCCACGCTACGACGAATCCAGGTGAGGAGGAAGAAAGCAGACTCATAGACAATGCAGAGCTCGCCGTTCTTGGTGTCCCCGACGGCGAAATTGAACCCGGCCACTTCCACTTCCGGCGGCAGATCCAGAAAGGAGATGTCCATGGTGGCGGTGTCGATCCTTATCATGCGCGCTTCGCCCTGGTAGGGCCAGAAGATGGAGCCGCCCACCAGTGTGCCGGCCCTGTACTTGAGGCTGCAGTTCCCGCCGACGTGCACCCACGGCCGGACGGCCCACTCCCAGGTCTCCGACGAGAAGACCGCGACGCGGACTCTGCGCTGGTCCGCGCAGACGCAGGACACGCGGAACGACCAGGGGCGCTCGTCGGAGCACAGCAGGTGGAAGCCGAGCACGGCGAAGTCGCGGCGGCTGCCGGTGGCGATCTGGCCGGGCAGCCGCGGGAGGACGTCGATGGCCCAGGTGACGGGGTTGAGGGCGACGAGGGACGGCCGCTTGGGCATCATGTTCCAGAGGAGGACGTAGCCGTCGCGGCAGTCCGCGAAGCCCCAGCCCGTGGACAGGGGCGGGAGCGAGGTGAGGAAGAAGTCGCCGCGGCGGAGGCCGGCGGCGACGACGGGGTCGGATCGGCGGAGGGGCAGGAAGGAGGGGGCGCTGGCGTTGCCGATCTCGAGGAAGAGGCCGAGGAGCGGCGCCGGGTGGAGGGCGCGGAAGAGGCGGCGGAAGGGCCGGGAAGAGCGGATGGCCTGCAGCCATGGGCGGCAGGTGAGCGCGGCGCGGATGAGGGCCCGGAGGTCCGGGAGACGGAGGAAGATCTCGCGCAGGTCGTCGTCGGTGAGGGAGAATATGGTGGTGGCGGTGGAGGTGGAGGAGGTGCAGGTGGTGGTGGTGGCGGCTGCAGCGGCGGTGATGGTGGCGTCGGTGGTGGTGGTGGATGGAGGCGCCGGCGCCGGCGCCAGCAGCTGAGTGGCCATTGCTGGAGGCGAGTGGCTGGAGCCCGGACCGAATGTGCTTCTGGATAAAAATGGATGCTTTGGGCCCAATCGCGTAGTTCAAGGCCCGGTTAGCTTTCATAGAGCTGATGCTTGCTCATAAAAATGGATGCTTGCTCCTATGCTTGTTAAAAACACAGTTCCTGTAATAGAATAGCCACCGGCCCCTGGCTGTCACCATTAACAAATTTCCCAAAACTTGATCCCAATTTTTTTTCCCTAAAACTCTTTCATGTTTTGTCGGTGCTGATTGTAAAGATCATGGCAACAACGGGATAGGATACATCTCTTTCCGTCAGTTATCCAATTGTAAACAGAGTACTCCCATAAACTGCTGTTCGATTTCTCCGTCTAGCAGTTCACGAGCGAGTGAAACTTTTTGCGCTAAACCGCCATACATCATACAGTGTCCTCACGTCCTTATATCATCTCGTATGATCGTTGTGCTGAAGGTCCAACTCGATGAGCCTACATTTCCTCTGTAATTCATGTACAGATGCCTATCTCTCTTTGTCGAAACCACATTTTAGGTTAATCAACACTTGGATTCGAATCCAGCCATTCACCTCTTTCGCTAGCCACTTGTCCTCTTCCTAGTCTCTACTACAATCCGTCCTCCTCCCAGATTATCGAACCAATTGTCACTCTCGCTCGCATCCTACCATGAGTCCATGACCCACCACCACTACTGATCATATGTCGCCGTCCCTCGCCATCTCTATAACTCTTTCGGGCACACCTTTCTTTCAATTGTATTTGTGCTCTGCCCCACACAATTGATCCAAAACCTTTCATTCATATCTTCATTGCCTTCGCTGCTCTGCGTGGGTGCCACATCAATATATCATGAATCACGGAAATATTGTAGGTAGAAAAATCGGCCGTCGTCTTAGCTTGAGTGAAGATCAAAAGAAGCATGCTATGCGTAGTAGCCAATGTAAAGTGTTTTCCAATTTCCATGCGTTGGACATTTCACAATTTTCACTCCCCACTGCCACGCACCTAGTTCCAAATTTTCTTCACTTAAGAAGACTAGAGAAGGTTGTAAAACTAACACTAAATTTTTCAGGGCCTAATTAAAACATTATTACCTATATAAAAGTGTGTTGCTTTAGCCTAGTATAATTTTCCCTCACTTTATCATGTGAAAAAAATTATACCTAAACAAAAGCATGTAGACTCTTCGTACTATATACAATTATTTGTCCTCGAACCCTAACACTAATTATCCCAATTGCCCACAACTCATCCCCTCTTAGTGTAGCGTCGTTCCTTCTCCACAATCCAACTTGTCATGTCTGGAAAGAAGCAGCGGTATCCCGCAAAAAAAAGCAGTGGTAGGACTAGCATAAGGCCAGCCATTGGGAAAATAAGTTCCTGCCGTGTGGGGAAGCAAATCTTACATGATAAATGCAACGGTAAAACAATTCTAAAATATTTTACTTTGAATCACAAATAAAATAGGCATACAATACAATATTCCCCGTATCGAAACAGGAACTCCACACACAAAAAAACACTTGCCTATGAGACTTGTAAAACATATCACATTTTTTTGAGGGGTAAAAGATAAAGATATCACATGTTACAAAATAGTGAGAAGCAAAACTATAGCAAAAGACCGGCCTTTTCCTCACCATTATTGGGAGCTCCTGTTTGCCGACAAGATCGGCGCGGGGTTAGCACTGCACACCGTGTGTGGCTGCGGTGGCTAGCTGGGTCGCGGCCCACTAGAAGGTAATTTTCGTTTTTCTTTTCTGGTTTCGCGGCCCACTAAAAGCTCCGTCGGTCTCCTTCGCTTCCCTAAAAAAAAAAGCTCCTTCGCTCCAGCCACTCGACTTGAGCAATGGCCAGTCAACTGCTGATGCCGGCGGCGACCCCGTCCACGGCCACCGCCGCCACCACCACCACAACCGCCGCAGCCGCCAACAACACCACATCCCGCACTTCCACCTCTCCCGCCTCCACCATATTCTCCCTCACCGAAGACGACCTCCGCGAGATCTTCCTCCGTCTCCCGGACCTCCCGACCCTCGTCCGCGCCGCGCTCACCTGCCGTCCATGGCTCAGCGCCGTCCGCTCCTCCCGGCCCTTCCGCCGCCTCTTCCGCGCCCTCCACCCGGCGCCGCTCATCGGCCTCTTCCTCAAGATAGGCAGCGGCAGCGCCCCCTCCTTCCTCCCCCTGTGCCGCTCCGACCCCGTCGTCAACGCCGCCCTCCGCCGCGGCGACTTCTTCCTCACCTCCCTCCCGCCGTCGCCCAAGGGCTGGAGCCTCGCGGACTGCCGCGACGGCTACGTCCTCCTCTGGAACGGCAGCCAAGACAGGCCGCGCGTCCGTCGCCGCCCTCAACCCCATCACCTGGGCCGTCGACGTCCTCCCGCCGGTGCCCGGCGAGATGGTGTCCGGGAGCCGCCGCGACGTCTCCGTCCTCGGCTTCCACCTGGTCTCCTCCGAAGAGAGCCCCTGGTCGTTCCGCGTGACCTGCGTCTGCACGGACCGGCGCAGGGTGCGCGCCGCCGTCTTCTTGTCGGACACGTCGGAGTGGGCCATCGGGCCGTGGGTGCGCGTCGGCGGATACTGCAGCCTCAAGTTCATGGCCGGCACGCTGGTGGGTGGCTCCGTTTTCTGGCCCTGTCACGGCGAGGCGCGCATGGTAAGGATCCACACCGCCACCATGGATGTCTCCTTCGTGGATCTGCCCCGGGGAGTGCACAAGTCCGGGCACAATATCGGCATCGGGGAGACTAAGAGTGGTGAACTCTGCATTGTCTATGCATCTGATTTCACCCTTCATGTTTGGATTCGTCGTCCTAGCGTGGATGGGACCGAGATTTGGGCGCCGCCGACTCTACTCCACTTGGATGAACATATCGATCAGCTCACTCACGCCTCCGTTCTGGACATGCAGCTCCATCTCAAAATTGTGCAAGTAAGTCCTGGACTCGTGCACTTCTCAGCGACATGCACGACCCATATCGGCACTCTCCACTGCTGGTTCTTCTCACTTTCATTGGAGACCATGGTGCTTGATTTACTGCTTCAGGGGATGTTTGATGGGGTTGCCCATCTGTATAATATGGGCTGGCCTCCTTGTTTGGTTGGTGATGGTGAGAACACTGGACATGAATGATGTTGAAGGTTCTCAAGGAATTGAGTATTCAGTTGTCTATCATCTGCGAAAGAATAAATTGATCATGGGGAACCGTGGGATGAGTTAACCATTACCAAGTATTTTGCTGATGCAAAAGAATACCTGGTTGGTATTGACAACCCGAAGAACATTCCTCTGCTCCTTGTATCTTAAGTATGGCTTGCTGATTCTTGTAGAAACCTTTTGATGCTTTGAAAGATTTGTAAAGTTAATGTCGGAGCTAATGGATTTTATGGGGAGATTGGATTTCGTTCTGCTGCATACTTTCTATGAGAATCGATTTCATTCTGCTGCATACTTCCTATGAAGTGCAGCTATTTTGCATTTCCTTTTTCTAAGCCCCCATTAACCAATTTGTGTGTATTGTTTGTTTTTGTTCTTGTCATTTATTTAGACAGAAAAAACAGGACAGTCAGCTCTGTAATTACCAAAAAAGAAGAGGAAAATTCAACTATCGAACATGCATATGTGATTCTAACAAGAATTCCATCGTATGCATTCACCATTTTAATAGCAAGACCTGTGTCCGTAGCATATTTAGTGTCCTCCATTTCACTTACTGCGCAATCTCTTTCATTTTTTGAGGTTTGAATTTTTTTCTATTATTTTACTACAGTCTCTTGATTTTGTAGAATCTATGTATTTTGAAGCTGTTTTCTTTAGGGAAATGTATTGTGAAGCTTCTTTGCATGCCCAACTCATAATATAGTTGGCTTTAAGTTCTAGTTAACTAACTTCTTTTAGGATATAGCCGCAAGAAAAAAGAAAACTTCTTTTTGGATATGTTTACCAGCTAACTTTTGTAGTGGCTTGGTTATGGTTTCATTGGTTTGTTATAATAGTATGGTATTACAATGTGGTCGAAAGTTACTTTGTCTACCAATAGTACTCTTTCAATCTACAATACTTTTGTAGTGGCTTGGTTATGATTTGTTACATTTGTACTACATACTTATAGACAACAACTATACAGCCACATCATCCTTTTACTAAATAGAAGATCTCACATCTCTTCTAATAGTTGTGGTTTAGGGATTACCATATGTTAGTAGAAAACATGCTATGTCGTTGGGTTGTGGCAGACGATAATGCAGGATACAAATTGTCAAGTATATTTATATACTGTATTCTAGGAAAGGGGAAGTATATTCATGTATCATCTTCCTGTCGTAGACTTCATGTCCTATGCGGGGTTTAGGATATATGATATTGCGATTTCCAAATTTGTTGAATGTGAATCTGTTCCAGTATCATCTGAAACTGGAATTATACAGCTGTTGTGCGATTTTGATATGTGAATCAAGATTTGTTTTGTTACTAGGAAACATGATGCAAGTATAAAACATGAGATATGTAGATCCGTTTGTGTGAGACATGTGGATTCTTGCATACGCTATCAGCAGCAAGATTTAAATATGTTCTGAGTAGATAACATTGTTGCTGATGTAACACTTCACAATGTTGAGTTACATGCAGAGAAAAATGACAAAATGATATTTAGGCAGCTGCATTATATTATAGACCACAAGAGGAAGGATTTGGCATTTTACAGTGATGTGAAGTTTCGCTGGCTAGAATCCAGCAGCTTGCACTCTAAATTTTGATGATTGATACAAAATATTGTGCGATTTTCAAGTTGCAAGTCTTCAAACAATCGCTAACGGGAGTCTTTTGGTTATGTGTCAGATTCATGCAATGAATCTAATCATTTAGGGGCAAAAACAAACTAAATTTATCACTTACATTTTCCAGCATATAATGTATATTTTCCTGGAAAAGAAAAATTAGTAACTTACTTAACTTTTCCTAGACAGATGATGGAATACTATCAAACAGTGAGATACCAATACCACCAAGATGCACAGAACTGAATTTTCTCAGGAAGTATACGATCAAGCAATTAGAAACAATAAAATGCAACAGGATAACCGAGCAGAGGTCTATAACTTAATGCTCAAAACTTTAACATTGTTCACGTTCATTGACATCTCCAGCAAACTCCCTAATCAGCAGGTGACTGAGACCTCAACCAATACATCTGGATTCCAAAGGTAATAAAATGGAGATATCCAAGGCGTGCATCTTTAGGCGGATTCGGTGACGGGGTACTCAAAGACGACCTCCTTCCCGCAGAGCCTGCGGTAGACTGCGGAGAAGGTCTCCAGCTTGTATTCCGTGTTGTTGCGCTCCTTTGGGTCCAAGTAGATCTGCAAGAAGATAACAGAAGGATCAGTACTGGGTATTGCTAGCTCATCAGGCTCTAAAGTCTAAAGGGAAGTATGCTGCTAAACTAGTGTAACAACTGGGACATAATCAGAGTTTGCAGTCAACACATGTACCGTGTCAAATAATAGCTGGTATAGCACTACAAATGCAGTATATGCTTCGTTTTACTTCTCTTAGCATTTCTATAAGCTCAAAAGTTACGGAGTCTACCTTGATGATCTTGGCACCATCCAAACGGTATCTGATTCGCTTTCCCACGATCTCAGCTGGGTACGCAACATCCTCCAAGATGCCATCATGGACAGATGTCAGAGTTCTTGTGCGAGGGCGCTGAACAGCCGAACCCTTCTTGGGTGGCCTCACAATCTTCCTTGTTGCAACAACAACAACATCCTGTGCAAGGGAAGAAGCAGATGATCAATTCACTATTTTGATTCCTGTCCAGTCTTTCACAGTTCAAACAAAGTCTCAAGCCAAAACAACCAAATGTTAAATTGAATGAACTGGTGCATTTAATGCAGAGGATGATCTGGGACTAAGTGCATGAATTTACAGTACAAATCAACAAGTTTCAGAAGATTATAGCTCAAAACAGCATATGGTAAAGGCTAGACTTGTATGTTTGATAGCTGAAATTGTAAAGGCAAGACTTGTATATTTGATAGCTGCAATTGTAAAGTAAAGACTTGTATGTTTGCATGCAACAGAACATATGGTAAAGGCAAGACTTGGATGTTTGATAGCTGCAATTGTCTTATTATAGATACCAAAAATGATAACCTATAGTGCAATTTAGCTATCATCTCAATGTTAGTAAAGGAATAGCATCATCGCATATCATGTTCTGGTTTGGTGGAAAGTGCTAGAAATTAAATTACATTCCTAATATGGTAATACTAGATTCTTGCACCCCGCAAATATACTCCAACCACAATTGCTCAGTGCTGCCACAGCAGCATAAGATACAAGAAAGTGCGAACTCGAACCACGGGAGGGCACGCAAGTGTCTCACCTTGCCGCTGAACTTCTTCTCGAGCTCCCTGACGAGCCTGACGTGGATCTTCCTGAAGGCCTTGCGCAGGCGGTAGGGCACGTGGATCACCACGGCCTTCCTGTTCCCGACGACGTCCAGCTGGCTGCAAAACGCAACACCACCACACCATTACGCGCCACCCACAGCCAAACAAAGAGAAGATCTAGAGGGGCTGGATGTAGCGGGCGGCGGCTTACATGGCGGTGTTGATGTAGAGGTCCTTGAGGTCGCTCTTGAGCTCCTGGTTGCCGTTCTCCAGATCGAAGAAAGCCTGCGCGACGGTGTCCTCGAACTCGGTGGGGTCGACGCCCTTGGCCTTCTGGATCTTCCTCCTGGCGGTGAACATCTTCGGCGGCGCGAACGGCGGCGCGGGGAGCGGCGGCGGCGGCGCGGGAGGAGACGAGGGAGAGCGAGCAGGGAAGTGGAGGCGCCGGCACTTAGGGTTCGGCAGGAGAGAGCTCTTATACCCTAGTCCTCCTGACTGGGCTGACGAGCCGGGCCGCTTATACCTGGTTTATCGGTCTGGCCCAGTTAAAATGAGGCCCGGGTTTATCCCCATATAAAAAATATTATACTTCCCTCAAAAAAAATACTATCAAGATTCTCAACCATACAGGTACTCTCTATCTAAAACAAAATATACCTATAATATTTGGATAAAATCAAACTATATAAAAAAAATTTAATATTTATAATCCCACACTAACATTTTAGGACCATTATTAAATATATTTTTATATTATGTGCATTTAAAATTTAGATGTTGATTTTTTTGTACATAGTTGCTCAAACTTTAAAAAGTTTGAATTTGACTGAAAACTATAGGCTTCCTAATTTGGAAAGGAGGAAGTACTACCATAACATGTGCCAAACAAATATTATTTTGATAATCGATACCACATATATTTATAGTAACAAATATTACATAGCGAGATACATGAGCTGTCCCCGCATGAGATACATGTAGCTGAGGTAAGACCGTTGTCCTCGCATGAGATTGAACTTAAGAATCAGTCCAATGCGCAGATGACAAGTCTTCTTGGCGAAGATAAACTCAGATGGTATCAACGTTCTAAAGCCCACATATTGGAAGGAGACTCAAATACGCGATATTTCCATGGCTTAGCCAATAGGAGACATCGGAAAAAAAAACGTATTCACTCTCTTACTCAAGATGAAGGGTTGATTGAAGGCCATGAGCAACTCAAATCTTACATTACTAATTATTATAAAGGTCTATTTGATCCTTCGGAGGAAAACTCCTTTTCTCTTAACGAGGACTTAACGAATGATATTCCCCAAATTTCTATGGAAGAAAATGGCTTACTAACCGCACCTTATTTTGAGGAAGAGATTTAGAAGACAATTTTCCAAATAGAATGCAATAAAGCACCGGGGCCGGATGATTTTTCAGCGGAGTTTTATCAAATTTTCTGGGATACTATTAAACCGGACCTTCTAGATTTGTTTAGTGCCCTGTACACAGGACACCTAGAATTATTTCGTCAAAATTTTTGTGAAGTAATTTTTTACCGAAAGTTAATGAGGCGGGAAGGATTCAACAATATAGAGCTATTTGTCTCTTAAAGGTAAGTTTCAAGATTTTCACGAAAATGGACACCATTAGACTTAATACGGTTGCGAACATGTCGTTCTGCCATCACAGACCGCTTTCATGCAAGGTAGAAATATCCTTGATGGAGTGGCGGTCTTGCATGAGACGGTACATGAGATGCATACTAAGAAATTAAATGGGGTTATTTTAAAATTAGATTTTGAAAAGGCTTATGATAAGGTCAAGTGGTCTTTCTTACAACAGACGCTCAGGATGAAAAGTTTTTCTCCTGAATCGCGTGCTTTAATAAATAATTTTGTGTATGATGGTAGTGTGGCAATCCAGATTAATGATGACACCGGTCACTATTTCCAAACACGAAAAGGATTACGCCAAGGGGATCCGTTATCACCAATGTTGGTCAACATTGTAGCGGATATGCTGGCTATACTCATAGAGCGGGCCAAGTCTGATGGTAAGATTGAAGGTGTGATTCCACATCTGGTTGATGGTGGTTTATCTATCCTTCAATATGCCGACGATAAAATTTTGTTTATGGATCACGATCTCGAAAAAGCTCGAAATCTGAAATTAATTTTGGCGGCTTTTGAGCAGTGATGGCGTGTATTTCACACGTTCGTTGGGCAACCCCAAGAGGAAGGTATGATGCGCACAGCAGCAAGTTTTCCCTCGAGAAAGAAACCAAGGTTTATCGAACCAGGAGGAGCCAAGAAGCACGTTGAAGGTTGATGGCGGCGGGATGTAGTGCGGCGCAACACCGGGATTCCGCGCCAACGTGGAACCCGCACAACACAACCAAAGTACTTTGCCCCAACGAAACAGTGAGGTTGTCAATCTCACCGGCTTGCTGTAACAAAGGATTAACCGTATTGTGTGGAAGATGATTGTTTGCAGAGAAAACATAAAACAAGTATTGCAAGATTGTATTTCAGTATTAAAATGGACCGGGGTCCACAGTTCACTAGAGGTGTCTCTCCCATAAGATAAAAGCATGTTGGGTGAACAAATTACAGTGGGCAATTGACAAATAGAGAGGGCATAACAATGCACATACATATCATGATAAGTACGGTGAGATTTAATTGGGCATTACGACAAAGTACATAGACCGCCATCCAACTGCATCTATGCCTAAAAAGTCCACCTTCAGTTATCATCCGAACCCCTTCCAGTATTAAGTTGCAAAGCAACAGACAATTGCATTAAGTATGGTGCGTAATGTAATCAACAACTACATCCTCGGACATAGCGCCAATGTTTTATCCCTAGTGGCAACAGCACAACACAACCTTAGAACTTTCTGTCACTGTGTTATCACCAGAATTTGACCGGATCAGAGGTGGGCCGCGATCAAGATGGGCTTGAAGAATATATATATAGAAGAAATACGTGAATCGGCCTTTTATACCAAGTTGGGCTAAATTGCCCGTGTATCTGTAACATATTAGATTGCATCTTAGTTTAGAAGTTAGAGTTTTACCCGTGTACGGTTTGGTGCACGCCCACATTAGAAAGTCCCCTGGACTATAAATATGTATCTAGGGTTTATGGAATAAATAACAACCAACGTTCAACACAATCAATCTCGGCGCATCGCCAACTCCTTCGTCTCGAGGGTTTCTCCGGTAAGCACCATGCTGCCTAGATCGGCATAAGCCTATCTACGTTGTTCATGCGTTGCTCGTGCTGAAGCCTTTTTGATGGCGAGCAACGTAGTTATCTTAGATGTGTTAGGGTTAGCATTGTTCTTAATATCATATGCTAGTGCAACCCTTATGCATCTAGCCGCCCTTACACCTATCTTAGGTGTAGGGGCGGCACCCCGCTTGATCATTGTTTAGTAGATCCGATCCGTTACGGTTGCTCCTTGTTCTTCAAGGATTAGTTTAATATCCGCAATAGTTAGGTCTTACAAAGGGTTGGAGGATCCAGCGGCGTGTAGGGTGTAGTTTGCTGGCCCTAGACAGGATGTTCCGGGATCAACCTCGTGTTGGTTTTTAGGCCCTGTCTAGGATCGGCTTACGATCACCGTACGCGAGCGCGAGGCCCAATCGTGAGTAGGATGATCCGATTATGCGGTGAAAACCCCAAATCGTCGTAGATCGCTTTAGATTTATCTTGATCAAGCAGGACCACCATATATTCGGACACCTTGTACGAATCATGGGTGGATCGGCTCTTTGAGCCGATTCACAGGATAACCTGAGAGCCGATCGAGGCTCGTATTTAACGTTTACGTGTGCCCTGCAGGAAACTAAGCGAGGCATCATCCAACACCTTCCCGACCAGGTATAGGTGGCACGCCCTTGCGACGATCGGACGTGTGACCAAGGCTTTGCGGGCCGTCGCTCCAGGAGGGGCCGCCGCAGCCCGAGTTGTTCCCGGCTCTACGGTGTTGCCGTCGTTGCTCGACGGTGGGTTTCGACCGCAACACGCCGGTGGGACAATCTTCGACATCCACCGCATCGCCATCTACATCCGAGATGGCGGAAAGCACTCCGGTCAAGTACGAGGATCTGACGAGCTCAAGAAGAAGCACGACGAGATCAAGGCAGTCCTCGAAGCCGACCTCATCGGCTCTTTCCACAGAACCCGCTCCCATGGCATCGTGGAAGGGGTTCTCACCGGCGCGCTCGATGGAGTGGACCTGTCCGCCCCGTCGAGAACGCACCAGGTCGCTGCGTCAGGAGATCAACTTCATGGTGGCTCATTCCCTACACCGCCATTCTGAGAGCCTGGTGAACACTTTGGAGCGTGTCGCTCTTCGCGTGATCCAGGAAATCATGAGCCATCGGTACTCTCCGTCAGGACCGGCTCTGGGGACGTACCAAGGAGAGATGCCACTTGATGGCGTGTATTTCACACGTTCGTTGGGCAACCCCAAGAGGAAGGTATGATGAGCACAGCAGCAAGTTTTCCCTCAGAAAGAAACCAAGGTTTATCGAACCAGGAGGAGCCAAGAAGCACGTTGAAGGTTGATGGCGGCGGGATGTAGTGCGGCGCAACACCGAGATTCCGCCAACGTGGAACCTGCACAACACAACCAAAGTACTTTGCCCCAAAAAACTGAGGTTGTCAATCTCACCGGCTTGCTGTAACAAAGGATTAACCGTATTGTGTGGAAGATGATTGTTTGCAGAGAAAACAGTAAAAACAAGTATTGCGATTGTATTTCATGAAAGAGTTGGGGTCCACTAGAGGTGTCTCTCCCATAAGACGAACAGCATGTTGGGTGAACAAATTACAGTTGGGCAATTGACAAATAAAGAGAGCATGACAATGCACATACATATCATGATGAGTATAGTGAGATTTAATTGGGCATTACGACAAAGTACATAGACCGCCATCCAACCGCATCTATGCCTAAAAAGTCCACCTTCAGGTTATCATCCGAACCCCTATTAAGTTGCAAGCAACACAATTGCATTAAGTATGGTGCGTAATGTAATCAACAACTACATCCTTAGACATAGCATCAATGTTTTATCCCTAGTGGCAACACACAACACAACCTTAGAACTTTCTGTCACTGTCCCGTGTCAATGCATGAACCCACTATCGAGCATAAGTACTCCCTCTTGGAGTTAAAAGCATCTACTTGGCCAGAGCATCTACTAGTAACGGAGAGCATGCAAGATCATAAATAACACATAAGCATAACTTTGATAATCAACATAACAAGTATTCTCTATTCATCGGATCCCAACAAACGCAACATATAGAATTACATATAGATGATCTTGATCATGATAGGCAGCTCACAAGATCCGACAATGATAGCACAATGGGGAGAAGACAACCATCTAGCTACGCTATGGACCCATAGTCCAGGGTAGACTACTCACTCATCACACCGGAGGCGACCATGGCGGCGTAGAGTCCTCCGGGAGATGATTCCCTCTCCGGCAGGGTGCGGAGGTGATCTCCTGGATCCCCGAGATGGGATCGGCGGCGACGGCGTCTCGGTAAGGTTTTCCGTATCGTGGCTCTCGGTCGGAGGTTTCGTCACGGAGGCTTTAAGTAGGCGGAAGGGCAAGTCGAGAGGGGGCACAGGGGCCCAGATGTGGCGGCGCGGCCATGGGGGCGCGCCGCCTAGGGTTTGGCTCCCGTGGCCCCACTTCGTTTCGTCTTCGGACTTGGAAGCTTCGTGAGAAAATAGGCCCCTGGGCTTTTATTTCGTCCAATTCCGAGAATATTTCTTTACTAGGATTTCTGAAACCAAAAACAGCAGAAAACAGGAACTGGCACTTCGGCATCTTGTTAATAGGTTAGTTCCAGAAAATGCACGAATATGACATAAAGTGTGCATAAAACATGTAGATAACATCAATAATGTGGCATGGAACACAAGAAATTATCGATACGTTGGAGACGTATCAGCATCTCCAAGCTTAGTTCTGCTCGTCCCGAGCAGGTAAAACGATAACAAAGATAATTTCTGAGTGACATGCCATCATAATCTTGATCATACTATTTGTAAAGCATATGTAGTGAATGCAGCGATCAAAACAATGTGTATGACATGAGTAAACAAGTGAATCATAAAGCAAAGACCTTTCATGAATAGCACTTCAAGACAAGCATCAATAAGTCTTGCATAAGAGTTAACTCATAAAGCAATAATTCAAAGTAAAGGTATTGAAGCAACACAAAAGAAGATTAAGTTTCAGCGGTTGCTTTCAACTTGTAACATGTATATCTCATGGATATTGTCAACATAGAGTAATATAATAAGTGCAATAAGCAAGTATGTAAGAATCAATGCAGTTCACACAAGTGTTTGCTTCTTGAGGTGGAGAGAAATAGGTGAACTGACTCAACATTGAAAGTAAAAGAATGGTCCTCATAGAGGAAAAGCATCGATTGCTATATTTGTGCTAGAGCTTTGATTTTGAAAACATGAAACAATTTTGTCAACGGTAGTAATAAAGCATATGCATCATGTAAATTATATCTTATAAGTTGCAAGCCTCATGCATAGTGTACCAATAGTGCTCGCACCTTGTCCTAATTAGCTTGGACTACCTGGATTATCACCGCAATACATATGCTTTAACCAAGTTTCACAAAGGGGTACCTCTATGCCGCTTGTACAAAGGTCTAAGGAGAAAGCTCGCATTTGGATTTCTCGCTTTGATTATTCTCAACTTAGACATCCATACCGGGACAACATAGACAACAGATAATGGACTCCTCTTTTAATGCTTTAAGCATTTGACAACAATTAATTCTTTTCTCATTAGAGATTTGAGGATATTTGTCCAAAACTGAAACTTCCACCATGAATCATGGCTTTAGTTAGCGGCCCAATGTTCTTCTCTCACAATATGCATGCTCAAACCATTCAACTCAGTGTAGATCGCCCTTACTTCAGACAAGACGAACATGCATAGCAACTCACATGAAATTCAACAATGAGTTGATGGCGTTCCCCAGTAAACATGGTTATCGCACAACAAGCAACTTAATAAGAGATAAAGTGCATAATTACATATTCAATACCACAATAGTTTTTAAGCTATTTGTCCCATGAGCTATATATTGCAAAGGTGAATGATGGAATTTTAAAGGTAGCACTCAAGCAATTTACTTTGGAATGGCGGGAAAATACCATGTAGTATAGGTAGGTATGGTGGACACAAATGGCATAGTGGTTGGCTCAAGTATTTTGGATGCATGAGAAGTATTCCCTCTCGATACAAGGTTTAGGCTAGCAAGGCTTATTTGAAACAAACACAAGGATGAACCGGTGCAGCAAAACTCACATAAAAGACATATTGAAAACATTATAAGACTCTACACCGTCTTCCTTGTTGTTCAAACTCAATACTAGAAATTATCTAGACCTTAGAGAAACCAAATATGCAAACCAAATTTTAGCATGCTCTATGTATTTCTTCATTAATGGGTGCAAAGCATATGATGCAAGAGCTTAAACATGAGCACAACAATTGCCAAGTATCACATTACCCAAGACATTTATAGCAATTACTACATGTATCATTTTCCAATTCCAACCATATAACAATTTAACGAAGGAGAAACTTCGCCATGAATACTATGAGTAGAAACCAAGGACATATTTGTCCATATGCTACAGCGGAGCGTGTATCTCTCCCATAGAGTGAATGCTAGGATCCATTTTATTCAAACAAAACAAAAACAAAAACAAACCGACGCTCCAAGAAAAAGCACATAAGATGTGGCCGAATAAAAATATAGTTTCAGGGGAGGAACCTGATAATTTGTCGATGAAGAAGGGGATGCCTTGGGCATCCCCAAGCTTAGACGCTTGAGTCTTCTTGATATATGCAGGGTGAACCACCGGGTGCATCCCCAAGCTTAGAGCTTTCACTCTTCTTGATCATGTTGCATCATACTCTCTCTTGATCCTTGAAAACTTCCTCCACACCAAACTCGAAACAACTCATTAGAGGGTTAGTGCACAATATAAATTGACATATTCAGAGGTGACACAATCATTCTTAACACTTCTGGACATTGCATAATGCTACTGGACATTAGTGGATCAAAGAAATTCATCCAACATAGCGAAAGAGGCAATGCGAAATAAAAGGCAGAATCTGTCAAAACAGAACAGTTCGTATTGACGAATTTTAAAATGGCACCAGACTTGCTCAAACGAAAATGCTCAAATTGAATGAAAGTTGCGTACATATCTGAGGATCATGCACGTAAATTGGCTTAATTTTCTGAGCTACCTACAGGGAGGTGGACCCAGATTCGTGACAGCAAAGAAATCTGGAACTGCGCAGTAATCCAAATCTAGTACTTACTTTTCTTATCAACGGCTTAACTTGGCACAACAAAACATAAAACTAAGATAAGGAGAGGTTGCTACAGTAGTAAACAACTTTCAAGACACAAAATAAAAACAAAGTACTGTAGGTAAAAACATGGGTTGTCTCCCATAAGCGCTTTTCTTTAACGCCTTTCAGCTACGCGCAGAAAGTGTGTATCAAGTAACATCGAGAGATGAAGCATCAACATCATAGTTTGTTCTAATAATAGAATCATAAGGTACCTTTATTCTCTTTCTAGGGAAGTGTTCCATACCTTTCTTGAGAGAAATTGATATTTAATATTACCTTCCTTCATATCAATAAGCACCAACAGTTCGAAGAAAAGGTCTTCCCAATATAATGGGACAAGATGCATTGCATTCAATATCCAAGACAACAAAATCAACGGGAACAAGATTATTGTTAACGGTAATGCTAACATTATCAACTTTACCCAAAGGTTTCTTTGTAGAATGATCAGCAAGATTAACATCCAAATAACAATTTTTCGGCGGTGGCAAGTCAAGCATATTATAAATTTTCTTAGGCATAACAGAAATACTTGCACCAAGATCACATAAAGCATTACAATCAAAATCTTTAACCTTCATCTTAATGATGGGCTCCCAACCATCCTCTAGCTTTTTAGGAATAGAGGCTTCGCGCTCTAGTTTCTCTTCTCTAGCTTTTATGAGAGCATTTGTAATATGATGCGTGAAAGCCAAATTTATAGCACTAGCATTAGGACTTTTAGCAAGTTTTTGCAAGAACTTTATAACTTCAGAGATGTGGCAATCATCAAAATTCAAACCATTATAATCTAAAGCAATGGGATCATCATCCCCAATGTTGGAAAAAATTTCAGCAGCTTTATCACAGGCAGTTTCAGCAGTTTTAGCAACAGTTTTTCGCTTTGCATTAGAAGTGGAAACATTGCTAACACCAATTCTTTTATTAGTGTGAGTAGGAGGTGCAGCAACATGTGTAGCATTAGCATTACTAGTGGTGGTAATAGTCCAAACTTTAGCTATATTCTTCTCTTTAGCTAGTTTTTCATTTTCTTCTCTATCCCACCTAGCACGCAGTTCAGCCATTAATCTTATATTCTCATTAATTCTAACTTGAATGGCATTTGCTGTAGTAACAATTTTATTATGATAATTCTCATTAGGCAAAACTTTTGATTTCAAAAGATCAACATCAGCAGCAAGACTATCGACTTTAGAAGCAAGTATATCAATTTTACCAAGCTTTTCTTCAACAGATTTGTTAAAAGCAGTTTGTGTACTAATAAATTCTTTAAGCATGGCTTCAAGTCCAGGGGTGAATTCCTATTATTGTTGTAAGAATTTCCATAAGAATTACCATAGCCGTTGCCATTATTATAAGGATATGGCCTATAATTGTTACTAGAATTGTTCCGGTAAGCATTGTTGTTGAAATTATTATTTTTAATGAAGTTTACATCAACATGTTCTTCTTGTGCAACCAATGAAGCTAATGGAACATTATTAGGATCAATATTAGTCCTATCATTCACAAGCATAGACATAATAGCATCAATCTTATCACTCAAAGAAGAGGTTTCTTCGACAGAATTTACCTTCTTACCTTGTGGAGCTCTTTCCGTGTGCCATTCAGAGTAGTTGATCATCATATTATCAAGAAGCTTTGTTGCTTCACCAAGAGTGATGGACATAAAGGTACCTCCAGCAGCTGAATCCAATAAATTCCGTGAAGAAAAATTTAGTCCTGCATAGAAGGTTTGGATGATCATCCAAGTAGTCAGTCCATGGGTTGGGCAATTTTTAACCAGAGATTTCATTCTTTCCCAAGCTTGAGCAACATGTTCAGTATCTAATTGTTTGAAATTCATTATGCTACTCCTCAAAGATATAATTTTAGCAGGGGATAATATCTACCAATAAAAGCATCCTTGCATTTAGTCCATGAATCAATACTATTCTTAGGCAAAGATAGCAACCAATCTTTAGCTCTTCCTCTTAATGAGAAAGGGAACAATTTTAGTTTAATAATATCACCATCTACATCTTTATATTTTTGCATTTCACATAGTTCAACAAAATTATTAAGATGGGCAGCAGCATCATCAGAACTAATTCCATAAAATTGATCTTTCATAACAAGATTCAGTAAAGCAGGTTTAATTTCAAAGAATTCTGCTGTAGTAGCATGTGGAGCAATAGGTGTGCATAAGAAATCATTATTATTTGTGGTTGTGAAGTCACACAACTTAGTATTTTCAGCGTTGGCCATTTTAGCAACAGTAAATAAAGCAAACTAGATAAAGTAAATGCAAGTAAACTAATTTTTTTGTGTTTTCAATATAGCAAACAAGATAGCAAATAAAGTAAAACTAGCAACTAATTTTTTTGTATTTTGATTTAGTGCAGCAAACAAAGTAGTAAATAAAACTAAGCAAGACAAAAACAAAGTAAAGAGATTGAGAAGTGGAGACTCCTGCAACGTGTCTTGATCTCCCTGCAACGGCGCCGTAAATGTGCTTGATGGCGTGTATTTCACACGTTCGTGGCAACCCCAAGAGGAAGGTATGATGAGCACAGCAGCAAGTTTTCCCTCGAAAGAAACCAAGGTTTATCGAACCAGAGGAGCCAAGAAGCACGTTGAAGGTTGATGGCGGCGGGATGTAGTGCGCAACACCGAGATTCCGGCGCCAACGTGGAACCTGCACAACACAACCAAAGTACTTTGCCCCAACGAAACGTGAGGTTGTCAATCTCACCGGCTTGCTGTAACAAAGGATTAACCGTATTGTGTGGAAGATGATTGTTTGCAGAGAAAAAAGTAAAAACAAGTATTGCAGTAGATTGTATTTCAGTAAAGAGAATTGGACCGGGGTCCACCGTTCACTAGAGGTGTCTCTCCCATAAGACGAACAGCATGTTGGGTGAACAAATTACAGTTGGGCAATTGACAAATAAAGAGAGCATGACAATGCACATACATATCATGATGAGTATAGTGAGATTTAATTGGGCATTACGACAAAGTACATAGACCGCCATCCAACTGCATCTATGCCTAAAAAGTCCACCTTCAGGTTATCATCCGAACCCCTTCCAGTATTAAGTTGCAAGCAACAGACAATTGCATTAAGTATGGTGCGTAATGTAATCAACAACTACATCCTTAGACATAGCATCAATGTTTTATCCCTAGTGGCAACAGACAACACAACCTTAGAACTTTCTGTCACTGTCCCAGATTCAATGGAGGCATGAACCCACTATCGAGCATAAGTACTCCCTCTTGGAGTTAAAAGCATCTACTTGGCCAGAGCATCTACTACTAACGAGAGCATGCAAGATCATAAATAACACATAAGCATAACTTTGATAATCAACATAACAAGTATTCTCTATTCATCGGATCCCAACAAACGCAACATATAGAATTACATATAGATGATCTTGATCATGATAGGCAGCTCACAAGATCCGACAATGATAGCACAATGGGGAGAAGACAACCATCTAGCTACGCTATGGACCCATAGTCCAGGGGTAGACTACTCACTCATCACACCGGAGGCGACCATGGCGGCGTAGAGTCCTCCGGGAGATGATTCCCCTCTCCGGCAGGCGGAGGCGATCTCCTGGATCCCCCGAGATGGGATCGGCGGCGGGCGTCTCATAAGGTTTTCCGTATCGTGGCTCTACTGGAGGTTTCGCACGGAGGCTTTAAGTAGGCGGAAGGGCAAGTCGAGAGGGCACAGGGGCCCCAGAGGACAGCGGCGGCGGCCAAGGGGGCCGCGCCGCCCAGGGTTTGGCTCCCCGTGGCCACTTCGTTTCGCTTCGGACTTCGAAGCTTCGTGAGAAAATAGGCCCCCGGGCTTTTATTTCGTCCAATTCCGAGAATATTTCTTTACTAGGATTTCTGAAACCAAAAACAGCAGAAAACAGAACTGGCACTTCGCATCTTGTTAATAGGTTAGTTCCAGAAAATGCACGAATATGACATAAAGTGTGCATAAAACATGTAGATAACATCAATAATGTGGCATAGAACACAAGAAATTATCGATACGTTGGAGACGTATCACCACTCCACTCCCGTCCACCGCTGCCGTTCGCGTTGGCAGCGCCAGAAGTGCCGAACTCATCGGCCTACGTCGTCTACAAGATTGGTGGTGACCCAAGTGACTACCAATTCCTACATGAGGCGCCATGAGATCCCGCACGGACACAGCGTATACGTGCACTAATCGGGCACTTCAACCAGGTGCAACAATAGGGGCCTGAACAGCAGGAGGAACGTCGGGAGCGGATCTGAGAAGCAAACGTGGTAGCTAAGTACGCCATCCGACAAACCTCCAGCTCAGCTCCTGCAGTTGGCTCAGAACCGGAAAAGCAAGCATGGCTGGCCAAGTATGCCACCCCGGCGAATCTTCAGGGTCCAACGCCTTCGGCCATCACCGCGGATGAGATTTGTACGATCCTAAAAGACCAGTTCGGCATGATGCCGAAAAGGAGGACAATCGGCTATACCAAGCCGTACCCCAATGAGTACGAATTGATTCCGCTACCTCCCAAATATCGGCTCCCTGACTTTACAAAGTTTAGTGGATCGGATGGTTCCAGCCCATCGAGCATGTGAGCCGATATTTGGCACACTGGCACTATCTCAGATCGACGAGCTGCGTGCGAGGTTCTTCGACGTCCCTCACAGATCGGCTTTCGGGTGGTACACATCGCGCCACCGAACTCAGTCCGATTTGGAAGCGCTGGAAGAGCGCCCACCTACAGATTATCGAAGCTTCCGAGGCTGGCATTGCCGATCTTGCACAAGTACGGCGTGCTGGGAAACAAGCAAGAATACATCCAGCGCTCAGACCATTAGGAACCGATGCTATTCGGTTCACGTAAGTGAAAAGAAGCAGCCGAGTTGGTGGGTCTCTCATCATCGATCAAGGACGTGGCCTCCCAAGCGGACTACCCTTCGTTGGCGCACATGGTACGAAGTTGTCGCATATGAACAACGCCACCCAGATGTTTACCGTGACAAATTCAAGCGTGCGGTGGTCCTGGTTGAGGCAGACGAGGACGAAGGTGCTACGGGAGATCAGGAGGTAGCAGTGGCTGAATGGACTCGGACGGCAAGCTCCGTGTCCTGTAAGTGGGTTAAGCCACAAGGTCCTCCAAAAGGGTTCGACTTCGACGTGACCAAAGCTGAGCAGATTTTCGACCTCTTACTCACGGAGAAGCAGCTGAAGGTACCCGAAGGCCACAAGATCCCCACGGTGCAGAGCTGAACGGAAAGCCATACTGCAAATGGCATAATACGTTCTCCCACACCACCAACGACCGCAGGGTGTGGCGTCAGCAGATCCAAATGGCGATAGAAAAAGGACGGCTAATTTTTAACCAAGACGCCATGAAGGTCGACACACACCCCTTCCCGCCGTTAACATGGTGGAGTATACTTACCATGGAGGGTGCCAGCCGGATTTCTCAGTCAACATGGTGGGACCCGGCACCACTGTAAGGACGGAGATGAGGGCAGCTGCTCATAGCAAAGACACAGAGGAAGCCGCTCCACGCGATCGGCTCCGCCACGACGGCAAGCGCTACGTCACAGAGGGAGAAGTGAAGAACATAAGATATCAGCGACCTCTCTCTGATCACCTCCTCAACAAGTATGTGAGTCAGTATGACCAACGCCGACGATCCAGCGATGATGATGACAAAGATCGGCTGGCTAGGGACGACAGGAGACGTCGTCGGCATGATCACGACGAGGAGCGATATGAGCGCCACGCCAAGGAGAAGCCGAGGGAGCAAGACGACGTGGATAGACACTGGGACTGCCCCTTCTTCAGACACTGCTGGGATTCAGGAATGAGCCGATTGCCTACAATCGGCAACTGCCCAGAATGCAAACAAAGGAAGAGGGATACAACTAACGTGTCCGTGTTCAAACGTCTAGGGCCTCTCCCGCCTCGGAACAAGCACGCTGAGTCCTCTCGGGTAGAAGATCTCGAGGAACTAGAGGACGATGATGAAGAAGAAGACAGGTATCATCGGCCAAGGTGGTGCCCCGATGGGCTCACCGTTCCCGTGCGAAGGGTTCAACGATTACGTGGATTGGAGGAAGCCGAAAGGTTGTACCTGCACACGTTGAGGAAGGCGCGGCCTGATCTGGCCGCTAAAATTCAGCGAACCCTGGACGAAGAAGGTCGGCCACAAAGAAAAGAGTGGCGCCCCAAGCAAAGGAAAGCCGATGATGAAACATCGGCTGGCACAAACATGGTGCTCGTCCTTCCAATGGAGTTTGGCGCTCTAGGACTACACGAGGCACCCAATTTCGACGACTGCGAGCGCATCAACGTGGCACAGGATGGGGCTAGGTTAGTCTCACCCACGGACCCGACCGTGTAGCGACCGCGGCGTCTATGGACAAACGTGGCGATGCCGATCCAGGTGATCGGCCCCAAGGATTTCTGAAGGAACATTGCAAAAACCTTCATCGAGCAAGCAACGTGGAGGCCGATTCCAACAATCGGCCAAAATTATCCTCACCATCCATTCTGCCTTGGATCAGCATCGATCTAATAGGCGATGGGTTTACGTCGGCTGATGAGCTGGAGGAAGTCCACACTGGTCCTAGCAGAGCCGACGTTCACATAGAGTGCCTTGGCTAATCATAGAGCCGATTTCAGCAGTTACCTGGCAGAATCGGCTCGGGGGGCACCTAGGTGGATAAAACACGAGGATATTGAGGGAAAGTGTCTTCCTAATGCCCAGCAGCTCAAGATAATCTTTGATGATGGGTATTGAGGCATGGGGGCCGATACATAAATCGGCCGTAAAAATTCAAAAAAATTTAAGCACAGCCGATGCGCAGACATCGACTTAAGGATAGAAAGCCGATGTATGGCCATCGACTCAAGAGGTACAACTGTTGTAAGCAGAGGCTCAATGGAGCAAGTTTGAGGGATTATGACCAAGAGCAGCATGGGTGGGCAGATCAGGTCAAGGATGGGTCGCATCAAATCCGCCAAAGGAAAGGAGCCGATCTGACCAGCAAGGTGCGAGAAGTGGACTGAAGAAACTCGGGGGTAGCTCACCCCGAAGGTCCTCTCCTCTGGAGAGCCGATTTAGTTCAAATCGGCTGGCTCTGCATGATAGTTCCCTTAGACGTAATCAAGCCCAGGTCCATTCGGCTAATTTGCGTATCCTCGTCTCTGTTTCGCCTTGACTGAGACTCGGGGGGCAGCAGGCCTGGTAGATGCTCTATTGAGGAGCCGATTGGGGTACCATCGGCTGATCCTTCGTTGCAACCTTCTTCACAAAATGATGAGTGCTCGCAGAAGAGGATCACTGAAACTGGTGGGAGAAATTTAAGGGCTCTCTTGAGGACTTCACATTGTCCACCAGATCTCGAAATCATCGATGGAGGAATTGAAGGATGGATTTGAAAGGGCCGATGCGTTGATATCGGCTCATTACGCATTGGCTAAGGGGACAAATCGGCAAAATCGAATTGGAGAAACTTCTTCATTAAACAGGATTTCTTACAAAGAAAAAGCCGATTGCTCAAAGAAGGAAGAACAAAAGAAGGGTCTATTGACCAATCTACTACTGCTAGGCCTACACTAGTAGATCCTAATCTACGGGCCATCGCTGCCCTTGTCGTCATCCTCGAGCTCTCATCGGCGCTACCGCCGATGGGCTCGTCGCCGCTCCCGTAGCCCTCACGGGAGCTTCATCCTCCTCTTCATCGTCCGCTGTCGTCGTCCCACCACATGCGGAGTCGTTTCGCCGGCGGGTAGCCCTCGAGGGAGTCGTCGTCATCTTCCTTCCTCTTCTTCTTCGTAGGAGGGACAGCGTCCCTGGGAACGGTCATCCTCGCTTTTCGATTCCGGGCCTCGTCGGCGAGGAACTGAGATCTTCATCCCCGCTGGTTAAGGACCGATCGTCCTGACCAGATGGAGGAGGCGTGGTCTTCCTGGTCCCATTCTTCCGGTGCGCGGATGTCCTCCTGTCTCGCGGGAGGAGGAAGACCCATAGGAGAGGCTGGAGGAGGAAGAGGAGGCAGAAGACATGGTGGCGCAGGAGGGTTTTTTGGTGCTAATGCGAAGGGGATGAAGAAGCGAACTGTTTAGAACGGTTAAATAAAAGGGGATATGAGGGAGATTCAATGCCACAGCAGTTCCCGAGGAAGTGGTGCCCAAACAGAAAATTTTGCAGAAGTGGAAAGGGCAAGGCATCATGATGAGGGATTCCGCGCGGTTCTGCTCTGCCACGACATGACCCGACGAAAGAAAGCGTGATGATTTTGGAAATGTCATTTCCAAAACCAGGGGGGCATGTGTTATCACCAGAATTTGACCGGATCGGAGGGGGCCACGATCAAGATGGGCTTGAAGAATATATATATAGAAGAAATACGTGAATCGGCCTTTTATACCAAGTTGGGCTAAATTGCCCGTGTATCTGTAACATATTAGATTGCGTCTTAGTTTATAAGTTAGAGTTTTACCCGTGTACGGTTTGGTGCACGCCCACATTAGAAAGTCCCCTGGACTATAAATATGTATCTAGGGTTTATGGAATAAACAACAACCAACGTTCAACACAATCAATCTCGGCGCATCGCCAACTCCTTCGTCTCGAGGGTTTCTCCGGTAAGCACCATGCAGGCAGCATAAGCCTATCTACGTTGTTCATGTGTTGCTCGTGCTGAAGCCTTTTTGATGGCGAGCAACGTAGTTATCTTAGATGTGTTAGGGTTAGCATTGTTCTTAATATCATATGCTGTCGTAGTGCAACCCTTATGCATCTAGCCGCCCTTACACCTATCTTAGGTGTAAAGGCACCCCCGCTTGATCATTGTTTAGTAGATCCGATCCGTTACGGTTGCTCCTTGTTCTTCAAGGATTAGTTTAATATCCGCAATAGTTAGGCCTTACAAAGGGTTGGAGGATCCAAGGGCGTGTAGGGTGTAGTTTGCTGGCCCTAGACAGGATGTTCCGGGATCAACCTCGTGTTGGTTTTTAGGCCTGTCTAGGATCGGCTTACGATCACCGTACGCGAGCGCGAGGCCCAATCGTGAGTAGGATGATCCGATTATGCGGTGAAAACCCCAAATCGTCGTAGATCGCTTTAGCTTTATCTTGATCAAGCAGGACCACCATATATTCGGACACCTTGTACGAATCATGTGGTGGATCGGCTCTTTGAGCCGATTCACAGATAACTCCGAGAGCCGATCGAGGCTCGTATTTAACGTTTACGTGTGTGCCCCGCAGGAAACTAAGCGAGGCATCATCCAACACCTTCCCGACAGTATAGGTCGTGGCACGCCTTGCGACGATCGGACGTGTGACCAAGGCTTTGCGGGTCGTCGCTCAGGGACCGGGCCACCCGCAGCCCCGAGTTGTTCCCTGCCTACGGTGTTGTTGCTCGACGTGGTTTCGACCGCAACACACTGTCCTGTGTCAATGTGCATGAACCCACTATCGAGCATAAATACTCCCTCTTGGAGTTAAAAGCAAAAACTTGGCCAGAGCCTCTACTAGTAACGGAGAGCATGCAAGATCATAAACAACACATATGTAATAACTTGATAATTAACATAAGATGGTATTCTCTATCCATCGGATCCCGACAAACACAACATAGAGTATTACAGATAGATGATCTTGATCATGTTAGGCAGCTCACAAGATCCAACAATGAAGCACAATGAGGAGAAGACAACCATCTAGCTACTGCTATGGACCCATAATCCAGGGGTGAACTACTCACTCATCACTCCGGAGGCGACCATGGCGGTGTAGAGTCCTCCGGGAGATGAATCCCCTCTCCGGCAGGGTGCCGGAGAGATCTCCGTAATCCCCCGAGATGGGATCGCGGCGGCGTCTCGGGAAGGTTTTCCGTATCGTGGTTTTTCGCCTCAGGGTTTTCGACGGAGGCTTTAAGTAGGCGGAAGGGCGAGTCGGGGTCGACGAGGGCCCACACCACAGGCGGCGCGAGCCCCCTGGCCGCGCCCCGTGGTCCGGCCACCCGTGGCCCCACTTCGTATGCTCTTCGGTCTTCCGGAAGGTTCGTGGCAAAATAGGACCCTGGGACTTGATTTCGTCCAATTCCGAGAATATTTCGTTACTAGGATTTCTGAAACCAAAAACAGAAAACAGGAACTGGCACTTCGGCATCTTGTTAATAGGTTAGTTCCGTAAAATGCACGAATATGACATAAAGTGTGCATAAAACATGTAGGTATCATCAATAATATGGCATAGAACATAAGAAATTATCGATACGTCGAGACGTATCGCATCCCTGCTTAGTTCTGCTCGTCCCGAGCAGGTAAAACGATAACAAAGATAATTTCTGAAGTGATATGCCATCATAACCTTGATCATACTATTTGTAAACATATGTAGTGGATGCAACGATCAAAACAATGGTAATGACATGAGTAAACAAGTGAATCATAAAGCAAAGACTTTTCATGAATAGTACTTCAAGACAAGCATCAATAAGTCTTGCATAAGAGTTAACTCATAAAGCAATAAATCAAAGTAAAGGTATTGAAGCAACACAAAGGAAGATTAAGTTTCATGGTTGCTTTCAACTTATAACATGTATATCTCATGGATAATTGTCAACATAGAGTAATATAACAAGTACAATATGCAAGTATGTAGGAATCAATGCAAAGTTCACACAAGTGTTTGCTTCTTGAGGTGGAGAGAGATAAGTGAACTGACTCAACATAAAAGTAAAAGAATGGTCCTTCAAAGAGGAAAGCATCGATTGCTATATTTGTGCTAGAGCTTTTATTTTGAAAACATGAAACAATTTTGTCAACGGTAGTAATAAAGCATATGAGTTATGAAAATTATATCTTACAAGTTGCAAGCCTCATGCATAGTATACTAATAGTGCCCGCACCTTGTCCTAATTAGCTTGGACTACCGGATCTTTGCAATGCACATGTTTTAACCAAGTGTCACAATGGGGTACCTCCATGCCGCCTGTACAAAGGTCTAAGGAGAAAGCTCGCATTTTGGATTTCTCGCTTTTGATTATTCTCAACTTAGACATCCATACCGGGACAACATGGACAACAGATAATGGACTCCTCTTTAATGCATAAGCATGTGGCAACAATTATTATTCTCATGAGATTGAGGATATATGTCCAAAACTCCTTCCACCATGATTCATGGTTTTAGTTAGCGGCCCAATGTTCTTCTCTAACAATATGCATGCTCCAACCATTAAGGTGGTAGATCTCTCTACTTCAGACAAGACGGACATGCATAGCAACTCACATGATATTCAACAAAGAATAGTTGATGGCGTCCCCAGAAACATGGTTATCGCACAACAAGCAACTTAATAAGAGATAAAATGCATAAGTACATATTCAATACCACAATAGTTTTTAAGCTATTTGTCCCATGAGCTATATATTGCAAAGGTGAATGATGGAATTTTAAAGGTAGCACTCAAGCAATTTACTTTGGAATGGCGGAGAAATACCATGTAGTAGGTAGGTATGGTGGACACAAATGGCATAGTGGTTGGCTCAAGTATTTGGATGCATGAGAAGTATTCCCTCTCGATACAAGGTTTAGGCTAGCAAGGTTATTTGAAACAAACACAAGGATGAACGGTGCAGCAAAACTCACATAAAAGACATATTGTAAACATCATAAGACTCTACACCGTCTTCCTTGTTGTTCAAAACTCAATACTAGATGTTATCTAGACTCTAGAGAAACCAAATATGCAAACCAAATTAGCAAGCTCTAAGTATTTCTTCATTAATGGGTGCAAAGTATATGATGCAAGAGCTTAAACATGAGCACAACAATTGCCAAGTATCAAATTATCCAAGACATTTTAGAGTTACTACATGTAGCATTTTCCAATTCAAACCATATAACAATTTAACGAAGAAGAAACTTCGCCATGAATACTATGAGTAGAGCCTAAGGACATACTTGTCCATATGCTACATCGGAGCGTGTCTCTCTCCCATAAAGTGAATGCTAGGATCCATTTTATTCAAACAAAACAAAAACAAAAACAAACCACGCTCCAAGCAAAGTGCATAAGATGTGACGGAATAAAAATATAGTTTCAGGGGAGGAACCCGATAATGTTGTCGATGAAGAAGGGGATGCCTTGGGCATCCCCAAGCTTAGACGCTTGGAGTCTTCTTCTAATATGCAGGGGTGAACCACCGGGCATCCCCAAGCTTAGAGCTTTCACTCTCCTTGATCATATTGCATCATACCTCTCTTGATCCTTGAAAACTTCCTCCACACCAAACTCGAAACAACTCATTAGAGGGTTAGTGCATAATAAAAATTCACATGTTCAGAGGTGACACAATCATTCTTAACACTTCTGGACATTGCATAAAGCTACTGGACATTAATGGATCAAAGAAATTCATCCAACATAGCAAAAGAGGCAATGCGAAATAAAAGACAGAATCTGTCAAAACAGAACAGTCCGTAAAGATGGATTTTATTAGGCCACCAGACTTGCTCAAACGAAAATGTCCAAATTGAATGAAAGTTGCGTACATATCTGAGGATCACGCACGTAAATTGGCTTAATTTTCTGAGCTACCTATAGACCGAGATTCGTGACAGCAAAGAAATCTGGAACTGCGCAGTAATCCAAATCTAGTACTTACTTTACTATCAAAGACTTTACTTGGCACAACAAAACATAAAACTAAGATAAGGAGAGGTTGCTACAGTAGTAAACAACTTCCAAGACACAAATATAAAACAAAAATACTGTAGTAAAAACATGGGTTGTCTCCCATAAGCGCTTTTCTTTAACGCCTTTCAGCTAGGCGCAGAAAGTGTATCTCAAGTATTATCGCGAGATGGAGCATTGATATCATAAGCTCCCCCATTTGCAGTGGTACTAGGGGCTTTGTCAATTTTAGGCCTATAATAATATTTCTTTGGTTTAGGCACTTTAGAGGCATACATAAACTTTTGCTCCTTTCCCACATAAGCTTTCTCTCTAAACTGTAAAGATGAAAAGGTTGAACCCAAAGTTCCCATAGCTTTTTCAAGTTCGCCAATCCTATTAATTTGATTATCGTGATCAACACAAGTTCCTAGGACACTAATTCTTTCATCAATTCCTCCTAAGGATTTATCAAGTTTATCAGTTTTAACAAGTAACATCTCCAACTTAGTTTCAACACTAAAAATTTTCTCTATGGTTTCCAATATTTTCATAACATCCTCAAGGGAGGTTTCAATTTTAATTTCATTAGCAGGTGGTGTTCCAAATAAACTCTCAATAATGCAACTGGCCTCTAAAGCGGGAGCACCTAGGAAGTTACCCCCCGCGAGACAATCAAGAACATATCTATTCCAGCTAGAGATACCAACATAAAAATTCCTGAGTAGGATAGTGGTGGAGTGTTTCTTAGTGCACCTATTATGGGCATCACTGTTGCGTGTAGTTGACACGTCCGTTGGGAACCCCAAGAGGAAGGTGTGATGCGCACAGCGGCAAGTTTCCCTCAGTAAGAAACCAAGGTTTAATCGAACCAGGGGAGTCAAGAAGCACGTTGAAGGTTGATGGCGGCGATGTAGTGCACGCAACACAGATTCCGGCGCCAACGTGGAACCCGCACAACACAACCAAAGTACTTTGCCCCAACGAAACAGTGAGGTTGTCAATCTCACCGGCTTGCTGTAACAAAGGATTAACCGTATTGTGTGGAAGATGATTGTTTGCAGAGAAAACAAGAAACAAGTATTGCAGCAGATTTGTATTTCAGTATTAAAGAATGGACCGGGGTCCACAGTTCACTAGAGGTGTCTCTCCCATAAGATAAAAGCATGTTGGGTGAACAAATTACACGGGCAATTGACAAATAGAGAGGGCATAACAATGCACATACATGACATGATAAGTATAGTGAGATTTAATTGGGCATTACGACAAAGTACATAGACCGCCATCCAACTGCATCTATGCCTAAAAAGTCCACCTTCAGGTTATCATCCGAACCCCTATTAAGTTGCAAAGCAACAGAAAATTGCATTAAGTATGGTGCGTAATGTAATCAACAACTACATCCCCGGACATAGCGCCAATGTTTTATCCCTAGTGGCAACAACACAACACAACCTTAGAACTTTCTCTCACTGTCCGTGTCAATGCAGTGCATGAACCCACTATCGAGCATAAGTACTCCCTCTTGGAGTTAAAAGTAAAAACTTGGCCGAGCCTCTACTAGTAACGGAGAGCATGCAAGATCATAAACAACACATGTGTAATAACTTGATAATTAACATGACATGGTATTCTCTATCCATCGGATCCCGACAAACACAACATATAGAATTACAGATAGATGATCTTGATCATGTTAGGCAGCTCACAAGATCCAACAATGAAGCACAATGAGGAGAAGACAACCATCTAGCTTGCTATGGACCCATAGTCCAGGGTGAACTACTCACTCATCACTCCGAGGCGACCATGGCGGTGTAGAGTCCTCCCGGAGATGAATCCCCTCTCCGGCAGGGTGCCGGAGGGATCTCCGAATCCCCCGAGATGGGATCGGCGGCGGCGGCGTCTCTGGAAGGTTTTCCGTATCGTGGTTTTTCGCCTCGTGGTTTCGCGACGGAGGCTTTAAGTAGGCGGAAGGCGAGTCGGGGCACGAGGCCACACCATAGGCGGCGCGGGCCCCCTGGCCGCGCCGCCTGTGGTGTCGCCACCTCGTGGCCCCACTTCGTGTGTTCTTCGGTCTTCTGGAAGCTCCGTGGAAAAATAGGACCCTGGGTCTTTGTTTCGTCCAATTCCGAGAATATTTCGTTACTAGGATTTCTGAAACCAAAAACAGCAGAAAACAGGAACTGGCATTTCGCATCTTGTTAATAGGTTAGTTCCAAAATGCACGAATATGACATAAAGTGTGCATAAAACATGTAGGTATCATCAATAATATGGCATAGAACATAAGAAATTATCGATACGTCTGAGACGTACGCATCCCCAAGCTTAGTTCCTGCTCGTCCCGAGCAGGTAAAACGATAACAAAGATAATTTCTGAAGTGATATGCCATCATAACCTTGATCATACTATTTGTAAACATATGTAGTGGATGCAGCGATCAAAACAATGGTAATGACATGAGTAAACAAGTGAATCATATAGCAAAGACTTTTCATGAATAGTACTTCAAGACAAGTATTAATAAGTCTTGCATAAGAGTTAACTCATAAAGCAATAAATCAAAGTAAAGGCATTGAAGCAACACAAAGGAAGATTAAGTTTCAGCGGTTGCTTTCAACTTGTAACATGTATATCTCATGGATAATTGTCAACATAGAGTAGTATAACAAGTACAATATGCAAGTATGTAGGAATCAATGCACAGTCACACAAGTGTTTGCTTCTTGAGGTGGAGAGAGATAGGTGAACTGACTCAACATAAAAGTAAAGAGAATGGTCCTTCAAAGAGGAAAGCATCGATTGCTATATTTGTGCTAGAGCTTTTATTTTGAAAACATGAAACAATTTTGTCAACGGTAGTAATAAAGCATATGAGTTATGAAAGTTATATCTTACAAGTTGCAAGTCTCATGCATAGTATACTAATAGTGCCCGCACCTTGTCCTATTTGCTTGGACTACCGGATCTTTGCAATGCACATGTTTTGACCAAGTGTCACAATGGGGTACCTCCATGCCACATATAAAGGTCTAAGGAGAAAGCTCGCATTTGGATTTCTCGCTTGATTATTCTCAACTTAGACATCCATACCGGGACAACATGGACAACAGATAATGGACTCCTCTTTAATGCATAAGCATGTGGCAACAATTATTATTCTCATATGAGATTGAGGATATGTGTGTCCAAAACTGAAACTTCCACCATGAATCATGGCTTTAGTTAGCGGCCCAATGTTCTTCTCTAACAATATGCATGCTCCAACCATAAGGTGGTAGATCTCTCTTCAGACAAGACGGACATGCATAGCAACTCACATGATATCCAACAAAGAATAGTTGATGGCAGAAACATGGTTATCGCTCAACAAGCAACTTAATAAGAGATAAAGTGCATATAAGTACATATTCAATACTACAATAGTTTTTAAGCTATTTGTCCCATGAGCTATATATTGCAAAGGTGAATGATGGAATTTTAAAGGTAGCACTCAAGCAATTTACTTTGGAATGGCGGATAAATACCATGTAGTAGGTAGGTATGGTGGACACAAATGGCATAGTGGTTGGCTCAAGTATTTTGGATGCATGAGAAGTATTCTCTCGATACAAGGTTTAGGCTAGCAAGGTTATTTGAAACAAACACAAGGATGAACGACAGCAAAACTCACATAAAAGACATATGGTAAACATTATAGGACTCCATACCGTCTTCCTTGTTGTTCAAAACTCAATACTAGATGTTATCTAGACTCTAGAGAAACCAAATATGCAAACCAAATTAACAAGCTCTAAGTGTTTCTTCATTAATGGGTGCAAAGTATATGATGCAAGAGCTTAAACATGAGCACAACAATTGCCAAGTATCAAATTATCCAAGACATTATAGCAATTTACTACATGTATCATTTTCCAATTCCAACCATATAACAATTTAACGAAGAAGAAACTTCGCCATGAATACTATGAGTAGAACCTAAGGACATATTTGTCCATATGCTACAGCGAGCATGTCTCTCTCCCATAAAGTGAATGCTAGGATCCATTTTATTCAAACAAAACAAAAAACAAAAACAAACCGACGCTCCAAGCAAAGTGCATAAGATGTGGCCGAATAAAAATGTAGTTTCAGGGGAGGAACCTGATAATGTTGTTGATGAAGAAGGGGATGCCTTGGGCATCCCTAGCTTAGACGCTTGAGTCTTCTTAAAATATGCAGGGTGAACCACCGGGCATCCCCAAGCTTAGAGCTTTCACTCTCCTTGATCATATTGCATCATACTCCTCTCTTGATCCTTGAAAACTTTCTCCACACCAAACTCGAAACAACTTATTAGAGGGTTAGTGCATAATAAAAATTCACATGTTCAGAGGTGACACAATCATTCTTAACACTTCTGGACATTGCATAAAGCTACCGGACATTAGTGGATCAAAGAAATTCATCCAACATAGCAAAAGAGGCAATGCGAAATAAAAGACAGAATCTGTCAAAACAGAACAGTCCGTAAAGATGGATTTTATTAGGCCACCAGACTTGCTCAAACGAAAATGCTCAAATTGAATGAAAGTTGCGTACATATCTGAGGATCATGCTCGTAAATTGGCGTATTTTCTGAGCTACCTACAGGGAGATAGACCCAGATTCGTGACAGCAAAAAAATCTGGAACTGCAGTAATCCAAATCTAGTACTTACTTTTCTATCAAAGACTTTACTTGGCACAACAAAACATAAAACTAAGATAAGGAGAGTTGCTACAGTAGTAAACAACTTCCAAGACACAAATATAAAACAAAAATACTGGAGTAAAAACATGGGTTGTCTCCCATAAGCGCTTTTCTTTAACTAGCGCAGAAAGTGTATCTCAAGTGTTATCAAAGGGTGGTACTTCTACAGCGGGGTGTGGACTTTTCTCAACCAGGCATAATATATTAGATACATAAGTTTTAGCATCTCCCTTTTCATTAGTCTTAGGCGTGCTACTCTCATCAAACAAATTTTCAGGAACAAGCCAAGCATAATTATTTTCTAGTGCATCATTCATAGCTAGGAGCTTACATGGTATTGGTGCTTTGATCTCCCTCCATCATCAATATTATTAGTGTATCTTATTCTATCCATATCCATCTTTTCGAGGAGACTAACAAAATTAGTAGGAGAACCAAGCATATTAAATTTAGCAAACACTTTTCTAGCCTCTCTTGCTAGACCACCAAATTCTCTAAGAAGGGTTTCTAATACAAAATCTTTCTTTTCCCCCTCTTCCAAATCTCCAAGTGTAAGAAACATGTGTTGGATTATAGGATTGAGATTAACAAATTTAGTTTCCAACATGCGAACTAAGGCAGCGGCAGCAATTTCATAAGTGGGAGCAAGTTCTACCAAGTGTCTATCTTCAAAATCTTCAGTAACATGAGTGAAAAATTCTTCTATATTGTTTCTCCCAACTATAGACCCACGTCCTACCGGTATGTTTTTTGTGATAAAATTAAAGGGAAACATGATGAATCTAGTAAAGTAACTGCAAGTAACTAATTTTTTTGTGTTTTTTTTTATATAGCAAACAAGACAGTAAATAAAGTAAAGCTAGCAACTAATTTTTTTGTGTTTTGATATAATGCAGCAAACAAAGTAGTAAATAAAATAAAGCAAGACAAAAACAAAGTAAAGAGATTGAGAAGTGGAGACTCCTGCAGCGTGTCTTGATCTCCCCGGCAACGGCGCAAAATTTGCTTGATGCGTGTAGTTTGTCCCGTTGGGAACCCCAAGAGGAAGGTGTGATGCGCACAGCGGCAAGTTTCCCTCAGAAGAAACCAAGGTTTAATCGAACCAGTAGGAGTCAAGAAGCACGTTGAAGGTTGATGGCGGCGGGATGTAGTGCGGCGCAACACCGAGACCCGGCGCCAACGTGGAACCGCACAACACAACCAAAGTACTTTGCCCCAACGAAAGTGAGGTTGTCAATCTCACCGGCTTGCTGTAACAAAGGATTAACCGTATTGTGTGGAAGATGATTGTTTGCAGAGAAAACAGAAACAAGTATTGCAGCAGATTGTATTTCAGTAAAGAATGGACCGGGGTCCACAGTTCACTAGAGGTGTCTCTCCCATAAGATAAAAGCATGTTGGGTGAACAAATTACAATTGGGCAATTGACAAATAGAGAGGGCATAACAATGCACATACATGACATGATAAGTATAGTGAGATTTAATTGGGCATTACGACAAAGTACATAGACCGCCATCCAACCGCATCTATGCCTAAAAAGTCCACCTTCAGGTTATCATCCGAACCCCTCCAGTATTAAGTTGCAAAGCAACAGACAATTGCATTAAGTATGGTGCGTAATGTAATCAACAACTACATCCTCGGACATAGCGCCAATGTTTTATCCCTAGTGGCAACAGACAACACAACCTTAGAACTTTCTCACACTGTCCCGGTGTCAATGCAGGCATGAACCCACTATCGAGCATAAGTACTCCCTCTTGAGTTAAAAGTAAAAACTTGGCCAGAGCCTCTACTAGTAACGGAGAGCATGCAAGATCATAAACAACACATGTGTAATAACTTGATAATTAACATGACATGGTATTCTCTATCAATCGGATCCCGACAAACACAACATATAGAATTACAGATAGATGATCTTGATCATGTTAGGCAGCTCACAAGATCCAACAATGAAGCACAATGAGGAGAAGACAACCATCTAGCTACCGCTATGGACCCATAGTCCAGGGGTGAACTACTCACTCATCACTCCGGAGGCGACCATGGTGTAGAGTCCTCCGGGAGATGAATCCCCTCTCCGCAGGTGTGAGGAGATCTCCGAATCCCCCGAGATGGGATCGGCGGCGGCGGCGTCTCGTAGGTTTTCCGTATCGTGGTTTTTCGCCTCAGGGGTTTCGCGACGGAGGCTTTAAGGCGGAAGGGCAGGTCGGGGGCCAACGGGGGCCACACATAGGGCGGCGCGGCCCCCGGGCCGCGCCGCCTTGCGGTGTCGCCACCTCGTGGCCCCACTTCGTGTGTTCTTCGGTCTTCGGAAGCTCCGTGGAAAAATAGGCCTGGTCTTTGTTTCGTCCAATTCCGAGAATATTTCGTTACTAGGATTTCTGAAACCAAAAACAGAAAAACAGAACTGGCATTTCGGCATCTTGTTAATAGGTTAGTGAAAATGCACGAATATGACATAAAGTGTGCATAAAACATGTAGGTATCATCAATAATATGGCATAGAACATAAGAAATTATCGATACGTCGGAGACGTATCAATCACTAATTCTATACCAAGCATCTTTTAAACATTCTCCTCCTTGTTGCTTAAATGAACGAACTTCAACTTCAGGATTACTCATTTTAGCAGTAGTAAATAAAGCAAACTAGATAAAGTAAATGCAAGTAAACTAATTTTTTTGTGTTTTTAATATAACAAACAAGATAGTAAATAAAGTAAAGCTAGCAACTAATTTTTTTGTGTTTTGATATAAGTGCAGCAAACA